>OU342634.1:17635143-18885143 GCA_910589415.1 Malachius bipustulatus
AATAAACTGATTCTGAAAGAAGAAAGTTAGTTACCTGAAAATCTCTCTGCAATTGAATTGAGACAAGAGTTTTAATGTGGGTCTCCATTTGACAGTAATAAAGTGCGGGGACTGAATTCAGTAAATCTACTAGACCGTTGCCAAGTGTGTAAAGGAAACGGAAAAAAGATGGGACAATAATGTCTTTCTTTTACTCCAGCTTAAAGCTCTGCTCCCCTAATTCAATGTTTGCCGTCCAAACAGATGATCGTTCACTTTTTGTCTTTATTTGGATTGCCCACGAGAGGATTTTTCTACTTTTCTAGGGATAGATAGTTTCACATATTATGTGTGTTTTGCCGCTCAATGAGACCTCTTTTTACGTCTTGAGATACCACCATATTACTTATCAAGTCAAGATTTACGTATACCTGTCAAATTCAGGCTTCTTTAATTTGTTGAATTTAATTAAGTTATTAGGAATTCTTCTATTTTAACTAAATAGATATTACCTATTATCATCTGCGGACATGCTTGTATACATATAGCGTGGGCTTCAGATCCAGACAAAAATGTTCTACATTTATCCAAAAACACATATCAATTAAAATAATTAAGGATTCGTTTTAAATGACAAAATTACTAAAATCATGAATCCATGAATAAACAAAATTGATATTAGTCATAGATATCTGGAATAATTCATTATTATTCATAAATAGTTTTCAAATATTTTATATTCATAACAGTTCTGACCTTATTTTGCAATATGACACGCAAAAGCTCGCAAATAATTCATCATAAATGTATAAATTGACATAAAAGTTACTTTACACCAATGCACTTCAAAAAATCGATAAACTGCAAATTTATCATATCACCTGGACCTTGTCAAGATAGTTACATTGTTACATTGTTGCACATTGGAAAATGTCCATATAATTCACACACATCTTTGTATTAAATCAAGCATAATTATTACTCTTCAGCCCGAGCCTACTCGTATTTGAAAAAATGACACCATAACAATTTTTTTCCAATGCTAACTAAGTTTTTTCATATGCCAGTGGCGGAGATTTTTAGGGTTGCTTGTTTTTTGCCTTTTTTGCCCCTAATATCACACTGTTGGGAAAATTGACATTTCAAAAGCTCATTTTTAACCGCCAATATTTTCTACACAAAGCATTCTTTGTCATTGCTAACGTGAGCCGTTTTCGAGAAAAATTACCGTTTGCTATGAAAAACTCACTTTGGATGTTTCAAAACATGTGTCGTAAAATGAAGGGCAAAAAAACTTCGCTCAATCCTAAGATCTCCGCAAATGGCACATGAAAAAAACTGAATTGGTATTTATTAAAAAAGTAGCTTGTGTCAATAATATAACATGTACCGGGTGTCCCAACACTAGTGTCCACCCCCTAAATAGAGCTTAATTTTAAAGATAAAAAATTGAAACTTTGAGGACTTGTGTACTTGATATAGGACCACGGAATGGCATAATTAGTTTCATAAAAAAAAAGTTTAATAGCTTTTTAATAATCACCTTTTTCATGACTCCATAATACGACACTGTCCAGTGTGCCGGCTCGCACAGCAAAAGAGCCGTCCTTCAATTTATTGGGCCTTATTTACTTTGTCATAAAACTTTATGCACCTACCGTTTTCAGATTATATTGATCACCGTATTGCACATCAAAAATCGTTTTCTATACCTGTCATTGCTATATAATTATATTTTATTTATTTAAAGCCTTATAATCAGTTTTTTTCACATTTCTTTCAAGGAATTTTGATTTTATTAATCGATTTCCACGTATGTGTTGAAAAAAAATCGATTTTTTTCGACAATTTACCACCATATTACAGTTTTTTATCGCTGGCGCCCTAACTAAATTTTTTTAATGAAACTGATTATGCCATTCCGTGGTCCTATATCAAGTTCACAAATCCTCAAAGTTTCAATTTTTTATCTTTAAAATTAAGCTCTATTTAGAGGGTGGATACTAGTGTTGGGACACCCGGTACAAAAGCTGTGTTCCACATCTCAACCGATTCTCCAGACATCTTCAAAAAATTGAAAAAAATAATGTTTTTTTGACGTAGGCGTAGGTAGTGTTGTCCGAAAATGTTTAACGAATAGTGGAAAACTTACATTCAAATATTAAAAAAGACTTCAATTATTTTTCATCGCTAGGAGATGATGTCCTTCATTGCTGCCAGCCAAGATGAATAATAGATTTTTCAACTGCAAGATCCATTTGAAAATCAAGATTCCACATTATTTTGTTTTTTCGCCAGTTTTATTTGGATACATTTAACACAGCAGATCTTTTATATCTGAGAGCTTGGACGTTGTGTTTAGAGATGCCCCGTCATTTTCTATTTGAACCCAGATCAGCTCAATAGGACTTTGTTCGCAATGATATTTATGCGTACAATTTTTGGGCTAAATTCTTTGACCATCTCATCCATAACTTATTTTATATAGAGCATTTTATGAATTTTAACGATGGATAGCAGTTCTACTTTTGTAAAGTTTTTATCCCTTAGCCATTGCTTGACTTGCTTGATATCGGCATTTTTTCTAGCAGTGGTGGGTAGTTTTTCTTGTTTTCGGCTATGATATGGTGCGTTGTCCATTACTACAACAGAGTTTGCTTGGAAACTAGGCAAAATTTTACTGAATCATTTGTGCTCAAATATGATGGAATCCATGTTTTTTTGATAGTTCCTCTGCTTTTTTGATTAAGCAAAAAAAATCCATCATTCAAAGAATCCAATGTATGATTGAATCCAATCCAATAATTGAGCGTTTGCTTTTGCCTGATAGCGTCCGAAGACCAGTTGACCAACTTTTTATAAATGAACATTTTGACTGAACATTTAAAACCTGCCAAACTGTTTCTTTTGTATGGCCAACGTTCAGCCAAGTTTCCTCCAAATAATATAGGGGTGGATTTTCTTGACGGCAGCCTGTGATTTTCCATAGATACTTGCGTCTCCAATGAATAATTTCATCTCTATCAATGAGCAGCGTTGCGGTTTCTCGTACAAAACTTGAAAGTCCTGAGTCAATATTTGTCTCATGCTAGTTTTACACATTTTCTGCACAATAACCTCGTTGCCGATGTCCGTGCAAACCTTTTTGTGGGAATTTCGTTCTTTAGAAAATATAATTCTTATAATAGAAAATTCTTAAAAGTAAATTGTAGTTTTACCTATACCGGTCATTTTCGAACAATTTTCAACTGTGTCGTGTAATAATCTCCACACAATATTGAAATATGAGCCTTAGAATAAGTGAAAGACATATTTTGCTAACTTATCTTCAAGAGCGATTAAAATATCTTCGAAATCCGCATCGCCTCTGTTGAACGGTTTTTGTTGTTTCGCTCGTGGGACCTTTTATTAGAAAGTTTCCAGTACAGGCGTTATGTTATCAGATTTGGTAAGAATTTTTCAATTTTTCAGCAGGAAAATTCGATTTTTAATAATGATTCCGTCAGTTAACAAAATGAATGAGCGAGGGTCTCGTAATTTTAAAATAAAACTGCTACGAGTAAAAAGCAATATACTTTATATTAGAAAATGTTAATATCGATTATAAAAAAAGTCTTTTTAATACCCTCATCTTTAATTAACATATTGCGGAGGCCCGAATACCGAACTGAAAAGTTGAATAAAATTCAGTAGTCGAGATATCCTGGTAATTTTCAGGAAAAAAAAATTATACCCTGGCAATCACGATCGCGTTAATCGCGTCGTTGACTCCTGGGAAGTGCCTAGAAATATGGAGGCTCATTATGGTCGCGTCGGCTCTCCGACTCCGACTCGTTGGTGATTCTTGGTGACATGGCCTGGCAATTAATTCCCGCGTCGGCGAGCGAAGGAGGGAAACGAAGAAATGAACAAGACCAGGAGCAGATTTCACCAGGTCAGGCGGAAGATGAAACGCTCTCTCCAACGTGAGATACAAAAATGGTCGTAAGGTGAACTGGAATAAATTCAATATGGAAGCGACTTCTAACACTTTAATTTATATTTCCATCGCTTGATTTAATTTTGAAGAATTATGAATGATGAAATACCTACTCTATTATTGTAAGCCTCCATTCTCGAAGGCCTCAGATTCTTCTAAATTGTATCGTTCAATTTTATGTACAGTATATCTAAAGGAAAAAAAAACAACTTCTTTATTAACTGCCATGATAATAGTGAATTTCCCCTCCTTGCTTCAAAAAAAGCTGAGATATTGAAATTTTTCGAAATTTGGAACCCCTAAATCAAGGCCTATTACTTCTCAGGGGTGCAATTTAGTATAGGGATAAGTGGCGGTTAATCGCCCTATTTTGCGTACCCTACACGCCCCTGTTCTGTGTCTGTATATTTGTTTAAGACAATAATAATTATTATTGTAAAATTTTCGCCATAACATTCTTATTTATTGGAATAAATTCTGAAGAATATTGGAATATATCTAAAAACGGCTTACATGTCCCTATCTTTACTTTTTACAAGGTATTATATTATGTAGTTTAGATTTTTCTACAGGGTGATGAAAAATCTGGTAATTTTCATCACCCTGTATAAAAATTCAAACCACATGGTATGATACCTTGTAAAAAGTTAAGATAGGGACATGTAAGCCGTTTTTAGATATATTGAGCCGTTCTAGTTCTACACTGCTTTGAAGTTGGAAAATTGCGATTTTCACTTGTTTATAACTCATAAACCGCTCAATCTAAACTCCAATGGTGAAAACCACCTGTATTCGATTTCTTCAGACATTTAAAAAATATAATATTTTACAGGGTGTTCCTGTTAAAATAACGAAGTAGGTGTCAACTTCCGGTATTTCCGGAAGTGCGACCATCTTGAAAATATTTTCATTGCATTTCGCATAGTCACTTATGTCAGGAAAATTTTCATTTTGAAACTGTAGGATCAATATTTCCCAAGATATGGCCGCTGTTCATTCTTAAATGCCCACCCGGTACATACATACCTAATGTATAATTTGGACGCCATGGCTGTTGTAAGGTCATTAAAATACATGATCAATAGAGAGTAACGTCGCATCTATTACCTACAACCTACAACAATGTATCAAAATAAAATGAACATCTTTAAATGGCTCATTATTTCTTTGTAAATACAGAAGCATTAGCATTAGCATTTTTAGAACTAAATACATAATAAGGTTTTAGATTTAATACTCAAAATTACTTACTGGCAGACGATTAAATCTTTTTTAAGCATAAAGCTTGAATCACTCAATATTTAAGTGCATAATTATTCAAATATTTACCGACTTAAGGACACAGAGTCTGCATATAATCTGAAGTTCAGTTCGAGACCGCCTCATCTAATATTCCTCCCTATGATGTGAAGAGGTAATTGAAGTTTTGCTTAAATCCACTGCATCAGGTGTTTTCGCTTTGTTGACTTCCAGTTTATTATACATGGATGAGGGACGTGCTATTGTGTTAATGGAGCTACTTTGCCTTTAAATCGCTACGCCAGGCAACTTCTAAAGAGTTGCATTCTCGCCTTGCGTAGCCTGTCAAGCAAGCGCCACATTACAGAGAAATTTAATATTTCTAATGGATACGAAGCTGTATCGTGTTAATAAGCTATCATCTGGGCTACTAACTTACGTCAGAAAATTTAAGTAGATGTAATGGTTTCATTAAACCGGGAAGGCAATTTTCCGGGTGCACTCAAGTTATCAAAGTTCGTGTTACCACAATTTGACGCATCTTTGGGCAGCTAATACACTTGGTTTTCAATTTTCCATCTCCTTCACCTACTTACCCTCAATTCGAATTTATCTTATATGCCGGATATTTTAACCATCTCATAATAAAAGTGGCTGCGCAGTTGTGCCCAGTCGACTAGATATTTTTATGCATGTAATATTTTCAGTGTAATCAAGTATTATCAAAATATGGCACATAAATACCAATTTCTGGTGGTTCATTTTAAAGGCCGGTGTGTTCAGGGCAACAAAAAAGTTATTTATTATTTCTAAAATGTAATCTACTCAGTTAAAGCACAAAAACATCACTTGAATAGAAAAAGAGGAGGAAATATTTAAAAATCCCGCCTTGACAAATACAGTGGTTATTTCGACGCACTAACTCCTACGTTATGTTTATTTTTCGTTCTAGAATGCACGGAGCCAGATAAATGGTTGAGAAAACAGGAGATGTATACAGAAACAACACAAGTTCATGTTATTAAAAGTGACCCTAATAATTTATTTTACCCCCCTCCCCCAACCCCTTAGCAGAATCTCCGCTTCACCTGTGAACTAATCGGAGATAGAACAGCGGCAAAGAACACTCCGACTACTTTCGATAATAAAATAACTTTATACAGAGTGTTTCTTAAGGGCATGTACTAAATTTGAGGGGGTAATCCTGGTCAATTGTAAGTCGAAAAGTTCATGTAAACATGGTGACCTAAAATGTCTGGTTTTCAAGATACTATCCAAATATGTATTAACATCTCAAACATTCTTTTGTCGACAGCTACAGTTGAATTTGGAAGTTTAAGTTGTAGTAATAAGGACCTTTTTTAGTCCCAAGTAGGTTAAAATTATAAAGTCCAGTGGCGTCCCGGGGGTATCCTCACCGGTATTGTTGCAAAAAGGTACGCCACTGACTAAATTAAGATTTTTTTTTCAGATTAAGCAACTAAAAATTCAACTTATACCTCTTGATCTCTTTGCATCTCCTTCCGTTTTCTATAAAAAAATTAAATCCGCTTCAAAGCAGGGTATTTTAATAATTTTTCGACATGCATTGAGCGGTTTTTTTTCTCCCAAAAGAAGTATGATAGGAAAAATGGTCATTATTTACATCCGCGGCTCCTAAAGTTTCACTATGGCACTTATACAGGGTTATGCAAATTTCATGGTGTCAGTATTCGGATATCCTAAACCATAAGAGATACAGGGTTGCTTAAATTAGAGAAAAGTTGCGCTATTTTATGGCCATCTCGAATCCGTCAAAACATGCAAGATATCTGTGACCGTTCCTGAAATATCCTGAAAAAACTGAAAAATCGAGAAATCTTATTTTTGGAATATCTTTCTTACCATTGGAAATTAATAAATAATTTTTTGTAGCCTTACGTAAGCCGTTATAAGCTATTTATCTGACGTTTCAAAAATTTTCACAGCCGACTAGATCCCAGAGTTTTCATAGTCAACTTTCGTTTTTCTTATGGCCGCCATATTATTTTTTTATGTCGTTCGATAAGAAAAAAATAATGGAAACCAAAAATTAATAAATTTTAGAAAAAAAAAATTGGAAAATTTTTATTCTTATTTTTTCAAAGAAAAACAGATAGTTCTTAACTGAAATAGGCCAATATGAAGTCATACTGCTTGCCTTATAGGTTGTTAATTTCTCTATGATATTCGATCTAAAAAGTTAAAGAAGAACAAAAATTTTTGAAAGTTATTTTTTGAAGTTTATTAGTTTTTGGTTTCCATTATTTTTTTCTTATCGAACGACATAAAAAAATAATATGGCGGCCATAAGAAAAACGAAAGTTGACTATGAAAACTCTGGGATCTAGTCGGCTGTGAAAATTTTTGAAACGTCAGATAAATAGCTTATAACGGCTTATGTAAGGCTACAAAAAATTATTTATTAATTTCCAATGGTAAGAAAGATATTCCAAAAATAAGATTTCTCGATTTTTCAGTTTTTTCAGGATATTTCAGGAACGGTCACAGATATCTTGCATGTTTTGACGGATTCAAGATGGCCATAAAATAGCGCAACTTTTCTCTAATTTAAGCAACCCTGTATCTCTTATGGTTTAGGATATCCCAATACTGGCACCATGAAATTTGCATAACCCTGTATAGGGGTGGAGAACATACCTATACTAACACCAGGAAATTATTAATCTGCTTTGCAAATGAAAGGGAAAGCCACAACACGGCCTAAAAAAACGGTTTTTGAGAGTGCGGTCCTGACAAGAGGCGGCGATTAGATACCGCGAAGTACGGAAGTACCACTTCAAGCGCTTCGAAGCGTGCAGTACCGGACTGGCGCGATATCCGCTTTCACATATCGTGTCCAGTCCACAGGGATTGATGCAATGATTTTTGGAATATAAATGCAAAATTCAAAATAAAAACCGTGCTACTGTTAATCTCGAAGATTTTCCTTGCCCTGAAAGTGAAGAAAAAATATAAATTCGACCGTAGTGCCAAAGAGGCCTTAGTTGTGACCTTAATATTAGTTTGCAATGGCTCTTTTTAGCTTCTTACCCACCCAGCACCACTATTTCGCTCCTCGGTCCCGAAAAAATTGATGAAACTTAGGAGCCGCGGATGTAAATAATTACCGGAAAAATAATTTATGAGACAAACAAAACTTCTTAATTTGAAAAAGTCAATGGCGTGCATTTTCTTTGTAGTAATGGTGCGGTGACAATGAAAAAAACATTTCAACGTATCTTGAAAACCAGACATTTTAGGACATCATGTTTATTATATGAACTTTTCTACTTAAAATTGGGCCAGTAACGCCCATAAATATAGTACACGTTCTTGAGTAACACCCTGTATGGACATAAATAGGTTAATTGAACTCTTTTTTTCAAGTGAAATAATTATAAATATCTGTTAAGTACATTGCGTAATTTGAAAATTTCAACTCACAGCCTCACAGATCCACATTTTCAATTTGCGCAGTTGAATTTAAAATTACTTGATGGGTCCTTCCTATATAGTAAAAAATTGTAGAGTTGAAAGACGCCTGCTCTGTAACTAATAACTAATCCGGTCCAAATTTTTCGTATATAGAACGTTTCGAATATATCCTTCAGACTTGTAAGTCTTGCCTATATCGTCACCAAGGACCCAGAATTCTTCTCGAGCGCAACTAAGAAAATAAACATGAATACATCTAAACTGCTTCTAGATATTTCTCAATAAGTTAATCAAATATTATAGATTTATAAATACTTTTAACAAATTATTAATAGACCTATGTACAAAAGATATAATTGTAATAAAAATAAAATAAGAAATCCAACCAGTTGTTGGACGAAACGTTCGGAGCAAATCTCTTTACGGCAAAACAGTCCGGAATCAGTTATGGTATCAGTTGAAGCCAGCCGTGAAAGTCTACGCACATCAAGTGATCAATACTTTTGACAAGTCATCACAATGCTCTAAATCCCGTAACACACTCAATAATTATTAATTATTGCATTAAATTTCTCTCGAATAGTTTATTTGCCTGTATGTATTTTTTCCTGAACGTTATTTTTAAATTCAATTAAACTGACTCGTGTACGAGTATTAAAATCAATGAATGGGATAAATCACCGGATAATATTATTTCTCATTCGTTATAGATTTTATCCGCATCTATGGAAAAATAAATTGCCAATTCTTTGTATATACCGAATCATATTACTTCCCGATGTATTTTATAATGTAAATTTGCCTATATCGTCCACACAAATTGCAATCTGACACGAGATGTCTGGCACTGGAGAAATTGAAAATACCCACCTCGGGCTAACTTGTATTTTCTGGATGTTGAACGATTCCTGCGACAATCTGGAAAAAGGGAATATACTGCGTGAAACCTCTTGAAATGCAACATGTAGGTAGATAAAACTCTTTTAAATTTATATCTTCTAAGGATAAGAGTATAAGCCTCGGGTAGGGGCCAGTAATTAAGGGATTTTAAAATGTTCGTCATATTGTATGCATTTAAAATCAGTAAATATTAATGACTGTCTTGTAATCGAGGATAGATGTAGAATTTAGATTAATTTAGAAACATGTCCCCAGGAGGCCTTGGAAAGTGAAAATTGTGCCTGACTTGATTTCGAGACATCGATTATACTATACCAGATACGATCCTTACGTCCCTTTTTACGTTGCAGATACTTTCTCGCATCTAAGTTGGTTATTGAGTTGAAGCAGCTTTGAAAAAACAAATGCGTAAGCCTTGAAAGGAGTTTTTTGAGCGACATAATACTCGTATATTCTTGCTCAAATGAAATGTTTGAATTTGATCGAAGGTTCAAAATGCAGGGGGGAGGACGAAGGACCAGGCTCAATGCCAAGATTGACAGGAACACATTCATAATAAACGTTGTATGAATTAACAATTCTAGACCTTGTGTTTCTTGTGTTTCTGTCTCTGTCCGATGAATATGGGGCACTTGTGGACGATTTTCCACTATTTAGGTACGAGTGTTCGCGCGTTTGATGCCGCTCCCTTCGATTAAGACACTAGGCAGGCACCAGCACCAATGTCTATCTGGTACGAACGGCACTCTGGCAGTCTGCTCAAGCTCGACTCTATCAATGCTACTGCTCGACTGTGTTGGTCTCCGGTCAGGTGGATTCTTCCTGCTTCATCCCCGATGTGTAATGATAGGAAGGAGCAGGAACGGTAGTGTCTTTGAGGATAAAAACCCAAGTTGACCAACAAGGACGAAACATGAAAAAATACGAATATTCAGTTATTTCGTTTCATATTTGACAAATAATTATAATTGAGTAGGTAGGTACTTCAAAATATAATTAAAAAATCTGTTTATGACATGTAAGCCTACAAAATAAGCTTTAATAGCTTTTCAAAAATAATTTTCCCTATACGAATAGATTGCCGAGACCACGACATTTCATAGGCAAAACTTAATATTAACTTCATTAGCAAATTATCACCGGAAAAAATCCGAAAAAATATATTAAAAATAATATTATAAAAAAATAATTATAACATCAAATATGTTAATGGAACGTTAATATATCCTTATCGTATGTTGCCTTAAACTACTTAAACTGAAGTTCAGTTGGCAGTTTTGGATGCTAACATCGAGTTTAATTAATTGAAAATTTTGAAAGGTCGAAAAATCCTTTTCATGTCGCATCAAAAGTTATTAAAGTACAATGTCCATGTGTCCATGGCATGAGATGAAATATGAAACAGATCTGTCAACTTGGTCAACTTGGAGGATCAGGATTTACCAGCGTTATTACATTTTGCTAAAGTTCTGTAATAACGGAAATTAGTAGCTTAGTTGACACCAGATAGAAGAGTAGATTAACGTGAATGTTTTATACATTAACGGAAGATGAATTCGTTAAAATAAATTCAACTACGGCGTTGCGGAACGAACGGCTGGTTTCGTTTATAAAATGGAACAGTGAACAGTAGCTAAACAGGAATTACGAAATCACCGCTCCCAGAGCAGATTTTAGAGGCAGCAGTGAGACCAATTAGGGGAGCCGCAAATGAACGAGCAGAAAGTTAAACCAGTCTGGAATTGCCCGAGAAATGAAGAGAGTTTGGGATTTTTATACCGGCTCCTTTTGGAAAATCGGGATGGGAAGTAGATTTTCATTCAGTATCAGCAGGAATAACATTTTAGTTATTGAAACTTTCAATTCAAAATCATGTTGCTTGTAGCTGAACGCTACTCGAGGTTATATACTGAGCTTGATAATGAATGTGTGTTTTCTGTGAATCTAACTAACAACTCTGCCCATATAGAAACTTAAGCTTAGAGCCATGTAATTTATTTCAAACTCTCGTCACGATATCCTTGTACCTGCGTTGGTAACACAGTCTCGTAACGAATATGTTATCTCCATCTGTTTTACGTTATGTACTTTATATTTTGAAAGGTCACAAAATTTGCTGAATAACAATGTCCAAAAAGTCCATCTTGTTACCACGGCAGCTAAATTAACGAAGTTAAATAAATTGATAAATTTTAAGAACTAGGAGACTTTCTGTAATTATTATTTGCTATTTTAACGGTAACTGATCCGGGTACAAATAACCAATAACGATAATAATTCAATAGCGATCACATTTAGTAGGTAATGTTTCAAACGTACCTACACTTGTTGAGTATGACGACAGCGATTTACGATTCTTCTTGATGTTGTGGCGACGATGCTTAGGCTACTACTTCCCCTAATAGAAACAGCTAGAAAGTGCTGGATTCATATATAGGATCAGCTTCCCGTTGATTCAGGAAAGTGCCGAGGCGCTAAACAGGCTCTCTGGCAAGAAAACGGTACAGATAGTATGGACTGCTGCATACTCAGGAATACCTGGTAGCGAACTGGCAGATCACTATGCAAAGCTGGGGAGCAGGGATAACTTTTTCGGGACCAGAGAAAACTTTTGCGGACCGGAATCCTTACCTACTTGGTCTGAAAAAGTTTTAATGGTTTGAGGCCAGAATTTAGATACACCAAGAAGAACAGATCTTCGATTTCGCTGTTAACAATATTTTTGGTTTAGAGGCACTAGCACTACAAGAGGAAGAAATGGTACCCCTTTCATGGAAAGACGTTCTGGCCGTCACGAAAATGTCGGGAAGGTTTAAGTAGAAGTTCCATCATGGTGCGGGAATGGTGAAAGAATCCCTTGGTGACCTAATCGCTTGGGATACATACCGCATACCACAATAGGTATATCATATCAGAATTCTACTTAACCAACATTTAGAGAGCGTTGGTCTGGCATGCGAGAGGGAAGGGACCGCACAGGACAGGATATCGCGGCCTTTGGCACTAACGTTCGTAACATTATTTAAGAAATACAAGGTTTATATCGCCTGAGGAAGGCTTACAAATAAAAAATATAGGAAGGAACACAATATGTGCGTTTTACTGTCTGTTTGTTAAATTTGGTAGCGCAACATTTTTTTCTAAAAAAATAATTAAAGCAACCCCAAGTTAAAGTTTTTTTTTAGGAGAAACATTTTTCAAAAATTCATGTCTCTTGTTCTTGATGGTTGGTTAGGTCACTCTGCATGTAAAGCCTGTATTTCTGTTCACCAAAAACCGCCAAGACTCTTCTAATCTTTTTTCTGGACTCTTCTCCAAACTGAATCTGATGACATTCTCTCGACTAAATTCATGGGCGATCATCCGTAACGTCAAGAGAGTTTTCTAGATGTCACTGGTCAACGTGCATGGGCATAGGTAACTGTCTAGAATCAGTTGTTCTCTATTATAGATAGCAGTGTTGTCAGATCCAATTATTTTTCCGCATATCTTGTTGAATATGGATGTTTATAACGTGATTTATATGGTCTATCATAACCTGAGATTTCTGACTATTTTGCTTTGTTTTTGCAATAGTACGTTTGCCTGCAACTGGCTAATTTAGAAATAATACCTACACCAAAAACTTCACAAAAAAACCAGTTTGTGTGACACGATTACCAACTAAAATTCCATGTAACCATCTTTTTACACTTTTTTCTGGAGGTTTACTAATACTTATGGTTGAAAATATTTTCATATTTCGTCTAGGATTCTGCAAAAATGCAACCCGATATTATGCCATTAATATGCCTGATATCACACCGTGTATGCAAATCGCATTGTCGGTATGTTTGATGTAGAAGTAACCAACCATATCATAGATAACAACACAGAGTGACAATTGTGGACGTTCGTTACGTGCACAAAGATCAGTAAGAGTAGTTGAATGGCTGCAATAAATTTGCGATTATCATCATTAAATCAGTACGAGGAGACAGACGTTGGTCGGTGCGGTTTGGATTCCAAAGGGACAGGGAGAGCCGTAGTCGTGTCGGAGTCGCGTCAAAACTAATTTGGAATGCTCGTAAAACTTATTACGCCGAGCCCAGTCTTACAAGCCATGCAAGTTTTACCAGAACCTCGCTGACTGCGTAAGGTTTCTGGAAACTGCCAGGCGACAGGCAAGGTGTTATTCAATTTGTGTGTGTTACCCCTGGCTATATTAGATTTCCTACGCAGACTGCACGAAATTAGTTCTATTTTGCTTCTTATTAAAGGCTGGGTTGTCGCTGAGGCGTTTAGACGTTTCCATTTACGGTCTATTCATTTCTGCGGGAAACAATTATGTAGGTACTTTTTTCTAGACAGAGTCTTAAGAATTGTATTACGAGGAAAATAATTACTTCACCAGTAATTGGTTGTAGATTATGTATGTTTTAATAAAATATGGAGTA
The DNA here is from genome assembly GCA_910589415.1 of Malachius bipustulatus. Classification (NCBI taxonomy): domain Eukaryota; kingdom Metazoa; phylum Arthropoda; class Insecta; order Coleoptera; family Melyridae; genus Malachius; species Malachius bipustulatus. The sequence continues at coordinate 17,649,133 of OU342634.1, forward strand.
TGTATGTGGAGCATAAATTTGGTATCTATACCTAATTATGTAATTATGGTAGGTGGTGCAAAAGTATCACCCTATTGGAAGATGATATTATTTTTGAAAATAGCGTCATCTGTCATCGTGACTTTGCATTTGTGAAGAAGACAAATGTAAAATTCACCCCTTCACCCCAACAAGTCATGGAGCAATAGACTTAACTTCTCAAGTACGCAGAGTAATTGGTGACTATATTTTGAGCAAAAATCACGGTCAGTGATTTTAACCACCGTGAATTTTTTTGTAAAAAATATCCTGATCGTGCAAAGCAAACAGGATAGCTGCAATTAGCCACTCGTCTCTTGGAGATTGACTCAACATGGGATTCTCCTATTCATGACTGGCAACAAACCAGTTGTTCTGCAGAAGAAATCGCTGCTGCCAATGAAAGTGCACAAAATGTCCCAAATAAGATCGCCACGCAATTAGACTTCAGTAGACTATGTTAGATCAGTTTCTTTTGTCAAAAATTGGTGAAATGGGCTTCGGGATCATGTAGTTCCAGCCGGATGGTGCGGACTGTACGCACGAGCAACGATGGATATTCTGCGCGCGATGCTTCCAGGTCGCGTAATTTCTGATTTTGGTGATTTGCACCGGTCCGCAAGCTTTCCAAATTTGTCTACCCTAGACTTCTTTTTTGGGGGTTACTTGTTGTAGTCACTCGTTGGATGTGAATAAGCCTTGGCAGCCCTTAAAAGGACATTCAAGAACAAATGGTAAAAAAAGTCATTTACAAAAAAAAAGTTAAATTACTTATTATTCAAGCTATATGGTTGCCTGTTGCGAGCATTTACATCTGTCAATATTCCCTGCGTTCTTGAACGTAATAGTATTCTGCAATATGTAGGATGACTGAATCTTATTATCGCAGCTTTATTACGTCTATGTACACGTCAATCATAGTTCGGAATTTTCAGTCCACAGCACTGGCTCTCCAATACCATAAAGATAACACGCTTTCATCTGGCCAGAATATCCCTCGAAAGCGACGAACCAGCATCACCGCGATCGCGCGATCACACTTCCTTCCAGTTTTCCTGACGTCGTGACGTCGATCGAATCACACTAGCCACTAGCGCTCTGCTGTAGCGACTTGCCACAGAATAACCGAATGCCTGGATATCGCTGAGCTGGAGCGTAACAACGTTCTTTAAGGTTATTTAAATTTTTAAGACTGATTATTTTTTCATATAGTCGTTGAGAAAATAGCGTCTTCAATTTCGGGGTCTTCAACTTCAATCTCACTACCTATAACAGATGGGAGATTTTTGGCGGAATTTTTGCTTTTTTATAGTATAGTGAAGATATTTGTAAAAAATTTCGGTAATTATTATTAATGGCAGTGATAAGTTTCAGTAGAAAACAGGCGGACTAGAATATACTCAAACAAGACGTGCAAAGTCGTGCAAACTCATTTTGTAGCCTTCCACGTGTGTAAGAAAGATAAGAACCGGCTTCATCTGGGACCCTTGGGCTATACATGGCAGCTTCGCAATCTAGACATTCCTAAACACAATCGATCAACATGATGTATTACTGAGCCCTTGAAGGTAACTGTTCCATATATGTCATAAGTACGTGTCATCTGCCAACGGATAGACCGTGGGCGATTTTTATTCCTTCAAAGGATTTTTCATCGCGCTAGAGCTAGAACTTCAACACAAAGCACAATGCCTTTGTAGATGACTTTGCAGTCTGGAGAATTTAAATATCGTTTAGATATTTCTATCGCGTGAGCAAATATAAACGTAATTTAGGTAGGCTTTGGAAAAAAATTCATGTCTGAGATTAAATCTACAATGAAATTTCTTTTACATTATGTACTTATTTTTTTTTTATTATCGATTTTGATTAGCATCAATAAAAAAGTTTCTTGGATGTCTGAATATTTACATAAAATAGCAAAAAAAAAACTGTCTGGCTTTCAATAATGGACAGTTAAAAAATTAAGTAAAGTTCAAGGTGAATTCATACCAGTTGTCTGCATGAATTTCCAGAGCAATGTCTCCATGTTATTTTTGTCTGTTTTCCAAAAAGCAAAAAAAATCTGGCAGCATTAATCGAAAAACAGATCTGTAAATTATATACTGTGAGAACTTGCAGAAATTTTTTCAGGGAGGTATACTTTCTCATTATTTTCGAAACAACTGGATTGATTTATTCAAGGTGCCATGCAATGTTTTTTAATTATTGTACCCTTATTCGGATTGACCTGCACTCTTCTAGGTGGCATACGTATTGCTTACGGTGGAGTAAAATGTGATAAAAAATTGGAGCAACGAACTCTGAGGAAAAAAACTTATTTAATTCCCCGCTTAAGTAAGTCAAATTTTTGGCTGAATTAAACTATAGGTATTATAGGACTTATATGAGTGGAGAGAAAAGAAAGTACACTAAACGTTAAAAACGCAAAAGAGAAAGCGATAGATAGTCCAGTAGATTTACTAGCCAGCGATGTGGTCTAACCTGTCAATTTTTAACTAATTTGTCGTGACGTGACAAGTTGCAAATTGTTGTCGCTTCGCCAATTTTCATATCAATATGACAAACGTACAGATTTTCCATCCTCTCTTAATAATGCATGCACATCACCCCTAATGCAGTTTTATCCTATGTACCTATTTCTACATACCTAATAGCATCATGCAAACATCACGGTAGAATTGTATAATGTATATCATCAGCGAGTATGCATTATCGGCCCGAGCCTAAGCGAGGGACAATATCATAGGAGCACGACGACGATATCATACGAGAACACGGTATTTTTTAGCTTACCTATTCAGACTTAGAAAATCGTAGAGAGTCAAATCGATGTACGGGCATCTTTAATATTGCAAAAAGATTTAAAGGTAGATTCTTTGCTCAAAAATGAACCAGAATTTCCCTTTAATCAACGTGTGTTCGCAAAGGCACCGTTTTCGAGATACCAAAAAGAGTAAAAAAATTCAAGAAATATTATTTTTCCAGTTTTTTGAAGATATCTCCAGAACCGAGGGATACAGAATTCAGCTTTTGTCAGATCTTTATGATTGATATTGGCAACTTTTTTTAAATTTTTTCATATGCGCAGAGGCGAAGATTTCAGGGTTGCGTGATTTTTTTGCCCCTAATATCTACGACACTGGGTAAATTGACATTTTAAAAGCGCATTTTTAATCACCAATATTTTCTACATAAAAAAGGCCCTCTTGGTCATAATTGTCAACGTGAGCCGTTTTCGAGTTCTCTCATTCCTGAAACCTCCGCAAATGGCACATGAGAATAACTGAATTGGTATCAAAAAGGTAAAGAATCTGTCTTCAAATTTTTTTCGCAATATTAAAGAAACGCTCTGTATTTATGATTGTTTTAGGGCGCTTCGACTTGCTTGAAACATGCGTGTATCGTGGTATCGATCTCGGGAGCTGCTCAACTGCGGAGCACTCACCTACCGTTATCATCAACTAGAAAAAATTGTGGGCACTAGGGCTAGAAAGTAGTCGGTTAGCCGGCTGGAAAATTTTCTATACTTTGAAGGAGCTGCTGTTGTGCAACGGGCTGCAATAGGCGTCATTCAGCCGGCTGTTGTCTATCGAAAAGTAAACTATCTGAGGCGACGCGCTAAACATTAATCTTATATGAGAATTTTTTGTGATAAGTGATCAGCGTAAGAAAAAACTTGGGAAAATTATATTTTTTTTATACGATTATGTTTACAAGAGAATAGAGAAGTAATTTCCTTACAATGCTGAAAGTGCGCGCTTCACAAGAAAAAAATTACATTTAAATTTACGCAAGGAGGCGTGATAATGTTCACCATGACAAAGTTATAAATACGAAGTTGCAAAAGTCACAAAACCGTCACGAAATTGAAAAAATGCTTGCTAACAGAAAAAGTGTGCAGACGAGAAATCTGTCACGTTTGCATTTTTTATCTTTGTTATGATGAAATCCATCCCAATTCGACGTTTGAAGTTTTCACATTTATTCAGGATATTTTTGATTGAACTGTTAATTATTGCTTTTCAAAAACTTGTAACACTCATTATCCCCTCCCCTACCTAGTTTATTATTGATTGAATCGGTTCACGTGCGGAACGTATATTTTTAAAGGACAACAATAGCGAAAAGAAAAAGCGGTCGGGAGAATTAATATTGCTCTCCCTCCAGAACGGTTTCACTGGAAATTTGGACACAATTGTGCTTCATTTATTGTAGCCAGTAGCAGCCGTTTGTGATTTAGCTCGCGCATTAGCTAGGGTATAAAATTGATTCGAATTCAAAACCATAGGTTGCGTTATTGGATTTGTGTAACTCCCACGTATTTTTAGTTCTCTATACAAACTAATAAAATTGATAAATGCTGTTCCCATACCGAATATAGCTGCTCGTTTCATTATCCATTATCCAATGTACTGAAATGATCGTTTTGAATTTGATAACGTTTTATGGAAATAAAAAGCTGAAATTGGGGAATGTTGGCAGTTGTCCTGGTAAATGGTATGTAATAGTCGTTCGATGACTCTGCGGTACTGCGGACCCTTTTGCAACAACTAAATGCAGTTTCGCTTTTGTAAACGCGTATATTTTCTTTTTCAGTTTACATAAATTGAAGCTTTCATGTTAAGGACCAAGCGATAGGCCGAGTTCCAATGTCAGTCAAGTTCTCTAAAGCTACTACTACTGTCAAAATAATTATGAAACAATTCTTTAATGCTGCAATACTATAGACAAAACTATACTTTCCAACATGGGCATTTTCAAAAGCGCATTTTCGACAAAATTGTCCCATTTCCCGGACATTCTGCAAAGAGAATAGCTCGCCCTGTATGTAGGTATGTGTTTTTTCGACGGAACGAAACAATATGTCTAATATTGCTCTTATCCTAGAGATCTCCTGTTTATTATCCCGTTCAGCGCCAACTTGACGTAATACAGTTCTGTTATTATGCCCTGTTTTGTTGTTTAATTACATAAAAGGAGATAACAGCCGCACGCAGGCTGACGTTTATGGATCCATCAGCATCAGCTTAAACACAAAAGAATACTCTCCTGCGTTATCATTTCGTCATGTCAGACAAATTTAATTAGACACCCATTGTGGATCCATCAGTGAGAATTCTGTGACAGCGAAAGTCATTCATCACGCAGGAATCAGGGGAGATCCAATGATGAGGTATTGACATGTTTGGGAAACCTGATTTTCCCGTGGCTTAAAATCGGGACCGCTATATTCGGATAATATAACCATCGCAAATTATAAATTAACAACTCTCCCGTGGTCGTAAAACGACGGTTAATTGTGCAGTTTGTCTTCAGTATAGGTAATTATTGTTGTTAATATAATTATTATCTTTACCTTTAAATCTTAAAGATTCAATTTTTAAATGCAATATTAAAGATTGCATTTAAAATTTTTAATAGAATTATTAGCCTTATACCTATCTACATAAATAATATAAAATAAATATACCAAGAAACTTTTTGGGTAGTAGGGTACGTGAAAAGAAAGATTTTTTTCTCAATAAACATTGTCAAAAAAACGCTTCGTTTTCGAGATACAGGGTGTTAAATTTAAAAAAAATATATACAATAGTTTTTGTTTATAACTTGTGGAAATTTAAACCGATTTTGATGAAACTCGCCATGAACAATATCTCTAATTTTACTATTTCAGGCTTTGTAAACGTCTTCCAGTGGCTTAGATATTTAGAGATTTTTCTTATTTTTACCCTTTTACCTCCCCATTTTCTACGCCACTGACTTTATTGCAAATACAAAAACTTTAATGAATAGCCTCTGCAATTTAGAACAAAATCAAAGAATTCCTTAATTTTTTTATACGACGCATCGTTTTTGAGATATTTGAAGTTTCCTCAGGCAATGTCATTAACCATTTTACATAAAAGTTATACAGCCAGTATTATAAAGGCCCATTAAGCTAACGGCCAAATTTCAGGTACCAGTTTTAAAGATAATATCGACGTCAAACAATTTTTATAAACATTTTTGTAATCCCTTTCATGACAAGAATCACTAACTTTCTCTGTTTTCCACCTACTGTCGATACCTTTCTAGAAAAGCCGCTAGAAATCTGCACGTCAACTTAATGAGCCTTTATAATACTGGCTGCTAGTCAGATAACTTTTAATGCAATCAATAATTTTGAAATGTATGAATGGCCCAACATTACCTGAGAAAACTTCAAAAATCTAAAAACGGTGAACCATATGAAAAAACTAAGGAATACTTTTTTGTTCTAAAATGGAAGGGCTATTTGAATAGCAATTTTGCAATTGCAAAGAAGTCAGTGGCGTAAAAGATAGGCATATCTATACGCCACTGGAAGACATCTACAAAACCTGAAAAGTTTGTTTTATATATTTTTTAACACCCTGTATCTCGAAAACGAAGCGTTTTTGGACAATGCTTATTGAGAAAAAATGTTTTTTTACTTTTTTTTTCTTCCCCTAAAAGTTTGTCGGTATATTTATGATAGACCCTGTAGGTAGATAAGTATGAGTCGTTTCAGCTCATGGAAATGAACAAAAGAACTGAAATGCGCTCTCCCTCGCTCGCAGCTGTAAAAGTGATCCGCTTCGTTAGAAAAAGCCCGATGCTCGGATGGGACAGTCTATGTTTGTCTAACGCATATGAGCAATAAACCTATATAATTGGGCGTTTTTTATGTAGGTATATTTACTCTGATCCGGCATAAGGCAAATGTGTTTGACTGAAACAGTGTGCCATTTTCTGACAGCCGATGCCAATGTAAGCTCACGTTCCGAACAAAGCGTGAGCTTTCCAGTTCTGTTTGAGACTTATAAACAAATGAAAATCGCAGTTTTCCATTTTCAAAGCAGCTTGTTTTGAAAACGGCTACAGATATCGGAAAGCGGTTTATATGTCCCTATATCTTAACTTTTCAAGCGGTATCCTATTGTGTGAATTAAATTTTCATACAGGGCGACGAAAATTATCAGACTTTTGATCACCCTGTATAAAAATTTCATCCATATCATAGGATACTGCTTGAAAAGTTAGGATAGGGACATGTAGGTATAAGCCGTTTTTCGATATTTAGAGCCGTGTTCGATGTAGGTACACTGCTTTCAAAATGGAAAATTACGATTTTCATTTGTTTATAACTTATAACCTACTCAATGTAAGATGCAACTGTAACAACCATTTCTACTGGATTTTCTCAGATAATCTGAAAATGTAATAATATAGGTACAGGTGTCCCATTTAAAAAAATAGACAGTGTCGTCATTACTGAGTCAAGGAACAGCCTGTATAAAATATTTTTACGTCAATAGACATAAATTAAATTTAAAAATTGACCTGTTTCGGGATTTCTTTGAAAAAAAAATTTCAAAGAAGAATTTGGGGGTGGCAAGTTTTCAAATTGACATCCTGTATATCTACCTTTTATACAGAATTTTGACGTAACGATCCCTAAGTAAAATGATACTTCAGCGTTATTTCATCCCCGTTGAGTTAAAAAGAAATTCAGCACAATAATGCTTCGTATTCTACTTTTCCTATTCACATTTTTATTACTAAGTGAAAATGAACTCTGAATTAAGATATTCAATTACTCAACCATTTCAATTTACAAAGCAAAAGTCTCTGAAAAAAGTACTCTATAATCAGCGAGTTTAAATCCTTCTTTTAATTTCGCTGCCAGTGACATTATTCATTATCTTGGGTCTTTCATTGGATCAATTAAAATAATAACGTGAGCTTAACTGAGCTCGACCCGGGTAGAATCCGGTTCAATTTATAAATGAATGCATCACTTGAAACACTTAAAACATTATTTTTAACACCTATTATAGGAAACCTGAATGTAAAACTAAGATAATAAATTAAATTTTAGGAACAAATTTAAAAGATTTTCCAGACCAATTTATTATCCATTTAGCAAATTAAAACATTATTGGAAAAATAATTGAATCTGTAAAGCTGCAAAAAGAAAGATTCGTAGGTATATTGTTTGAAATGTTTTAAAGGTTCAATCTCGGACATGAATTTTTTTCCGCAGTCTCCTATTATATTATGTTTTCATTTGATGATCATAATACCTATAAAATTCTCCAACCCACTCGTAGATCATAAAAATTAGAAATCTTTGATGGATCTGGTAAATCTAAACAGATCTGCAGGGAATATTGATGACGTGTTAAATTAATTCGCTACTATATCTCATTTAATAACTAGGAGGAGTAAACTGCAAAGTATCATTTACACCACTAAAAGTCACCAGATTAAATCACCAGATTTTTTTTGGCGGCAAATTTGAATTGAAACAATAATTATTAATAAGGAAGATAGGACTTGTTTTCGGTGTAGGAAATCTACTTTTTAGGAGAGACTCTACAGCAGTATCACAAATCATTGTGATTTGCATAATATGTATATCAGTATTATAGTGCTGAATGATTTTCTGAATATAAATAGAATGAAATTGAATAATTTATAGATATTTCGAAGAATTATTGAGGATAATAATTATTAACATTCATATTAAATTGATTGAAAGTACTTTATTTTAGGCAATACTTATATGTGACAAATTTAATGTAACATATAAATAATATATTTTATATATGTATTATATGACACATAACATCGTAGATAAAGTTTTTATTTTACATTTAATAATATATAATTTGTGGATAAGTCAATTTTTTCAAACAGTATTATAAACAGCATTTTTCAGTTTTTGTAGGACCAGATTCAAAGTGTGTTGTTGAAATTAACTTTATCACATACAGCAGTCCCTGTTTGGTCTAAATCCGCACCTTGTTCGATTGGAATATGTTCTTCAATTATTGGTGAAGTACGCATATAGAGTAGTTTTTCCAAAATCTTGTAGGTGACACTCTTTTCTTCCCGTTTCTTTGGAGGAGACATCCTCTCACTTGTACTTGATGTAGGATTATCCATAATGGCACTTGAAACCGTTTGCAGGATGAAAATGGAAAGCCAAAAATAATTTCAAAATTCTGAAAAGGATGTCTGTTCTCTAAAAAGAACTGAATGGGCTTCAAAAAGAACTTATTTGGTTTTGAAATAACTTTTAAAGAACTTATTTAGAACAACTTATAGGGTTTTGGAAATAACTGATTATAAAACTGATGTGTCACATTCGACTCTGACATTGTAAACAATAATGACACAACAATAAAAAAACAAGCGTATATGTAGTGTTGAGCGTTGCATAGATTCAATTTCCTGTACAAGTTTTGCTGGGTGTAATTTTGCCTGTGAATTGACCAATGAGAAGCATCTTTTTTTGGCGGTTTATTTAAATTTACTCCTCCTAGTTATTAAATAAGGTATAGTGCTCGATGGGTGCCGTCGCGGCGATTTCCTGTGAATCCCTGAACGTTGCACAGTATTAAAGTTGTTCAGTTATTGAGCTTTTTATGTATATTATTATTCAGTTCAGTTATTGTTCTCACTTTATGTTTCTTACAGGTCTTGTTGTCCTTCATTTAAGGAAAACTGTTTATTTTATACTTTTTCTTTTTTTTTTTCTGAAGAGGCTATAGATTTATTATAAATTAAGGCAGATTATCATTTATTCATCTATTCGAGAGAAAAGACAAGTTTCAATTTTGGATTTCCCAGTATATTTTTACATAAATTTCATGCCGCCTCATTTTTAACGATCACCTGTGTCGTGTTGGAAACCCACCGAGTTTTTATGAAAGCCTCATGCCTGAATATCGGTATCACCTCACAGACAGTGCGGGGAAGGTGAAAGTTCGGTGGGCTCTAGGCCTTTACCATTTATTTTCGCATTATTTCCGCATTCTAAGCTTCTTACACGTTTTCTGTGCAGGAGTGTCAAAGCATCAATTTTCGATTTCGCATCTATCAGATTAACTTACACAAGCGGGACTTTCTTTCAGGTTTACGCGCCACGCGAAGTGTTCCTATATCGTGAGAAAAATAAAATATATAATGGTAACCCCGTATAATGGAATCATGTGGCATGTGGCATCGATATAGCATAAAGAAACCTATCAGAATCATTACCATGTTATTGGAAAGCGATTGGCTTTATTATATCTCACTGACAGCAGTGACAGCTGTCACTGGCAAAAGTTGATGTTACTGCGAGTGTTTGTTTATTTTGCGAAAATAAACTGAGATTTTGTATCTATACTTCGTCCTGTAAAGGAAACGATGTCAACTGAAAGTGACTGAAAATTGTCGGTAACAAGCATTGGAAGACGGAGGGAATTTCTGGGAAAACATCTTATTTATTACGCGTAACTTGGAAGCACCGAAAAAAGGAAATTCCGACAAAGGTAACCTGATATACATTTCTTGCGTAAATAAAGTTTGCTGGAAGTGATTTTTCACGAGGTGAACGTAACAAGTTTCGAAGCTTTTTACCGGAAAATATTATCTAGATTGATGTTTTTCACGATTTCACGCAGTTACAGTTACCTTCGATTTTTGTTTAAGAAGAGACTAAAGAACTAAAAAAAAGTTCTGAATAATATAATTTGTTTTTATAAGTTTTTATACAGAAAATATTAGACTGGAAACTTGTAAGTGGGTCATAGGAATTTAACATGCAAATTCAGTTTTGTGCAGATAATAATATCACCGGGTGTACCTAGATTTAGAGAAAAAGTTGGAAGAAAAATTTTTTTTTTTATAATAGCGATTTGTATTTACCGAGCCTCTTTTATCTAAAAGAAAATTCGAAATGTTTTTCAATCTGATCACTCATTTGATGTTTTTATTGACATTGTGTCGTTGTCATTGTTGCATTATGTAAAAATGGCGAGTACATTTAAGTCAAATCAGACAAATTTAATTTACATTACCTTCAAGATTTCACATTACAATAAAATGCACTGAATGTGTATTAAATTAGGTAGGTAACCCATTAGGTAATACATTTGAGAAAAAAAATAAGATTTTATTTTTAGGTTTTTCTTCATATTAACCTATTCAAAATTATTAAAAGTAGCTAATGAAGTACATTTTATTGATTGCCCGACGTTGTTTTAATAACAACTCTAATTCTCATTCTTGTGATATTATTTAACAAAACTGAATTTGCATGTTAACTTCCTATAACCCACTTACATTACAAGTTTCCACCCTGTATATTGTATAGTAATAACTATACTACTACAGAACTTACAGAAAGAGAAACTTATTTTTGTAAGCATTTTAGCATTTAGTTTTTAGTTGTTAATCGAAGATAATTTTGTTTGGGGGAGGAGCGCAGCAACGACGCCAATTTTATTTTCATTATTAAAGTACCTATACATAATTATTATTGTCAACAGTGACGTTGACCTTTTCGGATATTATTATAATATTCAAATGACGAATAAACATACATAACGGATCAAGGTATTGATAGCCTAGTCGCCTAGTGGTTAAATCCCGTGATCCAAAGGACCTAAGTTCGAGCCCAGAACAAATCGGTATACTTTTTTCTTCTACAAATTAGAGTTAAAATATTACCAAAATTATTACATTACCTACCGTTGTGTAAGTGTAAAGACAACTTGCAGTGTCTTATAATATAATGGTGGATGATGTATACGTACTTTATGGATTCCACATGAAGAATCCAAGCAATGTACCTATAATGAATCAAGGAATAAATATTCAGATAGTTGCTAGTTGCATGTTCATATCTACTTGGCAGCAGTTCTGACGTATGGGCTACATAACATGAATAATGCAATGATAATTAATATACTTATTGATTGAACTTGATAAAATTTAAAGATAATAGAATTCCCGTTTCTCTTTATGTGGAAAATCAGTGCTGTTGAATAAAACGAGCATAAAGGAATGCGTGTCTTGACATAAAATAACCTATTGATTTGATAAGCGCTGGAATTTTTCGGTATCTTCCTCGCCTCGTATTTTAACTGTGGGGGTCGAGGGAGGGTGAGTCTCGCGCCGTTCCGGGTTTCGGGCGCCGGAGAGATTTACTCCGGGAGAGTCTGGAACAACAACCTCTGGTATGTCGGACCGAATTCATCATACTGTAGAATGTTCGACTAAAATTTATTCCCAGAAACGGTCTCGGCTGAAGTACTTGGGTGTTTACAAGATTAAGATGAAGTGAATTGCATTTACATTTATAATAACCAAGGTCTGTTTACGCAAATGCCCTTGAAGTGGGAGTTTTGGGGAGTTTAAATTTGTTTGCCCTGAAGTTCTCATTACCAAATTTAAATTGCCTCCAGTTGACATCAAATTAACAGACAAGAATTTCATTCATAAAGTTTTGTTCAAAATAAAGTTTTGATTTGGCAGCAAGAAATTTTTGTAATCTGTAAGTAGGTCTCGAAATACCTGTCCGCTTTACCTGTCATCGTTTGAATCAATTTTAATTTTATGCTCGTTCTTATTATACAAAATTTTAGGAACTTTGCTCATTCATTTACATTTTAGACACTTCTGTTTCTGAATAATGCGTCATAAATACTTATGATAAATAAATACAAATAAATCTTAAAATGGCAAGATTTTTAAGTATCATATCGAAAAAAAAGCTCATACAATTAATTAGACGGATTAGGATTATGAGTACCTAATTACTACAACAAGAAATAAACAATAGTTTTTATTCTACATGTTATAGGCTTTTCTATTACGTTAGTTTTTGTCATCTTAATTCATCTATAAACTCAATCATCAATCCATTAGGTAATCAAAAACTATCGTAATAGAAAAGTGGTCCTTCGAGCCGGATCATGTCTACATTTAACAGGCTTTTCTATTCCGGTAGTTTTTGACTCATGAGTTGATTAATTAAGGAAAAATGACAGAAAATATTTCAGTTCAGTTAGGAGCGATTGGCCTTTAGAATTACAAGCTCAATCAGTGTTTATAAAACAATTAAATAATTAAGGATTGAGGTGAAATGAAATTAATGATTTCGGCTCAAAACCTGAGCTTTCCCTTGAGGCTTGGAAGGTGCGCAACAAATTTGTATACAAACACATTAATATCGCCTTTGTAGAGGTTTATCAATTTTTTTCTAACTGCAAAAAAAATTTACCGCCCTAAGAAGGCATCAAGGAGTTTTTGAAGTACCCGCCGTTACTGTTGCAATGGTTTCGTTTCATGCAGATTGTAATATAACAACATTATCAACGCTTATATCGCTTAATAGAATGCCCAAAGTTGCTTTATTATTAACAGTTTTTGCTACATCACCTCACCTTGCTACTTTGAGTCGGTAAATCAGCTTCACAATGTTTATTTGAATTTAATGTTCCAGCTCTTAGATTAAAATTACTTAAACCCTTACTTCTTGTAAGTCCCGAGGATTAAGATTTATGAACCGATAATCAAGTTTTCAACCCAAAGAACTAACTATTTGAAAGCAGGCCATGCACATTCTCTTCCCAAGAGAACGTTTAACTAAATGGGTAAAGTTTTAGGTAATTTTATGAGTTACCTGAAACCGTTCGCAAAACGGCCGTGGCTGTTCTTTAAGTTTTGAGATATTTTGAAGAAACTGAAATGCTGATGCATTTTCTAAATGCATTCTCCCATAGCTTTTTTATTTCTTATTATTTAAAAAGAAAACCTTTCTCGGTATGCAACTTTCTATGTATATAAAATCCTGTCGTTTGGTCTGATCTTAGTTTCACGTTTCGGTTGATCAACTTATTTTTCTTATTTTTGATTTTTCTTATGAACGCAAAATCCCATTTAGATCATTCAAGTTACTCATAAATAAATATTGTATGGCTTTGGTAAAGCCCAAGTGTCAGAAGTTTTCAAGTAGCCTCAAGGGCCTCGGACGTAACTTAACGACTGTTGCGAAGCAGCCGGGACCCCCTTTTTAACGTACCTCCTTTTTTTAAGTTACTCATAACATAAAATTACCTAAAACTTTTCCCATTTGAACATTTTCGTATCTCCTACAGCAACCGAGATCCCGCAGTACATGCACCATCAATCCGGGACACATTGTATATTTGATGTTTCTGCATGCAAGGTATATCTTTAATAATGTTACATTTAAGTACTCGTACCTTATATTAATAAACCATGTACCCGAGTGTGTGTGTACCTTTGATTATGATTACTTGAAAAGCGAAAGCATCGAATTGGATTCGTGCCTATACCTACCTACCCAGTAGTAGTAAGTCATAAATAATTCCAGGATCCAAGTTCTCCGCAACACACGTTCATCCTTGTGTAATTGGCGACAATTTCCCGGGCGGTCACAAGACACGTTGATTGGCGGGCGCCTACGTGTTCATTTATTCATTAGCATTCCCCTCGAAACTCGGAAAATCGTGTACGCCTCCGGATAAATCTCCTTGCCGGTGCGGTTTATAGCCGGAGCTGTCGTTGCTGATCCCTCCGTTCGAAACATTTTTATGCGATTTACAGACCCAGCTTTTTCAATATATAAATGTACGTAAACATATGCCGATACTCTTAATAAATGGATTCCAATAATTGACGGATTATATAGTTGAATGATGGTTAACTTTGTCGGACGCTTAATGACGATACGCAACCTTCGATAACTTGGCACAAATTAACCAATTAGTTGAAGGAACTTGTGTGAGCGACTAAAAAGGGGTCAGACAACCCTAATCTAAAGTATCGACTCCATTACGTAACGTGCTGGTTAGTTCACCGCAGCTCACCACCTCCCGTTTCCATTAAACAACTATACAGCGCGTGACAGGAAAAAGCATCGAAAAGTCCTAAGAAAACAGTTCACTTTCTAAGAGTCGTTTTGAAGGCTGAGACTCCCTAAAAACCTTTATCCGAAAATCGACTGTTTCTGGGTCACTGGATATTTCGAAGACAACAAGAAAACCGATTACAGGTTTGAACTCTAGTAATTTAATTTGTTGGGCCTTGAAGTACCTATACCTACATTTAGTTTGTCCAAAAAACACAGATGGCAATTTTTCAAGGCTGAACAATTTTATTCTTACTTGGAACCGTTCGGTATATCTCAAGAATTTAAAGGTATAGCACGATAAAATAAATTCCAGTTCCTGAATTCCCATTTCCCAAGGCATTCGGCATCCTCAAGCAAATTTTCAGGGCCCTGTTAAAAAATATAATTCTCGTAAAAACACTTCTCTACCAATTGGTCAGTTTTTCTCTAATGTCTCAAATAATAAGTAATCTTAATAAGCTCGCTGGGCATCTTTTGCGGATCTTTGGAGTTTCGACTTCACGACTCATTGCCATGAAAAAATAACGCGAGTTCAAAGTTAACGAGGGTGTTTAAAAAATCGTTTTCAAGAAATCGACGTTAATTAAACCTTGTCCAGGATAATGACTCATTTCCTCCCTATACATCGATGACGGAGATTTTCACATAAATTGCAGAAAATTTTTGAACGATTTTATCAAAAAATTTATGTTTTTTTGGGAAAGGACTAAATTGTGTGTAAGGTACAGTACAGTTGTTGTCATCATAAATGCATGGAAAAAAAACCTATCCATAGTTAAATTCATTAGCTTAGTGAACATATTTTTGATCTTCAATGATTTCGCTTTGTGGAAATGTGGAACATAATTATTCTGTATTGTTGCAGGCTGAAATATGGAGCGTGTTCATAGCGATTTTGCGGAAGAGCGTGAGGAATTTGCAGGCGTGCACAGATGTGGGTCTCATAGAGCATGTTCTTCAGAGGCTAAGAAATGCAGACGTTGTCGTAGCAGGTGAGTTACTGCCTTAATATTGGGCAATTTATATCATAAAGGCGCGTTTTAGATCTCGTAAGTGCCGTCAAGCTAATAAGGGTCTAAAAGCCCTCTGTAATTGTAGAACATGGAGGACGGGAGCGCCTCTCGTCTCTTCTTTCACCTTTACTCTATCAAATAAATTAATTCACTTTGTTCTTTCTCTCTCCTCAGTAAAGCTGTGAATTGAATAATTCTCTTCTGTCTCTAAGAGGAAAATCATATTCGCTTATTGCGAATGTACCTTACTGCTGTGAATGTCTAAATTTCATAACTTTTGCGAAGTCAGAGCTTTATTTATTATTAAACTTCTCAACTCCCTTGCCATTTGATTTTATTATACTACAGATTTAATAATGGTAAAGGGGGCTATTATTAAAAGGCCGAGGGTTGAAAAATTGAATTTTTGTCTTAAATTTTTGCATCATATTATGTACATACACATACATATTTCTTCATTTGTGTTTGCACTTCGTATAAAACCGCCCTATAAAACGTTTAAATTTAACATCAAAAATGTTTTTTTTGTTACACAGGGTGATTCAAACTCGACCGGCAAACGTCAGCATAAGGATTCCTCGTGAAAAAAAACCGAAATCTCTTTTGATGTTTCTCATGATTTTGCGTCATAACTATAACTGAGATACGACTTTTCAAAGCTGATGAATAGTTTTTTTGTGATTTCTTTTGCTGAAAATTTGTATCTTCTCCATAGTGAGGTAGATCTAAATAGTTTCAAAACGACACTGTTTTTTTTGATTTTGATAGAAAAATATTAGTTTTTTTTTCTGCGCGATATGGGGGCAAAAACTGTGGGACTTATAGCCGATTCCGTGTGCCTAAGTTCCCCCCCCTTCTCCCCTAATAACCCGATTCCCTCAAAAAAATATTAATTTTTTTACCCCTGTAAGCTTATTGCCTCTTCCTGAATTATACCTCCGACTTCGTCCATCACTTACCCGGAAAGAATTGACGAGTCACTGCTGCTCCGGAGATTCGGTGTAGCTTCATTGCAGACTAGACGACATGTTGCCCTTATTAAGTTTTTGTATGTTTTGATGCATTGACTGCAGTTTCCTGCTTGAAAAATTGAATTTTTTGTTTCCGCGATCCAACTCTAGGCAGTCTTGGCAGTCTTGCACAGTATAACACTCTGCTGCAGGACTGTGATGTTTGGTGTGCAAAATTTGACACGATTAAGAATATGATATTGGACCAATGGTCTGTGAAATAGTTATATTTGTGGTTTATCTCTGACTATTGTTTTATTAGTTATGTATGTTTTTTTCGTCATCGTGTTTGTATTTTTTATATTGTACTTTTTTTGTATTGTATCTGTACTCTGTGCATATTTTTCTCATCTGTAACTGGCCTTATTGGCTGTATGATGAAGTATTGTTTAAAAAATAAATTACTTCCGGTGACACCCATTTTTGCAAAAGAAAAACTAAAATCAAAACGGCGATATCTCGGTGAGTAATGGACGGATTCGCGCGATTGGGCTACATCAGATTGTGCGCTCTCGCGAGATCTCGGTTTTTTGCCCAAAAATGTTTTTGTTCGACGACCCCTAACCCAGGGGCAAAAATCCGTTTCCTCCCCGTATTTATACCTAGTTTTCTCCCCCCTCCCCATCTCCGAGACTTGCGCCAAGTCGGTCGCATAACAAGGTGGTTCACTAAGTTTAAAAAAAAAAATCAAAAAACCGAGTGTCGTTTTTGGAAGTTTTTCACGCTTTCAATTTTTGGGAATTTACTTCATATGTTTTAAGAATTATTATCTTAATCTTATTCTGTTATGATAACTAGGTACCAGGGTGCTTGTTTGTTTACGTTGCCTCTACCAACGATGATTATTGTTTTGTTATTATACAGGCTGTCCCAGCTCATTCGAAGCGGTCTCTGTGGGCCAAACGATAGATTTAAAAAAAGTGCAAATTCAAGTACGGGATCACAATGGTGATTTCATTGATAGAATTTCTCACTACTAAGACAAAGTGTATGTGATTGACCATAGCAGGCTCAACGGAATTAAATAAACGATAAGTCAAGTCAAATATTTCTTACCGTCAAACCGGGATCATGAGGAGCCCTTTATTCTTTTCAAAATCCTTTCAAAAACGACACCCTTTTTTAACCATTTTAAATGTGTACGTTACGTATGTTTTTTTTTTAATTCTTAAATTTATTAATCAAAACTTTTACTGGGCTATTGAACTTATCTGGATTTAACACCCGCCCTCTTATCTGACTTTAACACCCCTCTTATCCGATTTTGACCACGTCTTCTAAATGTTCAATTTATTTGATATTTATTCAACTAAGATTGCGGACACTGTTAAGCGGACAAATATCCTGGTGATGGGTTAGCTGCCCGAAACCGGTAGTAATTCAAGTAATATATTTTATACTCATTTGACCCGACTTTGTTGTTTTATTTAAGACAAAATGTGTTGGAGTTCTGTTCATGCATAAACCATATTCTTATTCTTAACATCAGCGGCTTAACAGGAAAAAATGCTTCAATGAAAGTCTTACGGGCACTTAGCTGGTTCACATCAAAGCTGTAAGAATCAAATAGTTATGAATCACACAAATTTTCAGCAAAAAACGATGAACCATGCAGCTTTGAAAAGCCGTATCTTTCCTTGTTATAAGTAGTTTGAACGCAAAATCTCGAGAAACGTCAAAGGAACTTTCGTCAACTTATTTTGAGGAGGAATCAATCCTCTGCTTGGGTTTGTCGGTTGATCTTTGAATCATCCTGTAAATGGGATAAATACAAATCGAAACATCAAAGGCGTTTGAGACCGTGTTATAATACCGGATATAAAAAGAAGTACAAGAACCTACCCAAAATATTATGTATTTCAGACAAATAGAAAAATTGTCTATAAAATCTTTTGTTTTAGATCTTTTGATAGAAATGCTGGGAGTGTTGGCGAGCTACAGTATAACCGTAAAGGAACTGAAATTATTATTTGGTGCTATGAAAGCAATCAACGGCAAATGGGTAGGTATATTCTTTTGCGCGTGTTTACTGAAGAGTGCTTGGAAGTGCTTTTCATGCATAAAAATTTTTCAGCCAAGACATTCTGCCAAATTACTCAATGTACTACGCCAGATGCCTCAGAGATCCGGGCCAGATGTTTTCTTTAGTTTTCCAGGGAAAAAAGGATCGGTGAGTATTATTGCTTGGATATGCAGCTGCAAACTCATACATTGAAAGTATAAACCTACCTATGTTATTACAGGTATAGAGTAAATTTTCTCTCTAATCCCATGGCACATAAAATTATTATTGTTTAGTTAATGATCTTTATTTTCAAGAGAAATTATTTTTTATTAGAAAAAAAAACTGGAAATTTTATTTTAAATTAAACTTTAATAATTAATTATTAATGACCATTATTTGGGATTGTTTTTTTGGTTTCAAGTAAACATTGGAACTTATATGATTTCGAGAAAGATTATGCATAATATGATTGCTTTGGAAAAATTTAATTATGCCTGCAATGATGATGTCGGAAATATATCTCTTAATATCACTTTGTGATGTTCATTCTGTTTACTGCTATACTCCTCATAAATATTTTGCCTTTAATTTCAAGTCATTTCTAAACAAAGTGATTAATATTGTTCTGTTTTCAGGCAATTGTTTTACCGCCTCTCTCAAAATGGCCTTATGAAAACGGATTTACTTTTACTACGTGGTTTCGCTTAGATCCAATTAATTCGGTTAATATAGAACGAGAAAAACCTTATTTATATTGGTAAGAGTTGATATTGAAATGTGTTTGTAAACCTATTTTTAGGGGCATATTTAATGAAAATTTATACTTTCCAGTTTCAAAACTAGTAAAGGTGTAGGGTATACAGCTCATTTCGTGGGTAATTGTCTGGTATTAACTTCAATGAAAATTAAAGGCAAGGGCTTCCAGCACTGTGTTAAATATGAATTTCAACCGAGAAAGGTAATACCTACCACTATTAGCCATGTTTTTCGAATAATTAATGTGTACATTTTTAAAAATCTTTTTTGCAGTGGTACATGTTAGCTATTGTGTATATCTATAATAGGTGGACAAAAAGTGAAATAAAATGTTTAGTGAACGGCCAGTTGGCTTCGAGCACAGAGATGGCGTGGTTTGTGTCCACAAATGACGTAAGTAATGTCAGTTTTAAGTTCCAGATCTTGATATAATAGAGGGGTTAATTGTTTTTCAGCCTTTCGATAAATGTTACATAGGTGCGACACCAGAATTAGACGAAGAAAGGGTATTTTGCGGTCAAATGTCTGCCATTTATTTGTTTAGCGAAGCACTGACAACTCACCAAATTTGTGCAATGCACAGATTAGGACCTGGTTATAAGGTGAATATTTTTAATCTTTAATTAAAAATCTAGACATTGTTGCAATTAGTTGCATCTCTCAAAAAAAGTATAGAAAATTGAATCTTATTCCTTGTACCATTGCGGCAAAAACAAGGAAATTTTTGTTTTTTTTCTTCAAAAATTTTGACATCAGATCGCTTTTATTTTCATATATTTTCGGGCGGCATGTCAATGTACCTCTTCCCACGTTCCCTGGAAGAATGAAGGAAATCAAGGAAGGAAAATAATTGAACCATTCGGGCAAAAAATTTGTATTTTGGCGGTGTTTAATGTTTTTTTTTTCCTAAAAGTGGAAGAGGCATAATTTCCCGCCGAGTTAATTTTTTTTAATGTAATAATGTAAACTTGAACTGATAGAAATAGATGCTGCAGGACAGAGGGTAATCAATTTTAAGAATAAAATAAAAACTATACACACCATTAGGAGACATTAAAAATTCTCCTCAGGAACGAAGAGGAATAGGGACGTTCGTGTTTTCCAAGATAACAACCAGAATCCACAGGTGTTGTAAATTGAAATCATGTAGATCACATTTCGGGATACCTAGTATTGATGAAGAAATGATGACGTTTTGTCCTGAGCTAAGGTAGTGATTGGGAAAAAGCTGCTTGTTAAAACAAACACAAAAGGGATTACATTTTTCTTTTCAAAAATAAAAATTTTCTTACTGCATTGAGAACTTTACATCCTAAATATTCTGAGTTCAAACAAAAGTTTACCACGACTAGATTAAAAAAACTAATTAGCAATCGTTAAAATTTTTAAAATGTACTACTCTGTATAATATGATAATGTCGCTTGGTCTTATTTGAACTCAGTAATAAATGAGGATTCCATTATATTTTACCCAGTATTTGTATTGATTTTTTATCATTTGCATTTCAGAGTCAGTTTCGGTTTGATAACGAATGTAATATAAATCTACCTGACAATCATAAAAGGGTGAGTGACAGGGATGAAACTCCTACTAGCATGAGCCTGGTTGCAACAGATGCACGTTCCGTAAGCATAACTTAGTTTTTCTTTTTAATTTTGCACTTATTATTTTTGTGTTACGCTATATTTCAGATTTATTTACCTTTCATATTGCATCCTTTATTTTGATATTTTAAAATTTATAAAATTGAGAGAGGTTTTATTAGTTATAAATCGTTTTATAATTTAATTAATATTTATTTGGTTTTCATAAATATTACTTATCTTATGATATCTACAAATAATGAGAAAATTATTTTTGCATTTTGACTTAATAAATAATAGAATTATTTAGATTAGCAGAATCTAAAATGTGCACTAGACTGACATTTAAACAGTTGTATCTTCATTTATATCAAATAAAGTCATCAGAGTTGATTCAGTCTAGTTTAGATTGATAGAATCTGTTAATTATTTATAGTGAACTGTGTTTTGCATTATACTGGTTTCGCGTATTTAGTTGTTCTATCCTTTCCGCTCTTTTATAAAATATCATCAGTGTTTGGTGTATTTTATTGTACGCATTAGCCCATGTATTCAGAATTACGCCTGGCTGAAAAGTTTTAGTTTTATTGTTCATTCCATGCAGTCTCTAATGATTGTTGTTATAATACAATAAATAAAAATTGAAATGGTTGTAAATTTTGCATTATTTTTGAAAATACTGAATCAAAGTAACTGCTGGATTACTGTGATCTATGCCGTAGGGCCCGTAGGTAGTTCATCTTAATCTTGTTTTTACTTACGATGAAAATCCCTAAGATTTCTAATACTTGGGCGTCTAGGGCTAGTCTGGCTTGGTTACTATTAGTACTTCGACATGATTTCCCTGGATTGCTCACTTTTATATTGCCCATTAAGACCCATTTGGTAAAATATTTTTTACATTTCTCCTGCATTGCTTTGTCCAGAGTCAGCTTCCTTTCTGTTCACCTATAATCAAGAACCTCCATGACAACTGTACTTTTCTGAATTTCTTTCTTGTCTTACACGATCTAAAATTAATTGTTTAAAGAAGTTTAAGATCTTATGTTTCGAACTACCTACAGTTTTTTTACTTTTAATTTTTTTGTATAATTTTTTTGTTATTCAACTATAAAATAAATATTTGTGTCAAAAAGCCACTTTTGTATCCACTCATCATTGCATTTATGTACTGTTATTAACATTTTAGGTATTATATGACGGTAAATTATCAAGTGCCATAGTATTTATGTACAATCCTGTTGCTACCGACAGTCAGCTTTGTCTGCAGTCTGCGCCGAAGGGAAATCTTTCATACTTTATTCACATGCCGCACGCCCTTATGTTACAAGTGAGTATCCTTAAGAAAATATGATAACTAATAACACCAAGTAAATATTAACTTTCTTTTGCAGGAAGTGAAAGCAGTGATAACTCATTCCATCCATAGTACTCTTAATTCCATTGGTGGCATTCAGGTTTTATTTCCCTTATTTTCTCAATTGGATTTGCCTTATGAGTGTAATGGTTCCTCGGAAGCGAAACGTGATCCAACATTGTGGTACTGTTCTTTTAGTTTACAATTGATTTCAGATTGGTGCTAATAGAAATATTTTCAGCTCAAAATTACTTGGTTTTATATGCGAACTAGTTGAATCCTCCCAGACTGTTCAACAACACATGATCCAGAACCGAGGTTTTCTTGTAATAAGTTTTATGTTGCAAAGGTCATCAAGAGACCACCTAACTATCGAAGTGCTTGGTTCCTTTCTTAGTCTCACCAAATACTTGGTTACCTGTCTAAGTGCCAACAGTGAATTATTACTCAAACAAGTATGTAGATGGTTTTTTTTTTTTTAATTGGTAGTTTAGTTGAGTAAGTAATAAAATATTTTCAATTTTAGGTGATTTAAATTATTGTTTGTTATATTTTATTTATTATATTAAATATAACACTTTGTTAAGTAATTAAGATTTGATGATGATATTTCTTATTGCTCAAACTCTTTCAAATCTCTTATATTATGATCTGGTATTTCTTTGAATAGGTATATCTTGAAAATATATTTATTAGATGGATGCCTTTATGTACATACTAAGATTGTTGTTATGCAATCATATTATCAATTCATGTATAGAGATTTGAACGAATTTTAACCGGCAAGCTTAGAGCTTAACAGCTTTTGCAAATATCTTACAAATAGCTTAGTGTTGTTGCAGTGGAACCTAACAATTAGATACCTACATTGAAAACTTTTTGATTTTTGATTTTTTTGTAATTGTATTTGATCAAACAAACAATTTAATTGCTTCTCCTTTACCCCAACATAATATACCTAAGTGGTTGGGTGGGTAGCTGTTACTTTTTTTTGTTGAATTAAGCAGATTGATTGCTTTAATAAATAATTTTATAACTTTTTTTTACACCACTACTTATCCATGCATGTATTTTGTACTGATTATTTTTGTCTGATTTGGCCGTTCATGCTTCTTTGCTGTTAAAAAAATTAAACTTAACTGTCAAAAACCCATATTACAGAGATTTCAGTACACTTCGTATCAGTGCTTCAGGTGTTTACTTAATTTTTTACAATAAATGCTTGCACCTAAATATTTTTTAAGATTTAAATGAAAATGTTAAAATTTTTTGATAAAGTTCCGTATATACTTAAATCTAAAAAAAAAAATACAATTTGGGGTGGATATAGTGCTAGGACACCCTGCATGTAGTTACTGATATATTTTCACATCACAACTTAAGCGATATTTTTGATACTTCGTAAAAAAATAAACATCCTGATCACTGCATATGAGTAAAATTATCATGTGAATGGGTAAGTAATGGGGACAGGTCTGATTCATTTTGATGATAGTTATTTTGTTTCTCGTTCCTCACTTGGCAGCTGCTGGACCACGTCCTCTTCAATCCGGCCCTTTGGATCTACACACCGGCGCCCGTGCAGACCAGGCTCTATTCTTACCTGGCGACCGAGTTTCTCTCCGACACGCAGATCTATTCCAACGTGAGGCGAGTCTCCACCGTGCTGCAGACAGTTCACACTTTGAAATATTATTACTGGGTGGTTAATCCGAGAACTAAGAGCGGCATTCCTCCTAAAGGACTTGGTGAGTTTTTATTTACATCATGTCAGGGTCCATACTTTGGAAGCTACATACATGTTTGTCCGACTCTGTATTTAATTTGTAAGGGTTGATGCATTAACAATACAGGAACTGAGAGGACTCTTGGGCCTAAATTAGTCAGCATCCTCTGTCATTCATTCCAGAGCCTCATATGTCAGATTTATTAGTCTGTAACTGAAAATGTTCAATTCTATTTAGGTCTTATTGAACAGATTTTCTTACCAGTCCTGTAACGATTTTCTAATGGAAGTCTACTACCAGTTACCAGTGAACTGTTCAAAAAGTAAAAGCATTTTTTTTATGTTTCTGTAAGTACCGTATGTTTCTGCAAGTTGAAAAAATAACTACTCTGGAACTATAATAAACTTTAGTTCCTTTCATTTCTTTAGTTTTAATTGGATCCCTCTGTCCCGATGTTATCAGGACAATAATTCTCACTTTACATAAAGCAAAACCCTTTTTGAATGTCAATGAAGGGCATTTCAAAGTTATGCAAGATAAACGTAAGCCACACTTGGTTGGGTTATCATATACAGAGTATACCTTTGGGAGATGATACCATTTGTATAGGCTAAACTGTCAGTCTGACAGTTCTAATTTTTTGCATATCTGTATTGTAGAAAAAAACAACATTTTAAAAATATTTTCGGCACAACACCACTTCCGGTTATACCGGAAGTAAACACCAACTTCGTTATTTTAAATGGCACTGTGCCGGTTTTTTTATGGATTCATGTTTCTCATCAAAAATCAATGTGGCTTTAATAATACAACATACTATCGATCTTCAATTGTTTTTCAGTTATTTCGACTTTTATGAATTTTTTGACACTTGCAGAGTCTCACAAAAACCGTTATATCTACGAAACTGTATGACATAAATTGACGAAATAAATTATAATTTACTAAAAAATTAACAAGTTAACACCTAAAATTCGAAAAATAAAAAAAAACGTGGATAAAGTAATTGAAAATAATTTTTTAATTTTCGAATTTTAAAATTAAAAAAAAATCATTTTTTCAAATAGCACCCTGTATATTTTTTTATTTCATTAGATTGACAAAAAAAAACTCAACAAAATCGATATGCATTATAAGGGTCAAAAATAAGAACGTGTTACGAAAACTCAAAAAAAACTAGTAAAGGAAATAAATGGAATTATTTTTGTTCAGGCGTTAGGTTTTAACGTTCATAAATTCATCAGGACACCTTTGCATCAAAAGAAACATAATTTCCAGTGATGCGTGTTTTTACATTTGTCAAGATAATTACACCATTTTGTGTTGTGTCAAATTGGTGTTACTTTGTGTTGATGAATTGTGATAGTTGAATTTGTTAAATTGTGATAAAATAGCTCGACTATTAAAGCCACATTGATTTTTGATGAGAAACATGAATCCATAAAAAAACGGCACCGTGCCATTTAAAATAACGAAGTTGGTGTTTACTTCCGCCTTCCGGTATAACCGGAAGTGGTGTTGTGCCGAAAATATTTTTAAAATGTTGTTTTTTTTCTATAATACAGATATGCAAAAAATTAGAACTGTCTGACTGACAGTTTAGCCTATACAAATGGTATCATCTCCCAAAGGTATACCTGTATATATCTGCATCTAGCGTTCTTTTTGGAAGGAATGGTCCCTAGGGCACAGGGGATGGTTACTTAATTTCAATTTCATTTTATTGTTCAACAAAGTAACTCCATTTACAGAAAATTTTTACAAGACATAATTATGCAAATTATACTAAATAATGGAAATTCAACAACATTACAAAATCTTTCCAGCTAGGTTACTAATAAACAAGTCATAATATTAACAAACCCCCTTAGATTCCTACACATTACATAGGGGGGTGACTTTAACCCTACATCTCCATAAGATCACATAAATAATATGTTAGTACTAGCATAATATTATAATAAGTAATGATTATTTAATCAAATTAATGTTTATTATAATCGGTAACACAAACATTAAGTAGGTACTGTTTCATCAACAACACTCGTGCTGTCTAAACAATACGTATTCCATAACATCAGGTTGTTGGTAAACTATAAGCCTTGCAAATGAATTATTTTTAGTATTATCATTTTTATTTGCTTTATAATATTATTATAAAGTAATTTGTGTACCTAAGTTATATTTTGGTAAATAAAACTCATAACTACCTTCTACCTACAAACAGGTATAGGTAAATTAACCCCATTAAAGACTCAAAACAAAATCTAACAGCTAAATTACTCATTGAATAGAAAATGCTGCATATCCTCAAAATTTTTGTTGTAGATTGATGGGAAGTATATTAATTTTATTTTCAGATGGACCTCGACCAGCACATAAAGATATTCTAGCAACACGTGCTTATATTCTTTTATTTCTGAAACAACTCATTATGATTGGCAACGGCGTAAAGGACGATGAACTTCAAAGTATTTTGAATTACTTAACTACGATGCATGAGGTAAAAATTAATTTTCTTTCTGGTCAGATTACCAAACTAACTTGAATAAGTTTAAAAGTTGACGTATTTCTTTGACGAACAGGATGAAAATCTCCACGACGTCCTCCAGATGTTAATATCGCTGATGTCCGAGCATCCTTCTTCGATGGTGCCGGCGTTCGACGTCAAACACGGGATCCGATCGATATTCAAGCTGCTCGCTTCTGAAAGTCAATTAATACGTCTGCAGGCACTGAAACTTCTGGGCTTCTTCCTGAGCCGCAGCACTCACAAGAGGAAGTATGACGTGATGAGTCCGCACAACCTCTACACTCTGCTCTCCGAGCGGCTGTTATTGAACGAGGACACTCTTTCCCTGCCGACGTACAACGTTCTGTATGAGATAATGACAGAACACATCAGTCAGCAGATTCTGTACACGAGACACCCGGAACCCGAGTCTCATTTTCGACTTGAAAATCCTAGTAAGCAATTAAAAAATATAATTAATTAAAAAAAGTAATATAAAAGTTATAAAAAATTAGAATGTATGCACAGTTACTGAATTTATAAACAGTATGTTTTAATATGCTCTCAAAAATTCAAGGTATCAAGATATAACTGCAGTTTTTTCCAATTTTACCAATTAAGAGACATAAAATTGTTACTACAGTGAAACCTGGATAACCCGGAAACGCCTGGGACCGAAAATAAATTCCGTCTTATACAGGTTTCCGGCTTAAACAACAAAACTGTCTAAGCCGGAAACAAACCTGCTTAGCACGGAAAATGCCCAACAGTACGTACATACATACAAACACTTACTTGTAAAGTAAAAAACCAATTAATTTTTTTATATTATGTAAATTAAATCTATTTTAGATTTCAGTGTTAGCGTGTTTAATTTTTTATTTGCAGACATAATTATCAAATATTCGAATATTGTACCTACTACATAAAAATATTTTTACGCTCACAGTTGGAGAGTTTAGAATTGACTAAAATAAAAATTGAATCCGAACAGGACTACACAGGAAGTGCATAAGTACCTACAGACAGTTTTTATTGCCGCAATAAAAATTCCGAGAAGTGACAGTTGAATAGACGAGCGAGAACATGCGGAGATGAAGGGTTTTAGGTGGCGACGTCGGTCCGCTTCCGTCTTATGCAGGTGAAATTGCGTGCATAAGGTTAAAAAACGTGTTCCGTCTCCGCGTTACGCAGTTTCCGGCTTGAGCAGTGGAAGTTAACATGTAATGTGTATAGCTTAATTCGGGACCGGGAAAAATTTCCGTGATAGACAGGTTTCCGTCTTATTCAATGTCCGTCTTATCCAGGTTTGACTGTATTTGAATTTCACATCCATTTTTTTTTTATTCAGTGATTTTAGCTTATTCTGTAGCCTGTAAGTCTTTTCAAAAATGCGCTCACCAAAAGAGTGCATGTTGTCCGAACCTGTCACTCATGGTGGGGTAGTTTCGGACAAAAGTGGGGTAATTCCGAACATGAATGATTTTTCTTTTACATCTATTAGCAATTTCCATAGATCTTATTGTAAAATTTTGCAGTGTTTCAGAAAAATGTTAAATAATTCTCATCAATTATGTTTTTTCTTCAGTATATTTGTTGAGTTTATTAAATTTCTAATAATTTTACATTTCCAGTGATACTGAAGGTGGTTGCTTCCTTGGTTCGCCATTCGAAACAAACAGAGCAGTTGTTGGAAGTGAAGAAACTCTTCCTATCTGACATGACTCTGTTATGTAACAATAACAGAGAGAACAGGAGAACGGTTCTTCAGATGTCGGTCTGGCAAGAGTGGTTGATTGCGATGGCTTACATCCATCCGAAGAACACGGAAGAACAGAAACTCTCTGACATGGTCTATTCCCTCTTCAGGATGCTTTTACATCACGCCATCAAATACGAATACGGAGGCTGGAGAGTTTGGGTCGACACATTGGCTATCGTACATTCCAAAGTAAGATTTTTATTTGAGATACGTAGAACATACAATTTGTACCTTAAATTCATATTTACATACCATTTACACAGGTGTCTTATGAAGAGTTCAAGCTCCAGTTTGCCCAGATGTATGAACATTACGAACGACATCGCGCTGATAACATCACAGATCCCCTGATCCGTCAGCAGCATCCCATCAGCACAATATCGGGTCTGGAACATCAGAACCATCAAATCTCCAACGGTTGTCCTGAGGACGACGAGAGGTGGCACAACTATCGACCTCCGTTGCAAGACATCGAGCAGGAGAACGAGAAGTGCGATGAAAAATGCGCCTACAGTTGCCCTTCGACTTTGTCAGAATGCAGCCCTGCCTCCTATATTGCAAAACATGAAGACAGCGAAGGTGTGTCTTTAGATTCACGGACTAGTGACTTGTACAGTGACGTGAAGATGGGCAAGGAGAGTCCTTTTTCGCAGGATTCTCCCTTGAAGAGTCAGGTAATCGAAAGTGCTGAGTGTTCGCCTGTCTGCAATGGGGTGCATACAGGAAGCAGTCCCAGTTCTGGAAGTCCGGCGAAGTTTATGGACGACGAGCAGAAGGCGATTATCATTGAAGAAATTGTGCAGGAAATATTAAGCAAGTCTGAAGAGATACTCGATCGGCATGCCAGCGATGTTTCTTCGGACATTACAAATTCACCTCAATTAGAAAAAAGCACCGCCGATGATGCCCGTGGCGGGGGTGATCCAGTTGAAGAAGAAATAGTGTTGAAGGACGAAGAGATCGCTCAAGCTATTAATGAAGTTGTCAGTCATATTGTTGTTCAAGATGAGAAAGTATTAGAAGATGCCACTTTAGACAGAGGTGATTCAAATCAGGATAGTATTATTAATGATAATAACTCTTTGAACGAGGAAATTTCTGAGCTAGCTGAAACTACTGTGCCTACTAGTCCTGAAAAGGATACTAGTGACATATCCGAAAGGTATTTAACGCCCACCGAAATTGCGGACAACCCCGAAAAAGAAGATGAAAACTACAAAGTGAAAAATCCTAGCGGAGCAGATAATGATGAAGTACATGTACCTTCAAGTGTTACATCCGATAAGGAAATTATTAATTCTAAAAATGAAGTGACTGTAGGACTAGATCTAGATCTAGATCTGGATACACCTGAAGCTGAATCCAACACAAGTGATTTACTTCTGTTACATAAAAAACAGGGTGGAAATAGTGATTTAGTTGAAAGTTCTAGTGATAACGAACCTAATAAAATCAATCATGTTTCTGAAGTTGTGCCAATTGTTGAAAATAGTGCTGTGTCTGTAGAATTAGAGCCGTCCAGTGTTGAATCTAGTCTTAAATTGAACATTGAAAATTCTAAAAATAGTGACTGCGCTGCCGAAACCTTGAACTCGGACGATGTGGTCGGCGGTGCCGGTACCGAAGTAAATGATTGTGAAAAGGGCACCGAAGCCGAGACGGAAGTGCCCGGTGCAGCTGGAAATATACCAACGATTTCGCAGATCTGTGATCCCAACTACCCGTCTGTCACCAAAGAAGATGAGACTGACATTCACACAGAGCCCCCTCCCGGAGAGGATTTGAAGCGGAGAGGGAGCTTACCGAATAGTCATCTTCAAGGACCGCAGGTTGATTCTTGTTTACCGCCGGGGAATTGTCAAGTGTCGCCCCAGAAACGACCCAGGAGTGCCACGACTTCTACTCAAGTTGATCCAAATCATTTTGGTAAGCTGCTGCTACAGTTAAAAGTAATTTTTTATATGAGGTGTGTCTTGTCATGTACTGAAGAATTTTTTTATGTATTTATGTGTCATAGGTACTGGTGGGCATGATACCTAATACCCTAATTATATGTTTGATACAGAAGGATTTTTTAGTTGAGGCATTTTTTCATAATCTGTGAATGAATTTATCACAACACTGTGATAAATTCAGATAAATAAACTAATTTCAAATAGATCAAAATAAACAAAAATACCTCAATTATTAATATAGATAAGTTAAATGAAGAAAAGCCATAAAACTCAACTTAAATGCCCCCAAAATAATTTAATACTTTATTACTATTTTAAAACTTCCTAACATTTGAAAATTTACTTCTTTTGAGTTTATGGTCTTTATCCTTAGCTATTTAGCCAGCACATATTACACGAAAATTTGACAGAAGTATGATTTATCAAAACTAAAGTAGATAAAGAAAATATTCTTATCAAATTTAAATCTTTTGGATGTTTATCAGACCTTCATGCATAATTTACTAGGGAGTTGGATTTAGATTTTTGAAAACCAGCAAAGGTTTTTTCATTTTTGATTTAATTAAGAAACGTTATTTGAAAAAGTTGTTTACCTTAATTATTTCTACAGGGTGTAAAAAATGCCTCAACAACATTTGAAAAATCACTCTGTGTAGTGAAGATAAATCTCAGTTCTGAATTTATGAATTCAATTTTTAAAGAATGCAATTTACTGATTGAACAAATTTTAAGGATAATTTAATGTTCTTGTAAATTGAGGAGCTTGTAAAATTAAAATTAACAAAATTTATGTATTTCAGAGATGAAACGAACCAAATCAGGACCATCATCGTCGAATCGTCCGATGTTTAGTCCAGGTCCGACCAGGCCCCCGTTTAGGATTCCCGAATTCAAGTGGTCGTATATCCATCAGAGACTGTTATCTGATGTCCTCTTCTCGTTAGAGACTGACATACAAGTTTGGCGCAGTCATTCAACAAAGTCCGTTTTAGATTTTGTGAACAGCAGTGAAAACGCAATATTTGTTGTAAATACTGTACATTTGATATCACAGCTCGCCGACAACTTGATAATTGCCTGCGGGGGACTTTTGCCTTTATTAGCATCTGCCACATCACCAAATGTATGGCCCCTAAAACCTTTTGAATTTTTGAGGATTTCAACGATTTTTGATTTTAGAGCGAATTGGATGTCATAGAACCGACTCAAGGGATGCCGATAGAAGTGGCCGTGTCTTTTCTCCAAAGGCTTGTTAATATGGCGGATGTTTTGATATTTGCCAGTTCTTTGAACTTTGGGGAGCTTGAAGCTGAGAAGAATATGTCGAGCGGTGGAATTTTACGACAATGTTTGAGATTGGTAACTTTATATTGTTTTATTTCTTATGAACATTTCGAGCTGTTTTAATAATTTGTTTTATTTGTTTTGTGATTCAATAAAATTTAATATTGTCAATGAAAATTCAAAAAGTATGTAGGTATTTTTTTAATAAGATTGGGAATAGGTTGCAGAATTATAAGGATATAGCTTTAAAATCAATGTATTATTTGTATCAAAACAAAGCACATAAAATACAAGAATGTAAGTATCAAGGAATCAAAAATTATGTCATAATTCTTGATTCGATATTTTTGTTAAGAAGGGGCTTTTGCTTAAACTCCCAATTATTTAATGGTGATTTATTGGAAATCTCATGTGTAAATAAAGTTTATAAACCATTAAAAAAAATCTACTAATGTTAAGGAATTGTGTCTTGTAAATATATTTTTATTGTGATGTTGTATAGTCGAGTGGCACAGAAAAGAAAAAAAATTAGACTTAGACATTTCATTGTGTAATATCTGAAGATTTTTCAAACCAGAAATTACAGTATAGATCAGCCTTTATGGTGAATTCTTGGTGAATCTTTTAAAATTGAGGGAAGTCATTAAACTTGAAAGGAATAGAAAACATTTTCAGATTCTCATAACATTCTAATGATGTAGAACTAAAATGCATAACTTGAGTTCATAGGGTTTTAGGGTTTCACTCTAGCTGTTTGAAGGCTTAACTTTTATTTATAGAAAGAGAGAATCGCAAAATAGCTCAGTGACTTCATGGTACATTGTTTTAAAATATTGGACACCTTATTGTAATGTGACGACCCTTTTTTATTTAATGATAAAGGCCTAAAAAAAATTTCCAAGACCATTTAAAGAAGAAGAATCTGAGGTTTGAACTATCGAAACCCTCTGACGTGAGCGTCTTTTAATGTTTGAACTCCACCACTCAGTATCTCTTTGAAAGTTAGAATAATTCTCTGATCTCTTTGAAAGTTTTAATATTTGAAAGTTGGAAATTGGCACAAATCATTTTGCACTGAAGTAAATTACCATTGGAATCTAGTTTGTCTTTAGTTAGTCTTACATTGGAAATGATCAGCCATTAGATTAGCTGTTTGCAGAGAAGGTAACTGAACTGGGTCCCGTACGGGAAGCTACAAGCCTAGAGTTGTGGGGGCTATTTCCGAGGTCCTATACAGGACTACCATTTGGCTGTTTAATTGGGCTCCATAGCAAGGATGAAGATGTCAGTTTGATTCACCAAGGTGTTGTGTACTTAATTTATAGATCGACAAACAATGATCAATCAAAATTATCTACCTTTTAAAACGAGTAGGACGGACATAGAGAATAGAATGTCATAGATTTGATTCAATCCTCAGAAAAAATGTAGTAATTTAAAATAGAAACTCATACTGTTGGAACCTGATCCGAGAATTTTTAAGGGCTA
The DNA here is from genome assembly GCA_910589415.1 of Malachius bipustulatus. Taxonomy (NCBI): domain Eukaryota; kingdom Metazoa; phylum Arthropoda; class Insecta; order Coleoptera; family Melyridae; genus Malachius; species Malachius bipustulatus. The sequence goes on from OU342634.1 coordinate 17,682,320, forward strand.
AGTCTTTTCGATAATAATTATTGAACCCAATCTCTCAAACAAAAGCTCACCTGTCAGTTGACTGTATGTTGTATCTAGCCTGTGTGTAAGACAAAAATAGATAATTCTGTTTTATGACTTCCCTCAATTTTAGTTTAGTTCTACTATTATTGTTATAATACATTCATCTTAAGTTGTAATGCATTATACAAGAAAATAAACTAAACACACCAAGAACCCTGACTGTACTCTACACTCTACCAATTCTTTTTATTACTTTTTTGTTCAAATAATGCGCTTGGGTAGTAGTATATGAAGTGTCTTAGTTGAGCTGTAGCTCTTGAGCTCTTAGGTAGCTCCTACTCGACTATACCCCCATCACTGGATATTTTGCAATATTTGTTCAATGTAAATACAAAAATGTTGTGTGTATGTGTCAGGTATGCACTTGTGCTGTCCGCAACTGTTTGGAGTGTAAAGAAAGAAGCAGACCACATCACACGATCGCACCCAACTCGCACAATAGTCATAAGACAGCACATTTACAGTCCTTCATCAGAGGCATTCAGAATTCACCAAAGGTATGTAACAGAACAGACGCTTGGAAATTTGGCAAAGATGAACAATACGGTGCTTATATGTGGTTAATGGGAATTTTATTCATTCACCTGCACCAGCATTTTCATCCATTTTCATTTTGGTAATATACAGGGTGTCTGCTTAAGGCTGGCCACCGGCCATATCTCGGAAACTAATGGGCCTATAACCTCAAAATAAAAAATTTCCAGACATAAGTGATGACGAGAAATTCAATGAAAATATTTTCAAGATGGCCGCACTTCCGGAAATACCGGAAGTTGACACCTACTTCGTTATTTTAATGGAAACACCCTGTAAAATATTATATTTTTTAAATGTCTGAAGAAATCGAATACAGGTGGTTTTCACCATTGGAATTTAGATCAAGCGGTTTATGAGTTATAAACAAGTGAAAATCGAAAATTTTCAACTTCAAAGCAGTGTAGAACTAGAACGGCTCAAGATATCTAAAAACGGTTTACATGTCCCTATCTTAACTTTTCACATAGTATCCTACTATGTGGTTTAAATTTTAATACAGGGTGATGAAAAATCGGATAATTTTCATCACCCTGTATTAAAATTTACTCCACTTAGGCCCGTATTCATCAATAAATATAACCCCTGGGGTTAAATTTTGGAACATGCGATTGGTTCAAAATTCGTAGCGTTCGTAGGGTTTGAGCATTAGACCAATCAGCTGTCAGAAAATTCAAAATATAACCCCAGAGTTATATTTTGAAGTTTGATGAATACGGACAATAGTGGGATAAAAGATGGAAAGTTAGGATAGGGACATGTAAACCGTTTTTAGATATCTTGAGCCGTTCTAGTTCTACACTGCTTTGAAGTTGAAAATTTTCGATTTTCACTTGTTTATAACTCATAAACCGCTCAATCTAAATTCCAATGGTGAAAACCACCTGTATTCGATTTCTTCAGACATTTAAAAAATATATTATTTTACAGGGTGTTTCCGTTAAAATAACGAAGTAGGTGTCAACTTCCGGTATTTCCGGAAGTGCGGCCATCTTGAAAATATTTTCATTGAATTTCTCGTCATCACTTATGTCTGGAAATTTTTTATTTTGAGTTTATAGGCCCATTAGTTTCCGAGATATGGCCGGAGGCCAGCCTTAAGCAGACACCCTGTACTTGATGAGTTTCAATGGTTTGCACTGATTATGTGAAAATGGGCGGATTGCAAATTTTGTAACAAACATCCACTGCCTTTTTTCATATAAGTGTAATTTCAATTTATATTTCTTGGTCTTTATTTTGTGATATACATATATTTTTGTTCATTCTTCCAGTGCAAAAGATGTACAAAAACAGAAGATACTGTTGTATTATATTAAAAAAAATCATTTGTAAATGTGTGTATTAAAATATTTTTATAGAAGTAAATAATATTTATATTTTGCTTCACTACTTCTCTTACACTGATGAGCTTAAGGTTGTTTTTCCTGTTCAATACCAAACTCTGGAATATCCAGATTACTAAAACACAATAACTACTACTGCACCTACTGAACAAATCTTTATTTTATTCATATTTTTAAACAGATATAGAAAGCACTGAATTTACGATTATATCAAAATGGTTTACAGAACATGGCCGACAACCTATCGAGCCAATCGAGTCCGGTGAAAGATCCGGAAAAGCTCCTCCAAGACATGGACGTGAATAGACTGAGAGCTGTAATTTACAGAGATGTGGTGAGAACCTTCTTGCAGGCATTTATACTTGAAAGGCCACTAAACCCTTAATCTGATATCGCTGATTTCAGGAGGAGACCAAACAGGCCCAGTTTCTGTCTCTCGCCATTGTTTATTTCATATCGGTGCTGATGGTGTCCAAGTACAGGGACATACTTGAACCTCCCGTCTCCGTCCGGGCACCCAGTCCCGTGCACGTAGTGCGAAGTACCGGTGCCAGTCAGCATTCTGGCAGTCCACAGGGTAAGTATTTTGTTATTTTCTTGATTGGAAATTTTGTTACCTCCTTCTTGAGTTTGAACACTAGATATTAAACGACCAACAAATTTGTGTCTACAGTCTACTTTTTATCTAAAAGGACTCTCAGATAGAAAATTTTGAAGATAAATTATAGAAATTTGGATTTGGAACATTCTTTGGAATTAGTACTTGGAACATTCTAATCACAAAAAATTGGACTTATTTTGCGAATTGTGCCACTCAAACTTTGAAGTACTGTTACCAATAAGTTTTTGTGTCGAATGGTGATCTATTTTCAATAATAATTACTGACTATCTACCATCGAACTGTCCTAAGAGTTTGACTATAAAAACTAAACCGAAAAAATTGCGTCTGGTTTAAATTTTCTCTTGCTTCTGGAGACTTTTGATGTCAAAAGTTTCAATTATTGTAATCTTGAATTGCTTTCCAATTTTTTCATTTTTAATTTTTATTTCAATAATATGCAACCTAACGTAGCCAAAGTTAAAAAAAGATCTTGAAAGTCCATTCAGATAAAAATTAATGTGTATGCGATAGTTATATTCCGAATGTCTTCAGATGACAAAAATTATTATTGAATGAATCTCTTTTAATTAGACCTCTTAATTGCCATTCATTTTTCTGGAATATTTTCAAAATATTTGAGTCTAACCTAAAAGTAAAGAACAATAAAAAATTTCTTGATTGGTTTCACATTTTGGTAAACATTTTAAATTATTTTTTACCTTAAACTTCATTCGAATTTTTACTTTTTAGTTTGATAGAACTTCCTAATATTTGATTTCATATTTCTACCTGTAAAGCATCAGGTTTTATGAATGTTAGTACCAAATGAAAATTTCATGGAAGTAAAAGAGTAAGTGAGAGAGAGAGAGAGAGGGAGGAGTGGTTTATTCTTGAAGAGATTTACAATGGAATGTTTATTATAAATTTGAATGGAGTTGTTTTGAAAGTAATTTTGTTTCCATACAAACAGGTTCACCTTTTTTTATATACAGTGTGTCTATATAAGTTCGAGTCGTATGGAAAACTTTTTTATTATCCAATTTATCAAGAAAAGTTATTCTCCATAAAAATGTGTAGGCATATATAAAAAAAGTATAAAGAAGTGTATATACTTACCTTAGATTTTTTCTTGTGCTGCTACCTAATGAATTGTTAACCCATGTTGACTGAAGTATTGATATCAAAAGCTTCTGAAACTAAATATGTTAACTCTTAAATTAACTTTACAAATTTAGTTACATTAGATAAGATCATTCATAGATAAGGTTACGAAACACAGTTCCTCATTACCAATAATCCAATAATCCTTTTTTGTCTGCATCTCCTCAATTTAATGACATCCGCACGCCTCGAAACTTAACCCGCACGCCCCAAACTAACCTACCTCGGTCCTTGAGTAGACGTGGGCGCGAGGCCGCTGTTCCCACAGTGGTCCCACCACGTGTACCCGCAGTTTCTGCCCGGGTCGCATCCGGGGCACTACGGCATCCGCCACCGTCACCACCCAAAGCATCATTACCTCAACAACAACCACCACTCGCACCTCCACCAGCGCTACCACCGAAACTCCTTCAGGACAGGTAGGCCCGGCGTCTTTGCCCGTAGCCCGTGCCGGTGCATGGCTCCCTGACTAGACCGGGGGGCGTTGCTGAGGTTATGCGATTGATTTCTGCTAGCACTGTTGGGAGCTGTTATGATAAGGCTATAGTCTGTCAATTAATTTATTTGGTCATGTTGTATAGTTTATTTTGTCAGCCAGATCTCTCCGAATTTGAGTCCATAAATTAACGGACAATGAAATTGATTAACAGAGTCGTGTTGCTAAAACCATAAAAACTCATCAATTTGAAGGTTTATAAAAAAAATATTTTTTTTTCCATGATATTACAAGTATCACAAGTAAGGAGTTGCCATAAAGAAAAACTAATGGCGTCATCAGCTAAGCCAGTGATGTCAAAATAATATGTTTCACATCAGAATATGACGTTTTGAAAAATAAAATCGACCTATCAAACCGTTTTCCATAGAAACTTCACCTAAGGGAATTATGAATTTTGTTTCATACTTTATATACACACACACTTTATATGATTTTGGATACATTAGCCTTATCTAACAGCCCTAGAAAATTACAGCTTCATGTTTTTATTTTCAGTTTTCTCACCATGTATATAAGAATAACTGTAGCAGTCACAATTAATTATCGTCCCTTTAGTTTAAGTGTCCTCAGTTACCACAATTTTTAGCTGTTGTAATAATTTAGTGGCTTTCTATCACAATAGAAGTTGAATTCCACTTTCTCTATCGATGTTTTTAATTTTTAGCATGTAAAATTGACTGGTAGATAGTTTTTAATTTTTATTTATATCTGTATTAACACGTTGACGACGGCAGCGATGTTTATGGTGTTTTCATTCGAGCGATACGGGCCTTTAAGGGCACGTACCGATACATTTTAATTTACGGTACGGGCCTTTTAAGGCTCGTATGCAAACGATGAGTGTAGTGTCATCTATCCGAAAAATACGGAACTAAGGCATGCAAGCCGGTAACGTACCGCATTGTTAGGTACAAGAGAACATTCGGTTGCGTCAGGACGGGTCTTGGAAGTCCCGTATCGTTGTTATAAGAGAAAAATTTGAATACGAACCTTAAAAGGCCCGTATCGTGTATTTTGGGGAAAAATTAAAATAATACCGGCTTTACAATTCTTTTACCTCGGCTTTCCATATAAAAAAAATGATGTACAGACTCATAAACAACTATAATTATGGCCTATGTTCATCTATGGTCAATATCATACTAAAACTCAAATGAATAAAGACCGAGAAACGGGCCAGAAAAGTCCCGTACCGTATATAAGTAATAAATATAACTTGTATACGGAACGGCGCGAAAAAGGCCCGCACGCTGTTCGCAGTACCCACGTCATACTCATGTTATGCTCTATCCATAGCTACATTCAACGGCGCGGTGTGGTAAGAGATAGCGGAATTATGAGCGTCGTAAGTTGGTGAAGGATGCACGATTTGTATGCCGTACATCAGACATAACCAATACGGGCCGTTTTGGGCTCGTTCCGTCGTCAACGTGTTAATTTATCATTGTTTTATTTAATTTATTTTTATTTAAGTACAACATTCTTAAAAACAATTTTTTTTATTGAAGTTTTATTTTTTGGATAACTGTCTAGTAAGCTAATTAACTTTTTTTATTTACCCAGTACCTAAAGCTTTCAGTAAACTGACAAAAAACTGGTTCAAGATGATAAATACACTGTTTAGGATTTCGGAAATGACTGAATCAGTTTCTCGGGCCGGTTATTCATATTGGAGCGATAACCCATACAGCACAAGAATGTTCTATTCACATTCATAGAATATTCTCCAAGAATATTTGAATGTTCTAAGAATGTACTCAAATGATGATTGGAATATTCTAGGAACGTTCTATGAACATGCAAAGTAGACTGTTTTAGATATTCTTAGAACGTTCTCAGAACATAACAAAGAATGTTCATAGAATATTTTGAGCACATAAAAAGAATGTTCATAGAATATTTTGAGAACATAAAAAGAATGTTCAATTGTATATTCTGGGTATATTCTAAAATCTGTAAAAATTCATTTGGATATTAGGTTAAATTAATTACAGATTTAGCTTGAAAAACAAGTTCACAATGTATTAATTTTATTTTAAAGTAACATCAACATAGGTATAACATAAACATATTATATTCATCCATCATGCTCGTTTTACACCCCTTCTAACTTTGGTCTTGACCACGTAAATTTTATACATATAGGTAAGTCAACTACTACATCTGCTATGGTTTGGCTCTTTTGTATTTTTGCTACTGCGTCTGTAAAGAATAAAGTTTTTGATGAGAATCTCAACCGGGATTCTGGTAATGCGATGTACAATGTCAACAACAACTATTGATGATTTTCCTCAATAACTTTGTGGTAATAAAGACACTTTTAGATGCATGTATAGATACTTACCAATAATTCTCATATTGTTTCTGTTTGACAGATCAGAATGAACACAATCAGATTACAAAAACACAATACATACACACACAAAAAACTAAATTATTATAGTTTTATTGTCACAATGCTGTTCGTCGTCTGGCAGCAGTTTGCCTTGCCCATGTCCCTTATTGTCACATGTTGCCAACCTCAACAAAGAACAAAGGAACTATTCATCCTAACATGAGCACATTCTGTGAATATTCTAAGAATATTTTTAAAGAATATTCTTAAGTTGGTATATTTGTCACTTAAATAGAATATTCTCATTCGTTTTGTTAATATGCTATAAATATTCTAAGAATATTCTGGTAGAATATTCTTAAATTGGTATATTTGTACCTAAATAGAATATTCTCAGAATGTTTTGTGCTGTATGGGAAGGGGACGAATAATCCAGACTCTTAGGTTTAGAATTATATGTTGCTCATCTCTATTATTGCAGCGAGCAGGTTTCCAGAAACAGTCTAGACATTGTAGCATCATGCACGGAGAATGATGAATGTATCTCGAATCATCTAGTAATCGCATCATCCTCATCGCTGTTTGCTTCGCCGAGTCCATTTCTTGGAACCCGATGTAGGCACCGGCAGTAGTGCAAACAACGCTCGCCCGTAGTCCGGCAGCACCTGGCACCTTAATGTATTTAGTAATCGCTACAATACTTACTATTATTGGTATATGATAATGATGATGGTTCAATAAATATGAAAGCTTTGAGTTAATAGTAAAGAGTTTTAGGTTCGCCCAATAGACAGTTATCCCAAAAGACTTTAATTGGTTTATTTCATATAATGTTGTATAGAGAGTCTAGAAATGTTTCTTATTTGTGACTGTCAATTTCAGCCTCTCGGTCAATTCACAGCCAAGCTCAAGAAGAGAACGAATTTGACATCATAACCGCGTACATGATGGAGGATAATAACTCTTTGAGCCAGGAGAACGAACTGCAGTCTGGTCCTCCTTCAATCAAGGTACATTCGTTTTGTAATAAGCATTGTGTTTCAAGAGGTGTTCGGAACAATATGAATGTATTTATGGAGTATGGATATGTGTATGGTAACTTTTACGGTATCTGTTTTGAATTCTGTAGTATTATTTGACTATGATACAAGTAGGCTTAGCTCTGCTAGTGTACCTGATATCTCCTTAACGATTCTGGAAGAGGAAGATATCCTATTTATTATTAAGTAAATTATTACATACAACACGCAGAAATACGTATATAAAACAAATATTATGTTCTTCCTCTTCTTGCATCATTTCTCGGCCAGATTGTAGAGAGAATCTTCAGATTGTTATTGTAAATATCAAAGCTTTTTCATAAAATTTAATGGGGACGTAACAATAATGAAGAATATAATAATTATTGAACAATTTTTTTGAAACAGATACCAATTATTATTAAAACTGCTGTCATGCATTTTTTGAATTGTAGATCTAGACTGTAAAATTAAAGCCGAAATTTTGCACTATATCTCGATCGGTATGAAGCACCTGTTTTGATTTCGATTTGACCAAAATTAATGAATTTTTCGTGCCGGTGTATTATTTATTGTTTTTGTTAGTGTCTGTTTGAATTGTATAATAATAATTGAAATGTAAAGGTATTATACTAACATATTTATTTTATTAACATGGAATGCTAATAATGTATATTATGACTTTTGATTGCATATAATTTTTTAACTAACTTTTTAACTGGGGCCTGCCTAATAGGTTAACACAAGGCAGCGCCCAAGTCTGGGACATGTTGGTTTCTCTGTAGATTATTCTTTGGATGGGATTAGGCATGCTCGAACTCATGATCGTGATATTGTACGTGTTAACAAGGTAATATGCATCATGTTGCTTGTATAAATAATATTTCCATAATCTAATATTTTAATGTAATATATCTGTTTTGGTACCTTTGTATCGCTAAAGATCATTATCATTATCATACAGCTACTCTGGTAAATGCTAATATTCTTACCTGTAAAATATTTAGATCAGCTTCTTGTGCTGGCAGATATGTTATATTTTTGTATTTTCTTATCAAACTTGCATGCAGTTTCATTTTAGTTTTCATTACTAATTTTATTAATACAATATTATATTATTTTCTCACGAATTAAAATTTTATCTTCATTATTTATTCATAAATATATTAAATTCGTTTGATTTTCATAACAGAGCACTGATTCCATAGAAGAAGTGAATTCAGTTAACTCAACGGATACAAATAATTTGGGCTCGAACTGTGAGATCCCCGTTGAAGATAACAAAGTCCAAAATAATGATGAGAATTGGACAGACATAAATCTCAATGAAGATGGTGACATCAAGGAAGATCCGCGCAATATTCAAAACAGGTCTCATTCTCATACGGGACTGGTGGACATGGAAGGCAACAATTTGGCCACCGAAAGAGAAGAGAAACATCACGCGGAAATTTCTGTCGTGCGTGTTGCTGACAGTTTAATGCCTCCTCAGCCGCAAATGCGGCCCGATGATCTCCCCGTCAGCAATTTAGTAGAACACATTTCGATCCCGACCCCTTCCAGAGAAGCTTCTCTCACTCAGAAACTGGAAATGGCTTTAGGGCCGGTTTGTCCTTTACTTAGAGAAATAATGGTCGATTTTGCGCCATTCCTTTCGAAAACATTGGTCGGTTCCCATGGCCAGGAATTGCTAATGGAAGGCAAAGGATTGACAACATTCAAGAATAGTAACAGCGTCGTGGAACTAGTCATGCTGCTCTGTTCACAAGAGTGGCAGAATTCCTTACAGAAACACGCGGGTTTGGCATTTATCGAGTTGATCAATGAAGGACGTTTGTTGTCACACGCAATGAAAGATCATATCGTGCGTGTGGCTAACGAGGCGGAGTTTATCTTGAACCGGATGCGTGCTGATGACGTTCTGAAACATGCAGACTTCGAGGTATGGATAAGTAGATTTTGGTGGAAGAAATTATTGTTCATGAGTCTTTTTTTCAGTCTTTGTGTGCTCAAACTCTTCTTGATCGCAAGGAGGAGGAAAGAATGTGCGATCATTTAATAACAGCTGCGAGAAGGAGGGATAACGTCATTGCGAGCAAACTTTTGGAGAAAGTGAGAAACATAATGTCCAATAAGCACGGTGCATGGGGATACACTGATCCACAAGCTGCAATGTAAGTTTTCCCATGTTTTTTTTTACAAGGAGAGAAATAAAGAGAGTATGTTTTTAAGCAATATAGACACTAATCGCAATTATTAAGTATCATAAACAATTGTTCCTTGAAATTATAGATTGAACGAATTTTGGAAATTGGACGCATGGGAAGACGATGCCAGAAGAAGAAAAAGATTTGTACACAATCCCTTGGGCACGACGCATCCAGAAGCAAGTCTGAAGGCTGCCATTGAGCACGGAGCTCCAGAAGATGCTATATTGCAGGTAAGTTAATTTTTAACTCTACGAAATTATTGTTCGTTGCCTTCATATTTTTTTCTTCTGAAAAGGCTCGCGAAGAGTTTCATGCTCATCTGGCAGCAACAAGAAGTCAGCAACAGGTCCAGTGCAATGATATCATCGACGAAAATGATCTTCTCGTTGAAGATAGAGATTTGGATAATGATCTCACAGGTACAGATTTTAAATTGTAATTTTTTATTTTGTTTTTATCCTATTTAAAGAAATGGAGTAAGAAAGAAAATAAAAATTAGTTATTTTTTCTAGAGATTGAGTATTTATCTAAAAAATATTGGATATAATTGGGTCTTATGAATGAAAATAAGTTTTTGCTTTTCTTTAAATAAAGTGAATGAGAAAATACCGGGTGGGCATTTAAGAATGAACAGCGGCCATATCTTGGGAAATATTGATCCTACAGTTTCAAAATGAAAATTTTCCTGACATAAGTGACTATGTGAAATGCAATGAAAATATTTTCAAGATGGTCGCACTTCCGGAAATACCGGAAGTTGACACCTACTTCGTTATTTTAACGGGGACACCCTGTAAAATATTATATTTTTTAAATGTCTGAAGAAATCGAATACAGGTGGTTTTCACCACAGGAATTTATCGTGTGAGCAAATGAAAACATAATTTAGGTAGGCCCTGGAAAAAAATTTCATGTCTTAGATTGAATCCTACGATAAAATCACTGTCATTAATTTTAAAAATCTTATTTTTCTTATTTTGTGATTTTGAGTGGTCTGGGGTGCGTTCATGAATTACAGTTTGCATCATACATGAAAAACTCTGGATGCGTTCATAAAATAACCAGTTCGCTTGATTGGATAAAAATCTAGCATCGTTCATAAATTGCCGATGACGACGCTTGAAGTGCACTCGCAGAGTTTTGAAGAAACACATGGGTGAATCAATTATGTGCTTAATATTAGCAAATTACAAAAATTAGTATTAAATTAAAAAAAAAAGTGTGAATCTGACAGTTATACATAATCTATTACTTTGGAATGATTATTTCCTTTGCTTTATTGTTCGAATTACGTTCATAAAATGGAACAATCTGACGATATTCTACCTACTAACTGTACCACCTATCTTTATTATGACGACAACCGTACCACCTATCTGGACTTTTTTAGGTAAGGGTGTGACAAGGCAAGATTCCGTTGGCACAGCTATTTAGGAGAAGCACAGACATACCGACTTTATGAGAATAGTTTTTCGAAAAAGAAAATGGGCGAGCGACTGTCCGCCAAAAATTTATAAACATTATTTCCAGAAGAGTTTGCCCTCTTAAAAAATGGCCACTACTAGAGCCACAGATCACAGACCTTACTTTTATCATGAGCATGAGTGCATAGTAGGAAGAAAGTTCCTAATACATACATGGTGTAAACATCTCTGGATTCATTCCCATTTTCATTGGTTATGTTACTTTATTCTTGTTTGATTTTATTTTTATATCTTGTGGTGGATTCTTTCTGGTATGTGTTCATGTTACCCTCAGGTGCAAATACTTAATAAATGACTTTACTATAATTAATAAGTAGATAGATATATGCCGTTCACATATTAAAAAAGCATTGGTAGGCCATGAACTTTTGTTTTTAGGTTTACAAAAATGAAAACTCCCTAGATCTTGATTGACAATATCAGCTGATCGAGGTATTGAAGGTTAAGTAAACACCGACACTTGTCAAATCGCTCAAATTGCCTCAGCTGATTAACAGCCTTGTTGTCTAATTGAAATTTAGTAGATTATCTAGGATAATTTTTATTCGGACAAATTTCTCTCGAACTGTCAAATAAATATTAATTTTTTGACATTATGAATTTCATAATGCCGAATCTATCGATTGAAGAAAAAAATCGTATAAAAAAGGCATTCAAGTTATTTAAATCTGAAAATGACAACCTAAGTGAACGACAAGTCATCATATTGAAAGTAAAACACATTTGGGGTGTAAGTATTATTAAGTGTACACCTAATAAAATGATGTTACGTAATTTTCCTTTTTTATAGTATTCAGTAAGTGCGATTGAAACAATAATTAAACAGGATAAATTTGAAGTTAAGTCTTTGGGCAGACGACCTAAACCAGACAATAATCATGAAAATTTTACATTTCGGAAAGATTCGCAACGACTGATTTGGCAATATAACTTGAAAAACGAACATTTATCTGTAGGAAAACTTTTGGAAGACGAACGTAAACATTTGGATTTTGAAAAGGGGAGAACTAGTTTATTTAAAATTCTTAAATATCTCAGCTATAAATATGAATATGTGAACGGACGCAAAATTCTTTGTGAACAAAAACATGTCTTGCATCCAAAATTACCTTTCTAAGAAAATACTTACAATATCAAAATTCGAGTGAAAATGTAACGTTCGTGTACCTGGACGATACATGGATCTACCGCAGAATGGATCCAAACAGCCATCACCAATAATAAGATCGCCAATCACCATGACCGTAGCCGATTGGCCGATTCAGTAACCTACCTAATGTTCTATTTTTTAATAATAAATAAGTAATTACTAATTTTTGATCTATTTTATAATTAAGAGTTCCTTTAATTGGAGCATTGGTCGGAGTAACGTTGTAACTTACATTTTTACATGAGACTCAAAAAATGTACCTTGCAACATTATTAAATGGAATGTTTTTTTCATTTAGCGATTCTTGAAATATTGTTTAAATATTATTTAAGGTAAATTAGGCAACAATTAAAGCTTTGTGGAAGCATTCTGCCCATTTAAACGTGCTGAATCGAAAAAATTACTCCAAAAAATTATGTAAGTTACAACGTTACTCCGGCCAACGCTACAATTAGTTCCTTTAAGATATCAAAATACAATAAAACTTTTTTCTCATGTTATAATTTATGGCAAGCTTATTAGACTTGACGAGTTTGCTTTCTAGATAAAGATTGCAATATCATAAAATAACGTGACTAAAGGTTCCAAAATAAAAAGTCCATAAAGACTTAAAGATAATAAGAAGAATAGCAAAAATATCAAGAATCCATTTTGCAACTATGTCCTGTTCGTTGTCATAAAACTTCAACCTCATAAAAAAGAGACATAACCAAACTCCAGCCAATGATTGACAGCGGTTATACCCAGTGATTTCTATCACCCTACACCATAACCCAATTCTTTTATAATAAGTGAACGGCATATAATTGGGCCTTAAACATAAATACCTACCATTTTACAAAGGGCAAACTGCAGACTAAGGAAAACTATTATTAGATATTAATCCTTTATTGCTTTGGCTTGAACATGACATTTTTACGGGGTTTGCAGTGTCAATAATCCAATAAACTTCACGGTAGCTGGAACAATCTCCGAATAATTTATGCCCGCGTCAAGAAATCACAAAACTAATTTTAACAACCTGATGCACCTTATTTCAGCAAATGTCAAAATAATTATTATTTGACAATAAAATTGGAAAACAAGAAGAAGGCAATATCAGAATGAGTTTACGATTTTACAAACCAAAATTTTCATTTTACAGTTTTACAGATCCAATCTAAGACATGAATTTTTTTTCCAAGGCCTACCTAAATTATGTTTTCATTTGCTCACACGATAGATTGAGCGGTTTATGAGTTATAAACAAGTGAAAATCGCAATTTTCCAAATTCAAAGCAGTGTAGAACTAGAACGACTCAATATATCTAAAAACGGCTTACATGTCCCTATCTTAACTTTTTACAAGGTATTTATGTAGTTTAGATTTTTCTACAGGGTGATGAAAAATCTGGTAATTTTCATCACCCTGTATAAAAATTCAAACCACATGGTATGATACCTTGTAAAAAGTTAAGATAGGGACATGTAAGCCGTTTTTAGATATATTGAGCAGTTCTAGTTCTACACTGCTTTGAAGTTGGAAAATTGCGATTTTCACTTGTTTATAACTCATAAACCGCTCAATCTAAAACATTCCTTATTCGTATTCGATTTCTTCAGACATTTAAAAAATTAATATTTTACTGGGTGTCCCCGTTAAAATAACGAAGTAGGTGTCAAAACTTCAGGTATTTCCGGAAGTGCGACCATCTTGAAAATATTTTCATTGCATTTCGCATAGTCACTTATGTCAGGAAAATTTTCATTTTGAAACTGTAGGATCAATATTTCCCAAGATATGGCCGCTGTTCATTCTTAAATGCCCACCCGGTACAAATTTTTCATAATAAGACAAAAATGTGTGTAGTAATGTGAATGGGCCTGCCCTCCAGTTATACACCAGTTATTTTGTAGACTCACCTTCCCTTCTGGGTTCAGTTGGGCCGAGCGGATTGCCAAAGATAGTGGTCAGAAATGTGTGAGGCACAATATGTAAGATTCAGGGGCTGAAAATGTAGAGCTTTCTATAATAAAAATGTCTTGTTTGATGCTTATTTGCCTAAAATTTATCATTTTGACAATTTTATTGAGTCTACATTATTGAAAAAGACCATATTTCTTTATGATTGTATTTATCTTGTATTGATTTTGATGGAATTTTAAACTTAATTTTTTTTCTTTTTCAAAATTAAAAGTGTCAAAAGTCTCGTAACCATCCTGGCACCCTCACAGTAAAAGCTCACATTCTATTTTATTCATACTGCCCATTGTTTTAATGGTGGTTGGTCTGTTAATTTGAATTTTGTGGTATATGATAATTCCCGGCAAAATTACATGAAAAATTGATGCTCTCTTTGAAGGATAGGAGAATATTCACTCACTAGTTTCTATTTGTAAGAAATTGTTTTTTTTCTCTTATGTAAAAACTTACTAATTAAAGCTGAGAATAGAAAAATGGAAACAAGTACCACCTAATAAATCAAATGTTTTGTGGTATTTTGAAGATTAATGCATTGTATTTTCTTTAATCATCAATCTACCTACTCAAAGAAATTAGTGCTTGAATTTGATAACTTACACAGGAAAGTCAAAAGAAGATATTAGTTGCAAAATGAAGGGGTGATGGGGAGGAAAAATTGTTCTCATCAATTGACAACTTTTTATTTTTTTGACATGTTGCATTGTCTCTTCCTCTTGAAGGTCCAATCAATATTAGCACGAAGGCAAGATTGATTGCTCCCGGTGTGGTGTCCCCTGGAATGGTTTCTATAACTTCAACGGAGCTCTACTTTGAAGTGGACGAGGAGGATGAAGAGTTCAAGAAGGTTGATTCTGAGGTAAGTGCCTAATTATATAATCATACTTATTGTGATTAAGTTCATTTTGATAAAATCTGCAATATAAAATAGACGTTGAATAGAAGATCTATTCCCGAAATTTATTAGACATAAGGTAGGCACTACAAACAGGGAGAGCAATGAGGGTTTTCTCTCAATTCTTATATTGAATTATCAAAGTGAAATTGAGCAAAATTTTCATTCTTTTGTATTTTAAGGCTTGCTTATTTACCTGCATATTATAAAGGTAAAAATAATCTACAGCGATAATAGGGCCTATAAGCTCCTCCCACCTGCCATTATGTTGCTACTTTACTACTTTTGAGGATGAACTCATTAACATAATTTTTACAATTATTTTTACTCAGAAAATAGATTCTACACATAAATGAACAACTGTCTGGGTGGTTCCTTCAATCAATCCGTAGGGGCACAGACGCGCAAATTCAATAAACAAAAAATTAAAAACAACAAACTTAAAGCATAAAATATGCAATAATACCTATACGCAATTTGGAATACAGGGAAACTGTATTTACAAAACTATATTTTCGGGGACAAAGCAGCATCACATCAACTAAGAACGTTTTTAGTAAAATTCGTTTTTATAAGATGTTCAGCACTTTTACAAAGACAATAATGTTCTTATTTTAAAGTTCGAAAATCATCCTGAAAATTTAGTGTCTCGATTTGCCCTCAAAAAACGGATTTTAACAATATTTTCATAATTAAAAGTAAGTGGTGTTCTCTTTTAGGAGAAACTTCATTTACCATTTTCTTTCTCCTCAATTTTTTGTAAAATGATTATTCTAACTTGTATAAATTGATATTTTTTTTTATAAACCTACCCAAAAGGTGAGTTAAGTATGTAAATAAATACATTTTATAGTTAGTAGATAGATATTATATAGATTAACCATTTAGAGACTTGAACCCAATTAACCGAATTAAATGGTGCCAGATTCACATTAATATTTAGAATAAAAGTTTATTAGAGGAAATATTCAAGTCATTATCATGCTATTTAGTGTAATCACAGGTTTAATTTATTCACAATAAATTACATTTTTATAGATCTAATGTTCTGTAACAGCTATAAAATCAGAAACAATTAAACAGGTTTACATTTCACCGGCGGTGATTTAGTACTAGTTAAATGAAAGTGTGTTTGTTTTTTTACCAGGATCGACCATTAATCTTGTCCGGTTTATTGAAATTTGTTGTGTGCCTTGCATATTTATCAGGACATCAATAAATCATGCACCCTATCGGGCGGGCGTGGTTCTTGGTTCACCGATCGAACAGGCGGGAACCAACTTAGGAATTATCTACGCTAATAATAATGAGCACTTGTGGTAGAATTTTATAACAACTCGGCTCTACATTACATACCTACATACATAATAGGTACATAATATTGGCAGTATGAAACAGAAATAGTTGCCTTTAACCGCAACCGCACTTCTTACATTATTTCTCTTCAAGTAGGTGCAAACAACACTTTTCCTAATTTTGTAGTTTTTTTGAGGACCATAATAAACGATTAATCATGTTTCATCTTTAATGCATAATTTTTATTGAAGTGAAACTATAGCAAAAAGTCGCGTGTAAAAGTTGGGAATGTAGACGCAACCGATTTATGGTTATGGCAACAAAGCCCACATGCTTTGATCGCTTCTGGAAAGATGAGATAATCTGTTCCAAATAAGGGATACTGTAATTATGATCTATTACTACTGACTTGCCTGCAGTTTATTTGAATAAATGTTGGAGATGACAGAGTACCTATAATTTGTATAAAGTCGAACTTGATGAGTAGACAATGGACATTTTTCGGCCTTACTTTCTTTCAGGTTTCAGTCCTCATTGTTTCTCTAGTTTTAGAGTTTTATTTGGTAGATTTTAGTTAGTGCTTTTTGTAAAGTCTTATAAAGACACTACTACATTGTTTTCAATTGGTAAGAACTGGAAAACTGCCATGATTGACCAATTAATCTAAAGATTTGATAGTTAGCTTTGCGACCGTGAATCGTAAATAAGAGTACACAATGAGCCATTAAATTTTATTACTTTTTGTAGCCTTGTGTCGGCGGTGTTTTTCAGAGGGCTTGTTTAGAAAACTGAGATAAACTCACACTTCTTTAACTCGTCGCTATGAGTGGTATTTAGCACCTTATTTCTTATGAGAAAAATGCTTTTTTTACAACTGGGTATTTTATTCAGTTTAATTTTTTGTGAATAAAAACTTTTCATAGGTGTTATCTTGAACATACATTTGGAAGTTTTTTTTTAAACCTTTATACTTTACTGTTTGGTTATTACTTTATTTTATTACATCTCTATTTCATTTTATATTTTCTTATTATGATTCAAGCGCGTGTAACCCGCGAGGTACTCCCCATAATATCGCCATCTATGATGACGATTTCAATGATCATAATTTTGGAAACAGAGAAGTTTCTCGATTTTAGGACCACAAGCAGTCTCGACATTAAGCTAAAATTCAGTTTTCAACTAATATATGTCAGCTTACTGCCCCTTAATACAAAAGAAAATGTAATCAACTTCTGAACAATCTGAGAAATTTTTCCACACTGAGTCCTTTTAGATGATCAGGTTATATTTAATTAAAAAAATATATTATTTAGAACGGTTTGCCATTTTTTTTTAGACAACTCTACGAAACAATTCCTAAAGAACTCAACTTTTTTTGACACTTGCACAATCGGTCCTATTACTGCTGCTTCCTCACGAGAGAGGACTGAAAAGTTAATCGGCTAGAAAAAAAAACGCAACTTTTTTCGACAAAACTTTTTTCCAATTTTTCTATACATACTTTCCGGATAATATGAATTCTGGAAGTGCTCAAAGTGGTCCTGAGTTTCAGTGAAAACTTTCTCATTTGACCCAAATCTTTTACCATACCGAACCATTTCTTTAGGTTTGGAAATAGGTAGTAGTAGCAGGGGAAATCAAATCTGGAGAATATGCTAGTTAGGATACTAATTCGTAGCGAAATGATGTATTTTCTTCCATTGCGATTACTACGGACTTGTGAGTCGGTAGGTACATCGTCATGGTGTAGAGAACTTTTTCCCAGATGCGCTGCTTTCTTTTCATATCGGCTTGGAAATAAATTAACTTTTCTTGACGAAACTCCTATGGCGAATTGAACCCGAAAAAAGGACCAGTTCACTGATGTTTCGACGGCGCAAAAAACCCTCTGTGTCGCGTTTGAACATCGCCAAACACTCCTTTGAAATTTGAAATTACTGTCACACGTTCGCGCTTGTTGTCAACCGAAGAGCGATAATGAATCAATCCTTATTCTCAAATATTTAACCAATATAATTCGCCATTCGCTCGCGCGAAATGCGCGCAACCTCAACCGACTCGCCCAACATTACTTTGCGATCATTCATTAGCATGATATGTATTTTATCCATCTCTTGTGGTGTGATCCACCTCTTTTGGACTACTATACTGCAAGAGTGCACGACTTGCACTATTTCTCCACGTAGTATTCTTTTAAGTCATATATCTGCACATTCAAACTGGCCTCTTTCAGCGGACCAAAGAGATAGAAATTACTACATAGGTGATAAATCTGGAGAGCTTATGGTATGCTGATGGATGTGGAATCAATCATACGGCAGTTTTGGGAAAGGAATTATTGTGCAGCAGAATGACACTCCCGATTGAACCGTTTCTCTTATTTAATGAAATGTAGGCTTATCTTTTTGAATATGAGCTATAGTTAAAGGTAAAAGAGAAATCACGGTACGTGATTACTCTATCGACTGGAGACCCCATATCACCTTCGCTTTTTTCAATTTTGAGGATTTTGATTAAATTGGGTATCCGCATTTTGTGCAAATTTTTTTCGGTAATGAAGATTTATATTGGCAAGAATAAGGTCGTCTACGTCTATCATATTAGGGTTGGTTTGTGTCGTCGAAGCTCTTGTTGTACAGCCATCTGGAAACTTTTTAACATCAATCAATGCCGATCTCGGTTTTTGACAAGGTGGATTGCCATATTGTTCTCGGAATTTGTCTAAAATGTCACTTGGTTTGGCACCCTCATTCATAAGAAATGTCATTATTATATGCGCTGATGCGCAACGGAAATATAAATTGCCTGCTCTTCATGTCGTTTTGACCACTACTTATTGAAATCATGTGAAGTGAACGGTGAATTTATGTACGCCTCCTAAAATACCCCATTACAAGAAGTTGCGCCGCTATAGGGCTATTCATTTGGTTCTGGGAATAAAATTGCACGTCATTATGTTAATCCTCCTGATACATATTTCTCGGTATCAGAAAACAACTGAAAATCACTGCGTATCACCCACAGTACTGATTAATACAAGTCGAGAATGACACCGCATGTGCCTGGTTTGCCATTTGCCACACCTCCATCCTAGATTTATCACTGGATGCGAATCTTCCCTACCATTGACCGTACACAGTTGTATGTAAAAAGCTTGTCTGATTTCAAAAATGAAATCATGCAAACGGCATATTTTCAACGATTCTGTCTTAATTTTCTCCATCTAATTCAACGATTCAATAATAATTAATAAAAGCTTTCAACTTTTAAGTCATGAAGTTATGACAAAATAACTTTCCTCCATGCAAAGGAAAGTTAATTCCGCAAAACTCAGAGTCTGCAGGTATATTGGGCAAACTGTATGTAGGTATTATGTTACAAGAGAGGTAGATGCGGGCAGCGGTTTGGCCTTTCAGAGTTACCTCAGTTGCTGCAGTCTGTGAAATTTATATCCGAATAAAACCAGAAAGACATTCTCTAGATGAAGCAAAAACAAACACTCATTTGCATAACATTAGTGGACATATTTTTAATTCCGCAAGGCTATTATCACCACGAGAGACCAAAGAGGGCAACTTTGGTGGGCCGTATTTTAGGTTTATTTTAAATACAATAATGCTTCGTTTCAAGACTTATGCGATTTTATTTATTTATAAGTTTTCATGAAGTGTGTTTGCTCTTTGCTTCTCGTAGAGTGTTATACATATTCTGGTTAATAGGAATAAAAGATCTTTTACGACGGTCAGTGGGTAAATTAATGAGTGTGTGATTTATGTACCCGTATCCATAATATTTGCATTTGTAAGTAGGTAAAAACATGGCCGAATTGTATATTCGGTTTGAGATAAGTTTTATGTAAGAAGTTGCAGGAGCTAAGTAAAATATCAATAAAATGATGATGTTCTACTGGTACTGGTGCTTCTTCTATAACTGAAATGGTTAATAATATTGTGGTATTATCTATTGTGCGTATGTGTCTGTTTTCTGTCTTCTTTTTTATACCTTATACCTACACACAATTATTATTATTGTATTATAGGTATAATTTGTAATAATTTCTTTTTTTTTTTATTAGAAAAATTAAAACTCTCATCTCCTGCTAATTAATAACTGTTAATATTTTGGTTCGTTAAACTTCGTGTGGTATGATGTTTGACAGAAAAGGATGAATATATATTTATGAAATGTCTACACTGTATACGCAGTTTCAAAAATATTACTAAACATAAGACACCAGGGAATGGGTCGGTTTCCCGGATTTTTTCAACATACCTACCTACTCTTTCAGTTGAATGTAAATGAAGTGGAAAAAATTACAAGCTTTATTGTAATGTGTGTAATTAGGTCCATTTGTAAGAGGTATAAAAGGCGCTGTATACATCTAGTAGGTGTTACAATAAATCAGTGGCAACGTTATAGAATATCCAGATAACCCCCAACTGAGAACACGTTCCTGCAAGGCGACTCGTTAAATCACTGCATGAAAGCTGGCGTATGTCGCCGTTTGCCCTGATTATGGGATTACACTTGTAGTGTATTTATTACCGGTATTTATAAAACTAGCCAGACTATTATATACATATGCATAGTCCAATGTAAATGCACGTCGTTTTGAATAATCTCGGCGATTTACCAAAATCCAACGATGCGAAATTTAATGGTCGCATGACATGTTGAAGTAGAATCAGATATGACGACGACGAAGGCAGTTTGTTGTTTATGTTGTATTTTCTTGGATACGAAGAAATTACATTTGTTTTAAGTTTTATATCGCTACAGGTTTTATATACCTGCCCCCAAGTCTGGGGAAATTAATTTAACGGACGTCTTTGGTCATCTATAAAGTTTCAAGAAAATAAAAATAAATGCCTTTGGGATTGATACAAGTTAAACATATAGGTAGTAGGTATGTAAGATATATGTTTATAAATGAGATATTGAGTTGTGTTGGTCCAACAAGTAAATTTCAATTCGCTAGTTTCCTGCTGACTAGAATGATGAATAAAATTTCTCAGGACTTGTTCCATTTTTGTTCCAACCAAGGAAGGGTTAGAAGCAAGAACGTATGCAGCAGGGTGTCTCAGAGATGAGAGTGCCATCAATTATAATAAATGTCTACCAGGGCGAAGATACGGGGGGGGGGTGCTCTCATCTACCGTCCTATTTTTACGCCACTGGAAATTTTTACTAATTTTGAAAAAAATCGATTATTAGTTTAATTTAGGGAAAAACGTTACTCAGTTACTGGTCAAAATGTTGATTGTGTTTTTGAGATATTGTGGTTAATGAAGATTTGGACATTTTTTGAGTAGAATGTTACTTAGCTGCGAAAGTCAAAAATTCACCTTGATGAAGCAAATAAGTGATAGGACTCTGAATAGATACACGCGCTATTATTGTGAAGTGAAATTGACTAATTAAACTGGAGAGAATGTTGTGTAGGTATATCAGTCGTAGAAGATTTAAAATTCAGTCCTTTGGTTTGAGTAGATTCCTACTGTTTCTGAAATTCAATAAACCCCTATCATTATTCACCCTCTAATGGTTTAAAAGCCACTAATTATGACACAAGCACCTACATTTCCATAAAATATCCATATTTTGTTTGATTGATGAACGAATCCAGGTAGATTCAGCTTCTTGGTCCTACCTTAGGGGCACAAAGATGGATGATCCCAAGTTGGGTACAGTCCCAGACAGAGGAACCACTTTCTATGTTCTTAGTTGCATGTTAGGAGCAAAACGAATTCGTTGTTTACTTCTAGTTTTTACACAAATGGCGGCGGTACTATAAATTATTATTACATATTATTATGAAAAATAATAATTGATCTAAGAAGTTAAAAAAAAATGACAATGAAGAAATTTGAAATGAGTTCCATGAGAGAGAGGTTCATAAAAAATATTATAGGCAGTTATAACTCTAATAATAGCTCATTTGATTACTGATAATAATGAAATGAGAGAGAAATATGCGGGGTTCGTTCACTGATCCCTGGACTATTTTATTACACTAATTTGCTACCTACACCTTTTAGATAATATAATAATACTTACGATATTATGGATATCAGGCGGGTAATTAAATTATTCAAAGATGCTATAAATAATAATTGTTCTTTTAATACAGGGTGTTTCTTTAATATTTCGAATAATGTAAAGGCAGATTCTTTGGTCAAAAATAAACAAAAAATTTCCCATTATAACTGTAAATGTATCTGTTGAAGTATGCGGATCGAAGGACCAAAATGTTTTGGGATTGATTATGGACGAACTTAAAATCTGACCGACGGACCATATGCGTTGTGTTTGATTTTGGAAGAATGCGGTATTTGAATATGAGTGTCTGGACGACCAAATGAATAACTAGGATAAAATCAAGAATGCTGAATATTTAGGGAATGCGTGCAAACTTACGGTTTTTATATAGTCTCGATGCAAGTCGAGGATGCGTTCTTATTGGATAACTGGATTCTGTAGATAAAATGCATTTATGTGCAATAATGTGAGCAACGCGGAAGCGTGTATGTAGACACTTTCGAGTCTTGCGAATGCGAGATGAGCTCATTCTCTTGCGACAGTCGGAAGGGAACTCTTTCCTGCTGGTCTGCAGGATATATTTTTTTCTCTAATGAAGGTATGCCCTTCTCTAACTCTCGGTAGTCTCGGTCCAGGTACAGGTGTTGTGGTTAAACAACCCAACGGAATCCGAAGTGCTTTGACAGTGGCTTACACATAACAGGAAGGAAGATTGCGGGAAGGCGGGATTAAATGGGAGTAAAAAATGTAATGCCTGGTCATCTATGGTACGAACCATCTGTGTTCGTACCATAGAAAGTTGAGAAAGTTGGCTTGTGACCCAAAGCAGCTTTCACCTTTTTTTTTAATGTTCCACTCGATTATGGCATTATATTGTGGTAGAACCTTGCAGACATTTTTTTTTAATTTACTGTTCGTCTAAATATGATGAACCCTTTGTTCAATTTTATGGTTTCCTCGTTCACCATTGCTTGTTTTGTAGTGAAACTTTGATCTGATGAAAGTGGTCAGCCTGATCTGAAATTTCACTAAAAAGGAATACTCACATCTCTCTCACTTTCAAGATATTAAGAGATATATTGCTCGACCGTACCAAAAAACTCGTTTCGGCTGTTTCTGATCAATTTTGTCCGTAAGTGGTCAATCTGGTCTGAAATACCACTCTTGTGTTTCTAGCACCTCGGTCATTCTTTTGGGAGATATTGGTCAAACTTTTACCAGATATCCTATTGCTTCGGAGGTCTCTGGCCGCAAGATATTGATCAGAAATTAAGTCTTTGATTGACGAAATTGCTTGAGCAGTGACGCATGTTCTACCCTCTCATATTCCTCGTATCGTTAGCACTTCGGAGTCTCTCCTCTAAACGAATAGTATAAATATGACTATTTCACTTATATTATAATTTTAAAGTAATCTGACCAATCAGAAACCAGAACAGCATGGCGTTTTCGCAATTCTGATTCGTCTATTAGAAAGAAAATACCAGACTCGTCCTGCTGACTCGTGGTGTGGTGTTTTCTTTAAGCAACTCAAGTTTCGTTGGAAATGAATCCACAGACTTATCATCGGTAGTATATCACCACGAGTGATTGAATTTTCGTGATAAGTCTGTTGATAAGTCTAACGAAACTGAGCTGCTTAAAGAAAACGCCACGAGTCCGCAGGACGAGTCTGGTGTTTCCTTGCAGTCGAGTTTAGAAATAAAATTATAAGATAAATTAAATCATGAGACAGGAAAAATATTTCTCCGTTTTCTTTCAAAGTTGACAACTGTTGAAAATTCTTAACGATTTAAGGTTGAGGAGAAGTGGTCAGTATTTTCTTACAGGCAGATGAGTACCGCCGTGTACCCTTGTTAAAAAATTTTGAAGTAGAGTTGTCTTAACCTTCTAATAGACATTTTATGTATGGGAATACATAATATTATGTACTTTAGACTTGAAAATGAGTTATTAGCTAGCCTGTATAGAAGTGTTTGTTTGCCCTCATTATTCACATCATTAGAAAGAAAATTGCTACAATATACCTATATGATGGCCATGCATGCTTCTAAATAATAGTTATAATATTTCTTAATTGATACGAATGGGGGTTTATGATGAGAAGTACCTAAGCATGACATTTTACTTATCTAAAACCGAGATAGTAGAATGACAATGTTAATATTGCTTGGCAAAATTATATACAGGGTGAATTATAAAAAACGCCCCAAGCGATAACTCCGTTAATTTTGGAGATATGACAAAGCTTTTTGGAACAAAGTGGCGTAGTTTATCATCATCTATATGTTGAGATAAACACTCGATCAACCCAACTTCCTGTTTAACCGGAAGTAACATCAACTTCGGATTTTTAAATAGAACACCCTGTAAAACTTTATATTTTTTAAAAGTCTGAAGAAATCTAATACAGGTGGTTTTCACCATTAGAATTTAGATTGAGCGGTTTATGAGTTATAAACAAGTGAAAATCGAAAATTTTCAACTTCAAAGCAGTCTAGAACTAGAACGGCTCAAGATATCCAAAAAACAGTTTACATGTCCCTATCCTAACTTTTCATGTTTTATCCCACTATGTGGTTTAAATTTTAATACAGGGTGATGAAAAATCGGATAATTTTCATCACCCTGTATTAAAATTTACTCCACATACTGGGATAAAACGTGAAAAGTTAGGATAGGGACATGTAAACTGTTTTTGGATATCTTGAGCCGTTCTAGTTCTAGACTGCTTTGAAGTTGAAAATTTTCGATTTTCACTTGTTTATAACTCATAAACCGCTCAATCTAAATTCCAATGGTGAAAACCACCTGTATTAGACTTCTTCAGACATTTAAAAAATATAAAGTTTTACAGGGTGTTCTATTTAGAAACCCGAAGTTGATGTTACTTCCGGTTAAACAGGAAGTTGTGTTGATCGAGCGTTTATCCCAAAATATAGATGATAATAAACTGCGCCACTTTGTTAGAAAAAGTTTTGTTATATCTTCAAAAATAACGGAGTTATCGCTTGGGGCGTTTTTTATAATTCACCCTGTATTATCATTATAAAAAAAACTGCTACAAAGTAGTTAGATATAGCCTTTTTATGTAATTAAAATAAGTCCCTAGATATTTCACAATTTATATCTAATGAGGATTTGTGACAGAAAGTATAAGGACATTATTTTCTTATCTAAAACGAAGACTGTATAAGTAGAATGAGAATGCTAAATTGCTTGGCAACAATGAAATATTACCAGTAATGCGATATATAAATTTTTTTATCCACTGATGGCGTGGGTAGGTATTAACGGAAAAATTTAATGTTTGAACAATTTTGGTCTCATTGCTGGACCTTTTTTTTTATTACTTATCAGATCTCGATTGGAGACGAAACGAAAATGTTATTTGACCATATTGTTATTGTCTAGGTACCCTCGGCTAGTGTTGTGATCGTGCAAAAATTCGAACGTGAGCTTTCTTGAAAAATCTTGAGCTAAGTAACATTTTTCTCAAAAAGCTCTACTGCATGAGAAAGGATGTTATCACGCCCACTTGGGCATGCTACCGACACGTATTATATAGCCTTTCTTGATGTTTTCCCGATGTTTCTCGCTATAGACCTTTATCTCGCATTGGAACTCCATTCTGACCAGATGTGTTGGCAAAATATCTTAGGAAGAAAGAATGCCTGCCTTTACCCTTGCCGGACTGTACCCAACGATGAACGGGACCTGGTCGAGTCAGTTTCAATTAGCCTTTGGACAGGTCGGCGGAGAGAAACCAACAGCCCGGGGCGTGTGTGGCTAAGCGATTATCGGCGCATTATTTATAACATAATTACACGGCGATTGTGACGGGCGATCGGGCCGGACGCCGTCGTCTCCTGCGGACCACCGAGCTGCCCGGCGCTAATTCCTGTGATTATCCGGCACTCGATTACACCGAGAGAGAACAACGAGTTTTATTTATGGAGTTCTTCCCCTTAAACGTCTGGAATTGCTGATGGCTTTCCGCGCCTGTCATTATACCTGGATTGTAATGAGTAATGGTGCGTGGCAGTAATTCAGCGGTCTGTAACTTGCGGGGAGGCCTTCAGTTTAAATTTTTGTCCATAAGTTAATAGGTTGACGACTTCTTAATTAGATGATATATGAGAGGGACTCGCATCGAACCTATCGATGAAACGGAAAAAGTAATTGGAATTTAATGGACAAATTATTGTCAGTCGCTGTTGCCCTTATAAGTATACCTGATCTCTTTGTGGGGTTTTTTACATTCTTAACCAATGGAATCTATTCATTGATTATGTATCTGTAAATGTATGTATATGAAAACTTTACACTAAATGAGCCCTTCAAAATTCTCGGTTGGTTTTATTGGTGACCTCATCGCTGGTACCAATTCTTCAGTTTAGGAAACGGGAAATTGTTACAGTAGGTTAATTCTGGAGAATGTGTTGGATAAAGAAGCAATTCTTATCCTAATTGATGGTGGATTGTTAATAAAGGAGACGATATACTTGATGTGACCCATGTCATGATGGAAGAGAACTTTTCTTCTCCAAGTAATGACGTTTTTCAACATCGTTAAAACGGTCCCTTAAGTTGTAATAATAGCCGCCGGTACTCGGTTTCCCTTTTTTTAAAGAAGATTTTTGCATGGATCCCAAAGAACCTATTCCATAACCTTGAACGCACTTTGGTCTTCTTTGATACTGACTGGCCGCGAGAAGTTCAATTTTCATTTTCAGTTTGTTCACATGTAAGGTCCTGAAACATCACCAATCAGGAACTGGATGAGGCAACTGACTGAAAATTCGCCAGTAGTCATTATTTGGAGGATGACACTTTACGAGCTATGCAATCTCGTTCCGAGGCCAGGTACTTCTACATTAATTTGCATAAATTATGATAATTTCTTATCAGATTTAATGCCTTAATTTATGCCAACAGAAAAAGTAGTACCAACTGCCGAAATATGAGAAACTGAACAATCGTTTCATCCAAAATTAAAAACGCTCGTTAAGTTCAGGGAGCAAGGAAGCATCAGGAGCTCGAATCGATCCATCAATCAAGAGTTGCCAGATTCACATCCTCCAGACGTCCGTGGCCCGGTCGCTACAGGTGTCGTATCTGGAAGCCCCCGGACCCCGATTCCACGCAACACAACGACGAGAATTCAATTGTGGACGTGCATAATAATAATGAAGATGGTTTACGAGCGGCGTCCGGGCCGACCTCTTGACGGGCACACAAAGATCCCCCGTGGGGCTACAGGGGCGCCCCGCCGGACTTACTCCGACGCTAAATCACCGCAATGGTAGAGTCACACGAGACCGTTGTGTGCTTGTCGTAATCGCACTGGATCGATCGTAAATTTAATTGATTTGTTAGTGTTTGTTATTGCTAATGGCATTTGAAAACTAAATTATTTTTTATTAGTGTGTGTGTGTTTGTATAGGATTCTCAGAAAACACAGAAAACAGCTTACAACATAAATCTACAACTAACATCTTTAGATAAAAATGACAATAATATGTTGTTTCGACTAGTGATTAAACATATTTTGCATGTATACTATTATTATTTATTGTAGCCCCATTAATCCATTAATCGTAACGGCAGATTTCACCTAATTTCACCAGTAACTAACAAGAAATTTTTAATATAATTTTCGTGGTTGTTATCAGTGTTATCACATTGCGGGGTTTGCCATAACGAAGATTGTATAAGGGTGTTATAATCTCGAGCCGTGTCAGAGGTAGGTTGCTCCAAAGCAACGATCTTCTATGTAAAACATACATGAGAAGAAATTCGCGATTTCGCGAAAACCCATTCAAGACATCAGAACGATAATAATAACACAGCAGAAAGAAATTTGCTTCTTTGCCCTGCCTGCTTTTTGTACATGATGCAGATTCACTCAGATTCAGCAAGAAGAACTGAATTTGTTGATGAGCAAATAAGTATTTCAACAAGCTAAAAATTTTTGGGACTTTTTAGTGGAGTTTTATGATGAGCAAATACAGTCGGCTAATATCGCCCAACTAACAATTTTATATTTTATAAATGCTGTAAGAATGTTAATAAAACAAAATTTATAAAACAGCTTTATTCCTGAGAACATTTCTAAAACGTCTATACAGCAGTTATAAACGCAAATTGGGCGCAGGTTTATAAAACATATTGGCTTTTTAACTTGTTCTATAAGGTCAGCGTAGCACTAATATCGGATAGTTATGTAAACGTCTACTCAAGCCTTAAGAAACAAAGTCAAACATCATTATAGAACTGTTTTATAAAGGTTATATTACCACTATGCAACGGTTATAAAATAAAGAGAACATTTTTAAGCAACAGTTTTATAACTTACTTCCAAGTTACATATTTGTTTTATTAGTGTGATGGATCACTGCAAGCATAAAATATATTTGTTTCATAGGTGCTAAACAATTCCTTTACTATTAGGTAGAGTGTATAATATATCCTTAAAGAAACTAAAATGCCCCGACTGGGTATTTTAATGAAAACGGGATGTTGTATAGCTACTCACTTTCGTACTTACAAGTCAAATAATTATCGTGGCTCCTAAGATCTCCCAAAAGTCAATTTTACTTGCGAAGTAAATTTTATTGTGAAATATATAGTATATATGTGGTAATATTTCAACGCGCCACAGTTAAAATTGATATTAGAAATATTAAAAATTTATAAAAAAATTCAAAAAAAAAAATTCATGATAATATAATAATAGGTACGTGTAAACTTTTTTTTTAAGAATATATTTTAACTGATATGTTTTTTATTGTTAAAAGGTGGTAACTACTGACTCAAAATTACACATAATTCAACAATGGCGCTTGTTCATAGGTGCTTAATTCTGTATCCAATATGGCTGGTACCTAATAAAACAATTTTGTATCTAAAGTCGACCTTATATGGCAAGAAAGCAGAATTAGTGACTTTTATAAAACAATATAGTTACGACATTCAACATATCCAAAATACAGGACCGTATTCGATGTGTGTCAAACAATTTATTATTCGTCCGATTTAGAAAAGAAAATTATATTACCTAATATACATTGTTTATTATACAATAATAATGATACCTATTAGGTATGTATGTTATTATTATTATTTTTAAATTATCCAACAGAAACATACAATTTCCAGTTACAGCGACCAGTTAAAGTACAATTGAAATCCAAAAAGCACAATACACAAAAACAGTGTTATATTATACATCAGGTTGTTGATGAATAGGTGGTACTTGGGAAGTACCGGCGTTCATACTACTTGAAGTGCAATTGCAGTAAAATGTTTATCATTAAAATTATAATATTACTTTAAATATAATATTATAATAATTAAATGCGGTTAAAGAATTTATAAAAAAATATTCGATTATTATTAACTGTGTAAATTTCATTTCTATTTGCTCACGCGATACTAAGCGACACTAGGTAAGAACGGCAACTTTGAATTATTGCAAAATATGGGTAAAATCGCGTATTTAAATATCCCACCATAGAAAAATAATAATACGGTTCTGCAATTGCCCTCTCCATAAGATGCTGTGTTCAAAATACGTTGTTGTGCATAATACAGTTGGTATGCAAGTCTTACCGAACAAATTAGTTGTATAACATTGGCTTGTATGACAGTTACAGAACAAATCTGTTTTATAACACTGAACTGGAGACAAGTGCAGAATACATTTGTTTTATAATCCTGTTCTCGGTGACCATTAGAAAATATAAGGCAAACAGGTTGCCAGTTAAGTAATATACAGAAGAAATCTGTTTTATAACACTGAACTGCGTGACAATTACAGAACAAATTTGTTTTATAAGCCTGTTCTTGGTGACCATTAAAGAATTATGATATTTGCAAAATTGATTTTAGTTTTATAACTGTAATGTTTCAGCAGTTATAAAACAGATTTGTTTTATTATAATGTGAAAGTATATCTTTAGAGAACAATTTTATTCGCTTCTGAATCTGATAGGTAGTTGAATATCTAATTCTTCGGTGCATTCTAACTTTACAAGCCAGTCATTATTTGCTAAACTACTCGCTTCTGTTTCGTTTTCTGTCCTGAGACACTAGACCAGTTGTTATTGAGTACAAAATGTCCTTCGCTTACAACCATTTCGACAGCAGGAACCCTTTCGCCACTGCGTTTTATTTTTTTCCAGCGACTAAAATATCCGACATTTTATTTGATTTTTGTAAGAATAAGCACCCTTGATCTTTTGAACAGGCACACATAGGTATAATATTAGACTTTTATTTATTTTTATTTTTTTATAAGTAGGTAGTTATCCTTTACAGGGTTATTTTATTTCATAACAGTTTTATTATTATTTCCTTTTTGCAAGTTCTTTAGTTGGTATATAACAGTTATATTTCGGCTTCTATTATGACAAATTTGCTGTGATAACAAAATTGCATTGTAAGATCACTTATATAACAGTTTCATAAGAACACAACGTCAATTGTATAAAGCGATTATGTAACCGAGATTTCATATTATGTTTTATAACACTGCTAAATATAACTCCTATAAATCAGTTTCGTTTTATAGTAATTTATATCCCATAACGATAGTCGCATAAACGTTTATAAAACAGTTTTATATTTATTTTATAAGGTGTTTTATAATTTAGCACTAAGAACGTTCTAAACGTTGTCTAAGAAAACAATTTTGTTCCCAAGAGCAAAATGATTTCCCTCACAGCTTAAATACAACAAAATTATATTCTTGAAGCCGCAATATAATAATTATAAAACAAATCAGTTCTTTTATGAACATTTTATACAGCAAAATTGTTAGTTGGGCGGAGAAGCAACCGAGTCTACCGAGAAGAAAATACTTACCTTAACAACCGACAACAGATTTTTAGCGCATGCGTGGATATGGATTTTCTCTGAAACCAGAAAAACTTCGTTGAAGGACGTTTGCGACCAAATTTTAATATCTTCTACTATTATGTGGCACAAAGTCAGGTCTTGCTAAGGCTTTTTCGAAAATTTTGTCGGTGCGATTAAAATCGTTACCGCATTACTTATGAGTCCCCAAGAGACCATTACATAATCGACACTGCGTTACTCCACGATTAGGTGCAACGGCGACGACTACTTATTGTTGTGGTATCTGCATATTTACGTGGGCTCCGCTCGGATAGGTGGTAGTTGGTGATACATCATCCAGACAAAGGATTAGGACAACTGAAGAGCACATTATCGTGGAAGGAGCCGGTGTAGGTACCACAGCAGGACTCGTGATTGAGTACGTGGGTCTCGGTTCGGCTTCCCGCAGTACCAATTATAGTTCTCTCTCCTGTAATTCTAAATCGTGCACCTCGCTCTCGGCAGTCGCGCCAGATATGCGTGCGATATCGTGCGAGAAGTCGTATGATAGAGGTACTTAAAATGTAATCGCCTTGATAGACAGTCAGACCATTCTGGGTACCCATGTTTAGTATTTTGTTGTTAAATGAAATTTATCAAAAGGAATGGGGTGTTTTTATTACTCAATGCAGTAAATGAACTACTTCCTTCTTTTCCTCACTTATTATACCTGATGGTCGGCAAGCAGAAAATGTTCCTCCAAACGTAATTTTTTGCTTGCCGCTTCTCGAAATTGCTTTTTTAGCAATGTCGCTTAGTTACTGCATATTATTATCTACCGCCGTGAGGTATAAATCTTCACATTTAAGTTATGAGTTATGGAAGGACTTGTTTTTATTTCCTTGTATTTTCTTCGTTTCTATGGCAATATCCAACCAATAATTGTTTATTTACTCAACAGAGACTGTAGAAAGACCGTATAAAACGATTTGGCTAGTAAGTTTACATACAAAATCGGCGAAATTGTAGAGCAGACGACATCAAACAAGACAAGATCAACAAACATTGGAAAGTTTTATGATAGCGAATTTGATAATGGAAAAAGAATCCTCCTGTGCTAGGAACGCGTTATTTGGTTTGACATTTTGCTTATGGCAATGCTTAGTTTACATTATAATAGTGCACATCACTTCTTGGGCACTTGAGCAGTCCATATGTAAGTAGGTACCTACCTGCACATTAAGGCATCGAATGATAATAATAATTGATGTTCGTGACACTTTATTATGTATATTTCCCGTTATCTATAACGTTTAACTGTCAGGGGACGTCCGGGTGGAGCTTTTCTTGGAAAATTAATTCTAGATTATTGTATTTATACTTGACATTGAAGAGATGATAAGGAAGCGACACGATTTTTTACTTATTTATGTTGCCTGTACTTGATACCGTTAAATTGGCCAATTATATTCTAATGCCTTGGTGTTCAATAATAATAATTATTACCTATTTTTTTTATACCTGCTGGATGTATAGATATGAGTTGAGTAGTGGACAGTCGTAAAAACTTCATCGCACTTAAGGTCTCAATTTAATTTATTGTTTTTTCCGTTCCCTCTCTAATTAGGTACTTACCTACAATGTAACTACAGTACTACGTTAGGTACTGGTACTGTTTATTTTAATGTTTTTGTATTTTGGTTCTTACTTCTTACATAAATGTTTATACTTTGCCTTGAATACCTATTAATTTAAAGCATTTATTTAAGTATATGGTTACGTAGAAATGTCGGCGATGAAGTTCGTACACAGACGTAGGATGAGGGAAATGCCTGGCTATTGTTTACAAAGACTCAGAACAATTAATCAGGTCCGTGATTATGAAACAAGGAATAGGGCAAATTTTGTTGTAGAGCATAGGACTAAGACGCAGACACAGAATTCTGTCTTTCATGCTGCTTTGTTGGCTTGTAGGTGACAGGTTACCGGAAATAGTTAAAGATATAAGAATAATAATAATTGTCTAAAAAAAAACGTTTTCTTGTTTGATTGTTGTGATGTTTTCTTGGTTTGGCTTGTAGTTTATTATTATTATTATTATATTTGTAAAATTCTTTGTGTGTGATTATTTCTTGTAGAAATTGACTGTATTTATGGCCTAAATGGCGTAAAAATGTTGTAAATTATCAAGAAAAATATTTCGGAGGTTCCTATATCCCAATTCCTAAAATCTCGGCTAACAAGAAACAATAAATAGGCGTACCTCCGTGTCAGCTAAT
Source organism: Malachius bipustulatus (assembly GCA_910589415.1). Lineage (NCBI taxonomy): Eukaryota > Metazoa > Arthropoda > Insecta > Coleoptera > Melyridae > Malachius > Malachius bipustulatus. Next base: position 17,716,036 of record OU342634.1, read on the forward strand.
ATACCGTGTGTCCCCGGATAGGTGAAACGACTCTTATAAAAGACAAAAAATTTTTATTTTAATTTTTTTGATTTTAGTTTTGAAAAATCAAGTATGCCTTGGAAATTAAAAAAAACTTATTTTCTGTGGAGTATTTTATGCCTTTTATGTGGCAAATACGAAAAAAATGTTTTTTGAAAAAGTTGTTAAGAATCAACATTTGGGTCCGTATACCAAATTTCAAAATCATAGGCCAACTTTGATCTTTTACATTTACTTTTATGTTTATTTCACAAATCAAAGAATTTCATTTGTACCAAAGACTGATATTGACAAATTGCTATTGCTATGGGTACAATTTGGTTTTTCCATGGCAGTCTTTGTTACAAAATGAAATTCTTTGATTTGTGAAATAAAACATAAAAATAAATGAAAAAAATAAAAGTTGACCTATGATTATGAAATTTGGTATAGAGACCTGAATGTTGATTCTGAACAACTTTTTCAAATAACATTTTGTCGTATTTGCCACATAAAAGGCACTTTACTCAACAAAAAGGCATACTTGATTTTTAAAAACTAATATTTTGTTAGAAATTACTCTTTAGCCAAGCAGGGCTGAACTCCAAAACATTAAAATTAAAATAAAAATATTTTTGTCTTTTAGAAGAGTCGTTTCACATATCCGGGGACACACGGTATGTAGATGAATTTCGAAATTCCGTGATAATAATTTTTCATTGTTTTGGGTACTCCCAAAAGACTTCCAGCAGAATCTATAATTCTAAAAATGTTTTCTATTTTCTGATTTACGTTTTACGTAATACAAAACATTAATTTGGAAGTAGGTAGGTTATACTTTGGTATATTGTTGTACATAATATGTATAAGGTAAAGGTGGCCAAAGATATTTCAGACCAATTTTTCAAATGTATCAACGAGTTAACGGACAGGCGGCTCTCCTTCATACAATTAAAACCTAATTTTCGGTAATTAAAATCCGTTTATGTCGGCTGTAAAGAAGAAAAATCGTTATAATTGGCCGTGAGGGACCGTCCCGGTAAATTGAAACGGGAGCTCCCTCATTATTCATGTCGGCTGACAAAGTGTATTTACACAGGATCGGTTATAACAACGCGGAAATCGTATACGGTCCGTCCGGCCACCCGCCGCGCGAGCGGTCTACCTGGCAGTCACCGGCCCCCGAACTGGGGGGCTAGAGACCTCTCCTAATCTAGGAGGCGTATCGGGCTGCCAAAACAACTCACTGTCTCATTTTAGCCGTCATCGTCACGTCACCGTTCGTGACGACCCGGTGATCGACGCGTGAAGACTTGATCGGAGGGACGTACCCGAACGTTCAGTTTGCGTAATTACGGACCCGGGCCCAAGTCCGGGGTAACATGTGTTATCCACCCACCGTCTGAAGATGTGCCTTAAAGCTTGTTATGCTGTTATTCACTTTCAAGCTTTTCCCAACTTTAACGTTGATCATATTTAACTGCTTTGATGTGTGTTGGCTTTCACGACTGGCGTTAACTGAAATCAAAAGTGGTTCTGGGCTGTTTTGCAGCGATTGTTCAAGTTGGAGCGTGGCTTTTACAACATGTTTTCAGGTGATTGCCAATGCTAAAACAAATGGTTTAATTAATTCCACCATTCGCATTATATTCTTCTCTCGGTTACGTGACGCTTCATGGCTTAATTTTCTTTTTCAAATTTCGTTTGCATTATTTATAAATTAGAAAGAACCAATACAGCTGGTTGCAAACATTCAAATCATCCGCATAATATAAGAAAATAGTCATCAGCAAAAATGTCCGATACATCGTTGACAAAGATATTAGAAAGATCCGGGCCCAGAACAGATTCCTGGGGCACACCAGAAGATACGTTCAGATACTTTAAATTTGCATCAAACAAATGGACCGAAATCCTGATACTTTACAAAGTGTCTTCACCACTGACATAGCTTCCAAACATCGCAACAAATCTGCGTAACAACCACTAATTTGAACTAAACATTCGGGAGCAAATCTCCAATTTACATTAATGAAACAATAAATAAAATGTGACACTTCATGGTGTATGACCTTGGAGTTTTCCATGTTTCTTTTCTCTTTTTTTTTCACTTGCTAATTTTTAGGCCTTTCAGCTCTAATAGCATCATTCATTCTCTTCGCTCTTGTACGATTACTCAGCTGTAGAAGATAATCAACTCTGAGATTCTACCTTTCATTGGATGGATAGAGCTCGTCCCAGCTAACACGATAATGATAGACCTAATTAGGTGCATTCTGATGAGTTGATGTTTGCTCAAGTCAGTTGACGGGCATACACGAGATCGCCAGTCGCCACCCTCTAGCATCCGCCGTTGATACTGTAATTACTCGTATTATAACTGACAGCGCGCATCTCTTCTGCTTGATATTGAGAACGAGAACAAAGCAGCCTTAAGCCATCAAGGGCCGTTACGTGAACCGTATTCCGGATTTCATATGCATAAGCTATCACTCAACGTGACTGAGTCGAGCTTGTAAAATTGAATAAATAAATTAATAATTATTTTATTATTACTGACTGACACTGTACCTGTAGCGTACAGCATTGTATTATACTTAAAGGGGCTGATTTAGCCCTAGCTAGATTAAAAGTCCAGTGGCTCCTGGGGAGCACCTCAACGAATATTATTTTGGAAAAACTTAAAAAAAAGTACGACAATGACTTTTTTTGAATTTTTATTTGTTGGCCAGATTAGGCAATTACAATTATTACAACTTTTTGTCTATAATATTTTTAACGTATTTGGTTTAATTTTTGAAATAAAAAATAGAATCCACCTAATTGCATACTATCCCTGGACTAACCAAGAAACATGTGAAAAAATAAAAACAATTAAATTCGTTAGCTTCGACGTTGAGAAATGTAGAAAATTTAGTGGTTTTTTTGTTGTTGTTACATGTATTATTAAAAGAAAAATTGAAATTAAAAAAACCATTGGCGTACTTTTTTAAATTTTAATCAAAGTATGTAATAATATTAATATTCTTTGAGGTGCTCCCCATACTTTGTTGAGGGACACCACATAGACTTAATAATTTCAATCTAGCGGGAGATCAATTATCCCCTTACTACCACAAATAGAACTGCCAAATTTTAACAATATTGAGTAAGTAAATAAGATATTTTCAAAAAAGATGCTTTTTTATAATCAAGTGTACCTAACAATCAAATTATTGGATTTAATTATATTGTACGACCGTCTATTTTCGACTGTAGTGGGGTCATCTTGTGTGTTATTTAAGCAGACTTCACACCTGTATGTTTGAGATACCTAATACTATAAGTAAGGAATAAAAATAGCAGTTTATTATCAGGTAATAATGACACATGAGCTTCTAGTCGGACAGATTTTGTGGTTTCCTTGGGTTCGACCCGTGAGAGCCAGAGCCAGATCTTCGTACTTCGATGGTATCTGCCGGTTGGGGCACCAGCAGCACCAGCACCATGGATGTCACGTGGGTCTGCCCGGAGCCGCCGGGTTACGGGGGCGCCGGGTGCGGGGGAAGACCGGGCATGCATGGTGGTAACGGTGAGAGACAATGGGGCGCGGCGGGCGATGCAATGCGTGCTGTCTGGGGAGCGGCGGGCGGTCCACGGCGCCAGCGCTCCGTGCCCCGGGCCGCTGGAATTCAGACTATGTCATGTAGGATCGGATGGATACTTACTTGAATAAAGGAACATGGAACATCGCCGTTGCTTCGGAGTTCGGATTCGCTGTGCTTATGTGTGTTGTGTATGTACATTAAAATACCACCCTAATGTTTTTTTTTACATGTTGAATATTATTCAAATAAAAAGAATTTTTATTTAGGAATTTAAGAATAACTATTTCTAAGACGTCACTTAATTAATGGCCACCAGGTTATCCTTTATATTACTTTTGTTGTAGGTTCTTACAAAAGTAAACTTTGGGGGAGAAAAACAACTATAGCGAACAGTCCGTGCAAGTGAATTGAAAAAATAATTTACGTTAACAATTTTTGGCTCTAATTGGGATGATCATTACGCTATCTGCCATCTCGAGTATAATACGGAGATGGAGATGAGGCATCCACGGCGAAGATGATTTAGGAGTTGGGCCCGCGGCTCCGGCTGACCAGGCCCGGGATATTAAATAAATGATAATGAGCCTGTAATGAAATCCCATTACAAGGAGCACTCCACCGTGTGTACGACCTCGGTGACTCCCGGACCCCGTCAAGTTTACTGCGATACAGTCAGACACGTCTCTGGACTGTAACATATTGGTTCAATTTGTCATTCGGTTCTACAAGTGATATTATGATGGATGTTGCCATTATTTACCCAATCAGTCTGTAATATGCCGAAGCCTTTTAATGTTTAGGTATTGGCGATACTGAAAATTGTTTCAAAAATAAATGAAGTGAGAGTTCGTTTCTATGGCCCCACTTCCAAATAACTGGGATCAGTTTGCAACATTCAAGAAAGGTATCATTAAACACCAGTTTCTCCAGAAAATATGCCATCTCGGGAATATGGACTAAGAATTAAACTGCAGCCATCTTCAGTCGAAGTACTTCTTCGCGTGGTGTGAACGCCGACTATTCACGCAGCACAGAGCTAACATGTGGATAATCTTGATTCAATTAAATTCTCTATAACGATCTCGTATAGCAAGGTTGCCGCTTGGAAAAGAAGAATTAGCAATGAAATAAGAGTGGTATTTGTCTACTAAGTAGTATTTTTAGTCGGAAAAGAAAGTCGTGAGTAATAAATTGATTTTATCTGCCGGTTGCCATTTGAACACTGTACCTAACACTGTTGCACACTGATTTAGATACAAAGTAAAACTTGGCATGAAATAACTGATCTAAAGATTCTCGAACCGATATCTCCCTCCATTATCGGCCGTGCTCCAATAAAGGGTAATCTGTAATGAGCCAGCAGCACGCAATTCTGTTCATTGAACGCCCGCCGTCCATCGGCGGTACCTTTTGCCAGCCGACTTAAGAGATTTATGTGCCCTCTCTGAATAATAGTCCGATATTACCTTGGCTCTTCCCAGCTCTCGACGCCATGGGCTCTTGTTTACATCTGCCTTCATTACATATTGTTTGTTGTTTGCGTGGCCCGACACCGAGACGTTAGGAATTTTCTTCTTCTAAATTGACAGATCGTTTTATTCTATAAGCTGTTAACATCGGCTCCAGGTCCCGGGTTTAATTATTATCGAGACTGGTTATTGCTCAGACAGAGGATGAGGATGGATGGAGATCATTAGGTACCTAATATCGTTTGTCATAGTTTTGCATGTACGAGGTATGCTCAGATAATATGCGGACTGACGTCATAAAACAAAATGTACTTTACTTAGAAGTTACATGTCTGTCCCCTTCAAAGTACTCTCCTCCTCTCCAACACACACACACACACTTATCCGAACGGTGTTTCTGATTGTTGAAACAATCCTGGTATACGTTTCTTTTGTAATGTTCTTCAGCTCCTTCGTCGCATTTCCCTTAATCTCGGAAATCGGGAATCGTCTCGAGTTTGGGGGACAAAAAAATCATAAGGAGCAAGGTCTGGTGAGTAGGGGGAAAGAACAGTGATTTAGTAGTATAGTAGTTAGCCAGAAACTCTCGAGTTCGAAAGGCTGAATGAACTGTCAATCATTCGCCACTCCTGCACATTTCTGGACTTTTGCGACGTATGGATACCCCGAACTTCGTAAAACATAATCGAAAAAATATGTGAAATGATTTGCCTTAGAGTTAAACACCCTCGGGAAAAAAATTAGAAAAATTACTCACCAAATGCGCTGTTCAAACGAATTATTTGTGCTCAGATATTAATTTTCCCAATACTATGATGTGACAACTATTGTGCCATCATCCAAAAACCAAATATCAAGTTTTGTTGAAACGGTTCTGACGACGAATTGTAGTGAAATCTCGAAAAGACGCCACAAATAGGAATAGGAAGAATTATTTGGTATCTGGTATTTGGTCGTCAAGTCTCCATCGAGCAGTATTGATGAATAAAAGGAGAGTATGTACCTATAGGACGTAGGCATGTAGAACAAAAATTCGTAAGAAAGTGGCGACTTTCAAGTAGCATACAGTCGATGAAGTTCGTTGAAGGCATTCCTTTAAAATCTATTTTGTTGAAGGATGTGCAGTACAGAGAAGCAGGCTTCTCACCTCCAGATACATCAGCAACTTCAATAATTTGATTAGGAGACAAATTTTCTTGTATCTCTGACCGAAGTCGACGATTTTTGCAACTAGGCGCTGCGCAGGCATTGCCGACAGCAATAGGTCTTATGAATTTTTTTTTAAGGACTGTTAATGAAATAAAATAAAAATAAAATAATTCTCTGAGACGTCACCATGTACCTACCTAATATAAGATGCACAAAAGGAAGTGGGTAATAATGAATCAATAAATCGTTCTCAACTTCACGGATAGTATCGTCTTAAAATAAATTGAATGTTTGGTAAAAAGAAATCACACGAACGTTATTTAAAAAAAAAAAACAAAAATAAAAAAATTGAACACTTTCTGGATACGAAGCCTAAAATTATTAGATTTAAAAAGCCTTTTAATTTTTTTGTATTCATGATGAAAGTAATGTTCTTGTCTGTTCCGATATTTGGCAACACTGTTACTATATACCAAAAATAAGTTGTTCCGGGATCGCTCTTCCACTTTGCATCGGTCCTGTGGCGCAACGGATAACGCGTCTGACTACGGATCAGAAGATTCCAGGTTCGAATCCTGGCAGGATCGTTTAACTTTTTTTCTCGTTTATTTAATAATAAAAGTTGCTTAAGAGATTTTGTTATTATTTTTTTATTTATTTCTAATAATAATGCTTTGTTGTCTAATGAATGACTTGTGATTACTGTTCCTAAATAATCAACTTGAAGGTGATGAAATCCGTACTGTTTATGAATGAATAATAATTAGGTATACAGGCTGGAAAATTTTTGTACTACCCATCAATGATATCTCGTAAACGGTAAGAGATACAGGGTCAGTTAAATTCAAGGAAAGTTGTTTTGTGAAAAAAAAATTATATTTTTTTAAAACCGTATATTTTCTACTTGTTGTAAGGGAATTAAATTAAACTTGCATGGTTCGTTTTGTCTTATCGAAACGAAGTTGGCAAAATAATTCCAATAAGCCTTCTAGATTTCGGGCAAACCACATCCAACTACTGTGTTATTTGTGAAGCCGGTCACTCATCTGCCGAACGTTTACATTCGTTCGCTTTGCCGAGAAAATTTTGTCGCGTGTGGGAGCTGAACTTTCTCCGTCAACATAAAACAATGCAATTGGTTATAAAAAAATCGAGTGAAGCAAAAATCTATGACAAAAAAGAATCAAAATTTTAAAGAAAATTTTTGTACCGAAGAGAACATGAATAAAAAAAAACGGTATAGGGCAAGCAATCATTCATTAACGACGCCATATTGACATTATATGGTTGTGAATTTAAATGAAATATTTTTTTGGTTGTGATAGGAATGACCGGTACCTATACCTACCTACTCAGAAAATTCTATAATAATGATTTATATTTACCTTATTGTATTGTCACAGAATAGAATAATTAATAATTAATAATTAAGTCTATTCTGTGGTATTGTACTATAGCTAACACTAATGCAATGAATTAATAATAAACATGTGCAGCACAAAGTACTCCAGGCTAAAGGCACTCCTGGTTGATGAGATGTTTAGTCTGCGCTCAGGTCCCGGGAGGGGTGAGTTCCGGTCGACGCTTCGCTAGACAGCCTCCATAAATCTCCGGTTCACCCCCGATGCGCCACCCGCTACCAAATCCGGGGGTAATCACATTCGGATTAATTTCTAGAGTCGGGCCTGAACAGGGGGTGGTCCGGCCGGTGCGTGCACATCAGGGTTGCTTCTTATTACATCATCGTGTCAGATATGCGAGGGGTTATTAATTGAGGTTTAAAAATGTTGTGAACTGGGGTTGAATCGGGGAGGTCAGCAATTAAAATTCAACGATTTGTCATTTATTGTTTTCTTATGAATTGTGATGTTTCATTTGATCTTTTAATGATCGCATCATCATCGTTAGGTTTTATAAATTATTTTCCTGTCCGTTATGTTATATGGCTGCATTAGGTTTTCCTAAAATTAATAGTTTAGAAAAATCCATTTTCTGATTCTTTTATGCAAAACCAAAAATCAAAAACCATCTTAGATGGTTGATTTTTTTTTATCCCGATGTTTGAATTATTTTTCATCTGATTATACGTGTACCTTTCGGTTGTTGTTTTTTTGTTAAGTGGGCACTGACAGCAGATCATTAATAACGATGTAATCTCTTTTAAAAATAACAGTAGCTCCCCATTATGGAGTGTATAATAATCGATTTTTCATGGTCTTGCAGCCGCACGTTCTCATTATCATCTGCTCTTAGCTTGAAGGAAGGCCATTTGCTTATTCAGACCATTCAGACGTACGCGCGCTTTTATAATAGGTATATACTACACTCTACTTAAATTAGACTCGTTGTCACTGTCACTATAAGAATACATACTCCGTGAATTATTACCACATATTTGTATTGTATTTGGATGCGACATGTAATAATAGGTACATATACTATAAATAAGTATAATTAATATTGTAACATAAGTGTTGAACCTTTTCACAGAATTGAAAAGAAAGATAGGTAGGTAGAGTTTAATTATAAAAATATCTTTTACTGTTCATTAAACTTCTTGTCATTAATAAACGAAAACGTAGGTATACGTAATCTCCCTCCCCCTCTAGAAAAAGTACAAAATACTAATATGGTCGTAGATCTCTATATAAAAAATAGAATAGTTTTTTTCATCTAAGTACCTAAAGTATACGCGAGCAGATTCAACTTTCAAAAGTTCCTTAATATTCAAAAAATGAAAAAAAATGTATTTTTTGCGATAATGGTAATAATACAATGCCATTCATGCAATTAATGAAAAATAAGGGCTTCGCCTGAGGAACAAAATACTTAACTATTATTTCTGGAATTGAAGAAAATAATATACCTAATCAAATTGATCGAAGGGGTAGTAAAATGTTTTTTCGCTGTGATAGATCGTAATTCACCTTCGTTTCAACACTTAAAAGCTTTCCTCTGTTATATTGCAGCCATATTTACGGTAGGTTAGACTTCGAAAAAATTCTTGTTTTCTCAGAGATTGAGGCCAAAATTTTTTAAAAACTGCAAAAATTTGTACAAAAAGTGCTAAAATAAAACAAAGTTTCGAGTCAAATACTTATTTGTCAGCAAACTACCCAAAAAAACATAGAGGGTGAGAAAATCAAAACTATATTATAGCAAAACTTTCCTCTGAACTCCAATTTTATTCCTAATATCCCCCTACCCTATTGGTTCGTAAATTTGGGTTTATCGAACATCAAAATTGAAAGAATTCAACGATAACATCATCTTGCTGCACGGGCAAAGGAGTCATTCTAATTTGGAAACACGAAACTTTTGACCCTTTTTTTCTCAAGAACTTGAAAAATTCTGGAATTCTGCTCCATGCTCCATTAGCTTTTAATACATTTTTTGTCTCTCATTGTTTCGAGTTGTTGTTTTGTTTTTTGCCAATGCAACGACGTATTTTTTGAGTTCTGGTAATGTATAGGAGGTAGGTGGTAGAGTATTTCCAGACATTGATGTAATTGAAGCGGTATTAGATAACGTATACCTACCTAATACTCACTCTATAGTCATCCGGTCAGATGTTTGGGCCTATTATATTGTAAAATATTTCTATACAACTCGAAAATCACGATTAAATTTCTTCCTACGATAGAGCAAGAACAGAAGAAGAAAAGACCTGGAAACTAGTTGTAATCGGAGATGTTCGCTATCGCTCAAAACAATCATCGTCGACGATCTACATCTACTATAAGGCCCCGTGTAAAGGTTAAGGTTGTCAACCTACGACCATCCGGCAATCCTTTATTTCATCAGAATGGGTGAAAGATTTGTACAGGGCGATAAAACAAATCGTTATAGGCAGTCATTCCCATGAATATCGTGTTGTGTTTCGCCATCATGTGAATTCTAATTACCCGCGCACAGCGGGACCCTCCTACGTTTTGAATGTGCGGTGTAGGACTGGTAGGTTTATATAGGTTTATTAACAACTTCTCTTTATAGCTTCAGCTTTATATTAAATGTGTATTTGCATTATAAAGCTTGGAATGAAAAATCTCTTTTTTCTGTCAATAAAAAAAAATCACCCAGCGGACACACATATCGAAAGAAAATTTCTTCACATTCAGAAAATTCTGCACCAATATGTAGATAGTTTCACTTAAAATGAGAATGTAACGTTCATATTATTGTTATTAAAAAATAGTACAATAATTATCATAATATGGTAATAATTAGATGACAGTTTTGCGGTAATTTCTGTATTGATTTTTTCTTTTTTCGCGTTAAAAGAAATCCCCCAACTGTGTTCAACAATTCGGACCTATTATATGCGATGTATTAATAGAGTCTAAGGATGTATCATTGAACAGTTGTTGTTAGATTGACGAGCTCTTAAAAGTATTCCTATTAAAACTGAATCTCATTCTGTTCTTTCTGATCTTGCCCTGCGATTTTTTTTTCTGGTTTTAAATTTATTTCAATCATAGGTATAAGTATTCGTATAGGCACGACATCCCTTTTTCAGCTTATGCAGTCTGTGAGTCTGTGGGAAGTATGTTAGAATCAGAATACTTTGTTTATCTTTGGTAGTTAATAGCACAAAATGTAACTTGTTTCTACTATAAAGGGAGGGGCGCCAATACCGCCACTGTCTGTGTAGCCTGAACCGTGCACGATTTAAAAAATTTCGAAACTGAGTTTTATACAGGGTCATAGTGCCTATAACTTGAAATTATTTTGGACTTTACAAGATGTCTCATATGAGTATCAAATTTATGTTTTTTTTTTAATTAGCGACGCGTTGAGAAATCTCAGATTTTTTCAGACTTTTTATCACCCTGTAGGTAACGATATACATCATAGGATTACATACAAAGTTTTAATAGGCCGTTAACAAGCCGTTTTCCTCTACCTTGAGCAGTTTTCGTTGTACAGGGCCTTGAACTTTGAAAATTGTGATTTTCACTTGTTTAACTCACAAACTTCTGAATTTAAACACCAACAAACTGTAAAAGCCAATCTTATCTTTTCATCTCAGGAAATCTAAAAATTCAATAAGATAGGAGTATTCAATAAAAAAAACATCACTTGGATAATATACTATACAGGGTTATTCACGGTATACGCCACGGAAGATTATGGCCGTGTCTCTGGATTTTAGGATCTTTTTATTTTTGGAGTGCATAGAGACCCGGCAGAGGTACGTTTTAAAATTATATTCATAATGTACAGAGTGTCCCAAAAGCATGAAACATATCAAAGTTATGTTTTTTTAAATGGAATGCTCCTATGTTATTGCATTTCTAGATTGTCTGAGAAGAGAAAATAAGATTGGTTTTTACAGTTGGTGTTTAAATTCAAAAGTTTTTGAGTTATAAACAAGTGAAAATCGTCATTTTTCAAGTTCAAGGCCCTGTACAACGAAAACGGTTCAAGATAGAGAAAAACGGCTTACATGTCCCTATTTTAACTTTTCATGTACTATCCTATGATGTAGATGAAATGTTTATACAGAGTGATAAAAAATTTGAAAAATTCTGAGATTTCTCCACGCGTCGCCAAATAAAAAAATCAAAGAAAGTACAAATGTTTCTACACCATAGGATAGTATATGAAAAGGTAAAATAGGAACATGTAAGCTGTTTTTCTCTATCTTCAGCCGTTTTCGTTGTACAGGACCTTGAACTTGAAAAATGACGATTTTCACTTGTTTATAACTCAAAACCTACTGAATTTAAACACCAACTGTAAAAGCCAATCTTATTTTCTTTTTTCAGACAATCTAAAAATGCAATAACATAGGAGCATTCCATTTAAAAAAACATAACTTTGATATGTTTCATGCTTTTGGGACACTTGTACATTATGAATATAATTTTAAAACGTACCTCTGGCGGATCTCTATCCACTCCAAAAATAAAAAGATCCTAAAATCCAGAGACACGGCCATAATCTTCCGTGGCGTATACCGTGAATAACCCTGTATATACAGGGTGATTCAAAATTCAGTGCAAATATTTTAAGGGCGTATTTACCAGCCAAAAATAGGAAGTTTTTTTCATATAATCGTATGTCCTAACTTGCTTCGTTTTCTAGATACAGGGGGTAAAATTTTGAAAAAAAATCGATTTATATCAAGTTATCAAAAACCTCTCAGCCAATTTAAATAAAATTTTATAGGCTTATTTGTTGTCATAAGGGCCTTCCTTTGGTGGGAATAACATGAATTTATTAATTCCAGTGGCGTCTCAGGGGGCTACCTGAATTATATTAAATGAATCTTAATATGATGTGAATTTATTACTTGTTTTAATAGTGCCTGGCACAGATTTTGATTTTTTTTCTTGGAAACAAAGCTAGATACGAGTAAAGCTCAGGAGGCAAGAAAGTTACATTATTGACCGCTTAATCTAAAAAAAATATAAATTGTCAAAAGAGCAGTGGCGTGTACCATAATTTTACCTATAAGTTTCAAGTAGGTAGCCCCCTGAGACGCCACTGGAAATAATAAATTTATGTTATTCCCATCAAAGGAAGTTCCTTATAACGACAAATAAGCCTACCAAATTTTATTTAAATCGGCTGAAAGGTTTTTGAGTAATTAATAAAAAATCGATTTTTTTTTCAAAATTTTACCCCCTGTATCTAGAAAACGAAGCAAGTTAGGACATACGATTATATGAATTTTTTTTCTTATTTTTGGCTGGTAAATACGCCCTTAAAATATTTGCACTGAATTTTGAATCACCCTGTATATGGGACATCCTGCATAGTCCAAAATAATTTTAAATCATGAGCACTATGACCCTGTAGAAAAACCCGTTTGGATTTTTTTATCGCGCACGATCAGGCTACACAGACCAAGGCGGTAGTGGTGTCCCACTCTGTCTATATACAGGATGTTTCATTAATCAGTGCAGAAAATTCAACTGGAGATTCCTTGCATCTTTAAATTCACACTTTGGAAAGCAAGTTCAATTGAAAAAAAATTGTCTCTTAGAAATTTCACGGAAAAAATCAATACTTTTCCACTAAAGAAATAAAATAAGCGTTATAAAAATATGTAAATATTCAAAATATGTGAAATATTGATAGAAATAAATGAACATTAGATAACACAAAAAAAATAATAAAAAACAATAAACAAATCATATTTAGAGTTTCCGTGAAATCTTTAAGAGACAATTTTTTTTCAATTGAGCTGGCCCTCCAAAGTGTGAATTAAAAGTTAAAAAAATAAATAGTAGGAAAAAAGTTCCGGAAAAAAAAACTTTTAGGGGTAGTATGATTCACACCCTTGCAGAGAACAAGGGTGGATAAAATTATGTAATTATGGTGGCTTCCTGGTAGTAGTACCTATTCGAATATCTTATAGCCCTCTATTTTTATTTCAAGTCATTTCAGAAAAAAGACGATAAATGTGAATTTTTTACCCTACTTTAAGGGAATGTAACTTCTTAGGGGAGGCTTTAAGAATTTTTTTTTATGATAAACCTCCCTTAAAATTCAGCAAGGAATCTCCAGTTGAATTTTCTGCACTGATTAATGAAACATCCTGTATAGGAAAGTTGAAAGTTAAGAAAATTATATCATATTCATATACGAGTTCGATAATCGTAAAAATATACCTCGTTTTTATTAACAAAATCGAGGAAATCGATTTGTTCTTGTTTATGTACAGTTTTCTTCTCATTGTATTCTGCAATGAGTGATAACTACTTCGTCATAATATATTTTTTAAATACTTTTATCTTAATAAAGATTATGCTGCATGTTTATTGCTTAATATTAATGTTGACTGAAATAATGTATTAAAATCGCTTAATTTTTTTATTTTTATGGTTTTTATGATTGTCGTAGAAAAAATAGCATATGCAATTAGTTTTTTTTAGGCACACGTCTAATTATAATTATTAGTATACCTACTCGTAATAGATTAAAGTTTCATAGGATATGCTCTTTAGAAATTATTATAGTTTCTGTTGAGTAGAAAATTTACTCTTTATAAATAATCTGAGGGGCGTTTAAGACTCATCTTTTTCCCTAATAATTAAGAGCCTTTTTTGCATAATTTCTATAGTCTTTTATCATCAACTTTTATGGAACTTTCAAAGTATCGGTATCTTTATGCCACTTGGAAGTTTTAAACCTGATCATGATTTTTATCAACCGAATGAGGAGCGCGAACCTGTTACCGGTATGGTGACTTGTGCGCTTGAATTTAACGAGTGCATGTCTGAGAAATCAGTTTTTTTTAATGGTTTTTAAAGCTCGTTTGCATCTCCCTGATCCGCAGAATTGCCGCGTTTGTTTTCTTGATCAATTATCTGGCGAAACCATCTGTGAAGACTTCGGCAGCGATATATTACTGTCATTGCTGAAATGCTTCATAAATAATTAGGAGTATCCGAAGAGAGATACGAGCTGGAAGATAATGTGCGTCATATAAATTGGCACACAAAATATTCCGGATGGCAAAAACGAGCCGACCTTTGAGAATCAAGTTATCGGATGTTCAGGTATGCAATGCTAAAAGTCCTGTGTATGATTAATTGACAGGTGAGCGCCAAAATGCGCAGATTAATTTTTAATTTATAAATTACTTACAGCATTTTTTGGACTTTTAATGTGAAAGAGTTTGTCAGAGGCAACAATGAAAAGTTCTTCAATTAATTATTTTATTAATTATAGATGATTAGGTATACTCTTCATCTGCACTTCTAGAGTAATCTACGTATTATAGCATTTACCATTAAAAATTAAAAAAGTCTCAACCATGATCATTATTATTAAATATAAAAACAACAGGGCCATGACAAAACATCAGCTGATCGTAACACCACTGTTACTGTGTTACGGCTCACTTTCAATATGACTTTCTTCCACTTCATGCAGTAGGTACATATACAAGCTCATGCATGATGAGTAATAATAATAATGATAATAATAATAAAAGTTAATTTTTTTCATGAAACTTTTGGCTATTAATTTTATTCTTAATTTTGTTAAAAATGGGAAACTCTTATAATTATTGCTCTTCATAGTCTGATTTGTTTCAATTTTACATGTAAGTAAGTTCAGTTGATATAATTATCTCCATCCTCAAGATAGATAATTCAAATTTCATCAGGATTTAAGTGTTTTTCATTCACCCTAATTTTTCCAATGCTACAAAATGAGTTTTATACAAGCCCGCATTATAGAAAACTCAGCCATACATCGTGAAATCCCCTACATTAAGATCTCCCGGGGGAAATCAGACAAAAACAAGGGAGCTAGAAGTTAAGCGCAAGGCGGTCATTACTTCGGCATCAGAAGGGTCTTCTAGATCTGGTTATCCTTTTGGTAAAGGGGAAAATAGGTAAATTTAACTGTGATATATTATTAGGAATTATATATGAAGAACGCTGGCACTTTGGTAGTTAAATTGATTACCATTTGGCCCTTGGCCTTACCTTTAAATAAAATGTAATTGATTATAGAGTCATTTCAGAATCAATAATAATAATTGTCGAGTTTCGCCCCAATTATGTAAAGGCTGACTGTTTTTGAAAGATCAAGCAGCCTGTGTAGGTACCTAGTGCAAACTGACAAAATTAAAACATTTCTTTATGTCTTCACTGGGGTTTTAATATTGACACTTTCGATAACGGGAGATTCTCTTTTCGTAGCATTTTGTTTGTATTGTTGATCTATAGACATACCATAATATAACCGACATAATCATTTAGGTAATGTTTTAAAATCCAGACCCCGCGGCTCCATTTCACGCTCAAACGCACTAAAACGGATGAGTTCGGATGTTTCTCGGTTATTGTTCAAGAAGATCCGAAATGGATAATGTTGAAATGTATCTGTCTGTTTGCCTTGATAATCTTCCTCTACAATGGAGCTTTCGGATGGATGGTTCTCATGAGACGATATTTTTCTGTTACCGAACCAATTTTTTACACACATGAATAGATAGCTCAGGTAGGTATGTGCTGGAGGGATGAACTATGGTTTCTAAAACTGACGAGTGGATAAGAAATATTTTAAAATTTTAATTCAATTTTATGGTTTGATAAGAATGAGTGGTACTGGTGATATATGCTGGGAGTATTTTTGGGCTGTTTATGTTCAAAATAAATTTTTATATTTTATTATGATAGGGTTGATGATCAACAATTTCCTTAGAGGATGAGGCATGCGAAGAAGAAGAAAGGTTCAAGCAATAATGAACAATGAACTGAATACAAAACTTTTATTAATACCTCTTTTTTGTTTTTACTGTATGTACTTCAAAAATTTCACATTTTATAAGTAGGAACCTATACTAACTTTTTTGAAAAATATTCCTCAACATACCTAGGTATATAATTATTTAAAATTCAACACGTTTCGCGCCTCAATACTCTTTTACAAGCTGCTTAACGGATATTAGGAAATATAAAAATGAGGACTGAGGGAGGATGTTTTAAAGATTCGAAGAGGTTTCCAGTTCCATGTCTTCGCTTTCTTGTCAAGTTTGATGTACACAAACAACTGCTCCATGCTAAGGGGAATATGTAAAAGAAATCGACTAAAGCGATATCAAATTTTTATGTTTCCTGAATATTCTTCTGGGATTTCGAAATGAAAACAAATGACACTGCGTTGCGGTTCAGCCATAACATAATCGTGTAAGTGGAGGAAGAGGGTCCTTTGAAGAAGTGCTTTTAACGTTGCCGCCGGCAGCTTCCCCATTACTTGAGGACATTATGTTGGCACCTTGTCGAGGAGCTTTTAGCGTTGCTTATCCTTAATTCATCACATTTGTTAATAATTGATGCAAACTGTCCTGCTAATCGAGCCTGGTCTCTTAAAGATGTCTACTTTGGAAAGTTTAAACGAACCTCCCTATCTTTTACGTGCAATTTTCACTCATTTAAGTCTCATCTTTATCAACATCAGGCTTTCCAAGTTTACTTCCAGGACTGCTCTTCTGCTTTGTGCATTGTGGGAGTATCACTACTATAACGTGATAAAAAGACCAGTTTATTTTTCAGGAATTTTTTTTCATATTAAACTATTGTCCAATTTTTATATTATGATGGCGAGAGGCTTTACAAACTGATGTTTCGCCGTATCAGACTAGAAATTACATCAGTGGCGCCGCCCGTATAATAATAAATATTTTAAATGATCAGTAAGTAGGTATTTCAAATAAATACGATACGAGTTAACCAACACCACCACTGAGCTTTTACATGTTCGATGAACGGGGGAGGTATTCTCATCAACCTATTTGATTACCAACACCATTAACGACCAATACCAACATTGTTGATATTGGATAACAAATATTTATTGATTCGGAGGTGTATAGTAACTAACGTATCTGCGCATTAACCACTTCTCGCCAAACTCTCGCCTTTCTATAAAATTTATACTGTACATTTAAACTACACGTGATAGTTTTGTATAGTTTGTCCGTGCTGAATTATTCGATTATCAAATTTAACAATCCAAAGAGAGACACCATTTTATCATGTTATTCTGGCATGGGTAAAAATCATTGGGGCATTCGATTTAGACATTATTTTGCTCACCCTGCGACGCGTTGTTATCAAATCGAATCGAATCCGGTAGTAATCAGCGGTCATCGAGGCGTAATGACTCGACATTGCCTCTGGGGACTTTGTACGCCTTGTAGTAGTAGAGGCGCCGCGACGCCAGTGACGCCACGCGTCACTCCGTCGGAGCGTGAAATGACTTTACAAGCCTGCTCTCTAGGCTGCATTGATTCATCGGCCAAGAGGGCTTCAAATCTAATCCACAGAAAATAACATGGGAAGTTTTACGTCTCGGATAAGTTAATACATATACCTAGTTGATCCATGGATCAGTTTGGTATATAAAATAAATCTGAGTAAATTATTGTTGGAGAATTCAATCAGGGAAATTCTGTAAGAAAAAAAAAACAAAATAATTAGAATAGACAAGTCTGATTATAACTTTATGTTTATATTAAGTAATATCGAACCACTTAGATCATGTAATATTTGAGAATTTTTTTTGGGATTTAGGTTCTAATTCAACTTACCACTATTGGGTTCCTTTTACAGAACGAATTAGAAAACTTTCGCACAGTATGTGAGGTGAAATTGAAGACTTGGACGGTACCGTTTCGTCCTTATTTGGACTCATCAGCATATCTTACTTACTTACTTTTAAAATGCTTTATTCAGATTTATTTTACAATAGTGGGCCTTATCTATATACAGTATTTACACAAATATACAGTGATGGTCTTACAATTTGTTGTCCTTATTTACAAGCTCCTATCCAATTAAAAGACTTATCTTGAGTTTTAAATCTACAATATATCATCAGCATATCACATCAGTCAGAAACACACTAAACGTATTATGCGAAATCTTGGAACTAATATTTAGTATTAACTGGTGTTCGATGGTTGTAGTGACTTGTAATTTTTAATGATTAGTAGGCCAGAGAAACTGAAACTGAAAACATGAAAATTCAATAATACACAGGATACCTACTATTAAAAAAAAAACAATGTCATCATTACTGAGCCAAGGGACTTAAATATATCATAAACAGCCTGTATAAAAAATGTTACGCCAATAGAACATAAATAAAATTGAAAAATTGATCCGTTTCGAGATTTCTTTGAGAAACAATTTTTTAATGGAGAATTCGGTGGGTGGCAAGTTTTCTGTACCTAACCTATTCGTTGGATTAATAGTGATGTCGACAAGGATATCGCTTACTGCAAGAACCGTATAAGCCATACAGGGAGATTTTTATTTAATGTACCTAGACCTACCTATACCAAAAGGGTCATGTAAAGTAAAGTCTGAAGAGAACATGCTGCCATTACAACGGTAAAACTATGCTGAAATTTTAAAACTTTACAGGCTTTACATTCTAAAAGCACCTACATAATTAAAAAAATTCTGACTCTCATTTCCGGTAAAGCGGAAGTATTATAATAGGATGCTTTACTTATCTATCTAAAAAATATTTTTTTATTTCATAAGAAATGATGTTTCAAACCTTTTTAAAAAGTTGAGTAATCAATAATTAATTTAAAACATTAATAAATAGTATATTATGCAACGAGCTTATAATGAAGGCTATTAATACGCGAGTATGATGGTTAAGATACGAGCCGTAGGCGAGTGTCTTAACCATCATAAGAGCGTATTAATAGCCATTATCTGCGAGTTCCATACACTATTTTTTCTACGACCCTTTTTTATTTCATAGAAAAGATTGAAAAATTATATATTTTAACAATGACCCGTGTACAATGGCGGATCATTGAGGTTAAGATAGGTTGCTTACGCATATTAGGTACCAAATTTTCACTTCGTCGCTAAGATTATTCTGCTGAGACATGTTTTAGTATCAAGTTTAAGGGCACTACTCACTACTGCGTAATTTTTATTATGCGAAATTCGAATTCCGAATTTTACGCTTCGATTTTGAGATTAATTAATAATTTTAATAACATCGACAGTCATTAATTACGATATTGTTTCCCTGCGCAACGCGGGTCGCAGCGTTGCCGCTTTGAATACTATCACGGAGCTCTACGAATGATATAATACATTATCTTCCCATCTTTACACGATATACCTACTTATCAAATTAATTAAGGTAACATAAAATCTTGATAAATTTTCTTTGAATGTTACTTATGTTCTAAATTAAATAAACGTTCAGAATTTTTTTTCAGAAATAAAGAACTTATATCACAAGGCAATTTTTGTCGTGAGTATGACAACTCTGTGACTTCGGTTAGAGTCCTTGACTATACTTATCGTTTATTAATAATTGACATTATTATCCGTTATACGTTTAAACTTGAATAACTGATTATGATAATTATACCTATAATTATTTGTGTCAAACCTGTTTGTTCCTTCATTGAGATCTTTCTTCAGAAGTCCCAAACCATCAGTCATAATGTCGGGGTGGTTTTTTGTCATTTCGCTTAAATTTGGGAAGTATAAGTATTTTACAGCGCGACTTCGGTTGGCTTGCCGACCCGATTGTGAGCGAAAACGAACCGATTCGATTGCAAATGCTCCTCTGCCATTGGATAGCTTGACCAGTGCTTTAATGAAAATTTGTATCTTAATGAGACCCATTAAAGCACTGGTGATTCATATTTAATATGCATATTGAAGGTTGGGAGTAGAAAAACACTTTTATAGGTACAATAAAGCTACGTATATTATAATGATGTCTTTATGATAATGTACCTACCTGTACATTGTCAGCGGTTGATAGGTCTATAGTTATAGGATACTTACATTAGAGAGGCATTACAAATACTTTAATTATGTTAGTTTTAATTAAGCAATAATATAATGATCCCCAATTAACAACGAGTATTATTAACAAGAGTTATTCAGTAAATAAAATCATTAAAACGCATCGATCAGCTGCTTATAGATGGGGGCCGGATATTTGTTTATAAATCCTTCATTGTACTAAGTACCTATGCAGAATTTACATGCGAAACATAGAGATACGGGTAGGTTTATTATATGCGAGGTTTAGGTACTTCATGTTTATTTTCATTTACTTGGTTCTATAGACAAAT
This sequence comes from Malachius bipustulatus, assembly GCA_910589415.1. Lineage (NCBI taxonomy): Eukaryota > Metazoa > Arthropoda > Insecta > Coleoptera > Melyridae > Malachius > Malachius bipustulatus. Next base: position 17,736,831 of record OU342634.1, read on the forward strand.
GACAGATAAGTAGTTTTCGTGACAATTATTAGAGTCCTTGACTATACTTATCGTTTATTAATAATTGACATTATTATCCGTTATACGTTTAAACTTGAATAACTGATTATGATAATTATACCTATAATTATTTGTGTCAAACCTGTTTGTTCCTTCATTGAGATCTTTCTTCAGAAGTCCCAAACCATCAGTCATAATGTCGGGGTGGTTTTTTGTCATTTCGCTTAAATTTGGGAAGTATAAGTATTTTACAGCGCGAGCAGGCTTTTGAACTTCTATCAATCAATTGTATCAATCTCAATTTTTCCTGATCTGGGACTTTCGGCATTACTTTTAGTGGTGTATAATTTATCAGTACAAGCCTAGCCAATCTGAACAAACAAATTGACATGGTAAATTATGAAATGGCATGGTGGATATTTTTGAAAATGTTGTTGAAACATGGTGCGCTGACTATTAATAATTGATAATTTCTTGTTTCAGCGTCTAACTTCTTTCTTTTCGTTCAAAATATACAGGGTGTTAGTTAAGTACGGGGCCAAACTCCAAGGGGTGCTTCCTTGAGTGATTTTAAGAAGAAAAGTTCAAATAAACATGGGTCCGAAAATGCATATTTTTCAAGATACAGGGTGTCAAACTTTTATTTTTTTTTTCTCGAAAACAAAGCAAGATATGAAAAAAACTCAAGAGATAAAATAGTTGTATTTCTAGTTGCTTAATTCGAAAAAAATACAAAATTAAAAAAAAGTCAGTGGCACCCAATTTTTTAATCAAAAATATCAGTTAGACTGTCTTCCGGGACGCCACTGGAATTAATAATTTTAATCTAATTGGAGCTAAATTACCCTCTTGTTATTACAAACAGAACTGCTAAATTTCAACAAAATTGATTGAAAGAGTTCAGAGATATTCACGAACATTCGAATTTTTTTTTAAGTTTGATATCCTGTATCTTGAAAAATATGCATTTTCGGACCCATGTTTATTTGAACTTTTCTTCTTAAAATCACTCAAGGAAGCACCCCTTGGAGTTTGGCCCCGTACTTAACTAACACCCTGTATACAGGTGTCCCTGATCTCAGTAAATGCTAAGAGATACAGTTCGGTTTAATTAGAGAATATGCCATATTTTGTGGCCATCTCGAATCCGTCAAAACATACAAGATATATGTGAGCGTTCCTGCAAAATCCTGAAAAAACTCAAAAATCGAGGTTTCTTATTTTTCCGTATCTTTTTTATTATTTGAAATTAATAAAAAAAAAATTTTTGTACGCTTACATAAGCCGTTAAGAGCCATGACATGATCTGACATTTCAAAAATTTTCAAAGGCAACTATAGATCTTCTCAGAAATTTCAAAGTCAACTTGTATTTTTCTTATGGCCGCCATATATTTATTTTCATGTCTTTCTGTATTAAAAGAATTAAGGAAACCCAAAATCTATCACATTCAAAAAAAGAGTCTTCATAATTTTATTTTTCTTTTTTCAAAAAAAAAAACCTTTCTGCCACCGAATGTCATAAATAACCATAATTTAAGCAATTTCTCGTCATATTGTGACGTTTCACGACATCATTCGCGGTAATAATACTTAATTATATTCGCAAAAAAAGAACATTTTTAACAATTTCTTTAATGTGACAAATTTAAGGCTTCCCTAATTTTTTTAATACCGAATGACATGAAAAATCAATATGGCCGCCATAAGAAAAACACAAGTTGGCTATGAAAACTCTTGGATCTAGTCTACTTTGAAAATTTTTGTGATATCAAATAAAAAAACCTACAAAAAATTATTTATTTCCAGTAATAAGAAAGATATGACAAGGGTAAGGAAATGTCGATTTTCCAGTTTTTCAGGATATTTCTAGAACGATTTCAGATATTTTGTATGGCCTGACGGATTCGAGATGATGGCTATACAAAATAGGGCATCTTTTCTCTAATTTAACCGACCCTGTATCTCTTAGCGTTTAGGTGTTGGGAGATGCCCAAAGTGAGCTTTGTTAAGTACAAGCATTAAGTATAAGAAGTATAGAGAAACGTAGAACCAAATTGTGGTCATACGACGCGAATTTGATTACAGATAATCCAGTTTTATGGAGTGAAACAGTCGTAGATTGCTTATTACCTCGTATATTCATCAATGCGAATGCGTGTTTGTATATAGGCTGCCTCCACACAAGTTATTTACATTATGCATAACATAGAAGCGGCACGCGATCAACACCGTGATTAAGTTTTATGTATTTTCCGCGTCCTAATGAACCATCTTCTTGATTAAGGGCGTCATAGGGGCCGAACTGAACATTCTATCAAGTCTCACGGTTACTATGTAGACTTGTGCGGACCATTTCTATATAGCCTTATTATACATCGCATCACTGTATTATCTGATTATGCCATAATGTATTTATTTACGATATGCTCTATAATAGGTCTTTGAAAAAAAAAGAAAATTCTAATGATACTTTTTTTTGTTTCAGGTAAGTGTTCATTCTGTAAGAACGCTGTTATATTGATAAGCATACATGAGCGAACATTTTTATGGTAAGTCGACCTATATAAAAATATCGTATAAAATACGCTACTGTAACTTTTTGCTTTAGTTTTTTGAAAGCTCAAAGCAAATAAAATTTTACCATCCTGACTTTTCTTTGTGATAAATTTTTATGAAGCAATCAGCTGGCAATAAAACTAAACTAACTTGAACATTAACGGTTTTTCAGTGCATAAAAGTATAATTTCATCTAAATTTCTAGCTTGTCTATCGGTTTCGGGTCTTACCCCATCATCAGGATAGTTGTCATCTTCTACAGCAACCTTAAATGGAAATAATTATCCTAAAACATCAACTTGAAATGGAAGTTTCATGAGGTTCAAACATGCTGTTTAGGTCATCGCAACCAAGTCTGACGAAATATTTAAAAATTAAACCCTTTTCAAAATGAAAGAATTGTAGATTCATTCAAAATTAAAGATGTTAAGAATAACTAAGGAAGAACAATTAAATTTTTTTTAAATTATTTTGAAGAATGATTTAAATTAAATTTTGTTTACTAATGTATGATAAATAAAATACTAATGTTTTAAAACATTCTGCTGTATAATGATGGATATTTACAGTAGAATTTTTTAAAACAGTAATGTTTTATTTATCATCAATCAGTATGCAGAGATTCTACCAAGTATGGGTTGAAAACATAAATTTTGTTTACTTTGTTCTTCCTTAATTATTTTTAACATCTTTAATTATAAATGAATCTTCAATTATTCCTTTAATTTTGAAAAGAGTTTAATTTTAAAATATTTCGTCAGACTGGGTTGTGGTGATCTGAAAGGCCTTTTAACTTTTAATCAAACATAATGAAACTTCCATCTCCGTATATCCATTTTAAATTGATGTTTTACGATGATAATTATTTCTACTAACGGTTGCTGTAGAAATATGACAACTCTCCTGATGATGGGGTAATACTCAAAAACGGTAAAATAAAAAAATATAAACTATGGAAATCACACAAATGAACGGTTTTGTTATGCTTTGCTGTGCACATCCAGGTGTCTCTTTATGTTCAAAATTTCGGCAAACGATAGAAAATACGAAAACAAAGGGGAGCTTTTTTCGAAAACGTCATCCAGTTTTCGTTAAAATTGTTTGAAAATTTTTACTTTTAACAGTATCTACTAATAATTATTATTATTATTTTTTTTTTTTTAATTTGGCATAATATGTTTGACTCAATTCCAAAAAGCTTATTTCTCCAGACATTTTGGTACCTTGTAATAGAGATGATTCAAAGGAAGTTTAAAATTTTATCAAAGTAGGTAGATACTTCAAGAAAAAACATGATTTGAAAGTTGTAAAATAATGTTAATTGATAATCACACAATTTTGTTTTTGTTTGTACCTTAGCATTTTGAAAAGCATTTTTTTTTTTTGTTTTTATTTAACAGTTTGAAATTTCAAAGTCAGTGCAATAAACAAGCTTCTACTGGCGCAGAAATGTAGGGACTTTAATAATAATAATAATTATTATTATTAATTTTAATATAATTATACAGGGTGAGTCATTTTAATCTTCAAACTCGAATATCTCTGTTGGTAAGCCAGATACAAAAAAATTATGCAGACAAAAGTTGTTCAGGACAATGGGGGTCATCTGACTGCACTGATGACTTTGACCTTGTGGACCAATTTCAAGTACATTTGAAGGTGAAGATAATTTTTTAAATAGGACACCTGTATATTTATCTTTTTTCATATTTCCAGTGAAAATAGAATAAGAAAGGTTTTTACAGCTGCAGTGTAAAATGAGTAGGTTGTGAGTTATAAACAACTGAAAATCGCAGTTTTTCAATTTGAAAGCAGTGTACCTACATCGGAAACAACCCCAAATTATCAGAAAACGGCTTACATGTTCCCATCTTAACTTTTCACATGGTATAATCCTACTATGTGGTTTAAACTGTAATAGATGGTGAAGGAAATTACCAGATTTTTAATCACCCTGTATAAAAATTTCAAGTACACTGTAAGGTAACCCATGAAAAGTTAAGATAGGAACATGTAAGCCGTTTTTCGATTTTTGGTGCCATTTCTGATGAACACTGCTTTCAAAATGAAAAACCGTGATTTTCACTTGTTTATAACTCGTAACCTACTCATTTTAGACTGCAACTGTAAAAACTATTCTTATTGGATTTTCTTGGGAAATATGAAAATACAATAATATACAGGCTGTCCTATTTAAAAAATTATCTTGACTTTCAAATGGCCTCGAAATTGGTCTACAAGGTCAAAGTCATTAATACAGTCAGATGACCCCCATTGTTCTGAACAAGTTTTGTCTGCACAATTTTTTTGTATCTGGCTTACCAACAGAGATATTCGGGTTTTAAGATTAAAATGACTCACCCTGTATAATAATAATTATGATTATTTACCATAAATAGCCACCGCTTTTTTTCTGAAAATTAATATGACCTAGATTTGAACAAAAAATTATTAATAGTAAAGAAAAAATGATGCAAATTAAAGAAAGTTTAACATAATATCGAGAAACATTTTATAAGAAAAACTCTTTTTTTTCAATTAATAGGTAGTTATCGAGATGTGAGATCATTAATGATCAATCTCATTATGGTTCGCCGCATAAATTAAACAAATCATTTTAAATTGAAGAAATAATTTTATTTTCCTACAACCACTATACAAAACACTACTTTGCGCATCGTTTTTTGTGCGCAAACTAGCAGATTTCTCACGTATCCAAAACTGTGCGACAAAGTGACATAACGCATAGCCAAAAATCGTTTCCGTACAGTTTTATATTAATGTAAACAATAGTGATGGGCGGTAACTGAGAACTCAACTGTTACTTATTGTTAATGGAATAACTATTCATTTAAAGTTTCAAGGTAATAAAATAAACACAAATGGGATAACATAGAACCCGACAAGACTATAAAATATAATATACTTATTATTCTCTTGTGGCAATAATTATTAAAATTTACTAGTTGATCGCTAATAACAGCATTGGTAGCGTTCAAATCAAATTCACGAACGTAAAAACTCGCACACCTCTAACTTCAATCGACGACGCACAGGCGCCTGCGTTGTGTGGAAGTTGCATATCTACCACGTCTCCACGCTCCACGTCACTTATTTTTAGTTTAGATACGGAGTCTAATAATAAATAATAATAATATTGTCGGTAGAATTCAATGATTTAACAGTATTAATAGTAATATTAAAAAGTCATTGGTAGAATTGAAAATAATACCTACCTAGGTAGTCTGAAAAAATAAACTTTAGTTACCTATCATTATAATGGATTGTGATTCCTCTGAATCTGAAGCAGAAAGTACACCACCTGAAGTCAGAAAACAAGCAGGTTTGTGTTCTTTGAATTTGCTACCTGTAGTTTCGAAAGAAAAATACGAATCTGCTTATACCTAAACATTTCATAAATTGGAGAAAAGGTCATAAAAGCAGAGCATTGTCAGAAAAAATAATTTATGTGTTAAATTTGTTAAGTAATTAATCTGTTAAATTGTGGTCGTAGGAAAAGTACTGTGTGAAGCACGTGCGGAAAAGAAATTTCACACTCGTGTGAATTGTGACAATCGACTGATCGTGAGAAATTTTCTCTTTTCCGCACTTGTTTCACAATATACTATTTCAGCACTTGCATCGAAATTTATTCTCAGTCGTTTTGCGTTTATACGTTAATAAATTGTTTCTCTTCAAGTTATACTATCAAGTAACATGTCGTTATACTGCTAATTTCAGTTAACTATCTAATCGTACAGGCGATGAGGGAAAGTTCGAGTTTCCTCCGCTTAGAGCCAATCACAGCGCAGTATTGTGAGAATTCATTTTCGGAACTCACTGCATGACGTCAACATGTTAATAAAACGCATTAATATCGCCCGACTAACAATTGAAATATACGACCAAAAAACCACGATCGATTGCACTCCGCTTTTGATTTATCTTCAACCTATTTGACATATAGCCCGATTATCACCCGTCGAACTCTAATCTTATGGAACTCCGGAACTAGAAAGAATTCGCAATAGTTAGAAATCGTAACGCGAAATATCTTTAGCCAACAGTCAATAGTGCATCTTTTTCTATCGCATTAAAGCTTTTGGCTGAGAGAGTGAGAGAGAATTGTATGAAAGAATAAACACTTGAGAAACCAGACTGAGACGGGGATACTGATGCAGTATAATAGTGCCTCCCCCTTACACGTTTTTGGTGCCATTGAGTGTAATGCAAAGGTCCATTCCAGATCCGTAGGTGAGAGTTTGATGTTTGTATCCACGGTAAAAGTCAACTAGAACGCATGCGTAGTATACGCTTCATGCGGATATTACTTCTCTGTCTACAGTGTTTGGTGTTTATAATATATTCGGATTCGGATATTGTTTTCAAGGGGAAATGACCATTGCCCAGAACCCAGCGATATCTATACTATACAATAATCAAAACCACAATGACCAGACAGGTCATAAGCAGATTAGAAAATATTTCTTCATATAAATATTAAACAATATAAATATGTATAAAATGACCGAGAATTTAGTAAAGATGACAACAAATAAATTAATAAAATATTCTCTATTAAAAGGTATTATTTTTTTTGAACTAATGATTTTCTCAAAAAGTCGAAGAGAAAATAGCGTCTTCATCTCGCGGAGGATAGCTATTATTCCCCGCTTGTTGAAAAATATACTATTCTTCAAAGAGCTTTGAAGATAATCGTCCAGAAAACTTTACAAGGCATCGTCGCTAAAATCAGTGAGAAAGAAGAACCTTTCTGTATGATTTAAGAAGATATTTTACCAATCTTTATTAAGTCTTTGTAACACCTATCTTTAATTTATTTTATTCCCTTGTTATCTTCATCATGGTTAAATTCTGCTTTATTACTTGCCGTCATAATATCGTAAACAGCATCAGGTGCGTGTGATTCGTGAAGCACTTAACATTAATGTCTTGTCCTTGAGTGCTTTTATGTACACTCCTCCAGAAAGGATGTTCTTACCTTATTTTAGGGAATAGGTAAAATGTTTATCCTTAGTACTTAAGTCGGTGATTGTTTTGACCGACTGTATTTTTTTTTAATATACAAACTAACGTGTTAAAAACAAAAATCAAATTTTGTTTTTAATTTTTTTCATAATTGAGGAAAATACTTTCCCCCAACAACTAAACTACCCCAAAGATATTAAGTCATATGTTTTTAAATGACTCTTTTTCCGTTTATGTAGAAATGCCCGTCTTGCTGAGTTCTACAACTGATTGCCTATAGAGGCACTAAAATTAATAGATTGATCGTAATGATGGCCTAAAAATGAAAAATGAGACAATATACAGGGTGATCACAGGGACCGCACTCGGAGCATCCTGCGGTAAACTTCACTTTTTAGGAGTGGTAAATTTTCTTACTGCAGTATTGTAAGTTCTTTTCTTCCAAAGATATGACCATTTTTGTAAAAAAAAAAGGTGGCAACAGTGCACTGAACATGTGAATAAGTTCGGGTTAGAAGGTATTGTTATTATTGTTATTTCCATAACAATAACAACGAAGGCATTTGAATATTTTATTATTTTATATTCTACTAAGTTGAGTTTATGCGGTTGCCAAACTTCAAATTTCGTTCAGATTTAGGTATGGTATCAATTTCCAACATTCTCAATTCCTCTGTAAAGAGGTTTTGTGGAAAAAAAATTGATGAATTATATGGTATGTACCCGTTCCAGACATTACAGTAATCTGAATTTTTCATTAATTTTTATCACGGGTATTGAAAAAATTACCTTTAAACTGGAATGAGTGAAACTCTGCAACTTGGAAACCAGCCGTTGGATTTTTTTTATTTTTGCAGAATATCCTTAATTTTAATGGGCTCTATATCGCCCTGTATTCGGAGTGCGCGAGTTACTGATCACCCTGTATAAATAGGCTTTTTGTGTATTATTGCCAGTGATAATATATTTAAGTATTAGGAACGGTAAGGACATTTTACCTATCGAATAATAGGTACTATTATTATTGTTTCCAAGAGGAGCGCAGCGACGATGCCAATTATTTTTTTAGAGGTACTCCGTAAGTTTTTTTAACGTTTTTAACTCTTGTAACGTTTTCGCGCGATTGGATTTGAAATTTCATTATTTTCATTAAGTGAAAATAATAATGAAAATAATGAAAAAATTCGGTGTGCCTAGGCACACCGAAATTTTTTTTCATGAGAAATAATAAAGTTCATTGAAATAGTGTCGTATTTGTTACTTATTCGTTATTAACGTCATATATACTTGTTATACTAGCAACAGGTGTTGATACCATTGATAGCGGGGTTGTATGCATATTATTATTATTTGGATAGTATGAACCTAATTTGAACCCATAGTAGTTAAATTCAAGTTTAACTCCCTCGAAGACAATGCCTTTTTAGTGAGTGAGAATTGCGTCCAGTGATCAAACCAAATTTAGTTAAGTTTTTAGGATTTATTGTTTTTTAAATAAACAATAATACTCGTGTCTCCTATTTGGTCATCTAAATTGGGCGCCTCAATAAAACATATAACAAACTTAGATATATTATGAAAGATAAGCGTTTAGAGATGCTTACATTTATTCTTCTAAAACAATAAATTAATTACTGAGATATTTTTATAGTTGAATTAATCTTCGAGATATAAACCAGGTTTTAAACCCAACGACATGGTACCGCACTGCGGGAGGTAGGCGCCGATTTAGGCTCTTATATAAATAGGGTCTCCTACCTAGGTATAATACCTAGTACAGAAGCTCAACCTTAACTCAAATCAAATCGTTTGTTCTATCACTTTCATTATTTGTTGATTTAATCTAAGTTAAATGATACGTTTATTTTGTTCTTATATTCAGTCTCAAATATAATAATTATACCGTTACCTACAGGGTAAGTCATTGATATGGGAAAGCTCGATTGCACCTACACCATTAAAGATATCGAAATGAACCAAAAAGTGCTGTAAATGGGAGGGTAAAGTGCAGTTTGTAAAATTATTTTCAGATACACAGGATGGCCCAATATCGCTGTACGCCATACAATTTTGTTATTTTAAATAGGACACCATCTATATTATTACATCTTTAGATTATTTGAGAAAAGTAAAAAAGAATGGTTTGTAAAGTTGAAGCTTGTAATGAGCAATTTATGAGTTATAAACAAATGAAAATCGCGATTTTCCATTTTCAAAGCAGCTTTTTTTAAAAACAGCTCAAGATAGAGGAAAACGGCTTACATGTTCCTATCTTAATTTTTCATTTGGTATCCTATCATGTAGCTTAAATTTTTATACTGAGTGATGAAAATAATCAAATTTTCTACCACTCTGTATAAAAATTTCATCCATCCAATAGGATACCGCTTGAAAAGTTAAGATAGGGACATGTAAGCCGTTTTGCCATATCTCGAGCCGTTTTCAATATAAGCTGCTTTGAAAATGGAAAATCGCGATTTTCATTTGTTTATAACTCATAAATGGCTCATTACAAACTTCAACTTTACAAAACATTATTTTTGACTTTTCTCAAACAATATGAAAATGTAATAATATAGAGGGTGTCCTATTTAAAATAACAAAGTTGTATGGCGTACAGTGATATTGGGCCATCCTGTGTATCTGAAAATAATTTTACAAACTGCACTTTACCCTACCATTTACAGCACTTTTTGGTTCATTTCGATATCTTTAATGGTATAGGTGTAATCGAGCTTTCCCATATCAATGACTTACCCTGTATACTAAAAATTACAGGAAAACTTACGCGGTAACGACGTACAGGAAAATCTGTTCTGCGAGATTGAAATTTTATTTTATGTGCATAAAATGCACAAATGCAGAAACTGCTCAGTTTTATAATTTCATTTTATTTCTATTAAATATTTTTTTATACAGTTCCTTGACTCAGTAATGACGACATTGTACATTTTTTTAAATAGGACACCGTATATTATTACATTTTAAGATTATCCAATAAGAATACATAGTTTTAAAGTTGCATTTTAGGCGATGAGTTATAAACAAATTAAAATCTCAATTTTCCATTTTCAAAGCAGCAAAAAACCGCTCTCAAGATATCGGAAAACAGCTTGCATGTCCATATTTTTTTTTAATGTACTATCCTACGTTGTAGATGAAATGTTTATACAGGGTAATGAAAAATATTTAAGTAATTTTCATCACCCTATATGAAAATTTAAAGTACACTGTAAGGTAACACATAAAAGATAGGGACATGGAAGTAAGTCGTTTTCCGATATCTTGATCCGTGTACAATGTAAGCGGTTTTGATAAATGGAAAATTTCGATTTTAATTTGTTTATAACTCATAGCCTACTCAATATAAATTGCAACTATGTAAAACCGTTCTTATTGGATTTTTTCAGACAATCTGAAAATGGAATAATATAGACTTGCAGGTGTCCCATTAAAATAATAAAGTTGATGGCAACTACCGGTATAACCGGAAGTGGTATGGGATTGTAATTTTTTTTTTAGTTATTCGAAACTGAAATCATACATGTACAAATTTTCAGACGTCTAACTTTCAAACTGAATTGATTATTGATACGTTAATAGTAGCGCAGCAAAGAGTAGGGTGTCAAGCTGCTAAATTTTTATATCGACTATAAATTTGAAATGTTTTTTAGCGGTATAACGAAATTACTATTATAGTAAACATATTGTTGACGTCATTTATTAAATATTACTAATATTTTTGTGTGTACGTTGTACGTGTTAAAGTTATATTGCTATTTTGGTGAGTTTTTTTTTCTATAAAAGCACTTCCCATTGTCGATGCGCGAAAGATTTTTTTACTTGCACCACTTTTAAGGCTTGACATGACTAAAACTTACATTTTCAATAATTACACCGTTTATATTACTACATACTCGTATAGTAAGGAAGCTCTACTTAACGTTATCTACTTACAAGTCATAAAAGTTCTGCAATCAGGCATTAATGAATGTTTGGTAGACTACAAATTTATAAAAGATTAGGAAAAACTAGGTTTCCTAGTTAATTTATAGCTTGCATGGTAACTTACCTAGAACAATAATTTCTAATTAACCTAATCTCAGTTTTTGAGGTAGGTAGGTATATTGTGTCAGTTTTCTTTATAAAAAATATAATAATAAATTTTTTCTACTCCCAACCTTTAATATGCATATTAAAAACCTTTAATATGCATATTAAATATGAAAATCACCAGTGCTTTAATGGGTCTCATTAAGTTACAAATTTTCATTAAAGCACTGGTCAAGCTATCCAATGGCAGAGGAGCATTTGCAAATTGCAATCGAATCGGTTCCTTTTCGCTTACAATCGGGTCGGCAAGCCAACCGAAGTCACAGAGTTGTCATACTCACGACAAAAATTGCCTTGTGATATAAGTTCTGTATTTCTGAAAAAAAATTCTGAACGTTTATTTAATTTAGAACATAAGTAACATTCAAAGAAAATTTATCAAGATTTTATGTTACTTTAATTAATTTGATAAGTAGGTATATCGTGTAAAGATGGGAAGATAAAGTATTATATTATTCGTAGAGCTCCGTGATAGTATTCAAAGCGGCAACGCTGCGACCCGCGTTGCGCAGGCAAACAATATCGTAATTAATGGCTGTCGATGTTATTAAAATTATTAATTAATCTCAAAATCGAAGCGTAAAATTCGGAATTCGAACTTCGCATAATAAAAATTACGCAGTAGTGAGTAGTGCCCTTTAAACTTGATACTAAAACATGTCTCAGCAGAATAACCTTAGCGACAAAGAGAAAATTTGGTAATATGCGTAAACAAATAGCAACCTATCTTAAACTCAATGATCCGCAATTGTACACGGGTCATTGTTAAAATATATAATTTTTTAATCTTTTCTATGAAATAAAAAAGGGTCGTAGAAAAAATAGTGTATGGAACTCGCAGATAATGGCTATTAATACGCTCTTATGATGGTTAAGACACTCGCCTACGGCTCGTATCTTAACCATCATACTCGCGTATTAATAGCCTTCATTATAAGCTCGTTGCATAATATACTAATCTCTTACCATTAAGATCTTGCAGAAGTAAAAGAGATACAAATTTCCAAACACCTACTAGATCCAAGAGTTTTTAATCTTATTTGTACCTTTTATCACCTTCTTTTTTCTTATCACCGCCACATTGTTGGATTTTTTTTATACCAATTAGTCCAAAACAATAAGGAAACCATAAATCTATCACATTAAAAAAAAATTGAAAATTATTATTCGCGTTTTTCCTTGACTTTTCTTGTACCGAATGACACGGAAGAAAAAAAGACGGTATACAAATTGCCGTAAGAAAAAGAAAAGTTGATTATGAATACGCTAAGATCTATTATAGTCGGCTTTGAATATTTTTGAAATATAAAATGGATAGCACATGACTAGGTACTTACCTACTTATAGTTTGTCCAGTGAGTGTTGTCCGTTGTGATAACTAAGGATAAATCATCTCGTTATATTTCTTACTCCTTCTATTGCATTGCATAGTCCATCGAGTTAAATTGGGACTTTTTGTCAGAAAAACGTTTAAATCGTAAGCAATTCTATAAAGATGAGCGAGACGGAAGTATACGACTCGCGTTTTGATACGCTTAGTTAGTTCAGAACTTATGTGATACGATAAGATTGTCGTCCAGCGTCCAGCTGATCGGATAAGGACAGTGACAGTGACGCGCTAAATACAGTGCTTCCCAAAAGTAACGGATAAATTCGATAAAACGGAGAGGGCTGTTTTTTTGAAAAAATAAAAAACAGGTCGATTTTGTTTTTGAGTTGTTCAACTTTTGACATAATATTTGGGTATACAGGGTGATGCGCGAAAAAGTGGTGACGTCATCGGCATTTTTTTAAATGGCAACCCTTATTTTTTATTCCATTTTTTGATACTTAATTTAATTGCCAGTATGGTAATGTAATCAATTTGTAACCTTAAATAAGGAAATTTCTGAGAAAACAGCTTGTGAGTCGAAATTGTGCACTTTTTACTGATGTGAAAATCGGAACATTAGCGATAAAAATAAAAAAATATCAAATAAAAATTACTGTTTCCATGGTAATTTTATAAGATCTGTCTATTAAATTAAGTCTATCAAATTGAATCTGTTAAATTAAATTAAATTAAATCTATTAAATCTGTGGAAATTAAGTTATTTTCTCCGAAATTTCCTTTATAAACGTTACAAAATGATGACATTACCGTATTGGCAATTGGATGAAGTATCAAAAAATTTAATAAAAAATAAGGGTTGCCATTTAAAAAAATGCCGATGACGTCACCACTTTTTCGTGCATCACCCTGTATACCCAAATATTATGTCAAAAGTTGAACAACTCAAAAACAAAATCGACCTGTTTTTTTATTTTTTCAAAAAAACAGCCCTCTCCGTTTTATCGAATTTATCCGTTACTTTTGGGAAGCACTGTATACTAACGAGGTTTGTGAAATCAGCAGAATTATGTGATATTTTTGTGAAAGAAACTACGAGTAACTTATTAGGTAATTGTGTGAATACCTAAAAATATATTTCCTTGCTTTTCTATAACGTTTGAAATAACGGACAAGGTATATTTTGGCAACGAACTACAAAAAATACACAAAATGCCTGAGAAACGATTGAACTCCCTAGGACGTGGTCTTGTGGTCAAATTTCTAGAATATTTTACTGCAGAAAAATAAAACGGAGGTCGTATGCTTTCTTTAAACGCCACCCAGCAGGTAGGCTAATGCATGATATTTCTGATCATGATTATAACAATTATTATCATTCTTATTTACTTACTTGCATTTTTATGTTTTTGTTATCAAAAAGTTTCAAGGCTCTACTTCGTCAATAACTGACTCGTCGAAATAATATACCTACCTATTTGTAGAATATTCATTATTCCTCAGCGAAATACCACATCTGGTTCGACTTAGAAATACGTGTATATGGATCAAATCGAATTAAATAATAATAATAATAATAATAATAATAACAATTTATTTGCCCAACAGAATAATTCCAATTACAGGACAAAAGTTATAAATTATCAACTAAATATACACACATATATACTAAACTGCAGAGATTCTATACATATAATAAGCCAAAAAAATCGTTTGTTCAAAAAAAAATGAAATTGTTTAGTCAAGATCAGTGTGGCATCACAACGGACAACTCTCACTGGACAAACCATATAAGTACGTAAACCTCTATCAGCTTAATAGATACCTTTCTTTATTTTTCAATAAAAAAAATTATGTAAAGAGAGATATGGCTACTAAAAATAGGAATCTCGATTTATCAGTTTTTCATCGTATTTCAGAAACGACTGAAGTTATCTTAAATTTGTATACAGGATGTTCCGTAAGTAATGGTCCGTGGTGAAATGGGATATGGATATTCTTGGTTTAAAAATATTACGATCTGACACTACTTGCTCTAACAAAATCTTGCTAATAAAAAAGATACAGGGTGGCAAAGTAGAAACTTAAAAATTTGCTTTTCAAAATATCTTGAAAAATTGTAAAGGTACGAACGTGAAAATTTGGGGATAGATGTTTTACGAATCATAATTTGATATCCGTTTCGGTGTATTAACAGTGTATTAACAGTGTATAAACAGTACCTAGTAGAGAAAATTATTAACTGTCAAATATCTCGAAAACCACTAACTTTTGAGACTGACAATCAGTATATATTTTTTTCTCAAGAATGATGTAGTTTTAATATTTCACAATAAAATGCGCGATAGCCTGATGGATAAAAAAGTTATGCGTTCATTTACGTCGTCAACATGACCTAAGTGGCGCCCTCTATAAAATACACCGAAACGGATATCAAATTATGATTTCTTATACCGTAAAACATCTATCCCCAAATTTTCACGTTCGTACCTTTACAATTTTTCAAGATATTTTGAAAAGCAAATTTTTAAGTTTCAACTTTGCCTCCCTGTATCTTTTTTATTAGCAAGATTTTGTTAGAGCAAGTAGTGTCAGATCGTAATATTTTTAAACCAAGAATCTCCCATTTCACCACGGACCATTACTTACGGAACAACCTTACGGAAGTCAAGTTGTGAACGAGCGTAAATTATTAAAGGAATCATTCAAACAATGAATTGAACGGTTTAAGTCAGTTTGACAGCCACTGACAACGACATAAAATTTATTCACGTAATGACATTCTATCCTCTGTGTTGTGCATTTAATTCTCATTCAATCCAATGTTGACGTATATTTATTTATGCAGGATGGAGTGTTTAGAAAAACTTGACGGTTTCTATGAGAACCACGTAAAGGAAACAAAATAAATCGAACTATCAGAAGGATGAGTATTCTTAATCGATACACATGACTTTTTAAACTTGATCGTACTATAGGTGCATCGATGCACATAATCTACGGTGGATTAATCTAATGAAACATGTAAATTAATCTGATAAATGTGGATATTATAATAGGCCTGGAAAACATCTGTCTAGTGATGTATAGCTTGAGGTACCGACACTGATTAAATACATGGCAGTCTCCATTACAGCTTCTCGTGGATAATTATTATAATTATGAAGCAAAATGGCGGGTGCATTAAATCCTTTGTCGAATAGACCACTTTCACATTAAACACGTGATGAAACATTTGGCAAACGGTGTGACCTATATAGTATCACAAGATTAAAAAGATTGATTGCCCAATAAAAATATTTTCATTTGTTATACCATATTATATACCTGTAATAGGTCTCATTAAAATAATTCGAGTTAAAGAACTGGGAAAGGTTATATTAATAATTACTTATTTATTATAACTTTCCAGTAAAGTTTGTCAAGTCTCATGTGTGTCGAAGTTGAACATAATGATTTATTATATACATAAGTGGTAAAATGTGTTTCGTATAAGGTCGGCAGATACGCTCAAAGAAACTTAAATCAGCCGAAAAATACTTGAGATTATATCCTCTCATAAGGTCTGTTTCTTGTAGTGTTGCTGTCTTCTGTCCCTATTATAAAAACTGTGATCTTCGGTATTAAAACCGACTAAATTGGTGTTGCTTAATCACTCGAGCTCTTTGGAGCTAAAGTGCTCAATCAAACATGCCGCTTTTTGCTAACTACTAGCGTCCAATGAAGGTAATTAATTTATTTACTGTATCATTTTTTACTTACCTAGTTTTGAAATTTTCGGTGGATACTGTTTACGGTTTATTTATAGGCCATTACTTTTATGTAGTATGTCATTAGTAAACTGATCATCACTTTTCTGCAATATATTTATTTTGTTCATGAAAAAAAAACATTTTGTCCCTGCAAATATATTGGAGCTTTGCGAAACTTCATAAAAATAAATATAACATTTTTAGATCCCGTCTCGTAAGAATATTGTTTTTTAGGATGTCATTGTTATCAATTTTTCTCAAAATTTTACATGAAGCAAGCAGCAAGGCTATTCTCGAAGTTCTCCAACTCCCGCCGGGTTTGTTTATGTTCGCGTTATATGGAGTGACGTCACTTGTAATGAACCATGTACCAAAATCTTGTTCCCACAATTTTCTGCTGAAATGTAAAGCCTGCCCTATAACCACCAGAATTATAGCAGGCTTGAATGATCGATTCAAACTTCCTGCAGACTCTCAGTATGTTTGCCGATATCGTCATTCGTTGTGAAGAGGCAGTTCCTTCTTCGAAATCCTAAAAAAGCGTCCACAAAATGTTCAAAGATGGCTCAAGTTTGAGGCAAATCGATTTTTCTTATCACAAAAGAGGTCACCCCAAATGCGAATTGTTCAAAGCATTTCCAAAGTCTTTTCTTCATCTGGGTTAGGGAGTTGTTCTTTCCACTCCTTTTTTACACATATTGTTTCTTTGCCTTAATAATGACCGTATAGACACCTGAGAAACTGACGATCCGAAAAAAAAGGTTTGGTAAAATTTTGGTAACTTTTTTGGTGAGTATAAAATCCACCTTCAAACTTGCGACAACAACAGAATTTCAAAAATTCTTGAAGTTACAAAGGTCTGTCTTAAACATGCTGTAAAAATATGCAAAGATTCACCTTTTCGTTACAAGACCATGGTTTCTTAGATCTTCAACAGTGCAAATTAATCATAAGACCATGCTTCCAAATTGTAAGCTAACCTCTGTTTTCATCCAAACAGTTGTTATTTGCCATTCTTTGCAGGAAGAGGTAGAAACAGGTTGCATAGGATCCAATAGGGGGGCTAGAGCTCAAAGAATGGAGTCAACAGGTACCAGAGGCCCCAATGAACCCGAATGTGCAAGTAAAAATGTTTTTAAATAACATCTATAATGATTATCAAAAAAGGTTGGGGACTTTGGTTGCAAAGGTTGCAAAGACTTTGGAAACTCTTTGAACAATTCACAATTGGGTGTCCTTTTTTGTGATGAGAAAAATCAATTTGCCTCAAACTTAAGCCACCTTTTGTGATCATTTTGTGGACGTTTTTTTAGGATGTCTTATTAACTGTCTTTTCACAACGAATGTCGATATCGACAAACATTTGGTACAGAGAGTCTGCAAGAAGTTCGAAACAATCATTCAAGCATGTTGAATATAATGCTCATTGAACTTTGGTGGTTAAGAGTCAGGCTCAAAATTTTAACTGAAAATCGTGCGAAGTCGAATTTGGTACATGGTTCATTACAAGTAATGCCACTCGATAATATACAGACATACACAAACCTCGGAGTTGGAGAACTTCGAAAATACCCCTTTGCTTGATTCTTGTAAAATTTTGGAAACAATCTAGTGACGGGTTTGTCGATGATGGAGCTCCAGAAAGTGTTCCACTAATTTTGTGCAGTAGTACATTACAATATTAATGTTGATTAAACATGAATTGGTATAAGAACAGTAAAACTTTCCTCAATTGATGTTAAAAATGGCTGTTAGAGAATCCAATAGGTTAATTTATGATTAACATACCCGGCATGCTGATAGGTATCATTGTTTACATATTATACATACAAACGTTTTGATGATGATAAAACACTGTTCCTTCAAACTGTCTTCTGGCCAATTAACAATTTAAATAACTACCAGTTTTTTCCATATATTTACACACATGAATAAATTTATTCCATTATAACATGCATTATTTATTTCGGCTGCGTAAACGTAAAAAAATCGGCCAGGATCGGCTTCGTGTGCAGACAGAAAGCGGGAAATATCCTATAACGTTACACGGACAGGGGTTCCATTTACAGGACTGATCCTAGTCGAAAAGAAGAAAAAATCGTGGAAAATATTGCACGCAGCGCGGCGGATATGGCATTTTATTATTGAAACTGTTGCACCTCCTTTTTCGCCTGTTGAAGTCTTGTTCAGACTAAAATTTTTGAAATAACTATGGCCTATTATGAATTGCTCGTAATATCCTATACTTTTCTCTGGCGAAATTCTGAATTTATAGTTGGACCAGAGATATAACGAAACGAATTCTGTCATTTTATCAATTTTTAGATTATTTAAATATTGTTGAAGTCATAAAATATGACAGTTTAACAATTAGATTTTTTCGTTATATCTCTTGGTCGACTATACAAATTATATGTATACCTGTACTGAAAATAATTATGAAAAGGTCAAGTCGAATTAAATATGATAAAATAAATTAAAATCATTTCAAATCTACCTATACTTAGGTACCAAAAAGTAAATAAATTCTAAAAATTTTGCTTCTAATTACCTACCTGCATCCTGCATTATCTAAAACTCGTCTTCTTCAGAAGTTCGTTGAAAAATAAAATAATATAAATCTGGCAATATGTAGGCATCAGGTAATACGATTATAGGTAGGTTATACAGATACAATAATACCTACATTTATACATAATTCATTGAATTATTTGTGGAAGAACATTCGTTTCCGTTCCAAATCCAATTTAATAAAATGCTCAATAAGTTGTGAGTTGGGTTGGGATTGGCCTTTTTCCATGTCGCGAAATCGCCAGTCGTTGACCGGCTATGATTTAGAGTTTGTTTGATGCGAGATGTGCTTAGCTTTCTAAATCATCTCATTTACTTTATTATTCTTGTTTTGTGCCAGCAGCTGAGACGTTTTCAGTTATTTTCGTTCAATTTATGTACTTTCCGTTAAACGTTTTTCTTGTTAGCTAGATAGGTATATTACTACCTCATAGTATAATGTTTGTTTATATTTTCTTGTCTTTTACAGATGTTTGAATATTTTGGGCTCTACGCTAGATCTTGTAGGTATAGGTTATATAGGTATTTATAGTAGGTATAGCGGATCGAAATATTCATAGATCATTTTGTCACTGTAACATCAATATTTCGTTGAGCAGTTTAAAACGTCGTCCCATTTGTATACGAATAAATTTTTCCTTCTAGTGAGAAATTTCACCTTGAACCTGTAAATTTTTGCTGAACGCGCTAGTTCACCTTCCTGGCGAACGAAAAAATAATGTTCAAACTTATTACTACTTAATTATTATTACTGAGCCACCAATAATTTATGAAATTTTCGAAACCAATTTTCTTGAGCTAATAAAAAAAAATAGTTACTCAATTTTTCTAGAACTAGGTAGGTACTTGTCCTACTTAATTTTTTAACTTCTGTAAAATTTTGACCGAACGCGCTCCCCTCATTTTCGTGGAGCTTTCAAAAAAAATTCCTGGTGGGGGGTGTTTGATTGATGAGGTCGTTTTAAATAAAAAATCGTATAAACTTGTCCTAAGCTTAATTAATATTTAACTACAGGTGTTGAGAAAATAGAAAAAAATAAACATTTTTTAATAACAACTTTGATCAGAATCAATAAGATATTTTTGAGAAAATTCGTATTCATTAAGAGGCATTTTCTAGTCTACAACTTTTTTATTGGTACCTACCAGTGGTTTTTACCTACCAAAACCTTTTCATGTTGTATTTTCACTTAGATATTACCGAAGTAGTATAGGTACACATAATTAAGTACTTGCAGCTCATCTTTATAGATGGCATTTCATGAAATGCATAGTGTGTTGTGTAGTTTCTATTTTAGGGTTGATTCACCGATCAAGTCAGTTTAAATGACACTAACAGTACATTAGACGTCCCCTCAGCCCTCGCACCGGTCCCCAGTAATTTTAATGGAAAGCTATTTAATTGCATCGTCTCGATCTAATTATTTTTGGCTCTGTTGCTTTGACTGCGAGACTTCGATATTACTATTTATTATCTTTACTCTAAACCGCCATCAACTATAAATCTATTACACTTGTGATTTTCTTGATCATTAATTAAAATTTTAATTATTACTCATTTCGGGCATGATAATTTATTGAAAAGATCTTTTGTGGGTATGTATTTCTAAATAGGAGACCTGGCTTGTACCTATTAGTTGAAATACGGCGATTGTGTTGGATTAAAACCGTATTATTTTTGACAAAATTGACAAAATCCAAATCGTAGGTAGACTATTGAACTGCCTTTAAATTTTTACAGGGTTTTTATAGCTGTAAATGTTGTGATTATATATTTATTTAGTTACTGCTGAAAACCTAAGAAGTGTTATTTACAAAAATGATCGGGTGGAAAGGAAAATATAAAATGGCTACTGGCAGTTAGTAAGTCATTATAGATTGGATCCCAAGCTTTAATCACAAGATAAAACGACAATTCCTCTTTTGTACCGAGCCTATAATAATAATTAAAAACCGGATGTTGTTAAAAACCGACTTCAATAATTGAAATTAAGCCTCAAATGAGAGTTACCTAATTAAAAATACCATTAGGTATTATTTATACTTTACACTTAATTGACTTGCTTATTATTGATATACTTTTAAAAGTTAATTAATAGGTACATTTATGTACTTTAATACTAGGTACTTTTCGATACTAATCAATGATACCTCTTGTAACGAACCGTAATTGCAATTATTATCTGCACTTTTGAATAACTATAGAACGTATAATGACTCTTCTTCGTCTAATGCTCCCCTCGTCTAATCCTTTAATTATTTGACTATATTAATGCACATGTCCCAGTATCTCTCACGTCTTTACCTACACAATAAGATTTGTTGGAAAAAAGCATAATATTTGATACATTTAAGTCATTATTCTGGCTCGTATCGTTTAATATAAGAGACTTCAAATCTTTTATTTTGTATTTTTTTATTCCAGTTTGTACCTCTATTATAATCGACCACCCCTCCTTATACCTATACGTTTTTACAACAACAAAACAATCTTGTGGTGTGTTGGTTGATGTTGTGGTGGTGTGTTGATGTTATGGCATTGACTTTTTACATCCGGCTGTAGTATGTTGTCATATTGATGTTATGATGATGAACTGATGAACTACTCTTCCATGAGCTTTGAAAAATATCACCCTGAATTATTATTCTCTGAACCAAACCGCCCAACAGCGATGCCTTCTTCACGTTCACCAGTATGATATTTTTTAAGCACCTTATATCAACTAATCAGTTAAATTAGAATATATCTCGCTCATTTTTTTGAACACTTGAAAAAAACATTTCATTTGATCAATGGATATTCGAAAAAACACGACGAAAAAATATGGCGGTCATAAAAAACAAAAAACAATATGACTATGAAAACTGTAGGATCTAGTCGGCTTTGAAATTTTTTTAAATGTCAGATGTATTTAGATCTTAATGGTTTATATAAGCCTGCAAAAAGCTTTATTAATTAATTGTCAATAAAAAAAAGATATGAAAATAAGAAATATCAATATTTAAATTTTTCAGGATATTTCAGGAGCAGTCACAATTTTCTTAATGTTGGCGGATTCGAGATGGCCACAAAATAGGGCATCTTGTCTCCAATTAAACCGACCCTGTATCTTTTAGCGTTTAGGAGATACCCCCATAGTGAGCTCTGAAATAAGGCAAATAAGGATAAAAGGGTAATATAATCCCAATATGGAATAATCCCATTGGTTTACTAGTTTTAGTTGATTAGTTTGATTAAAAAAATTTAAAAGAAGAAAATAATAGGTTAAATTCGAAAAGTAAAGGTGTCCGGATTTTTTTGTCCATACAGCAATTTTTTCGGATTTTGAATTCTGAAATGAAATGACATCTCAATAATTAATCGACATAACCTATAATAGAGAATGATTAATGAATAATTCTAGTGTAAACGATCACCATAATGGCATGTCCCCTATTCATCCTTTCTGCATGGTAAAATAAATTTTCTAACACTAAACTGTGCCTCCTACAGTCTCCACCATGAACTTAGGCGGGTTGTTGGATTGGCGTGGATAACTTCACTCTTCACTCACAACTCGTATTACTTAGGAAATTACCGCAGGTGACATGCCGCGTGAAAAATCGCATTGTGTGCAAACGCTGTTAGGTACAAAGTGTATACGGTATTGTTTTATTGGTTGGCGTATTTTCTTTTAGGTGTATTTTTTATAAAAAAATGCAAGCTACGTTATCTTGCATATAGTAACATTCTACCTTTTTTAACCCCCTATATAATATGTAGATTATTAACCTTTTATAAGTATAGTTCTTAGTAAAAAAAAAATAAAAATGACAAGACACTTCTTTATAACTTTACAGCATTTTTTATATTACTATGGCTTTGAAATCATCAGATACATTGAAAGAGTGCGTTATTTTTAATGGCTCGTATAACTTGATATGAATCCCGAGTATGTGAAAGGTAAAAAGCGATGTGGAGACTGGATGATTTATAAGCGAGTGTATGTGAGAATGATGGCGACGGAGCGTAGATTCAAGGAGAGCTTTATTTATTCGGTCGGCACTACAAAGATGATCGCGGGAGGGAATAATTTAATGACGGCCTCTTTAACAAACAAGCCGCTCGTGTAAAACACTGCTAAGAAAATCAATCAGCAGGTAAATGCCGATATTTTACCTTGTTGCCAGATTGGATGGCATAATTAATATTTCAGACTTATTGGTCTGAAAATATTAACTGAGTTTCTCAATTATTGGTACCTTATAATAACTATAAGTACCTAATTACCCTATCGTCTGTACTTGTATTTTTATAACGGAAGGCTCCAAACAAACTTCTCTCCAAGTTTCTAAGTTTCTATATATTTGTGTCGAAGTCATTTTAGGCTAAAGTTTATGTTTAGACTTTATACTTCAATAAAGGTGTACAGGGTGAGAAAATCTACTATCGCTTATGGATATCTTTGTTATTTTACTCAGATTAGGTTGAATTATATCAAATAGGTATAAGCAGAATTTTATACTTATTAAGAATTTGAAACAAAATTTAGGACAACTTCAGTCGTTGCTAAAATATAGGTACTAAAGAGACTAAAAAATTAAGATTTATTTATTTTATTTATCTTTTTTATTATTGAAAATAAATTATTTTTTAAATACATACATATCAGGGTGTTTAATTTTTTACCAGTGTCATTTTAGGAGGTAATAGAGAATCGTAAAATAAGTGGACTGTCCTCATAAAATATTTTTCAGAAAGACATAATATAACGGAGCTAGAACAGTCTTCAAAATTATTGAAGTATGAAAATCGAATTATGGGAATACCTTTTAGGGCCGTGATTGAGCGATGTTGTTTAAATTTGGTACACGTAAGCTCTGAGATAAATACCTATTGTTTACTGGTAATAACTTTTTCCAAAACTCTCCAGTGGCGTAGATAGTATGGGTGGTGGTCCCCATTTACCCACCCCCATCTTCTACGCCTTTGGATATTTTTCCCAGATGATCAAATTTTTAGATTATACGTTCTAATTTAAAAAGAAAGATACTCTCGCAAAACATTTTATATTAGGTATCGTTTTCGAGCTATTAGAGGTTAAACATTTTTCTGCCTCTGCAAATTGTAATAACTTTTATTGTTCATATTATGTGGAAAACAAACACGCAAATAACTGAAGGCTCCTACCTCCGTTATTATGCCTTTCTGAAAAATATTTTTTGAGAAGAGTTAATTTATTTTGCGATTCTCTAGCATCAGCTAAAATGACACTAGTACAAAATGAATAGGGAGGGGGAGAGAGAATAAAAACCCCTTAATATCTACGCCGCTGGAAGGCATCTACAAAACATGAAATAGTATGCAGAATTAAAGACATTTGTTTATTTATTGTTCATGACAAGTTTCATTAAAATCTGTTTTAATTTACACGAGTTAGGTATATAACCAAGATGTGTTAACATTTTTTTTTAGTACCCTGCGTATCTCGAAAACGAAGTGTTTTTTGACAAATGTTTATATATGGGAAAAATATGTTTGTTTTGATGCCCACTATACAGGGTGATTCTTTTAAAGCGCCCATTAGAAAAAGTTCGACTTCTAGTTGATCTAGGAATCTGAAATTTGGAATTTAGGCAACATACATAATAATGAGTCGAAATGAAATATTACCAAGATGGCGGCGCATTAAAAAATGGGGAGAGGAAGTGCCATCTTTGTTATTTTAAATGGGACACCCCATATTTTATTGCATTTTCAGATTGTCTGAGAAAATGTGATTACAATGGTACTTATAGTTGCAGTTTAAATTGAGTAGGGTATGAGTTATAAACAAGTGAAAATCGTCATTTTCGAAGTTCAAGGCCCTGTGCAACGAAAACGGCTCAAGATATCTGAAAACGGTTTACATGCCTCATCTTAACTTTTCTTCTAGTATCCTACTGCATAGTTGAAATATTTATACAGGGTGAACAAAAATCTGTTAGTTTTCAGTCGAACTTTTTCTAATGGGCGCTTTAAAAGAATCACCCTGTATACTACCCCTGAAAGTTTGTTGGTATATTTATGATACACCCTGAGTATAGCAACATAAGCAGATTTCCAAACTAAATAAATTGACTCATTATCTAACATTTTTTTCGAAAGCTATTAGGGGGAGTCGATATTTTTCCCAGGGTTCCATTTTGCGTGTGACTTCTCTGTATCCAAAAGTACCTACAGTTTTTTTCAATAAGAAACACGTTTTGTTGTCAATAATTTTTATTGGTAGGTAACTTATTCAGTAAAAAAATTAGATAAGTGTTTCATTTTTAATATTCCCAGCAGCCTTCGGTTTCAGGAATATTCATAAATTCTATAGTTCGGCTAATATTCTTAAGGTGGTCCTGAGCCCATGCTATCACTCCGCATTCAAAAGCTTCGGGACTCAATGACATTTCCTTTAACTTTGGCATATTCTCCAATTCATGTTTCAGATCAAATTCTGCCATATGCACGACATTGTTGTAATCACTGTGGATACTCAGACTTTTCAAATTTACCAATCCTTTGAATCCGTCTGTCTCAACAATGCTTATGTTATTTTCTTGAATTCTAAGGGTGTCCAAATTTTGCAAACCGAAGAATACTCTAGCTTTTACTTTTGGAAGTCGATTATTTATTAAGCCAAGATATTCTAGACTCCCCAATCCCGTGTACCATTGATCTTCTAACTCCGCTATTTGATTGTAATTAAGCGAGAGCGTCTTAAGATTTCGTAAATTGTCGAAGAGATGCCTGTCAATTTTCGTCAGTTTGTTAAAACTCAAGTTCAATTCTACCAAATTTGGAACATCATCAAAAATATTATGTGGCAAATTTCGTATATTGTTCAATCTGAAATTTAAATATCTTAAATTCGACAGACCGGTGAATGCCCCTGATTCTAATTCATCTACATGTTCTTCAGTCATTATTAGTGTTTTCAAGTTTGGCATCAAACTGAAAGTATTGCGGTAGACTTTTGAAACTGGTCCATTCTTTGATATAGTCAAATAATCGGTGTATTCGTTAAATGAAATAGGACTATTGGCAGTAATTACTTTAGCCATGCAAGCTGTTACATCAATATCTCTGCCGACAACAAGATTTTCTCCATGTAAATTAAACACTTTTTCTGAATAAACAATGCATGGTTCTTCTTTTTCTTCCGCTTTAACTGCTACTGTCACCACAAGGACGACTTTCATGACAAATAGTAAGGGCTCCATCATCTGAAATATAAAAATTTTGTTCAAATCGATTTTTATATTAACCTGCATACCTACTTATTTAAAATTGGGCGACTTTGAACTAATTAAAACGAATTTTAAAAACAGAGGATTTTAGGTAGGTAACTATTAGTTGTGTTCAAATAAAACTGATGGGACACTTTTTTTTTAATTTTCTATAGTTAAAATATGGGTTTCTATATCACTAAAATATGGAGGTGTTTAAAAATGCAAAAAATCTATTGACGAAATAGTACGGTTATGAAACATCTCCCCAAATGTCAAAAATACACAAACAATGCAGTTTCATTATCATTTATCAACATTATTTAGGTAGGTATACTTTTTTATCGGCACACAATTTCTCCTATCTGCCATACATTAAATTTATATTTTATATCATGAGTGGGCCATTGTGACACCTCCACTGCGACAAAAGGTCTATTGTGGCTCACATCTAGTCGTGCTAGTGCTACATTAACCCCATCAGGTCAGCCTCTTTATATAAGGAAGCTGACCATCTTGACTGTTGTTAATCTATCCAGATCCTCCGGTGTGAGAAAGTCTCCTACGACAGAAAATACTTGAGAAACCCCAAAATACTCAATTTGAACTCAAGGGATTAAATTGCGTATAATTTTTTTTTTGAGTCTGGTAAACAAATGAATGTGACTTTTTTAATAAGCAGTTACTGCCAACAATTTTGATCGGGGCTATAGTATACATGTTGTTTTCATTTTAACTCAGCCAACCGTTGACAAGCTCTCATCTTATGTGATGTTTTGGTATCATATATGCTTATTATACTATAGCTGCCCCTGCATGCTGTTATTAAAACATCAAACTGTCCTAAATGTTCAGGATTTTCATTTTTCAAAAGTATTTTGACAATTAATTAACATCTAAACTTTACTGTCAGATTTTAAGTTGCCTTTAGAATGTTTTTTTTTTATAAAAAAAATATAAGAAATAAAAAAAGTTATCAAAATATTGACTTGAAAAATTATCTAAAAGTTTCCCCATTTACGTTCTCCTATAAATCTCGCAGCAACTTCGCTAGTTAAGTACCTAACAATATGTATCACGATCTGGGAAACCTTGTATTTATATACAGTGCATTTCTTTTTCAATGCACCATAAGGATTTACATGTAAAAAATGGACCTCTTGTTAATGGTTTTCCTGGAGAAAATTTCTGAGTATTTTTTTGTGGTATCTTAAAACACAGTATTCTGCACCTTATTTTGAAGATGATCAATGGGAGCAATACTTTTTAGATAAAAATTAAAAAGTGGAACCATATTGTTACTGATTTTTTAAAATAGGTTACCATGCTCGTTCACTGACATCTATCATTCCTACGACCTTTTATTAATTACATAATTATTATTTAAATCAATTTAAACAACAAAAGCAAACAAAGTAACTACTAGCTACCTAAGAATACCTAACTTATGCTTAGCAAAAGACAGAAGGGAACCCAGCGTGTATTAAACAATTTATTTGTAAAACAATAAATTAAAAATTTAAATCAAATATTCAAACTGTCGTTCAGAGGCTGCTAAACAATGTCTTAATCTTTCCCGAAAATGCCGCTTTACATTTTGTAATTATTGTCTAACAACTATTGTATTAGAAGCTTCATTAATTCTTTGCTTTAGTTCTTCCAAATTTGTTTGGTCTTTGTCGAGGTCTTTGTCTTATATCGTCAAAAACTTTGCTGGCCAAGTATCCAAAAAAAATCAAGAGGTGTCAAATCTGGGCTTCTGCGGGCCATTTCAATGGTCCAAACCGACCAATCCATTCATTAAACTCAGCATTTAAAAACTGTGTAATTTCACGTATGTACTATGAGGGGGTGCTCCGTCTTGCTGTAAAATTACTTGCCCATGGAAGTCTGCCTACAGACGGGAGGACTTTTTCTCTAAGTATATAACTGCAAATATTTTGCGCTATTTAAAGACCCGTCAATAAAAAAGGGCCCAATGATGTGATTTCCTAGAATTCCTGCCCATACGTTAAGTTTCTGTGGCCACAAGTGTGAGTTTCATGAAAAATGTATAGGTTTTTTCGCGACCATATTCTGGTGCTTTGTTTATTGACGCTACCATTCAGCATAAACGTTTTTTCATCAGAAAACAAAATCAAATTTTGTACATTTGGGTTTCTATTAATTCTTTCCATCCAAAACTCGCAAAATTCCATTCTGGATAAAAGTCACGCTCTAAAAGTTCCTGTGAGTTGTGAACTTTGTAGCTCTTGAACTTTTCATTTTTTAAAGCCCTGAACCAGCTGCTTCTAGATACTCCCAGTTGGTTGGACATTTTTGATAAACTAGTTGAAGACTGTTCTTCTATCACTAAGCAAACATCTTGTCTGAGATCTTCGGTAACAACTGTTTTTCTTGGTTTCTTATGCTGGTGTTCCAAATTTACAAAGCTATTTTTTAAGAAATTATTGTAATTCCTTAAAACGCTAGCGTGGTCAGGAATAGGTCTGTTTGGGAATTTCACAGCAAAATTATCGCACACTTCATTCACACTTTATGTAAGAAATCACCATACCCACTTTTTCTTCTGTAGTGTATATACACTTCCGGCATTCTGCTTGTTCTATTTTTTCACACTGATTTCAAACTGATTAGCAGTGAACGAGCATGGCAACCTATTTTAAAAAATCAGTAATAATATGGTTCCACTTTTTAATTTTTATCTAAAAGTATTGCTCCCATTGGTAGCCGATTTTCAAAATAAGGTGCAGAATACTGTGTTTTAAGATTCCACAAAAAAAATTCAGAAATTTACTCCAGGAAAACCATTCACACGAGGTCTATTTTTTACATGTAGGTAAATCCCTATGGTGCATTGAAAAAGAAATGCACTGTACCTATATATACCTACTATCTTTCTCATGATGTGTTTTTCACAGATAGATACAATTTATTAAAAAAAAAAAGACATTACCTATATCTAAAGTAGCTATTGAATATGTAAATATTTTTCTAAAAAATCATTAAATCTTCCTGTTTAAAAAATTGTACTCACATTTTAGTTTTAGTTGATTCGGTCACACTCAGGAAGCAACTGATGAGTTGATGTCGCGGATTTTATTTAATAACAATAATTATCTGAACAATTTATTTATTACCAAGAATTGGAACATTTAATAATAAATTGCATTCTATTAAAAAAACAAAATTTAACTTGAAAACAAATTTATCTCAAAGACTAGATAAACCATTCCAACTTGTAAAGGTTCATTGCAAACACATACATTCTAGATTATACATTATACTTACTCATATGTATTGTGAAAGGAATTGTGTTGGAAAAGAAATGTCTTCAAAATCCTTAACTATTTTTTAGAGATAACAAGTTTTTAAAATTTAAAATAGGTACCTCCTTTTTGTATGGCTTTTTACTTTATTTTTATTTTTCTGTATCAAGGCGCTTGATAAAGTCGTCCACTAATCTTCTTTATTTATTAAAATAGGTATATGTACTTATACCTTATACAAAGTCGACTATAATATTAGCTTTCCTTATAAGTATGATTTATTTTTTACTTAAGTAGGAAATAAATCATACCTACTTATGACAATAATTAGTTACGAAACTTATTCGAAAAAGGTAATTGGTATTTCTGAAATAATTTGCTTTATACTTTTACTAGAATATGATGTGGAATATTTCTAATGAAACTAAAAATAAAGCTAAAATAAATAAACTAAAGTATCTATTACTTATCCAATTTTTTTTTTTCACTTTTACTAGAGATGAAGAGCTGACAAAAAATACAAGAACAAAACTCTGATTTAGGTTTTCCAGAAGCTGAAGATTTCAAAAGAGACTTTGCCATATTTTTGATACTAATTTTTTATACATACTTTTCTTTAGATCTTAAGATCTGTCAAACAAATAAAAGAAAAGAAACTATGACTCCTTCCAGAAACATTTGCTTATTTCAAAGGATGCAGGATTTTTTTAAAAGCTTCGGAATTCAACTGACTTCTTCCGAGATTTCTTTTAAGCCTCCTTACAATTTCCTTACTTCCATAATGAAATCCTTTGTCACCGTGCGCTCAAGATTCCCAAAATTTGATTTTAATTTTGTAAGAACTAATGTCTACATTATTGTCAGCTGTTATATATAAAACCTAAATATGATGTATGTAGGTAAGACTAAAATCATGTTTTTTTTTATTGAAAATGCACATGCACTGCAAGGAAATCCCTATGACGCTCTGGGAGCGGTGCATGAGCGGAGATATCGATTCACGTTGGCCTTGAATCTCTGTAGGTTGTATACTTCGGGAAACACGCCCTTTGGAATGCTATTCCAAAGTGATGCGGTTCTATACATAAAAGAAGTCTGAAATAGAGTGGTACGAGGTGTAATAACGAGCTGAACTTGATACGGATGAGCGTCTGCGGCTCGACGTGTATTTCTGGCAGGTCTTGTTCTTGGTGGGTCAAGCGGGCCACGTCTTTTGAACACTTTCAATTAAAATATCTGTAAAACAGACTCAGGTCAGCTACTCTTCTTCGATGTTCGAGAGTGTCTAAATTTTTTGTCAAATCTGGGTCCCCAATCAAGCGGATGGCTCTTTTCTGAATAGAGTCGAGTAGTCTCAGCGTATGTTTAGGAGCTGAGCTCCAAACATGTGAGCAGTACTCCAAGGATGGTCGGATTTGAGCCTTGTATAAGAGGAGAAGCTGTTGTGGTGTATAAATTTCTTCGAGCGGAAGAGTGTTCCAAGTTTTTAAGAAGCACTCTTCGCCAGACCTGCAACATGATCATGCCAAGACATGCTCGCTCCGAGGCTCACTCCAAGTAAGCGAAGAGATTACGATGGAGTAAGAGAGTGTCCCACCATCATCATATCTGGCTCCAAAACGTTGGTCTTTTTGGAGAAGATGGCTGCTTGGGTTTTTCCATCAGCATTAAATTGGACTTGGTTTCTATCGCCCCAAGTTAGAATGTCTTGCAAGTCATTGTTAAGTATGGCAACTTCTTGCTCCCTGCGAGTCTGTGCGTCGATGGCAGATGTTCGCGCATCTAACGTATAAGAAGATATGAGGGTACTGTCGTCGGCAAAACTGTATATTGGATTTTTTGTTGTTTCAAGCAAGTCGTTTATCAATATTAGAAAGAGAGTCGGAGATAAAATGGATCCCTGAGGCACACCGGCATTGATGGAAAAAGTCTCAGAAAGAACTCCATCGACTGCCACCTGCAATGAACGATCTCCGAGATAACTCGCAAGCCACAAGCAGAATTTCTCGGGCATGCCATAGGCCTGCAGTTTTGCCAACAGTCCATCATGCTAGACACGGTCGAAAGCTCTAGAAATATCAAGCGCAACCCCTCGAGACTCCCCATGGTGCTCGATTGCGCTGTTCCACAGCTCGGTGACGTAAAGTGAGGAGGTCACCAGTTGACCTCTGTTTGCGGAATCCGTATTGGCGGTCGCTGATTATATTAGTTCCTTCCAAGTTTATGGACTTAGTCATAGCATACAAAAGGAATTACATGACCTGTCCTTTAGGACAGGCATATTTTTATGACAATGGCATTTAGGAACAGCCTGTATTCGTTTTCATATCGTCATTGTATTCACAAGGCATGCTTGAATAATTAGTGTACGGGTATAAGTAAACCGGTATGATAAAACTAATTACCTAATGCCTAATGTATAATAATAGGTAAGTAAAGAAATTATTTTCATTTTACAAAACAAATATGCAATTTATCTAAATAATGGTAATTATTCCGTAAACTCAAATGAATAATTAGGTCTGTTTTTAAAAGAATTATAAAATAATACATTATAAAATATTTTAAATAAATTTACCTACTCACCGAAGTTCGGTAACATAATATGTACAAACTTACCTACATGGTGTCCGCAGAAATGATATAAAAAACTCGGGGTATGTTCAATTACTTACAATAAACTACTTGAAAAATAATAAATAATAGAAAATTCTAACTACAAATACCCATATACTCGTAGTATACAAAAACAAAGAACAACAAAAAAGAAAATAAGCATACGTTGAATAAGACAAGATAAACAGGGAAAACAAAGAACAAGAAGGAAAAAATGGAAAACCAACAGGAAGAAACCGATACAAACAGCGAAAACAATAAAAAAAAAGTAAAGAAACAAAACAAGAAATTCAAAAGTAGTGATGATGAATCGTAGTTTTGTTTTGAAATCGCCAGGCCAATATGAGATTGTGTCTTGCATGTATAGCCGATGCATGCATGAAGAGTGTATTGGTCTTACCAAAAATGACATGGATGTATTCAGAATAATTCATCTGTCCAAATTGTTCCTGAAAACAGTTATTTTCAAATAGTAAAATATTGTTTCGTTCAAGACGTTTCACATTAGCCATTCCAAAGTTTTTTCACTTTAATAAAGTATTAGGTACTTACTACTTAATTTATTTTTGTTGAAAATGCATGTGCTTTTTAATGCCAGTACAGACTCCAAATATTCGAGATGGCCACAAAATAGAGCAGCTTGTCTCTATATAATTTAACGGACCCTGTATCTCTTAGCGTTTAGAGATACCAATGGTGAGCTTTGAAATAAGTACACACTGTATGTAGGTACCTCTATATTGCATGTGAAGAAATTGCTATAGGTACTTTTTTATACCTACACAAGGTGCTCATCATGCACCGCTCTCAGAATCATAGGGATTCCCTGCAGTACATCAGGTGGGCAAATTTTGATGTTTCTATAGGAGATCTCGGTAACTATAAGAGCTATGGAAAAATGAATGCCACATTCTCGATCGCTTTTTTTTTAAAGGAACAACTGAACTCGCTATCTTTTTTTTTGTTTTCGAGCTTTAATGAAAAGTACGATTTTTCACGATATCGATAAATGTCGATATCATTCTTGGTTTTCAAGTTAGGTTAGAGAAAAGATATTTGCACATTCTTGAGGCACTGTTTTGAGTAGAATGGAATGGCCTCAACAGATTTTGAATATATTTTTTCATTTTTCGGTTATAACATAAAGTTGTATTTTTTTAAATGGAAGTCATAGTGGGCCATGAACTAATAAATATTAATTAAATTAAATAGAGTATTTGTTTCTTTTTGCAACGATATACTCGTATAACATGTGTGTTAAAAATTTATGAAAAGTTACATTTTTCAAAATTGAATTTATCTAGCTACCTGAGATTTTTTTATTTTTATTTTGACTAGTCACCTAGTGGGCATGAATGTCATATAGAATAGTATATGAAGACGCCTGTCAAAGCCAGTTCTCTTACATTTTTGAGTTAGAAAGTGACTGTTCCGCTTTGAAAATAGTAAAATGTGGTTGATGACCAATGAAACTTTTTATATGTTAGGCGTTCAGGGCGCTACACCCTGTGGTTACCGATATCTCCTATAGAAACATCCAAATTTGCCCACCTTGTACATGTGTCTTTCCAATAAAAAAACAAAAGCAATTTTTGAGTTTTTTTTCAGGATATTTCATGCAGGAAAGCTCTAAGATATATCTTGTATATCTTCATGGATCATGGATTCGAGATTACCACAAAATAGCCCATCTTGTCTCTAATTTAACCGACCCTGTTATCTCCTTATAAGTATATCTATCTCCTTATACGAGGTAGGTAGGAGGTACCCATTGGTTCTCGACTTGCACACTTGTGTCTATACTTCTCTTTTTTTTTGTTGGCTGTACCTTCTACTTGGTACATACAGGATGGTTAACAATTCAATCCTCACCATTGTTATCTCGGAAACGATAAAAATACAGTCAGTTAAATTAGCAAAAAGTTGCACAATTTAATGCTTATTAAGAATCTGAAAGAAAATTTATGGAAACTTCAGGCGTTGCTGAAATATCCTGAAAAAACTGAAAAGTCGAGATTTATTTTTTTAGCCATATCTTCTTTATTATAAAACTTTATTATAAAAATGTCATAAAACATAACCATAAGACAATTCGATGAAATAATTTTCTTTTTTTTTCGAAATAAGAAAAGTGTGAAGAATTTTTTAATGAATTTGGGGTTCCTTGATTTTTTTAATACTGAATGACGCAAAAGAAAAACAATACGGCTCCATTAGAAAAATTTTCCGAGATCCCAATGGTGATCGAGCATCGAATCGTTAACCACCCGACGCTGTTTACTTACCTACCACCTATAATAATACACTGCCCGCGGTTTTCTTTTAAACTTCCCATAATCGACTCGCGAAACTCGTGTCTCGTCGATCGCAATAACCCGTCTCGATGTCGCCTGTCGACTTACTGTCTGTTTTTTTCTTCCAAGTTTTACTCGAAACCAATTTTGCGTACCTATTATTAATTTTTTTTTTGTAACCAAAAGTTTCCCGAGGCTGTTACGTAGCTCGTCATTAATATCTTCTTTGTGTAATTTCCTCTGTCGCCCTTAAGAAGTGGCATCGTTGACATCGACAAAATTTTACCTGACTAACTTTATTGTCTACCTATAGGTAAATAGCACACAAAACTTAGGCAATTTCCGCCATACGTAAATATGGAGTCACCAGACGCTTATATATAGGTATACGGAGTTATTTTACTTTATTCTATATACGAGATCCTTTACCGCGATTAATGATTATGAAAGAGATTTTTTCAAATTGATTCCACGGAAACTATGAGCGAAGCCCTCAGTTTGAACATCATTTGAACTGACTTCAACTACTGTATTAGATTTAGGTAACTAACCTTGGTACCACCTAACTAGGTACCACCAGACTCGTCCTGCGGACTCGTCATTTTCTGTAAGCAACTCAGTTTCGTTTGAAATAATAATAAATCGACAGACTTATCGCGAAAATTCAATCACGAGTGCAATAACTATATATTTACCTATACTACTGAAAATTCCACTCACATAGGTATAGGATACTAATACATAAAAAGTTGAAAGAAAATAGGGACAGGGACATCTAAGCCGTTTTACGATTTCTTGAGCCGTTTTCAATAAAAGCTACTGCCTTTGGAAATCGAACATCTCGATTTTCATTTGTTTACCTACCTATAGAAATAACTCATAAAGTACCTATACCTACTTTGTTAAAAAATTCAGCTTGTTAAGAAAAATAGATATTCTTATTGAATTTTCTCTTAAAATCTGAAAATGTGGCCATCCTGATGCATAATAGGTACATGAGAAAATAATTTTACAAAATGTACTTTGGCGTTTTGGAAAGGTTTTGCGCATGTTTTTATTAATAACTTGGACATGACCAAATAAATAGCTAAGATTGAAGTCCGGTTGCACAAACGTAATTAAAAATCTTATTGTCAGATTATCCCTGATTTTAAAATATCCTGCTCTGTATTATCAGATTATTTATTATTTATTGTATTATCGGTCACAATAGCCAAACTGTTAGAGTTTCGGTCAAACGATCTCTAAAGTGCAGCATGGCTTTGTTTGGTCAGTATTTGGATGGGTGACCAAACTTGATAGTGGTAAAATAAAAAGTTCCGTGACCGATCGTGCTCCGGGAGGTACGTTAAAAAGGGGGTCCCGGCTGCTTCACAGCAGTCGTTAAGTTATGTCAGAGGCCCTTGAGGCTACTTGAAAACTTCTGACACTTATATTGGGCTTTACCACATCGCATAAGATATTTATTTATTTTATTTCTTTTAGAAGAGTTATTACTATGATGAAAAATATAAGATCATTAAGAGTAGGTATTTACCATATTTTCAAAATTTCCAATTTAAAATTAGTAATTATCTGATGAGATTTTTAATTACGTTTGCGCAACCGGCCCTTAGAAGTTATAAGTACTTCTCATTATTGGACAGCAGAAAATTTGAGAAGAACAACTTCCCCGTTCCCTTTGTACATTTCATAAAGAAATTTGATTTGATTGATTTTATCTAGTCCATATATGTATTCTATTCCATATAGTACCTGCAGAAATATTTGTACTACCCCTAATGTTTGTTTTCTTTTTATTTGGC
Source organism: Malachius bipustulatus (assembly GCA_910589415.1). Taxonomy (NCBI): domain Eukaryota; kingdom Metazoa; phylum Arthropoda; class Insecta; order Coleoptera; family Melyridae; genus Malachius; species Malachius bipustulatus. Next base: position 17,773,364 of record OU342634.1, read on the forward strand.
GACGCGCTAGGAAATCTCGGATTTCTTATGACCCAATATCTATAGAAATTTAAACCACATAGGTAGTTAGGGATACAAGTACAACATGAAAATATTTTAAGATATAGGGACATGTAAAGTCGTTTTCCTCCATCTTGAACCGTTTTCGTTTATAAACCATTCACTTGTTTATAACTCAAAAACTAGGTATAGGTACCTACCTTTAACGGGCCTCTTTCCACTCTTTCCACAAAAACAAAAATGTTTTTAAATAAAAGGGACATAGCTATAATCCTCCGTCGCGTAGGTATATACCGTGAATAATCCTGCTACATGTTCCTAATAATATACCGTGTTTCATATAGAAAAGGTATATGTACATAGGTATCAGGGGGAATAGGTATTATGAACCTACGTGAAAAGAATATTTCAACAATACTTTCATAATATAAATGTCAAAAATACAGTTGATTTGGAAACTACTAAAAGAGCGGTTTTGTGGGTATAGTAGAGGTAAACCTTATAAGTAGGTACCTGCTTATTAGTACCTAGTGAATTTTTATTTCTAATTTTTTTTTTTAATTTTTGAATTTTCGAAAAAGTTGCTATTTTTTGACTGTGAAACTAAATTAATAGCATCGAAAGAACATGCTTTTTTTGAACTTCACGCTATATAGGTATATTATTTGAGGTAAGTGTATAGAAAAAATGTTATTATTTCTAATAATAAGTCAGTGGCTTATACTTAAGCATGAAAAGGGGTAAAAATTACTAAATTTTTATATTACCATATTTATGAGCAGGCATCATGTTTAAAGGAATTGAACTTAAATTTTTAAAGTAATAAGTACCTATATGCATGGGTAATTAGACAGGTAGGCATAAGTATTATAGGTACCTACTATAATAACTCTTCACCTTCAGAAATTTCAGGATTAGAATTTTTTTCGAAATGTACCTATATACCTAACTTTTTTCTAAATCCAAGGTAGGTAGTGTAAAAAAGGCACTTTTAAAATTTTAGGTAGCCAGTGGCGTGCATATAGGAAAAGGGTCAAAATTGCTATAAATTTCTGTAAGTATTAATTTTATGGCAAGCTTTCAAACTTGCAAAAGAATTGAAATGAAATATTCACAGTAAAAAACTACGCTAATATTATGATAGGTATGATAAAGAAACATTTCAGAAAGTCAATTTGAAAAGCGGTGTCGTGAAAATATTCATAATTGAATCGCATAAAAATACTTAGGTGCTTACATTATTTTATAGATATGCGATTGATGCACAAGAAGGTTTATTGTATTTCGGAACAATTTTAATGATTCACAATGCAGGGAAAAAGAAACTGACATAAGAAATATTATTGCAAAAAATTTTATTGTACAAAACCATTTTTAATGCGTCAAGATTAAAAAAAAATGATAAATTTTTGCATAATTATTACTATAAGTAGGTATATATAAATATATAAATATTGATCACAGACGTCATCTATACATTTCCTATAATCTAGATATAGGTAGGTACTTACTTAACTTAAAAAAAGTATTCCATCTCCCATCATAATGGTGAATATGTTAAGGTATAAAACACAAACTGATGCTTTTCCTTATAGAAACTATCGAAAATTAATTTCCGTATTTTGCCAACAACCAACAACCAACCATAGTAAAAACGACAAACTATAAATATTATAAACACCATTATTTATTAGAGTTTCTCAAAACATCTCGAATTTGTCAGCATTTCCCGCGTCAGTCTCCAAACTTGTTTTGCAGCGTTCTCGAGCGCACTCGGCGATTTCCCTTTAAATAAGTCCAAATTCGGTAAGAAATAATGAGGACACCTTCTGCATTGAAGACATGATATCAGTTGCAGAAATATTCCATTAATTCGATCAGCTATGCACGCCTCATCCCACTCGCTCTCCCGGGGATGTTTTTCGCACTCGTACAACAGCAGGGTCTTCATGTGATAGCTGGTAACCGGATTTCCGGGCAAGTCTAAATGTCTATCTCTGATTGCTTTTAAAATACTTAAACAGCGCCTTCGACAGCTTCCTTGCAACAGTCTGTTTTCAGCCTCCAAAAACGATAACACCCATGCGTCACCTTCCATCGCGGATTGCTTCCCCTGCAAGGCGATGCACTCCTTGGAAAGCAGATCGAACCCTTCTGTTTTCACTTCCACCACGATGTTGGGATGCGGCCAGGGGATTTGCGGCAAAGGCCAATGGGCTGCCGATCGTGGCCACAATCCTGCACACTTGAAAGCCGGCGTGATCTGCACCACGTATCGTTCGCGAATTCGCAGTTTCACTTCCGTGGTATCTGCAATCATCTTCACCGAGTCTCTATAGGAACATTTATCACAGGCTTGTGCCACCAGTGTTTGGAACCTGGACCTCATCTTCCTGGCCGATAAGTAACCGGAGGCGGTTATGAACTCTACCCAGAGAGACATGGAGCGTTTTCGTCCGTCGCTTAGTTTCAATACAGCACATCCTGGCAGAGTTCCGTCATCGACGAAGTTTAATACTCCCATTTGATTGAGATAAATGACGATCTCGAACTCGTGAGGAGAGACAACTTCGAGTCCATCGTAGCGCCCGTTGTAGTCGGTTAGTGATGAAATGAAGCGCGGTTCTTGGACCTCTACTTCCTTCAGGACGTCCTGAACGACGCGGCACACCTCCTGGATGGTTTTACTGACCTGCAGTTTCCTTGTTTGGACCTTCTCCGTGTAGAACTTGTTCAGTTGGTAGACCATCTTGGATTGTGCCGCCAGCATGTCAGGCGGCACGAGCATCTCGGTCGATGGGACTGGGCCGGCGCCGATGGTGGTTGAAGTGACATCCGGAGCCAGTGTGATGGTTTTCGATACTTTTCCACAACTATAGCTATTATTAATCCTTTTGGTTGACGGCGGCCAGAATCGCCGGTTTGTCTTTTCTTAAGTTAGTTGAAGAGGTCGCGATTATGACGGTTTGTTTGATGAATGGCGGTTCAGTAGACACTGGTCGTGAAGGCGGCCAGGTGAGAATTCCCCTCTGCCGCAGGAAACGGGCGTGGTTTGTAGGAGGGTCGAGCTTGGAAGCCGCGACCAATGACGAGCGAGTCGTCCTGGCGCAGGCTACGTGACGCTCTGAAAGGAGTTCGAGGGAGGGAGGAATTTCACCCAGGACAATGACGCTCCTCCGCGATGTTTGTATTGCCGTAATGTTCCTCACAACTCTGTTTGTTCACGACTCGGTCGGTGAATGTCAGATGTCACTGTCAGGATGCGGTATATAGGTAAGGTATCGATCGGGAGGTTCATGAAAAATGAATAAGTATACCTATATACCTAACTTACAAATAAAATCTTAATATGTTAAAAAAAATACCCCTTCCCCCAATGAAAGATGATTTTTCCGGAGTCTCGTGATTCAATGTATTTTCACTTTGGATAATATAAAATAAAAACGAACAATAAGTAATAGAAAAAATGGTTGGACAGTCCAGTTTTGAGCTGAATGGACATCAAACGAAGTAGCCATCGCATGAAAATCCAGAAATCCTGAATCAATAAAAAATACGGCCCTTGAGAAGGCTGCATGGGGAGAAGAACCGCTTACAGTTCTGAACGTCTCGCACTTTCTATCGTCCGACGTGGGATTTTTATTAAAATAGAAGGGAATTTTTTTTGCACACCCGGTAGTTTGATTTTTTCATGAAAAATCAATGTCTTCAGAATGGGGCGTAATTTAAATCTGATTAAATATTTTCACGATAAATAAGGACCATACCGATCCTTAGGTACCTACCTATACTTAAGAAAATACATGTATATAGGTATATACATATAGAGGTGTCCCAAAACTCAACGTCATCCCTCGAAGGGCTGCATAGGCCAACTCATCATGACTGACCAGAATATCATGCATAAGATGATCTCAGTAACGAATTGTTTATTTTTGAGATAATGGGACTTTTATGATTTTTTCATAAAACAAAAATTTTCAATGCAAAAGAAATTAATCATTTTCCTAAAAAGGTACGGCACCAGAATATTTTTCTTCGACACTTCATCATTAATGGGGGGCTATTCAGCATTGCTTAACAAAATTAAGAATATACCTATAGGAATATGAAATTTTGTAACTGTCATCTAATAAGGTGTATTGATTTTCGAAAAAAACATTAAAGTCCCGCATGCAGTATCTCGAAAATAAACAATTTTTTACTGAGATCATCTTATGATTCTGGTCAGTTATGAGTTGGCCTATCAACCCTTCAAGGGATGACGTTCAGTTTTGGTTTTGGGACATCCTGCGTACCTATAGGTATCTAAGGACCATAGGTACTTACCTACTTATAGTACTTATTACTTATACTTTTTTATACTTATACTTATAAAACCTATAGGTAGGTATAGGTATACCTAACGCATATACCTACATACAGGGTGTTCTACAAGCTCTATGACAAACTTTGACAGATGGTAGGTTGCTTGATTTTAAACATATTTTTTTTAATAAACATGGGTCCGATTCGTTTTTGTTTAGAAGTTACAAGCATTTAAAAAATCGTAATTTTTCAAGTTCAAGGCCCTGTAAAAGGAAAACGGTTCAAGATAGAGAAAAACGGCTTACATGTCCCTATTTTAACTTTTCATGTACTATCCAATGATGTAGATCAAATCTTTATACAGGGTGATAAAAAATTTGAAAAAATCTGAGATTTCTCCACATTTAAAAAAATCAAAGAAAGTAGGTACAAATGTTTCTATACCATAGGATAGTCCATAAAAAGTTAAAATAGGGACATGTAAGCCGTTTTTCTCTATCTTGAACCGTTTTCCTTTTACAGGGTCTTGAACTTGAAAAATTACGATTTTTTAAATGCTTGTAACTTCTAAACAAAAACGAATCGGACCCATGTTTATTAAAAAAAATATGTTTAAAATCAAGCAACCTACCATCTGTCAAAGTTTGTCATAGAGCTTGTAGAACACCCTGTATATCAAAGTGGATAATGGAAGAAAAGTTGTTGGACCATCGCGCATGCATTTTAACTGATGGACAAACGAACCATGATGGCAGGATTTACGTATCTACAACCTATAAAAAATTCAAAAAATCTTAAAACGAGATTTCGGATCCCGATTAGGTAACTATTATTACTATTTACCTATACCTTAAGGGACGAAAGTGTCTGTCTATATTAGGTACTCTTCAGAACGTTGATGCGTTCGGGGGTATCAGAGAGAAGCTGAAAGATACTTATATACAGTGTGATTCATAATATTAATATGTGCTCAGGACTTCAGGATGTGATAGCTCATTCAAAAATGTGAAAAAAAGTTCCTATTAAGATGGGTCCGCAAATCCACCATTTTAGATATACAGGGTGTCAACAAAATATATTTTTTCAGTTTTTTCACAATTTCTCAGGAACCCTGCTTTCAGAATTTCAGATAGGTATGTAAAACTGAATTTTTGTACACATCTCATTATTAATATTATTTACTTTTTGAGCTCTGATTAAATTTATCAGTGGCGGAGATTTTGGGGTTGCTTGAAATTTTTTGCCCTAATTTCTACGACATAATTGCAAAAATTGGCATTGTGGAAGCACATTTTAAACTGTCAATAGTTTCAACATAACAAACGTGCCCTTGGTTAAATACTCCAATGTGAACTGTTTTCGAAAAACATAGCATTTTATGATGAAAACCATAAAATTGGAAAAATGTTTTGTTGTTGACAAAAACATCACTTTTGTTTTTGTAATTTTTTTCTTATGATTTGTTTCACTGTTACATGCATATATTTTTTTTAATTTGCCCTCTTAACGCGTAGACAATATTAATGACAAGATGATATATCAAACGGTTCCTGAGATATCGTAAAAAAAGTGAAAATTATTAATTTTTTTGATACCTGTCTCTCGAAAACGGTTCATATCTGACTTTAAATTTTAATTCTAAACCACTTTTTCCCATATTTTCTTTAAATATCTTCACAAACAAGGGTAGGTATACCGTATACCTATAAGTAGGTGTTATACCTAATTTTTTTACATTTTTTGTCATATATCCACAAATGCTACGCATTGTAATTTAAAATATACATAAATAGGTAAGGTAGGTATGTGTAATCAAATGAGTTTTAGAGCATGCAAAAACTTCTCGCTCTATTTTTTTTTTTTTAATCTTACATAATCAGAAAATTCCCATTTGGTGTCTAGGAACTTTTGGGATGGCACTGATATACCTGATAATACTTACCTATTATAATACCTTTTGGTTAATAAGTTTATTTCATACTAATACCTACATTATAACTAGATAAACGCTTATAGTTACCGTAACTATAAACATATTCTTAACTCCATTGGGAGTTATACTGGGCTGTTATTAATCCATAACTCCCTCTATTGTTACTATTTGTTTAATTCTGGTAACCATTGGATGTTGGTTTTGTTATTGCATTGTTGGTTGAATATTTGGATTTCATATGTCATTTTCTATAAACTTTTCAGTTGATATATCCATGGTAATCATGATTACTCAATTATTAAAAACATTCGTTTAATTTTAAAAACCAACAGATTTGGTTTTTATATTTCATTTTGTATGAAATAAAATAAATTATGTATCACGTGAGTTATTGGATGTTAATAACCTCGGGCAACTTAACAATCCCTCGGGACTATAGTATATTAGATATAATAAATAATAATAAGTAGATAGGTAAAGACCTGCTATTATGACATCAGTTATAGGTACCTCTACGTCAAAATATATCTATTATCAAAGTAATTATCTCACAGTAATTACTGTACTGGCTTATTACCTACCTTATTAGGCGACCTGCGGAAGTGATGGCGATCACTGAATATACAGAATGGTTTCTAATTGAATGTCAATATTTAAGGGGGTATTTTTGGGTCCATTTTAAGAAGAAAACTTCATGAAAACGTATGTCCTAAATGTCTTAACTTTTGAGATACAGGTTAAGTTTTATTAAGATAAATCATTTTTTCGTAATATCTGTACACCGCGCTAAATTATAGTGAAATTTCATAGACACATTGCGCATCAATTTTTCTTGTACCTACCATGTTTCATTTTATTTCCACTAGTGACGATGGTACACGATCGTGCAGAATTTTGGCATTTGAATATTTTGTAAGTAGGTATTCTAAGTTAAGTTTAGGCTGTTGCCAAACTTCAAATTTCGTTCAGATTTAGGTATTTCATCAATTTCCAACATTCTCAATTCCTCTGTGAGGTTTTGTGGAAAGAAAATTGATGAATTATTTGGTATCCGTTCCAGACATTACTCAGTATAACCTGAATTTTTCATTAATTTTTATCACGGTTATTGAAAAAATTACCTTTAAAAACTCGAATGAGGAAAACTACCTATGTAACTTGAAAACCAGCCGTTGGATTTAATTTTTTTTGTAGAATAGGTATCCTTAATTTTAATGGGCTCTATATCGCCCTGTATTCGGAGTGCGCGAGTTACTGATCACTCTGTATAGGTATACCTATCCCCGCAAACGATAAAATTATTGTTAGAAACTTGTTGCATGGGGGGCTTGCCGTATCTATGTTTCCATGGTATAATGTCTTCCTGGATAGTTATAAAGACCTACACATTATTTTTCTTCCTGAAGAAGGGTAGATAGGTATATCCAGTGCAGTAGGTGTCACTTTTTTCCACAAAGTTGGTCATAACTTCGCAAGGAAGCCACGATGGAAAGGGAATTATTGAACTTAGAATCCCTAATCCACAATAAATCCATTTCGGGATCACTCTTTTATAGGTAATAGCAGTATATATACCTATAGCTATAATAAATAATAGAAATACTTGAAAAATCATACCAAAACACCTAAATGACCGTTCTAACAAAAAGGATTGTACAAAAAATTATTTTTAATTATTGCGTAGGTAGATATTTATATGTACCTATAGGTACCTACCTAGATTTTTTCAGAGATCTTTTTTTAATTGGGTTATAATAAATTCAAAATAAACAGTCTAAATGTTATGTTTATATGATTGTATAATTTAATAATAATAATAATAATTTGAGCAATGTACAACAAAATAGAAATATTTACAAATATTTAAAAATAACAGTCTTTTCGCTTGGAATTATATACACAATAAAATATTTAAATAAATAATAAAAATATACATAGGTATACTTAGAAACTATATTATTTATACAACTATATACGGAAAAAGTTTTTTTTTATTAATAAAGCTTATATGGTTAACTCGATCCATAATAAATTGATACTATAAGTAAAGCTGAAAATTTTTTAAATAGGTACCTACGCATGTAGAGGTAAATTATGAAGTTTTCACTTTCATGTTTCATGTTCATATAAATTTATTCAGTGGAAAACAAAGTTTGATCCCGGCATATATAAAATTAAAACTTTATTTGTTATAGATTATATCCATATTACCTATATAATGTAAGTAAGTAGGTATACCTAATATACCTACAATACCTATAGGTACCATAATGCAACATATATTTAATCACATACCTATACTTCTGTTTAAATAATTTAGGTATGTATTTAATATACCTACCTACCTACACCTAAGTATTTAGATTTAAGATACATTATTATTTTAATTAAAAAACATTAAATCCTTATTATGGGTACCTATAAGTATATGTATAGGTAGATAACTATAGATAGGTATGGCACTAAATTGACTTGAAGGAGACATTGAAGTTGAATTAGCACTTCTTTAATAAATAATTGTATAAGTAAGTAGGTATAAGTACATATACCTATATAAATAGGTAGGTAATACTTATGTATAACGAAAAGAGATAAGAAAAAACCTACCAACCTACCTTAGGTAGGTTATGACGCTTATACCTACCTATAGAAAATAAGCATTAATTGAAAAGTTATTTTTATATAACGTAGGTAATTGCTGTCTATGTATTAGGTATAATGAATCCTTAATTATTATAAAATATACTTCCCAGATTTTAAAGTTTTTCTAAACATCTCGTATTAGTTAACATTTCCCTCGTCAACCGCCACACCTGCTTGGATGCATTCTCTAAAGCGCTAGGAGATTTACCTTTAAATAAGTCCAGATTCGGGAGAAAATAATGGGGACACCTTTTACACTGTAGACACGATATCAGTTGCAAAAATATACCGTTAATCCGGTCTGCAATGCAAGTCTCGTCCCATTCCGATTCTCGTGGATGTTTCTCACATTCGTACAGCAGCAGTGTTTTCAAATGGTAACTGGTGACAGGGTTTCCGGGTAAATCTAAATGCCGGTCACGAAGAGTTTTTAAAATACTCAGACATCTCCTCCTGCAGCCTCCGTGAAGTAGACGATTTTCCGCCTCGAGAAAGGACAGAACCCATGCGTCTCCTTCCATCGCAGACTGCTTTCCCTGTATCGCGACGCTCTCTTTCGAGAGGAGATCGAAACCTTCGGTTTTCACTTCCGCGACTAAATTCGGATGAGGCCAGGGAATATGCGGAATGGGCCAATGCGCTGCCGACCTCGGCCACACTCCGGAACACTTAAAAGCCGGCGTGATTTGCACCACGTATCGTTCACGGATCCGCAGTTTCACTTCCGTCGTGTCCGCGATCATTTTCACCGAGTCTCTATAGGAACATTTATCACAAGCCTGCGCCACCAAAGTCTGGAACCGGGATCTTATCTTCCTCGCCGACAAGTACCCGGACGCGGTGATGAACTCCACCCAAAGAGACATGGAACGTTTCCTTCCGTCGCTCAGCTTCAGTACCGCACATCCTGGCAGAGTTCCGTCGTCCACGAAATTGAACACTCCCATCTGATTGAGGTAGAGCACGACTTCGAACTCGCAGGGCCCGATAACCTCAAGTCCCTCGTAACGCCCGTTGCACTCCGTCAAGGAGGAGATGAAGCGCGGCTCCTGGACCTCGACTTCCTTGAGGACGTCCTGCACGACCTTGCAGACCTCGCGAATCGTCTTGGCGATGGTGGCCATTCGAGTCTGAACACGTTCCCCGTAGTACTTGTTGATCTGGAAGAGCATCTTGGATTGGGCGGCCAGCATGTCCGGCGGCACGAGCATCGCGGTGGCTGTCTCGCAGGGCCGACAGGATCGAGTGGCGGATCCGGTTGCGGAGGACGGGTCCGGATGCCGGGAGGCGGGACCGCTGGCGACGCCTACTACTAGGACTGGGTGGTGCCGACGGCGAATGGTGGATGCCATCCGAGGCCCGGTATCGATTAAACCAAGGGATGATGTGGAAAATGTGTGCGCATCATTCCTGCTGCTGGAGGATTTCTTTCCTGCACGAGAATGTTATAACGTTTCTATGTAGGTAGGTATCTAAGCAGGCACTCATCTATAGGTAGAAGGCTAGAAGGTAGATATAAAAGTTAACTTGATTAGGTCTATAAGTATTATTATACAGGATGTAAAAAAAAAATCAAGAAAACCGAAAATATTTTAATCTTACTTATCTTAATCTTACTTTGATCTTACCTACATCTTACTTAGGTAAATATCATAGGATCTATTAAAAAAAATGAAAAAAAGATATTTTTCTCTTTTCCAAAAAAAATTCCCAGATGTTACCTATAAAAACGCAGATAATGCTAGCAATAGGTATTAACATTATGACTCCATATTGACGTCACTACTTGATTTTTTTGTCCTTTTTTCGAAAAAATAATAACATTTGGCATTGTTTTTAATGCAACTGTTTTTGATTTTCGGACAGAATGATATGAAAAAAATATATCGCGACCATAAAAAAACTTGCAGCATGATGAAAGCCCTATAGGTATTAGAATCTGTTGGCTTCGAATATTTTTGTAATGCCAAATAAATGAATAACCTAGCTCATATCGACTTATTTACCTTAGGTATATTTACCATAAAAAATGGTTCCATTTATTTTCAATAGATAATAAAAGAAACATAATTCTAAAATAAAGAAAGTGGATTTTACATTTTTCAACATATACTTTATAGGTAATACCTAGGTACTAGTCACTCATTGGGGAGATAGGTTGTGGGCTCCCCTGATATTATGTGGGAAAGTAAAACAATTTCCATTTAGGTACGTACCTATAGCCATAGATACCTATACACGAAAATTTGAAAGTGGCGCCCAACGTGATATGGTTTTTGTTTTATATTATTCGTAAGTATCTGCCGAACCGTTATTGAAGCGATGCAGCAATAAAAATCCCATGCATGTCTATTATGCGTACCTAACTGCCGAGGGTGATCATCAGGTAATGTAATATTGAAAATATTCAGTGTTAATCAGATGCTGCGTAATCAACTCGGGGAGCGGGGGTCTTGATGTCCATATCCGCCATTTTTATTTTTAGTCGCAATTGCTATTTTACAAGATGGCGGCTGTATAGCTTTAATTTTAGGGAACTTTTTGAGTTGCGAAGATACACAAAATTGGAAATGGATATACCTACAGGAGAGAATACTCTCTCCTGCTGTATATGCGCGACAACAGGAAATAAGATGTCGTTGAAAAGACAGTAAAAATGAGAGAGAACTTAGGTACCTACTTTGTTTTTGTTTCGAATTGGTAATGTTTAAGGCGGGTATAATTTCTAATTATAAGAGGACACCTGATTCGGCATCGCCGATATCATGAAATGCCATTACTGAAGTTCCTGCGGAATCACTCATTAAAACAATCCGCGACCGGGTATTACATGACCTAGCGAAAACTTGATGCTGCGCATCATGCCTCATTCCCATTTTTATATGTCCCTGATGTATAAATGTAGCTCTATACAACAGGAACGTAACATTATACAGGGTGTTAAAGAATAAGTATATCGAATATATTTGGAGAGGGTGCAGTATGGACCAAAATAAGTCAAAAGATCTCAATAAACATTGCATGGTCCGCAAATTGGGGGTTTCAAAGATATTGAGGATTTTTCAAATTATTTTAACATTTTGCGTCTGGATGCATCTTATATTTTTTATTATTGTACCTACGATCAAACGATGGAAAGTACATATACTTAAACAAAACCAAAAGATTAGATAAGGTGATACAAATACAAAGGTGATAAGCTAAGAAATAGAATAATATTTCATGAGATATTTCTTTTTAAATTTTATTTTATTTTGCATTTCCTGTCATATAGTCGGCTATTATAATCAGACAAACACCAATTATTACTTAATGACATGCAAAAATAAATATTGTCAAAATCTAAAAGTGGCGTATTATTGGGAATATTAATAATTTAGGTATTTAAAGTAGTAATTATTTGTTGTTTTATTGTTGTGTTGTTTTGTTTTTGTGTTGGTGTGTGTTCTATTTCTTTTTTGTTTTTACGTGTAGGTATATTGTTTAAATAATATTGTTAATGATATTGTTTATACCTATAGATATAGGAAGTGGTGTTATTTATCAACTGTTGGGAGTAAATTATTGCGGGGGCAATATTATGTGAGTGCAGTAGAGGCATATACATATATGTACGTTACCTATATACCTATGTGGGTGTCTGAAAACTCAACGTCATCCCTTGAAGGGCTGCTAGGCCAACTCATATACTGACCAGAATATCATAAGATCATCTCAGTAAAAAATTGTTTATTTTTAAGATAATGGGACTTTTATGAATTTTGTGAAATTTTTTGAAATTTGTGAAAATTTTGTGGAATTTGTTTTTTCACAGTTACAAAATTACAAAATACTTTTGAAAAACTTGCGTCTTTTAATCACAAAGACTTTGAAAAAAAAACTTGACAAAATTGCGCATATGAAACATTTGTTACAAAATGTTGTTACGCAATGCTGAATAGCCCCAGCATTAATGATTAAGTGTCGAAGAAATATTCTGGTGCCGCACCTTTTAGGAAAATTAATAATTTTTTTGCCCGATTGAAATTTTTTTTTCATAAAAAAATCATAAAAATCCCATTACATATCTCGAAAATAAACAATTTTTACTGAGATCATCTTATGATATTCTAGTCATGCAGTCATGGTTGGCCTATCAACCCTTCAAGAGATAACGTTGAGTTCTCTGATGGGACATATAGGTAAGGTTGTACAAAATTCGTTGAAAGTTCTTTTTTAGAATAAATTCGACGATAAAAGTGTCGATCTTTAGACACAACAATAGAATGATATACCTATCAATGACAATGAAATGAAGATGTTTGTATACCTACTTACTATACCTATACATAGGTACCTATAGCATAATAGTGGATGGGCTGATGCATCAGTCAACAGCATTTGAGTAGGTCTCTCGTCTCTCGAACTATCGAGCGACAAACCAAAGTGCCTTTGCCATCCGTATAATAGATATTCCCTATACCTACCTATATATACCTACTTATAATACTTATAAGTTATACCCTGTGTTTTCGTTTGGTTATTGATTACAGTGTTGCCAACAATTTTAACTTAATTTTCTCATAATAGGTATACGATATTGGAAGTAAAAGATTGGATTTGGTTTTTGTTGCTTATAGGTATACTTACCTGTTCGTTATTGTCAGAACCGTATCGAATACCTATTTTTTTTTATTTTTTTTTAATGACATTTCAAATGTCAGGAAAGAAAAAAAACTGAATAGAATACATTAAGGGTATACTTACCATTTCCTTTATTATACACATTTAATATCATTTATTAAAATTTATTGTTGATAAGGGCACCATATCCATTTAAGTGACCGTATGAGAGTGCATGTGCTTTCAGGTTTTTGATCTTTTCAAATGATGGGAATTTTAAATTTCAAGTAAGTATTTCAGTTTTATCCAATTTTTTTCAAAAACTATCGGAGATAGTTAGATTTTTTCTCAGATTATTATAGGTATTATTTATAGATAGGTACTAAGTACCTAAGATGTACGTACTACGTAGATAGCTATAATGTCATAGAAAAATAATTTAATTTTGATTTTAAATTGGATTTCTCAGATCAAGAGGCGAATTTCAAATTGTCAGAATTTCATGAAAAAAAACAGATATTTATTTCTGTCATTGAAAACCTCCTGACAACCCTGGTTTCCAGCTCTCCGGTAATGGAGCCGGATTAGGGCCCATCTATGGCATAATAGAGCGCGTCTCGTGTGTCGCCCCCATTGTTTCCCTTTCAACGGGCCCGATCCCGATCGTACTGCTTGTGCCCCATTGTCGGCGTTATGTTGGCCCTTTTGCCTCGTTCAAGTGCCTCTCGTCTGCTACAATGGACTCACCTGGAGAGCCACTGTTGTGATCCTCTTGCTTGTGATTATCACTGTGATATCCAATCCGATCTCCCTTTAGTTATATAATGTTTTGTACTTTTCATGCCATCAGAAATCAAAGGGGATTTTTGCAAAACCCGATCTGGGTTTGATGATTGTTCACTGAATGAGATAGTTGTAATAATAACGTATAAGAGTCTCCTAACAAATTGGTATATTACCTTATATGTAGGTATAGGTATATAGGATAATAAGGGATATAAGAAATTTAATCTTTCTGTTTGCGTGCTTGTTATTTTTTGTCCTCATCAATTCAACAAAAATCAGCTATAAGTACCTACTTACTTATTATAAGGATATACAGGGTGTCCCAGCTTATTCGAAGCGGTCTCTGTAGGCCAAACGATGTATTTTTTCCAAAAAATTTTTGCACATTCAAGTACAGGATCACAATGGCCATAATTTAAAATTATTTTAGTGTATACAGAGTGTCCCATATGACAGTGGCATATCAAAGTTATGTTTTTTAAATGGAATGCTCCTAGGTTATTGCATTTTTAGATTGTCTGAAAAGAGAAAATAAGATTGGCTTTTACAGTTGGTGTTTAAATTCAGAAGTTTTTGAGTTATAAACAAGTGAAAATCGTCATTTTTCAAGTTCAAGGCCCTGTACAACGAAAACGGTTCAAGATAGAGAAAAACGGCTTACATGTCCCTAATTTTAACTTTTTATGTACTATCCTATGATGTGGATGAAATGTTTATACAGGATGATAAAAAATTTGAAAAATTCTGAGATTTCTCCACGCGTCGCCAAATAAAAAAATCTAAGAAAGTACAAATGTTTCTATACCATAGGATAGTACATGAAAAGTTA
The DNA here is from genome assembly GCA_910589415.1 of Malachius bipustulatus. Lineage (NCBI taxonomy): Eukaryota > Metazoa > Arthropoda > Insecta > Coleoptera > Melyridae > Malachius > Malachius bipustulatus. Next base: position 17,788,465 of record OU342634.1, read on the forward strand.
AAATAGGGGCATGTAAGCCGTTTTTCTCTATCTTTAGCCGTTTTAGTTGTACAGGGCCTTGAACTTGAAAAATGACGATTTTCACTTGTTTATAGGGTAAACACGCCGGTAGTCGGCCACTTAGAACGACATCGTTTAGTATTTAATGTGAATTGCATGTGACAAATAAATACAGTTAAATTCTTTTGTGGTAACTTTTTATTTGGATGTCATTAATTGTACCCCATTGGTGCAAATTTCAACTGTATTACTGCTTAAATAATTAAAAAATAAAATGTTTATTAAAGTCAAAATTGCCAGTCGTCGGCCACCAAAAACCTATTATCGGCCGGTCTTTCGCCAGTAGTCGACCATATAATATTGATGATATCAAAAGGTATCTAGGTAGGTACTTATAGCTAGATAGGTGCATATAATGGTCCCTATATTCTTTTCCCTATAAATTGATAAGCAAAGACAATGGTTAAAATTAGTATTTTATTAAAAATTAAAAATCTAGAGTACCTAAATCAGCAATAGTCAGGTATAATAAAATAAATATCACTCTTAACAGTCTAACAATAATAAAAAAAAAGAAATAGGTATCACTCTTACTAGTCCAACAATAATTAAAAAAAAAATTCCTAGGAACCAAGCATCTTGCATGGATGCAATGACGTTTGCAGGAGGTCGGATGTAGGGAAAAACTACCATTGGATGAACTGTCTCTCCTGCTGCGGAGAACACCAGTAAAACAGTGATGGTTTCCTTTTCATTTCCCTTCTTCAGCTCGTAAACGTTTTTCCATCCTTTTGGCGCTAACACTTTACCCGTCTTCGGGCACAAGAAAAGCTTGTTTCATCGCCATTTAGGACACGAAGAGGATCATTGAAAATATCAAGTTGATTGGTTTCTTCTAAAAAATTATGAAGATCCCTAAACCATTTGCGGATATATTCTTATCTGTGATTATGCGGCACGGGATTTTGTTGATTCTTCTGGTTCTCGGAGGCTCAATTCAGGATGGCGTTTTAGAAAATTGTAATACCATTTGTCGCCTGGCCTCCCATCTTAGAATGGAGGCCTCCCATCGCTAATTCTTTGAGCCATCGTACTAGTTCCTCCTCTTCAGGCTTGGAAAGCACAGTTGGCGGCCCCATAGATCTTGGACCTTCCTTGACTCGCCCGTTGATCCTGCATGTCTTGGATGGTTGTCCTGGGGACAGCAAACCGCCTACTTGCTTCCCGTATAGCCATCCCTTCTTTTACAGCACTTAGGGCATTTGCAAGGATATCTTCTGAATATTTGTGAATTGGACGTCTAGGAGTAGACATGTTTTCAGTGACCAAGAGGTTCTATGCAGATTGGTAGATATTAGAGGTGAATTTAGTAGGGTACCTAGTACCTACCTAAACATAAAAGGGCTTAGGTAGTTTGGTAATACTTAATCCACGCAAAATATGATATAAAACAACATGGCCGACTTCTGGCATATTTATCCTAAAGTCGACCACACGATAATTTTAAGCGGCCGACTACTGGATCCTATACGAAAAATGTTTGTTTACAATAGAATCAATGCAAACTTGACTTCAATCTTTATTCATTCTGGTCGTTTGGTTCAAATTAGTTTATTTCCACGATTTGCCAGTAGTCGGCCATCCGGCCGACTATAAATTTCTGACTAAAATATGCGTCCAGTAATCGACCATGTGGAAATAAATTAGACAGAATCTAGATTTTGCTATTATCTTGTGATGGAAATTTAGCTAATTAATACAAAAGTAATTCCCGCTTTCCGAAAGCAAGTCATCCATTATTGAAAATAAGTTAATAACTATTATTTGTTGCAACCACCAGTAGGTAAAATGGAAATTTACTTACCTCTTACAGCTAGTCACAAACACTCGCCACTAACATCAACCACCAATATTTGCGATGTTGCGTCATTTATTGGCGTCTCTTTTCAAATATCACCAGAATGTTGCCGGTTATTGTAAAAAGAGTATTAACCAGGGATTTCGGTTGGATTTCTTATTAAAGTGATTTATTCTCTTCCATGGTCGACCACTGGAAGTGGCCGAACTTAGGCGCGTTTACCCTAACTCAAAAACTTCTGAATTTAAACACCAACTGTAAAAACCAATCTTATTTTCTCTTTTCAGACAATCTAAAAATGCAATAACATGGGAGCATTCCATTTAAAAAAAACATAACTTTGATATGCCACTGTCATATGGGACACTCTGTATACCCTAAAATAATTTTAAATTATGACCATTGTGATCCTGTACTTGAATGTGCAACAAAATTTTTGAAAAAGTCCATCGTTTGGCCTACAGAGACCGCTTCGAATAAGCTGGGACACCCTGTATACAGTGTGACCCATTTGTTCTTGAAACACCCTGTAGAATCTTAATTTATGGTGCGATTTTAAAAAAAAATCTTTTAAACCATAGAGCTTGATAAACTATATTTTGGGAGCAAAAAGCGTCTCATTCCTACAATATCCAGGGCCTACTTAGATCAATGTTTACTTGTAAAATCTCAAAAATTCATATTAGCGATTTTTTTTTAGAAAAAAACTGGGCACGCCACGGGATTCACCAGCCCTCAAAACGGTACTGTCACTGTACGAAATTTTATTGGAAATGTCAGAGTAAAAGGATCTTGTAGTTATTTTAAAAATTCATAATAATACTCCGAATTTTCATAAATTAATTTGAAAAAAGTCAAAAGCTATCATAAGTAAAAATTAAAATTAAAAAAAAAGTAAAAATAAAAATAAAAAAATAAAAAATAAATAAAAAAATAAATAAAAAAATAAATAAAAAAATAAATAAATAAATAAAAAATTATAATTAAAAATTAAAGTACCTACATTATCACCAACTAGATGTACAATTTCTATTTTGTCTCTCTTGACCTTTTCGAATGAATTAATGAAAATTCTGAGTTCTATTATGAATTTCTAAAATAACTGCAAGATCCTTATTACTCTGACATTTCCAATAAAATTTAGTACAGTAAATATTTGAGGGCTGGTGAATCCAGTAGCGTGCACAGTTTTTTTTCTAAAAAAATCGCTAATATGAATTTTTGAGATTTTACAAGTAAACACTGATCTAGTAGGCATTGGATATTGTAGGAATGAGACGCTTTTTGCTCCCAAAATATAGTTTATCAAGCTCTATGGTTTAAAATAAATTTCTTTAAAATCGCACCATGAATTAAGATTCTACAGGGTGTTTCAAGAACAAATGGGTCACACTGTATTTTGGTATCCTTTTTCAAAGTAAAAGTTATTGCTATTTTTAATTCCTCTTTTATTGTATTATAAAAGAATAATTTAATTATTAGTAGGTATATATGGTAGACTAGGGAGTAGGTAACATTAGGTTCATTTTTTTGTTTATAATTTGAATGATTGAGGTATAGGTATATTATGTGTTAACTGTAGCTACTTGAAATTTCAGACTGTTAATATTGTTTAATAAAGATAGCAGCTCTACTGACAGATTGAGTGTGCTTTCTGTTAGCCGTATAACGAAGTGTGAAAGCACATCTGTTAACACCCAATTCATCTGGAGCAAGCAACTTTTGACTTTGAGTATTATGGCGGATCTTCTCCATTTCCACTAATAGATCATGAAATATAAAAAGATAAAAATAGATTCACAGTCACAGTGCGTGCGTCCCCACTTTCCAAAATTGTTTTTTTTTTACAGAGATTTACAAGAGAAAAACCTCTCTTTTATATGACTTTGGGAAAAGCTTTCATTAAAGCTTTTTGCTTGTAGGTACTTCAAAATATTCTTTGCAGGCCTACCTTTGATTATAAGGTGACAGATTTTGTTATCTTTCCATAAAATTATTTTATCTTGTGCACTCTGATTAGCGATGGTAAAAAATTCCCAGGACTTTTTTCCGGGAATTTCTCCGAAATCCCCAAGAATTCCAGACCTGGACCAAATAATTTTTTTGCGAATTTCAGCTTATTTTCCATTTGATATACATATGTATTAGGTATTCATGATAAGCAAGACATATAAAAACATACAAGACATACAAAAACATACAAAATTAGCAAGATATACAAAAATTAAATACATAAGTAGGTACTTATAAATATCAATATCTTATAATTTGAAAAAATTAACAAAAATAAAAATAACTACCTCTCAGGCTCAGGTATACCTACAGGTACGCAATAAAAGCGTAGATAAGGGGTATACCGGGTAACAGCTAACAGCTTGTTAGATTTAACAAACTGAACTTAATATTATGTAATTTATTAATTTTGTTATTTTTTAAAACTGCAAAATTCCCGTTATGTTTCGGGAATTGAGGTTTGGGGAATTTCCCTTTCCCATTGGAAATTTTCCGACCACCCATCACTGACTCTAAGATGAAGCTAAAAAATGTAAGGTATGGAAGGAGGGGTTGTGCACCCCAAGCGATACTTAAGCCTTCAAAATTGTTGAATATGATGAAAAACAATTTGCTTTATCTGAAAAACCAAAATAGGGAGAGCATATAATGTTGTGAGGTCGCTGTTTCGTAAAATCAGGTTTTTGCCCTTCGCAAGTGCAGCCCAAGTGACCCAAAAATTGAGAAATATGGCAAAAAATGGGTTTTTGCAATTAAAATGTCTCTAAAATCGTTGCTAATTTTGGAATGCAGCTTACAGCACCTGAGAGAGCATTAAGTTTATAAAATCTATAAAAAATGTCCTCTCGACCACCCATCCCCCTACCTCACCCTATCTCCCATATTATAGTTTTGGCAGAAAGCCTGAATTTTTGATTTTCCTGTCCTCTTTCTCATTTTCCATCACTCCATTTAATTTGTTGGTAGTTTTTCAATATGTCGAAAAACTATACTTTTTGGTTTGGGATTGTGTTATTTGAATGAAATAAAGAAGCTTAGCTTATTTTGAAACTGCAGATAAGAGGTCTTTTTTATAGCATCGACCCCGCAGAATGAAATCGCTTTTATTAGAACCCCCTAGATTTTACGGATTTTTTTCAACATATTATACCCTAGCACTCCAGAACCCACAAAACGGAGCTCTTTATAACATATACCTACCTTAGGTATAACGACAATGAAAAAATATATTGTGTAATTTTAACCCTCCAAAAACTGCCTCCTGAAAACGACCAATTTTCTTCATTTTAATGCATTTACCTCCCGGCTAAACGATACATTGAAACAGCGCATGAACATTTATTTCCATTTTTTTAGGCGTAAATGTCTAAAAACGAATGCACTTGTGCATTTTTTAGGCACTATGGAGTGTGTGTAAAAGTAATAAAACAAATGACAATTTAAAGGGGCTCCGATTTAAAGAAAGCTTTCTTGCAGATTTATGAAGCCTCTATATTGACAATAGGTACATATAAAACACCAATCTCTAGCGAGTTCATAAATTTACATTTCTTTTTTTTTAAGAGGTTTTCATTTTTCAAAAAGTGTAGGGACCTACCTCAAATCTATAGAATCTTACTCTCTTATATTAGCTATTTCCAAAATAAATATATAAAGTTTATTTAAACAACTGACTGGCATCATACCAGTTTGATCATACTCTAAGACACAGTATAAAAAATATCACTTAAAAAATAAAATAAAATTATTAAATGAAAATTATTGCAAAAAAAATTATTTGCGGCATCCTAGAAATTGATTCCGCATGCAATCCCGTTTTTAGAACTCTTTGATTAAAAATAATCTTTTACCGCGTGTTTTCTATACTGATTTGAAGGTAAAATTAGTTGCAAAGAGACCAGAAACAAAAATTTGAAAGTGTTAATAATTTATTTTATCAACCCTTAGGTAATCCCTCAAAACATTTTATCATTTTCCATAAAATTTTGTCAAGTGTCCAATTTGTCGCTACTTTGGCCACGTGACACCTGTATCACCTTTTACCGGTTCTTATAGAACTCATCTGATGGTAGATTGCCGATTTTTTTGACGATTTCTAACAAAAACAATTACATATAATGTACCTAGCGAAGGACATATTGTCTGTTTAGTTTTATTTTTTGTTTAGATTTTTGTTTAGACCCCCTTTCTAATGCCGCAAATCGCATCTCATCGATAGTCGCAACGAATTTCGAAATTCGCAAAAAACAATTTTTCTATTCTTGGCCAATATCTCTGTACCTATAAGGTACAGAAAGGTGGGCCACACACACACGAAACGGTTCATTATAGAAATAGGTAAACGGTTGGATGTTTTTTCAAAAAAATTTACAAGCGTATACTTACAGGTTGATCACATCAAGAACAAGTTAAAAATATTTTTGATTTAAAATATTATACAGGTGTCCCCACAAAAAGATAGGTAGGTACATTAATTACATTATCAAATAACTTATGTTGTTTCTGTTATTAGATTTTTAGATTGCCTGAGAAGAAAAAATAAGATTGGTTTTTACCAGATATTATATAAATTGAGAAGTTTGTGAGTTATAAAGAAGTGGAAATCGCAATTTTCGAAATTCAAAAACACTGTTGTACATACTAACTGTACCGGGTGTCCCAACACTAGTGTCCACCCCCTAAATAGAGCTTAATTTTAAAGATAAAAAATTGAAACTTTGAGGATTTGTGTACTTGATATAGGACCACGGAATGGCATAATCAGTTTCATTAAAAAAATTTAGTTCGGGCGCCAGCGATAAAAAACTGTAAGATGGTGGTAAATTGTCGAAAAAAAAATTGATTTTTTTTCAATAGAGGAAAGTCGCCAAATGTGAGCTAGGGGTGGTAATATGGGCTAGGTGTGTTTCTCGGCCATCTTGTGCTATTTTATTTTTACATACGTAGAAATCGATTAATAAAATCAATATCGCTTGAAAGAAATGTGAAAAAACTAATTATAAGGCTTTAATTAAATAAAATATAATTATATAGCAATGACAGGTAGACAATATAATCTGAACAATATAATCAATATAATCTGAAAACGGTAGGTGCAATAAGTTTTATGACAAAGTAAAAAAAAGGCCCAAATAAATAGAAGGACGGCTCTTGCTGATGGGCTAGCCGGCACAATGAACCTGCACTGGATAGTGTCGTAGTATGGACTCACGAAAAAGGTGATTATTAAAAATATATTAAAAATGTTTTTTAATGAAACTAATTATGCCATTCCGTGGTCCTATATCAAGTACACAAATCCTCAAAGTTTCAATTTTTTATCTTTAAAATTAGGCTCGATTTAGGGGGTGGACACTAGTGTTGGGACACCCGGTACAACGAAAACGGCTCATAGAGGAATACGGCTTACATGTCCATGTCCTTATATTTTAACTTTTCATGTACTATCCTATACTTATATGATGTACCTAGATGAAATTTTTACACAGGGGATGAAAAATTTGATAATTTTCGTCATTCTGTATAAAAATTTCAAGTACACTGTAAGATGACACTTGAAAAGTTTAGATAGGGATTTGTGAGCCGTTTTCCGATATCTTGGGCCGTTTAGAGGAAATTAGCTTTCAATTTTATAATTATTCAAATTGTGCATGCAAAAATTGCATGCATTAATCTGTTAATGGTTACATCTTAATATTGTAACTGCATGATACGTTGTCTGAACTCGTTTACTCGGTTCTTTTCTATAACTATAACATGCATAATAATATACATATAATAGAACTATAAGGTAATTTATCTTATATTATTATAATAGAGCAAGACATGGTCTCAAATAATTTCCTTAATGAATAATGCTTATATTAAGCGACGTCTCATTAGCTCAGTGAGTGAGAATTAAATTATAATGATACCTTGTTAATGAGCCTAGGCGAGAATGCTAATGTAAGACAATAATTATCCAGATTAAAATATTCTTTCTCCACTGACGATATACGTTTGCTGCCAACCTGTCTTCATGTCTAAGCGAAGCCTCTTATTAACACCCTCTTTTCTTCCCACTTTTTCAAGATTCCCGCTTCGCTTATAGATAATAGGAATATCTGCAATTGTTTGATGATAATTTGCAATCAACCCCTCTGATACGTAGAGGGGTTGATATTAATATTAATACCTACGTTTGACATTTTGTAAATTAAGAATCATAAATAAAATTACCTTTTATGACGTCTCCTGTGTCCTTTCTAGGAATGACCTCAAATAAATGTTAAACAGACACGACATATTATATTACAACTAAATTATATTAAAAGGCAGATATAGATGAGAGAAAATATTGAACCTATAAAAGTGAGGAGGTAGGTAGGTATGGATGGCGCCAGTCTTGGGCAGTGTGTAGTGACAAACAAGACATGGGTCATCTAAGTCACAATTTATATCTTCTGGTTTTCATTTTAATAGCAATAAAGCAGTGTGTTAACTATGAGATTTGTATCAGACCATGGGATGCCAAAAATTATGGCATCTCAGATTGTTTTCTCTGGAAGTGTCATAGTTGGAACTATTTATTACCTTTTGTCTTAACTTTCGCAGATAAGACTAATGTATAACTCTTGTATAAAGGAACTTCTGTTGTGGAAAGTATCCCCCGTATCTATGTTAGGTGCGTATACCTGAAACCACCTGTCATTTTAGGACCGATCTAAATGGCTGGTTCTCATCGTTTGTCGTTTGCATCCTTAAACAACACTTTGGTGTATATTTTTGAGAAGTTATTTTTATAAAGAATTGTCAGTCACAAATACATATTACAAATTGCTTAGAAAAGTTTTTTTTTGTAATTGAATATTCGGAAAGAGTAATTTTTGAAGAAATATATGCTAATGAAGAAAGTGTTCCCCTATACGTATCGTTTCGTTAAATATTGCTGCTTCCATGATATGTCATCTCAATGGTCTGTGACTTTTTTTGATAATGCTCCATCAGGCTAATGGGAAGAAAGAAATAATTTAAAGATCTAACATTAATTTCTGAAATAAAAAAAATTGTAATTTCCTCTTACCTATACGCATAATATCTACACCTATTCTAAACAAGATTTATCCTAATTATATGAATGAGACAGTCATCTGGAGATTGTCTGGGTATAGCAGCAGACGGACCTAATTCACACGTCATATAATATACCGGGATATAATCATAAGCATATTTCACACACAGTGTTGCCAATAGAACATATATACAGAGAGTTGCATGAAATCCCTAAACTTATTGATCGATTTTTGCCCGTATTCACAAACGATAATTTCCTAAATAATTACGTAATTAATTAAATGAGTGAGATGGAGATATGCAGTTTTTTTGAAATAGAGTGAGATGGGTATAATTGATTACGTAATTATTTAGGAAATTATCGTTTGTGAATACGGGCATTTATCTCCTATGTACTTATATTAGGTTTATCATTTCACGTATAGTGGCTCAAAATTTCTTTAAATTTGTAAGGCTGCTTGGGAGAAACTTCATCCAACCATATATGTATAGGTACCTTATATTGAAACAAAATATTTAACGAATGAGCGTCTTTTAGGTAATTTGTTTATGTCACTTCATCAGTAAGTTTCAACACACTAATATATACTTTTAGTGTATTTTTTAACAAAAAATACACTATTGAGGACGACATCACTTTTCGAAAATCACCCAAACTCATCAAATGTCCATCGATCATGAGCCCCAGATCACGAAAAAGTAGTTTTCCAAAATTCACCTGCTATATTTCTCCAAAATCGCGAAATTTCGATTTTCAAAACGCTCCTGTAGCTTTATCTTTCAAGATTAGTGAATGAAATTTTGGATCCTTGTAAAGCTTTGGAACGACGTTAGATTTTCGTTGAAAAAAATTCCTAAAGTCGGGTTACTTCTACAGGGTGTCCGTTCAAAGTTCCCCAAATCCCGTTTTTGTCATCTCATTTCAGGTCGCAGTTTTCAATCTAGGGGAGTGAAATTTTTGTGGGAGTAAGATATCTATAAGAACTGGTCTGGTATTGTACTTGAGCAAAATCGGCCGAGCCGTTTCAAAATGGCAGCGATTTGAATTTTCGGAAAATTTCCAATTTTTTGAGCCCCCGTATGAGCAAGATGGAAAAAAAAACTTTGAAATCAAATCAACAGGATTTGAAGAAAATTATTGGAAATTTGAGTTAATGCAATAAAATTAGCATATTTTCCATTAATAAGCCAGTGTCGTGGGTAGGAAAAAGGGTGAAAATGTGTCAATTCTATAACCGTTTATGAGTCCATTTTTGAAGAAGTTGAACCGAAATTTTCCATTTTTTTTTGCTTTAACATATAATTTGATGTCTTAGCTTCAATTCGCGTCGATTATTGTAGCACTTTAAACGAAAAACAAAAAAGTTTTTCGCTTGTGCAAAATTAGCTTGCACTTATTAAATCGATGAAATGGTTCGCAATTTCTTTTTTATTTTTTTTCACATTCAATTATGAATGGTTCTGAAAATTAGAAGAGCAATCGCAACGACAATTAAATCACCTACATGCGGGTGAAAAAAGTATTCAAATTGGTCTTTTAATAACTAAGATATGACTAGTTTAAAAAATAAAATGTGTAGGTGTATAATAATAGGTACCTGACGTATTACATATACCTATCTACGCGATCAACACTACAAACTCGAAACCCACCGTGGTTCAGTTCATTACACCAATGTTTAGTAAACTGTTGGTGTGTGTTCGAAACCAAGAGATGACACCATTCTTTTTTTTTTGGTAGGTAGGTGGAGTTTTCCCAAAAAAAAAATCGGATTATTTTTTCATTATATTCATTATAAAAAAAAATAGGAAGAAAATATTTATTATTGAATCGCATAAAAATACACTATTTCTGCGATTGATGCGCAAGAAGGTTTTTTTGCATGGAGTGCCAAAGACCTTAAAATTGTCAAGGTATAATCACATATGATAGGGGTTGCACTAAAGCTGCTTCTCCTTCACGTCCATTCTGCAACACGATTTTTGTTTTTTTTTTCTATACATATAAAACATGCAGAATTCAATATTCAGAGGTATTATAGCCAATCCGAAGTTTCGAAATTATCAAACTGTATATGTATAATAATAGTTATTTATTATACAAGAGAAAAAAGTGATAGATTTTAGCTCGAGATGTGATTTCGTCCCCGACGCGTTAGCGGAGGGGACAAACACATCGAGAGCTAACATCGCACTTTTTTCTTGTGTGTAATATACAATTTTTTTCTGCGAGAAGAAATATCAGTGTTAGAATGTCGAAAAACGTAGTTAGATAACTGAAAATTATGTCGGAAAAATGATTTATGTTAAACTTTGATTTTCAAACTGTCTTTTATCGTAATCGATTTTGCCTGGTAACGAAACGATTTAATTCGATAAACGTCATAATTTAATTAAAATTTTAGATAGTTTTGCAAAGATTCTTGTAAGGTCTCAATGAGTAAATTTATTAATATGGATAGTGATTGTTATGAAAATTCCCTTAGGGCCGGTTGTTCGTACGTCAGTTAAAAATTTTGAGATAACTACTGATTTTAAGATCCCCTGTATTATCAAACCATTGGTCTGATATTTCTGAAAATGAATTCTGCTCGTTTTAAGAAGAGTTAATTACTGATTAAAAATACAAGATCATTAATTATATTCGCCGTATTTTCAAAATTTGCAATTTAAAATCAGTAGTTATCTCAAAATTTTTAACTGACGTATGAACAACCGGCCCTTAATAATTGCCATTTGGATAATAAGGTAACTTTCCTTTACGTATATTTGATATACTTATATTTAATGATATCTGAGTGTTAATAGTAGCTATACCTAAGCCGCCATTTCGGGGAAATAAGTACTCATTTATTTCCCTGCTAATTCATTTTTTTCCCCGATAAGATGCAGCTCATATAATGAGGCATTTTTCTACCTGTCAACGGGGAAAAAAGGTCAAACTTTTAGCCCGTCGCAGAAAAAATAAAATAATTCCATAGACCTATATATAGGATGAAGATCCGTTCCGCAGTTTTATAATGATTCGGCAACACGGTTAGTGTGGTGGCGCTTAGTAATTAGCGGAGGGTTTTTCGCAGCCTGCATATCCGGGTGGCGTCTACGGGAGGTCCGGATCTCCTTGGCGTGACAGAAATGCCGTCAGTCATCTCGGGATCTTCATCAGGAATGCGCAACTCACAAGGGCCCCCCAGTCTGTCCTTGCTTGTAGGGGGCTAATCAGTGGGCTTCAAAATTCCTAGGACGATTGAGTTATTCCGTCTGATATATAGAAAATATTAATCTAAAAACACAGCCATTCGATATTAGAATGAGACCCTGTGGATGAAGCTGCATGGTGGCAATAAAAACCAAGTTTTTTTTTTAATAATTCCAGATCTCGGTAGTCCTTTTGATAAATGATTGAAAAAAAAACTGTTATCGCACTTATAGTGGAGATCTAGAAAAAGAAGATTGACACAATTAATAAAAACATGTATCTACCTTATACAGGTGATCCCGAAATGGCGGACACGGCGGTATATACAGGTTGTTGTAGAGGATATGTTCAGAAAGACTGTATAAATTTAAAACAAAAATGGTTTCCTGGGCTTCGTTACCGAGATATAGGGTGTCCTTTTTCCAAAATTTAAATCAAAATGGCTGTCAAATTTAAACAACCTCCACTGGCAAAGCACATAATTTGACATAGCTATTACGATAGTGTTTGCTTTTTATTACTTTTATTACCGGGAACGAAATTACAGCCATGCATTCAAAGTTTACCCATTCCCTGAGTTCAACAAAATTTTTCAATATGGCATCCTTGTTAGAATTCGAGATTTGGAATAATATCTTATCGAACATGTATCCGCGCAATGATTATTGTTTTAAGCTTTGTTGTGTTTTCATTTCATATGTTTCCATGGTAACATCTATCTGCATGGGTATTGTAGACCTACACATTATTTTCTCCCTGAAGAAGGGTATCCCGTGCAGTGTTGTGACTTTATTTTTCACAAAAGTGGCCATATCTTCTTATAAGTGAGCCATACTGGAGAAAAAAAGTATGGCAAAAAAGTAAAACACAATGGATGCTGTGGTGCATGCTGTCCGTGTCCGTCATTTCGGGATCACCCTGTATAATAGTATATAGGTACCTATAATATATGTATAACTTTTTGTTTCCTTGGCACATAGTTTTTTAAGGGATGTTATTAATATTGAAATGAGACATTTAAAAATAAGGCATGGACTATTCTCATTATTTTATGAGCGTTTGTAATATCGTGTAGGTAGCAGGGTCTATCTTTGTATTGTGAAAATATTTAAAGATAGATGGTCAAAAATTTGCAAAAAATTTCTGTTAACGTATATGTCCGTATAAATGCACCACCATGGTGCCAAAAAAATAGTTTTTCCAGTTTTTTGAAGAAATTTCTCCGGAAGCCTTTGAAATATATGGAACTCATTTTTTGATACTTGTTATATCATTAATATAAGCTACTTTTTTCAATACCAATTCAGTTTTTTTCTTGTCCATTTGCGGAAATCTTAGGAATGAGCGAAGTTTTTTGCCCTTTCCGACACTTTGTCGTCTAAAAATCACACCATGGATCTAGTGTGCTCAATTTTAATCTTCTGAAAAGCACAAACTTTGGTATGACAAAAAAATAAAAAAACATTGTAAACAATTTTTTTTTAGGTACATATGGTGCGAAATTTTTGGCGGGCCACTCTATTACTTATAGCAAAAAATAGCAAATGGGGTTATCATAAAAGTTGGTCAGGGAGATTTAAAACGTGAAAGTATAGTTTAAAGTACGTTTTACAAACCACCTCAAACAAACCACGTCTGTACTGCGCAACAATAATAATTGGTCCGATTAATGAGATATCGTTATGTAAATGTTCGTAATTGTAAGCGCTACAATAAGTTTTGTGGGAACAATTTTTGGATGGCGATTGAAAAAAAGGAGTTATTCCGAAAATACCAATTTTTCATCCCCCTTGTTCTTAATGAATCACCTGTAGGTCATTAAATATTGCAAATACGAAAAAATGTCACATATGCAAATTTGTGGAGAATATTTTTCTGAATAAAGTAAGTGATGACACTTTTTTCGGTAAAATGCGAATTAACGTCGTAAAGTGCAAAAAAACCCATTCATCCCTTAAAACCAACATGGCGGCTTATTCACAAGGGGTAGGAGGTCGCATTTTTGGATTTATAGACTCTCTATTGACCACCCCAACCCCTGGACTAACAAGGGAAATTGGTATAGTGCGCCGCCATGTTTTGAATATAAATGTTAATTTTAAATTTTTTTATGCTTGAAATCATTAAGATGTAAATATTTTTTGTCAGAAGCTTCTCAATTACACACCAGATGATTTGTCGTGGCGCACTTTCCTGATTTTATTTCTTCCGGTCATCAATTTATCCCAAACCGATACAAGCCAGAAATTAAGTGCTAACATATTTTGACAATTAGCATGCTCTCTGCGATCTCCTAGAACTGGTGTTGTCAATTTAAAAGCAGTAAAAGGTGTCCACACTTCTCCCTGTTTTCTTGATTTGATTGCTTCTTCTTGTTTCCGTCTCTAATATTATAACATATGAGACAGACGATGTTGTAAGTTTTATGTTAAATAGAAGGAAGTATAATATAGTTCTTATAAGGACTGATTATTAGTCTAATATAATAAGTATTTGAATTTATTAAAATTAATTTTTTAGGTCAAATTATTTTTATAATTTTTTTTTATCGTGTTCATTCTTCAGTAACTTTATTTATTAGGTACTTATTTGAATTTTCATTGTGCAAGATGATTTTCACGTAATCCCTGAGTCCTGAGTGCAATTACTTCTCGTAGGTATCAAATTTCTTTTTAGGTATTTTTATGATGACCAGCATGCCCGAAACTGATACTGGTGTTAATAATTGACAAAATAAGTTATTTTATGGGTTTTAAATATTATTCATGCTTTTTAAGTAGTGAATTCTGTTTATTTGAGAACAAATTAGTAATAATAACTATCCCTTATTTATTTTTGATAGAATATTAAAAGAAAAACAATCAAGCGATGAAAATAAATTATCGTAAGTCAATATTATAACCTATCTGTACTATGCTAAGTTTGTATCGGTATAACGATCGTACCTCGGCTTTATCAAATCTAGGTATGTTCTCAAAGTTACATAATAATTACACCACCGAATGAGAAATGGGAGTGGCCTCAGCACACGCATTCAGTTGCCATTGGATGAAAGTAGTGAATATATTATGACTTATGCACGCTTATACCAACTACATAAACGTTTATGTACAAGTATAGTAGGTAAGGAAGCACATTAATATTATCCCATTTTCCGTATCGACTGAAATGCTGCCATTTTGTAGATATAAATTTTACTCTGCTCTTCCAGATTTAAAATGCTGTCGTGGAACGGAACGAACGGCTTTTTTAAGCTTCGAATGCGCAAAATGTTCCACACGAGACAAAGGTAAAAAAGGTTTAAAAAGAAAAGACACAGCTAAAAGTAAGTATATAGTCTTTGTTGCTCGCATACCCTGACGTTTATAAATGAATGTTGACATGGAAGATTCATTATAGCATTTGCATGTATCTACATCTCCCGACGAGATATTTGAATAAAATACTATCGACCAGATCGCCGCAGCTGAATCTCTGCCTTCCGCCAGAAATTTAAATAATGATCCTCGATGGTGTATTTCATCAAACAAGTCAACAGGCTAGAACTTCTGAAGCCATCATCAGATATAGTTATGTGTCTGTAAAAATACACTTGCAAATTTGAATGACATTATATTATAACTCATGTGGGGGAATCTCAAAAAATTTCCCTGGCCCTCGCAGAATCCTTATATGGAAATTGGCTCCCGGTTAAATTTGATGTAACTTTGGGGATCGGTAGTACCTATTCGATTAGTAGATCAGTAGTCTCCAAGGGCATAACCTCATTAAAACGCGTTTCTCGAGATTCTATTTAGATATTCACCTCTGAAGATGGATTTTTCTCTCACGACAGTTGTTACGCTTCGCGCCACCCCCAATCGTTTTAGAGAGAAATGTTAGCCAGATCATTTGTTTAGATTGAAAAGCTGCTGCCTGTTGCTGTATAGTTATACATTTTAAGTCTGTTGAGCTATTACGTGTAGAGAAAATTTGGTAAATGTTTTCAATCTGTGATGTTATTTTTGTAATAGCCTTGGCCGTGACTTAAAAATTGTTTTTTTTTATCGGTGACATTTTTGTTTGTTGTAATTTTTATTGTTAATGGTAAGTAACCAATTTGGTACCATTTGAAAAAAATGAATTCTGCTCGAAAAATCATTCTGGCGTACATACTTTGTTCATAAATCACTTTGATTTAGTACTTGCAACAAAAATTAGTTTTTTTGTACCATCACATGGCCCAATTGAAGTAAATCTAAATAGTAATGGCATACTATAATTATTGAGAAATTAAAAAAAAATTAAACTCAAGTCTGACAATTGAATGTCACTACTGAATGCGTAACATTATATACCGAATTCAGAAATATAATAATATAATATGTCCTATTTAAAAATAAAAAGTTCGTGTCATTTCAGGTAAACCCGAAAGTAGGAAAAAATTGAATTGTTTGTTAAAAAGTGCGTACTATCGAGTATAATGCGGCACACCGATTTTCAAAACGATATCTCAACAAATAAAGGAAAAAATAGGGGTGTACCGTGCCTCTGTGACGCCCTGTATATACCTATACTGTTCCAAATATCACATAAATAATATATTGAAAGTTTTAGAAAAAAAAAATTTCTTGAAACTTCAACTTCAGGTATAATAATACGTATATGGTAGGTATATAGTATTTACAAAAGTTAAGTAATATAGGTACATATAAATATGTGTAGCTTTTTAAGAAATATTTTTTTCTCTATATTTTAAACTTTTTTGTAACGCAATCATCGATCAACTCTCCACGCAGTATAGGTAGGTAGTTCGTAGGCTGAAAGAATCTCTGACTGAAGACCGCTGATTAAGATAATTTAATTACTGTTGGTTATATATAAGAAGCTAAGCTGCCACAATATCATGATAGGTATAGGTACAATTAAAAAATGACTGTCAGTTTATTGAACATCATCAATTTCCACTCAGCACGATGCCTACAGTTATCCGAAATTAATTGGTTTTGGGCCGTTGTTTCTAAAGGGATATTATAGGAAGCTAGTCTGACAGCCGATGAAGTAAGTTAAGTTGTCTGTCTCATAGCTGAGATGGAGAATGACTGAAATTAGCGAAACATTTGGAACTAATATAATAAGGCATAGGTAGTCTAAACATGTGCCTTGAGCCTTGACGGAGTTGCATTTCTTTCATGCAGTCTCCTGTTCTTCCTGGATGGATTCCGAACTATTCGTGCCATGTGCGGACGTTTTTTTTATAGTAATTATAACGAGATCGTTACTTTTTAACTTATACATACTTTTCTGAATTTCTCTTAGTCATCCTCAAAGTTTCTTATCGTTATAGTATTATTACCTGATGGTACTTGTATACCTAATAATTTTTTTTTTCCAATTTTCAAGTTTCCTTTTTTTCATTTTATCTGATATTGTGATGAAAAATCTCATGTTTTCATCACCTTATGAAAATTTCAAGTACATTGTAAGTTGTAAGATTAACAAATGAAAAGTTGATAATATAATAATATCTTATACAGGCTGATCAGTAACTCGCGCACTCAGAGCATGCTGCGGTAAACTTCACTTTTTAAGAGTGGTAAATTTTCTCACTGCAGTGTTGTAAGTTCTTTTCTTCCAAAGATATGACCAGTTTTGTAAAAAAAAAGGTGGCAACACTACACTGAACATGTGAATAAGTTCGGGTTAGATGGTATTGCTATTATTTTTATTTCCATAGCAACAAAGGCATTTGAATATTTTATATTCCAAGTTGAGTTTAAGCGGTTGCCAAACTTCAAATTTCGTTCAGATTTAGGTATGGTATCAATTTCCAACATTCTCAGTTCCTCTGTAAAGAGGTTTTGTGAAAAAAAATTGATGAATTATATGGTATCCGTTCCAGACATTACAGTAACCTGAATTTTTCATTAATTTTTATCACGGTTATTGAAAAAATTACCTTTAAACTTAATTAAACGTTGGATTACTATTTTTTTTTTTTTGCAGAATATCCTTAATTTTAATGGGCTCTATATCGCCCTGCATTCGGAGTGCGCGAGTTACTGATGTTGCTGTATATGCATGACCTCACTCAAAAAAACCTGCTAACCTAACAGACACAATCAAAATACATATGCACAAAGATAATAATACAAATAATACAATAATCAAAAATAAAAAAAATCAATGTTTTAAAGTGCCATTTTTATTACACTTGCGCGGAGAAAATTGTCTGTGAAGATATAATCATTGATAACTTGAGCAACAGTTTAAAGAAAAGCTTCTTTTTATACATTAAGCTGATTTGTAACCAGTTTGTACTTTTAATTATCCTGTTTTAAATTCTACCTAACAGAAGCTACAAAAATTTGAGTAATATTCAAAGATGAGGTAGAGGAGATATCTCTTCTCATTATTATTTACGTTACTTGATGGCTTATAGAGCGATAACATCTTTGCCTAATTAAATTTTATGCTGAACTGAAAAGTTCTTATGATCTGACGTTTGACCGTAACGAAAAATATTTAACTTTTAAATTTTATTACTTCTTTTTCTTTGTCTTCCAAACGTTCCGATTGTTTAATTGCCTTTTAGTTTTAAATAATTATATTTGGTGTTGTTTAATGTACCTAATATAGTTTGTATACCTAACAAAAAGGCATAGCGCCTATCTCTGCATGTCACTCTCTTTTCTATAACATTTGTTTGAGGTTTTCCCCATATAAAATAACAAATTGAAATTATGCTCCAATTATTTTTCATTAAATGACGCTTTAGCTTGACTAAAATTCGAGAAGAGACGAGTGTCTTAAAAACCTACGAAAGTTATCCAACCAGAGTTGCGATAATTTATGGATTATTTAAATTTTTACAGAATTTAGTAATATCTTACCTACTTTTAATATTTATATTATTATTTGTTTATTATTATTATTATTATTAATAATAATAATAATATTATACATTATACATGTGCGAGAAACATTGTTTACGATTATTTGAGGCATATCTACTGAAGGATTCAGAGTTACGGATGAAATACCTTTGATTCGAGACGAAGAACCGCGCGGCAGTAAAATCACAGTTATTTTGAAACAAATCGAAAAAAGATAACAGCTACAATTAGTAACCGTGATACCGGATCATAATCATATATAGAAAGTCGAATAGACTAATCTACTAATAAGTCTACTATTGTATATTAATAGAAAATTAAGTTATGACATACGTTTCGATCTACAAAGCCAACTATAATCAGGACGTATTAATTATTTAACACCGGATATTTTGACTGAAGGTTTAGTTCAGTCTTAAGCTGATTTGAAAATGGAAAATTGTGATTTTCATTTATTTATAACTCATAAATTCTTACTCGTTACAAACTTCCACTAAAAAAACCAATCCTACTGAATTTAATGAAAATGGTTACAACTTTCGGTATAACCGGAAATGGTATAATGGTGTTAATATTTTAGCTTATAGTTTTCGTCGGAATTGAAATCATAGCATGTTTGTACAAACATTTTTCCATGTAAGAATGCCCTAAGTTTCTCGCGTCTCTGTCCTTGTATAACATATATCAAGAAATGCATAGCCTGGCCCAGAATATACCTACACCTTCAGAAAAGGTGGAACCAAGACGGCCACAACAGTTCTATGTCTTGATGCTTAACTGATACTCCATTATGATTTGGTAACAATAAGTCATTCTGGTAAAAAATGTCTCACAGTAGGTAAAAATAACTTCAAAATGCGGTTGTAAGAAATAAATATATTTTGAAGCGGAAATGTCAGCATGAGTTTAGGAGGAAGTAAAAAGTGCTTATTGCTTACTTGTAAGAAAGAATTGGTGGAGTTAACTTATATGAGAGAACTCCCCGTATTTCAGTATCGGGGTGCAAGTGCAAGTGCAGTTGGTACAGTAATGGGTATACAGATTAGATTAGAGGGACTTATTGAATTAAAAGAGAGAGGGGTGTTGGACGATAAACAAAATTACTGTCAAGTTGTGAGGCATTAGGACCGGCGTAACCTTGTTAGCAGAGTTGAATTTTCCCGTATATACGCCAGAGTGCTTCCTTCTCTCCGATGACCGTCGTTCTGGAACGAACTAGCTAGCAGCCAGCGATCTCATGATTCAGGGATCCAAAAGTACGGCTGAACGAATAAAATTGTCCTGATGTGCGTCTATAGGTATTATGTCACATGCATTCACGAAGAAACATAGTTTTTGTATAAAAGCTTATGTGCATGTAAATATGTATTATAGGTGTCATGTTGGTGGTAACTTGATATTATTAGATAAACATTTTTGGTTTATAATAATTTAAACTTACAATTCGTTCTGCTTCAAACTTCAAAGTATAATATTTAGACGAAGTACGGGACAGTCCAATGCGTCTCTAAGTCCGATTAAATGTGAGGGTGGGTTGTTTGTTTTCCTTCCGTGCTCTATCGCATCTCCGTCAACCACTCCGCAGTAAATCATCCCATTCCCCTAAATAGAAATCGGGGGCTGCTAAGCTTCCCAAATTATTCATAAGTGCGACCGGTTCGCATGAATCGTGCCTGATGTTTATGTCCACTGTTCACGATATTATACTTCATTTCTCCATCAAATTGATTCATTCAAATGTTATCTAATCAAAATTTACGAACTTGAAACTAATTTTCTTAATTAAATATCTGTTTCATTGTCATAATATACAGAGTGTCCCAGTTGTATAGCTTCTACATCTAATTGACATGGTAGATTACCGACAATCGTTGATTGAAGAATATGGAAATGTTTCACTTCTTTGGCATATTTCCGCGAAGAAGAATGAGAAGTGGGAACTAGATACATGAACTTTGTCGTTTTATCTAAAAATGAGGCTGGTGTACACAGACCTATTTTAATTTTCAAAATCATGTATTATTTCGACATTATTATTATAAGGTATTTTTTATTATTATACTTTCATTTGATGTGTACTTGCAATTTTCCAATAAAGTATTCTTTACAAATAGGTACCTACTTATAATTTTTTTACTAGAAATAACATATTATGAATTACCTAACACCAGTTATAATAATCAAAAGAAACCTTAATTCTTATACAGGGTGTCTCTGAAAGGTGCGGAAAAAAAGCTACCACAAATTCCTGAAGCCTAAATAAGCCGATCTAACCCAATTTATCTCCGTCCAAAAGTGGATGATTTCGGAGATACAGGGTGTCAAAAGTTCAAAATGGTTTCCGTTTTTCTTAAATAACTTTTTTAATAATTGGTATATTTTCACAATATTCGGCTGAAGGGGCTTTTGTGGGGTGAAAAATTAAAAACTGCAATCATTTTTATTGTAAAATTTAGAGGGCGCCACCTGCGGTACCTTGAACACATTCAAAACGAACTATCTTTTTTGGGCCACTCTGTATTTAACTTTTAAATAAAAATTCTTATTCTCCAACGTCTTTTACCAAAAAAAGGCATACGTGGTAAGAGTTGATTTGAGCAGCCGTTTCTGAGATATCTGGATTTAAGAAAATCACTACGTGCATGGCCAGGCCTAAGTAAGTAATTGTATTAATTGAACACAATTTGAAGCAAAGGCGTTGAATTAAAATAACTGTCACTGAAAGCTACAAAAAAACGACTAGGTACATAAATGTGGATTTAACTTTATAGGTACTTTAGTTAAAACAGTCAATAAGAGATTTATCAACAACAAAAATTTAGTTTAATTTAATAAAAAAAAATGCTTCTATCAAATGTTCAAAATGATTTCCATTTTCGTGTATACAAAGATTTATACGTTTTAAAAAATTAAATTGAACTCTTTGGAGCATTTCGTGATCATTTTTAAAAACGTCCATTCCGGTTTCAAATTTCAATACGTCTCCTTAATTAACCTTCTGTATTTACTATGGCCTAGAAGACACAAGGGTTTTCAAAGTTCCCCATAAAAAGTAATCCATCGGTGTCATAGCAGGCGATCGAGCTGGCCAACTTGTGGGTGCATCATTGGCTCTACCTATCCATCTACCATCTATTTGGATACTGTTCGCTCAAATAATTACGTACATTTATCGAAAAATGTGGAGGAGCACCGTCATGCATAAACCACATTCATCTTTGAAGTTCCAAGGGCAGGGGATCAAACAAGTGTGTTTCGTTTTGCAGATGTTCTAAATAATTTTCGCCATTAAGTCGAGGTGGTAAAATGACAGGACCAATTATGAAAGTGTCTATGATTCCTGCCCACACATTGATCTTAAACTCATGCTGATAATGGCTTACTTTTGATAAGTAATAGCTTACTTTAATCGCATGAGGATTTTCTCCAGCATAGACGTGTACATTATGCAAATTAGTTATGCCAATCCGCGTGAAACAGGCTTCATCTGTGAATAAAATTCCTTGTGTAAAGTTCCTATCCTGATTCTTCTTGAAAATGAACCGGCAGAAAGCTAGACGTGGTTCATAATCATGGGGTAAAAGGTCTTATACCCGTTCAACATGAAATGGGTGCAGTAATTGTTCTCTGGTCACCCTGTTAACAGTATCTTTACATACACCTAGCTCTAAGCGCAATCGTCTGGTGCTAAGTTTAGGATTTTCTTCAATCCTATTTAAAATATCTTCCTCAACCTCTGGAGTTCTTATCGTACGTGCACGACCTTAATTAATAGAAACAGGCGTAAACCTACCTTGTTTCACGAAGACGTCTTTCATTAAAGGTTTTATGGTTTGGTAAACGACGATTCGGAAATCGTTCACTGATAATCTGCAAGATTCTAAACCATTTCCTTGGCAATATCCAAAAACCAATAACATATCGTTCATTTCTTCATTAGTATACTGTACGGCCATTACTAAAGTAAGTTTGTTTTTTTAGAGTCGATTTGACACCAATTATTTACTTGCTTTATAGTGACAGTGATCTCGTTGTTGTAAATTCGTTAAGTGGGGGTGTAGTGGATAGAGCGGTCGTCCAACAGCCGGTAAACCTTGGTTCGAAACTCACCAGCAGCCGAAAAGTATTTGTTGTGCTACTCGAGCCAAAATCGGGATGCACCTTGTGGAAGGCAATGGAAAAGCACCGCATAGTACTCTGCCTCGTAATACTTCTCAAATAGTGCCTTTCGGACTCTTCCGATAAAAAAGGTGGCCCCAAAAGAGTGAACTTCAACAGTACGCGCACCACAGGCATATGTGAGAGGTAGCTCACACCTGAAACCTGGTATGGCCTTTAAGTAAAATAATTTTAATTCAATGCCTTCGCTTCAAATTGTGTTTAATTATTACAATAATTACTAATAACTACTTACTTAGGCCTGGCCATGCACGTAGTGATTTTCTTAAATCCAGATATCTCAGAAACGGCTGCTCAAATCAACTCTTACCACGTATGCCTTTTTTTGGTAAAAGACATTGGAGAATAAGAATTTTTATTTAAAAGTTAAATACAGAGTGGCCCAAAAAAGATAGTTCGTTTTGAATGTGTTCAAGGTACCGCAGGTGGCGCCCTCTAAATTTTACAATAAAAATGATTGCAGTTTTTAATTTTTCACCCCACAAAAGCCCCTTCAGCCGAATATTGTGAAAATATACCAATTATTAAAAAAGTTATTTAAGAAAAACGGAAACCAAATTGAACTTTTGACACCCTGTATCTCCGAAATCATCCACTTTTGGACGGAGATAAATTGGGTTAGATCGGCTTATTTAGGTCTCAGGAATTTGTGGTAGCTTTTTTTCCGCACCTTTCAGAGACACCCTGTATAAATAAAATTTATAGGAAGATTTAATTATATAAGAGATTCCTCACTGCCACCTATGAAATTTTAAATATAATGGCATCAATGCTAATATTTAATATGACCTTGGCAGTCTATTTATAAAAAAAATAACCTAATAAATGTTTGTTGATTTCCACCTGTGGTTGTAGGTAAGAGATGGAAAGAGTCCTTCCTTGCATGAAGTTGTTTTGTACGTAAATTTTTCTTATTCGTATATTACCAATTAGTCAAAGTTTCCATCCCTTCCAACCACAGTGGAAAACCAACAAACTATGCTTCATAATTATGCAAACTATAATTATGCTTCAATAGCAGAAAATGTGTGTTTAATTTTTTTTTATTTCGTAACTTGGTATTAAGGAAAATAATAAAATGCTTTTTTGGCGTCCCTTAATTTAAGGGGCTGTGTCTTAACAGGGGTTGTTCGAATTATTTTTTTTTATGAAAGTTCCAATGAGTAATAAAAATAAGCTTTTTATTAAGTTTTTAGTGAGAGCTCCAATTCCAATAATAATGGTATTTGTTGGACGTGGAGTAAAGTGAATTATATAGATGGTAGAACAAAGCAAAAGCATGTTAAGTCGTTATGGCAATTTTTTCGGAAATTAGCATTTCATCAATTAATTAATTCCACTTTCCAGACTTTTTTTCAAATTCAGTTTAAGGACTAGAAAAAATTAATTGTGAAGGTTAATGACTCCGTAGAGTTAATGTTTAAGGTAATCTAGATCATTTACGCGGGAAATAAAACCAAGAATTTCAGGATAAAGAACATTTTTTCATATTTGTACCGAGGTTTCTTGCTGTAATAATAATTATTTACCATCATGGCAATTAATATTTATTTATTCATAAAAAATTCGTATCTGATTCGAAATAGCTTGTTAAACACAGTAGGTAGTACGATATAATTTAATGTAATTTAATGGTTAAACATTAGCAAAAACATAATCGTATATGTATGGAAATTCACAGCGTGAGGTAAAAATGTAGTGAAATAAAAAAAGTTAATATCATCATGATGTGTTTCCAGTAATCATGACTGGTGATGCTGATTTCAATCTAGCACAGTTTTTCCTAAAATCTACCACAATGAAGTTGATGGGAGAACGAATTAAATTACATCTAGACATACCTAATTATGTAATATAATAAATTGTGACGTAGAAGTAATTAAACTGAACATGAATATTTCTTGAACTATTATTACAGGTAAGTATGTATACTCATAATGGTATTAGAATCATAGTCCTAATAAATTGCGCACTGTTGTGGCATTAATACCTACATAATTAACGTTAGTTTCATAATTAAATTAAACTCAATTTCAAATTTATATAGAGCCTAATTTCTCCTTGACTATTTTTTTTAACTTACTTATAGCTTAGGTAAAGTGATTTTTAACCAAAGTGACTTTACATTTTTTTAACCGGCCCAATAATATTGCTTATGCCTTTTTTGATTTGAATTCAGGCGATTAAATATTTCAGGAAAGCTGTAGCAGCGTTGACATTTTTCAAATCTGTACCGTAACTTTTTCCTTGTTTTGGAATTACTTCAAATTATTATTTGATACTTCGACAATTTATAGCTAGGTAATAGTTGATTTTGTGCCCGTATCTTATATGACAATAATAGAAGCATCTGCTTTTTTTTGTTGGGGCATTATTTAATTAGTGAAAAAACACACAGTATGTAAGGAGATAACGACATATTAATTAAAAATAAAACGGAGACATTTTCGATAAGAGAAATTATAATTAATGAGGAGTTCTGGGAATTTTAATTTGAGCACATGTGAGAGATACACAAAACAAATACGACAGGAGAAGAGTCAAGGTGAAATAAATAAGCAAGGTATAAGTTGTCCACCGGGTTTCTTTAATTACGTTACGGCACAAGATGCGAGCAGATAGGGATAGAATGTCGTGTTTGGGATCCTGGCGAGCTGATGTATCGTATTTCAGTCAGACGGGGCAATAGCGAGATGTTTGCTTTGGCAATTCGATCTTATAAATGTTACACCTGAAAAACAACATTATGATGATGATGATGATGCGTCTGCTACAAATGCCCTGGCATTTTAAGAGCGACGAATAAGTAGGTACCTATATATTATATTAGAAAACTTACACCTATTCTGCAGTTTTTTTTACCAAACTGCAAAAATAACAAAATTAGTTGCGACACTTCTTATTGTCCAATTAAAAAGGACAACAAAAAATGTTTTTAAAGGCTTTATGATAACCGCCCTAAGCGGGTAGCGCGCCGCTAAACTTGCGAAGACGCCTTGGAATTGTTATTTACTGAACTCTGCAATAGAAGTCAAATAGAAACGGTTGCTGTCCTTTTTACTTCCTAATTCGCACCTACGAGACCGCCAGGGTAGCGTAAGACGCTTCTGGACCGACCTGAAGCCTGGAACTCTTTTGATTTTCACAACACTGTCGAGTTCTAAATTCCCCGATGAGTCCTCTGTGCAGTGTTGATTGAATGAGAGCGAGTGCTGCTAATTTAGATAGGATTTGTATGTTTTAACAGCCCTAAGCGGGTAGCGCGCCACTAAACTTGCGAATACGCCTTGGAACTGTTATTTACTCAACAGCACCTCTGAGTTCCAGCTCTCCAAAGGACTGAACTCTGCAACAAAAGTCAAATAGAAACGGGTGCTGTCCTTTTTACTTTCTAATTCGCACCTACGACTCCTATACGAGACCGCCAGGGTAGCGTAAGACGCTTCGGGACCGACTTGAAGCCTGGAACTCGTTTTATTTTCACAACACAACACCAACAATGAAAGTTAGGGTAGCGCCACCATCTGGTCTTAATATGGC
Organism: Malachius bipustulatus; assembly: GCA_910589415.1. Classification (NCBI taxonomy): domain Eukaryota; kingdom Metazoa; phylum Arthropoda; class Insecta; order Coleoptera; family Melyridae; genus Malachius; species Malachius bipustulatus. Next base: position 17,815,181 of record OU342634.1, read on the forward strand.
AAAAAAAAAAAAATATATGGACCCGAATGGACATTACTGAAAGGAATCCGTCCTTTTTCATAAGAAATGCGTATATAGGATGGCTAACGCCAGGAATAAGCCAGTGGCGGCTGAAGGACAAGTTGGTGCAGTATGGAGTCTAAATTTAACATAGTTTGTCAGGTTCCAAAGAACATGCGCAGCAAGTAAAATTATTTTCAATGTTCAAAGTCACGCAGTTTCCCACTATTTAAACATGTACTGTGAGATGTGAAAACTATAATAACTAAATGTCTAATAAATAACCACAAAAAATATTACTTCATAAAAACTTCCGCCCCCAAAAGGCTTGCGCCCCTTACCTATACAGCCCTATTAATTCTGCTGTAGTTGGGAAAGGTCCTGTTATGTAATAAAGTGGAAAAATTCTCAGGATGCTGCACGCGCCCAGTAATTATCATGATATTTTGATATTTTTTGTTAATGTTATGAATTATGATTTTTTTTCCGCCCGCCGCCCTGAACTTGCCGCCTGCGTGCGGGCACGCACAGCACACTGCCAGGTCCGGCCCTGGCTTTATATTCAAACCATCACGTCATCACGATGCTCATCGTGATGGAAAACGTAAATAAACGTATAGGAACCTCCCAAATTTTGACATGTGTTCAGGGCATCCAAAGAAATAAAAAAAGTCGTATAAAAGTTCAATTATTGTGATGAATTATAAAAGAGAAAGTTTTATTTTGTATATTAAAAATCACCTCCCTCCGTGTGAGGTTTCAAGGTTAGGTACTTAACTTAGGTCATCTCTGGACCTCACTTCCCTAGATTTTTGCGTCTTTAGGAACAGCTGAAATATTTAGTTTACAAAAGTTACACAGTTCGATTTAGGCACTACTAGAATGACCAGCTTCACAGCACTCATGAGAGCTGATCTCATTCAGGTTAATGGCGGTATTTTTGAAAATTTAATCGAAATTAGATTTTATTTCATTCTCTATAAACATACTGTTCAAATCTGGGGGGCTTCTTACGAGATTCCCTCTATAAGAAACTTCAGGGATTCATAGGGAATAGAAGTACCTATGAGTTAATCTGATATGCATGGAGCATTTTGCATTATAATTTTTCGAGTTCTAAGCGATAATCAGTAAATTTTACGGACGACTTAGACCGACAATAATTGGCCTACTAAAAATAATAATGAAGAATTTTGTCCTGTTTGATTAGGTACTTATTAAAGAAATAATTATTATCAAAATGCAGCGACGGCATTAAAACTTATCAACTTTTCTTACCGTCAATAAAAAAAAAATTATGGATCAAAAATTGTCGGAACTATTATAAAAATATACCGATCGGTTTTGGTAGGGGTCATTATTTTACATGAAAGTACATATTTTGGGCTCTATAGTACTACATAAAGGTACATATTATTGACAAATAATCGCGCTAAAACACAAATTTTTATTGTGAAAAGTAACACATTTAAATTTTCCGCCTCATTCCATGTGACATGAAAATGACCTAATTGAAATCCACCTTGATTGCAGCTATTAGATTTTGTGGTAGATGTACACAATACTGTAATATTAACGATTTTCCTTATCACCGGCGGAAATAAGATTAAATCATGAATTTTAGGCAGTTTAAAAAAAATTTGTTCCCCAGACTCCCCTTCGCCTTGAGGATTATCCCTGTCTCACAGCATTGTACTTAATATTTGAGCTGTCGCATTGACTGTTAAATTAATTTAGTTGTTTAAGGGCCGGTTGTTCGTACGTCAGTTAAAAATTTTGAGATAATTACTGATTTTAAAATGCTCTGTATTATCAAACCATTGGTCTGATATTTCTGAAAATGAATTCTGCTCGCTTTAAGAAGAGTTAATTACTGATTAAAAATACAAGATCATTAATTATATTCGCCGTATTTTCAAAATTTGCAATTTAAAATCAGTAGTTATCTCAAAATTTTTAACTGACTTACGAACAACCGGCCCTAAATGTAACAAAGGATAAGGTAACTCAGAGAAATATAATTTCCCCCCAAATTCCAATTGTTTTGTAATTTCCTACATAAAACAACTAGGGAATAAAACGTTTATTTGCAACTTATTTTAGAACAAAAGTCGCTAGAAGGTACATATTTTGCTACAATGAAGTCAATAATTTTTACATATTATTATGGTTTTCAACCAAGATGGCTATAGGACCGCTGTTTCTGTGAAATGGGTAAGTGGGCTTTGGTAACGCTTTAGGCAAACCCTCCCCTGAATCCATAGTCGAATTTTGACAAAATTGTATAGGTAGGTATACCGGGCACCTAAAGTGTGTTATTATTAAGGTATATATTAAATAATCGGTAAAATCAAGCCGAACTTTCAAACAGACCGTAAAACTATCAAATTGAGTTGGTTCAAAACGGCAATGTCATCTTACTGCCAGACGACGCTTTAAACAAGTTTTAAGTTTATATCATTATATTTGATGTCTTTTGGGACGGGGAATTTCTATAATTCCGTCGTATTTTATGCATTCGTTTCCTTATTTAATGAGGGGTAGGTTCGGTGGACGTGGCCGTCAGAGGTTGAAAGATGGGACCCTGGACACGAAGTGGTGGGTTATTTATTGACGACAACGGCTTGTCACACTGAGGAGAGTTTATGTGGACCTGTTCCGATGGAATGTCTAGATAACACTTGATATTCTACGGCCTATTGTTTTACTCCGCTGCTTTTTGCTGGGCTACCAGATTGTTTACACTCGCGATGGAAAATTCGAAACACCGTCGTCGGATTGGATTGCCTCTGAAACTCATCATCGTGTTATTCGGAGATGGCATAGAGAATTGTCAAGTTTAAATTTATAGCCATTGAATCTCGCGTTCTTTTCAGTGAAAAAAGTACAGAGAAATTATAATAGTGGAATCGTATATACCTATAATATTTTATTATGGATTGGTTATTGTTTTGACTTAATAAGACTCGTATTATATAGGCCAAATTATTGTTGATCTACCGACAGTTGAAGGTTTATTATAAGTAAAGATAATGTTGGCAAATGTCGTGAAATTTTATTAGGTACTAACTTATCCTAAATGTCTTGTCAAAGTAACAACTCAGAATTATTTAATTATTATTATTGTAAGGAATTTTGAAGGTAATTTCATGCACAGGTGTCATCATGATTGTTTTTTAAACAGTGCGTCTCAGGAAAAATATTCGAAAGACTATTAAGTGTTGAATGGACATACGGCCATCAGACAAAGCCGCGTATCAGGTATCACAATAGGGATAGAAAACATTTCAACATGCTAGTAATTGCTTGTTTTTAATCTGACATGTCTAGTTCCCCAGGGATTCGTATTGACGCCAGCACTGGACGTCCCCTCGCGTCCTAATGGATCGTAATTTGCTCGCGGGGTGATGAGATTGCCAGGATCCAGGATGATAAAAGAAAGGAACGACACATAATAAACAGTGTACCTACTCTATTATTTTGTCAGACAATGCTCCAAACAACCGCTTCGTATATTATGTCTGTCTGTAAATAGGTATAACTTTCATTCTTGCAGCATTTATTGCACTTATTCTATTCTTGTATAGAAATCTGTATAAAGGGGATACTGGTTTGTGTATCATTTTGAACTGATGTTTTTCCTATTACATATTATTATTATTTTTACTGATGTATAACATGGCTGTGGACGAACAATTGCGTTTTTGAAATCAGAGTTGATTCCGAACTGTTTTGCCGTGGTCCATGGAGATTTGCTCCAAAAGTTTCGTCAATTGAAGCTAGCCTCGAAAGCCTACACACATCAATTACGTTTTTTTGATTCACAAAGCTGGTCACTCACCTCGGTGTATTCGTTAGCATTGCCGGAAAAATTTTGTCGCATCTGAGAGCGAGATTTCGCAAGTTACCGAGCTCTCACTCGGCACTCGTTACACACATGACGAAATTTCTCCGGCTTTCTCCGGTTTGTCAGATGGGCGATCGCCTTAAAGTGAAAATAACACCACAGTTTCGTCATTTGCCCGTAATATTTTAGCAAAATGTTTGAAAAATGTCTGACAGATAGGTGTGGGTACTTTGTTAAGGAATAATATTTATGAAACGTTATAGAGTTATAAATTTCGTTTCAACTTATCTTAAAAATTTCTCATTAGTGTCATTTTAGGTATCCTTATACCTATATTATTTTTTGAATTATTACGCGCATAGCGTATACAAGTACCTATATGTTTAGTCGCAAATAAGTGACCCTGGAAAAAAGCTTGAAACTCAAAAAATTAAAAGATGTTTTCTTATGAAAAGTTTATTCAACCATTGTAAAAAATTGAAAATTTGATAAGTATAGGTACTTAAAACATGACCTAAGAAAAAAGCAGTAAGAATATTTTATTATTTTATTGTCGAAATTATTTTATTTTATTAATCGAAAATAATAATATGAATTATCATTGTTATGAATAAATAAAATTATTGGCCGGTGTTTATAAACCTATAGTGTTGTTTTTTTTTTATATAGATAACTATACAGGGTGTTTCAATAATCAGTGCAGAAAATTCAACTGGAGATTCCTTGCTGAATTTTAAGGGGGGTCTGTCATAAAAAAATTATTAAAGGCTTCCCTAAGAAGCTACCCTACCCTTAAAGTAGGGTAAAAATTCATATTTATCGATTTTTTTCTGAAATGACTTGAAATAAAAAAAGATGGCTAGGTATTTGAATATACAACTACCAGGAAGTCTCCATAATTACATGATTTTATCCACCCTTGTTCTCTGCAAGGGTGTGAATCATGCTGCACTAAAAGTTTTTTTTCCAGAACTTTTTTCCTAATAATTTTATTTTATTTTATTTTTAAATTCACATTTTGGAGGGCCAGTTCAATTAAAAAAAAATTGTCTTAAAAATTTCACGGAAATTCAATACTTTTCCACTAAATAAATAAAATAAAGGGATGTAGGTACCTATTCAAGAAAATGGTTGTGCACCATTTTGAGCACTGTCACAAACAAAATATTGTTAATTTAATTAAATATGATTTTGTTTATTGTTTATTATTTTTTTGTGTTATTTAATGTTTATTTATTTGTATAAATATTTTACATATACCGGGTGTAACATAAGTCACCATGAACATGGGTCCGAAAATGCTTACCCGCTGAGTTATATAGCCCCTTAAATTTGGGACCCTGACGAAGGTTTTTATTTATTATTATCTCCGAAACCGTTCAACATAAGATGACGAAATTTCACATCCACCAATGTTTTTATGCCTAATAAGATAGACTGTAAGTAGATCACTTTGAAATTTTTACCAAGGGTGGGTTAAATCTGGGGGGTGTGGGGTAAAAATTACCTGAACTTTTATAGCATTTTCGTACCCATGTTCATATGAACTTTTTTTCTTAAAATGATCTCAGGAATCATCCCCTCTGAAATCTTTCGCAGTACTTATGTTACACCCGGTATACAAGTATAGTATACAAATTTGCATATTTTTATCAATATGTATGTAAAATCACAATTTTATAATTTATGTAAGTCCGCTTATTCTATTTCTTTAGTGGAAAAGTATTGAGTTTCCGTGAAATTTTTAAGAGACAATTTTTTGTTTTAATTGAACTGGCCTTCCAAAGTGGTAATTTAAACATAAAAAAAAATATTAGGAAAAAAGTTCTGGAAAAAAACTTTTAGGGGAATAGTATATGATTCACACCCTTACAGAGAACAAGGGTGGATAAAATTATGTAATTATGGAGACTGCCTGGTAGTAACATTCGAATACTAAGCCGTCTTTTTTTTTATTTCAAGTCATTTCAGAAAAAGTCGATGAATGTGAATTTTCTACCTCATTTTAAGGGGATGTAACTTCTCAGGGGAGGCTTTAGGAATTTTTTTATGACAAACCCCCCTTAAAATTCAGCAAGGAATCTCCAGTTGAATTTTCTGCACTGATTAATGAAACAACCTGTATAGATCGATTATTAAGGTATAAATGTTTCATTAAACCGTTTTTAAATTTTTTTCCGTTTCAATTGACTTTGCAAAGACTATAAATGCCATAGTGCATGTTTTTTGAAAGGAAAAAAGATCGATAAGAACATATTTTTATAACTCATATAGAAAATTGAATTAAATTTATAGACTTTCCGTGGTAATTTTTCTGATATAAATAACTAACATTTATCCTGCTGGTTTTCCGTCGTGTATTACATATTGCTAGGGGTTGTTATTCGTTATGGCTAATTTAGGTCCATTATCAATGAATTATTGTGTATCCCAACACCTGGAGACACCTTTCGGGATTATCGTCGGTCCCACCCCGCTATTGAGATTACGCATCGTTAATGTATGGTTACGTCTGGCACATGTCACTTTCCCATCCTAGTAATACTAGGCACTAGACACTATTATAAGGCTCGCCTGGTTTCCTGACTAGAGGATTTGGGATTTCAGGCTGGATTTAGGTGGGTAAGGGTAATCAGGGAATGTGGCGTCGGCAGTTATATACTTATAGTTCAGATCCAAAATAGTAGTCACCAACTGACATTACTAAAAAAACTATTTTGGATAAGCGGTAAGCAGAAAAATTTCCCCTAAACATCAGTTTCTGAGTGCCGCTTCTCTGAAATTGCTTTTTCAGTAATGTCAGTTAAGTAGTGACTTACTATTTTGGATTTGAGCTTGACCTAGTTAGGAATTAAAGCTTTTTTCCCGGTAGGTATAGGTACTGATTATACCTAGTATAAAAGCTATTTTGACAACTTGTGTTGGCATTACATAATTATATTTTACTTTTTACATCAATATTATTGCAATTCGTAGGTAGCACCTACAGGTAGAAATTTTAAATAAAAAGCTAATAAAACGTGAATGTTGTCAACATTAGCATGACCTCTGTTTCATATCATAGATGAAGATTTATATGAATAACGGCCAATATTATAAACGCTGGTTAAGTTAACTGACCGATTTCTGTGGTCGTTTCTGGAGAAGATATAGACTACCTATAGGTCGAAATTATTGCATTTTAATTACTCTTGGCATAAAAGGGATTACAAAAATATTAATAAAAGTTATTCGAGGTCAATATTAGCTTCATAATCGGGCACAGAAATCTGCCAGTTAACTTAACCAGCGTTTATAATATTGGCCGTAAGAGAGACATAGATAAGAATTAGAATTATTATTTTTGGTACCTATATCCTATCTACACTTTATACTTAAGTAACTTATCTTATCTGAAAAAAAATCTTATCTGTTTTTTTTTCTATAATATATAAACATCCGAAATAACTACATATGACTGACTCATTAAAATATAGATTTTTTTCATTCTACGAATATTATCCTCGGAAGTTCAAGAACAAGAATTCTAGAATCGCAGAGTCCAAGAACAAACTCTTCTGTGAAAACTCGCGCGCAGTCGCCGTTTCAGTGCACAGTTATTCGCTGAAATACAAGGAATCAATAAATGTTATCTGGGATCGGAACTTCTCTAACTCCTCCTACACTCTGTAAATGTAAGAAGTACATACATGCATGCGATAAACATTTTAAGCACACAACTGCACAACTCGTAAACTTACTTGACTGCATATAATGACCGCCATCTTGTCTTTTATACCATCGACGGTGTACTTACGGTAATACGGACCATGAAGTCTGTTTATGTACCTTTTTAACACATGCTAAGATAAATTAGTTGATTGTTCATCATTTTAGCACTGATTATATGTATTATATTTTTGCAATTTTTTTTTGGAAAATACTCATATCATACCTATTCTCAACAAGGTACCTACCTAGGTACAATAATAACAAAAATAATTACTTGTTGATTTAAAGAAACGTTCTTTGAAGCAGAGGTTTCCTTATAATGAATTCTACAGGGTATTGGAAGGAATTAAAGGATGAGGCATTAAAAAGGAATCTCAACATAAAAAACACGCATGTACAGGCTGATCAGTAACTCGCGCACTCCGAATACAGGGCGATATAGAGCCCATTAAAATGAAGGATATTCTGCAAAAAAAATTGAACCCAACGGTTGGTTTTCAAGTTACAGAGTTTTCCTCATCCTATACAGGGTGTCCCGTATCGTTATGTTCAAAATTCTTGAGCATATAGTAGGCGTAATTTTGAGCCCAAAAAACCCAAAAGTGACAGGTCTATCTTTATTCGTTACAAAGTTACATGCCAAAGAAAATTATGACTAGTAAATAACAAGATTCAACTTTTAAGCCACAAAAATTGCCACACATGAGTAAACGTCACCGAAATAAACATTAGTAGAGAGTAGAGGTTCCCCTGCTCATACGAAATGGCATTAGGATTCAAAGAGATGCGGCACCAGCATATTTCGGAATTGGTGTTTGTAACTAAATACCAGAGAGAAATTATTATTCGATCGTATTCAGCAAGCTGGTCAAAATATAGGTACGCGAAAAAAGACGAGAAAACTGTTACTTTTGCAATAGGCCTCCGAGCACAATTAAGCTTGTATTCAGCAAGGAATAGGACATTTTTAACACATGATAAACTAAAGATTTGGTAAATAAAATAAGTTTTATGTGGTTTTCAAAGTTAAATCTGGTATTTACTAAACATTATTTTCTTAGGCCTGTAACTTCGTAACGAATGCAGATAGACCTGTCACTTTTAGGTTTTTTAGGCTTAGAAATAAGCATACTATATGCTCACAAAATTTGAACATAACGATACGGGACACCCTGTATAGTTTAAAGGTAATTTTTTCAATAACCGTGATAAAAATTAATGAAAAATTCAGTTTACTGTAATGTCTGGAACGGATACCGTTCATCAATTTTTTTTTTTCACAAAAACTCTTTACAAAGGAATTGAGAATGTTGGAAATTGCTACCATACCTAAATCTGAACGAAATTTGAAGTTTGGCAACCGCATAAACTCAACTTGAAATGAAAAATATTCAAATGCCTTTGTTGCTACGGAAATAAAAATAATAACAATACCATCTAACCCGAACTTATTCACATGTTCAGTGCAGTGTTGCCACCTTTTTTTTTTTTACAAAAATGGTCATATCTTTGGAAGAAAATAACTTACAACACTGCAGTAAGAAGATTTACCACTCTTAAAAAGTGAAGTTTACCGCGGCATTATGCTTCGAGTGCGCGAGATACTGATCACTCTGTATAATAAATCTGCATGGTGCCATATGCAAAAATGGTCTAATTTGTAGAAAACGTATAGGTACCAAACAGCTGGTAAAACGTTTTAACGTATGGGAAAAATGTTATTTTCCATCTTTTTAGAAAAAAAAATTGCCATACTTTGTGTTTTTGAAAAGATTAAATTTGAGCACATGGGTGTGAATTTCAGTTCCATCAGAGAAAAGGCCATTTATTTTATTCCTTAGATATTCAACAAATGTATTGTGCAGTTATTAAGAAATGATTTTTTTATATTATACGCGCAAGTGGCCAAATTGTGGCAATTTTTGAAATTTCAACTTGTTGCTCATTTTTCTCGGTGTAATTTTGAATTTGCAATGTTTGACTGCAATATTAGTTAATATTAATTGTTCGTAATAATTGAAAAAAAAAGTAATAAAAACTAATTCCAAAAGCGAAATTTTCCAATTTAAATCAAAGACACTCTCACATTTTTCAACAGTTTTGGTGCAACATGTAACAGGAAGAAATCATCTTATAAGTTTACGTTTATTTTCAAGTTCATGAGAAATGAACGAAAATTAGCTTTTAATTCAATTGAGCTTCAAAGATGTTTATTTTTGGATTGCGATGAGTATGATGTTTTCCGGTTGTCACGCATGTCACATGCAATAAGTGAACATTTTTTGTGACCTATTCTGATTTAAACGTTACTTTATGTTAATTTCTTATTAAATAGGAAATAATATACATGAACTTGTTATATGTACATGATGGTTTCTTCTTATCGAATAGACTTTGCACTAAAAACAGAAAAATGTGACAAAAATTTTATTAAATTCGAAAGTTTCGCTCCTGGTACCTATTAGTTTCTATTAATCCTGTTGATTTTTCTAATTATTATATACAATACTAACTAGGTAATTAGGAATCCCATGCAGTCAAAATATTTCATATTTAACATTAAGTACATTAAGTACATTAAGTACAAATGAGCGAAAAGTTGAAATTTCAAAAGCTACTACTTTTTCGTCACCTCTGTAAAATATTTAAATTTTTTATTCATAATTGGCAATACATTTGGTGAATATCTAATGAATTTTGCCCAAATAAACGCCATTTTCTCTGGAACTGAAATTCAAACCATGGAGCTTAGTGTGCTCAAATTTAATCTATTAAAAAGCACAAACTTATGACAAAAAATAATATAATCAAAAAAGATGGATATAACAAAAAAGGTTTACCATGGTGCGAACTTTTTGACGGACTCCGTATAGGTACCTGAAATATTACTAGGTCTTCATTATATGGACCTCCGTTGCGGGCATTGCAGTCGCGCTAATGAAAAAATAATATACCCAAAACTTAATTTGCTTAATATAAGTGAAAAAAAAATTGAATAAATTTTGCAATACTTAAAATCCGATTGCACAAACGTAATTAAAAATCTTGTCAGATAATTACTGATTTTAAAATGCCCTGAATTATCAGAATATTGGTCTGATATTGCTATGGAATTAAGTTCTAAGTACTCCCGTTTAGGAGTTAATTACTGATAAAATTAAAAGGTCATTGGAAATATTCAACATATTTTCAAAATTTGCACAATTTAAAATCAGTAAAATTATTATCTGACAGGATTTTTAATTACGTTTGTGTAACCGGCAACCGGCCCTGATAGTTGTAAATTTACCTATCCTAATATATGTTTTAATTTTCACGACTCTTATAGGTATACAAAATAAGATACGATGATCGTGCCTAATATGAAATAAAAACATGTATAAACTTGATGTTATATAATATGACAAATATTTCTTATCATGAAATTTGTTTCAGGTCCTCAAGTACTGTGATCACCTTCATGGAAAGTGGTACTTTTCTGAAGTGCGGGCAATATTTTCAAGAAGATATTTACTGCAAAATGTCGCCATTGAAATCTTTCTTGCTAGTAGAAGTAAGTATAATACCTAGTCATTAAATTATATTTTCTATTTTATAATAATTGTTGAACCATTACAACAAAAATTGCATAATAAGCAAAGAAAAATAATTTTATTCTGGATGCTTGTTCCAAAGGTTCAAACTGCGGTAGGGCTGATAAGATTTTTTTTTACTTTTATCCAAATATTAAAATTGTAATAATTTTATTAGTGATAATTTAACTCATGTATTAAAAATGACATAAGGAATAGTGTTTTTGTCACTTTGACATCGGATAAAGTTAGCCCTATAACTTTGCATCTGGATAAAATGTAAGCTAGCTTTTTAGACGCAAAATCAAGTAAGTAGTTACCAAGGTGATATTAATTGACAAATTAATAAACGTCATTTATTAATAATTATTATTATTCGTTAAATTATCTCCCTAAATTACACACGAGCTTATATTTTTTATCCGGATAAAGATGCACTTTTAAACTCAAATTTGTTTTTTCTTTGGCAATTCAACTCGTCAAATTGTCAGATAAAACGACTCGTCCTTCGGACTCGTCGTTTTATCAGACAATTTGACTCGTTAAATTGCCAATAAAAAACAAATTTTCGTTAAAACTGCATCTTTATCCGGATAAAAAATAAGCTCTCGTGTAATTACCCCCGACAAAAAATCAAGCCATTGGCATGGCGACATACCAACAAGTAGAAATTATCCATAAATTTATGATTTATCCACTTCTTGTATTCTCTCTTCCATCTTCAAAATAAATATCCGGTAGGAAACCACGATATTTGAGAAATCGAATCGGTTTGATTACGTATAAGTGGAATTGTCATTTAAAAATTAAGATCAATATCTTGACAAAAAATAAAATCTAAGCAACGGTAGTTGGTAAAATAACTTGTTAAGACGACTCGCTACAAAATACATAATTCATATAACATTCAATAATAGTGATTTATTATTAAGATAATTCATATATTGATTTGATAAAGCCAAAATAACGTCTGATAATTCTCAATAACTCATACATCTTCCAATCTAGATTTTTTTCTTTCTCGAGTCTTTTACCCTCTCTCCGTCTCCTCCTGGGTTTGGGTCTGGTCGATTAGAAGTTGTCGGTAACAAACTTATGATGGCTTATCACGAACGAAACGCTTTTTATATTTTTATTGGTCCTTCTTTGTCTCAATGAAAATAACTGAAACTTTTTTCAGCTTCAATTATGTTCGCGTTTCCTGATCAAGCCACCGTGAAAAAGGTAATAAAAGCTCTACCAAGAGTAGGAGTCGGGATAAAATATGGAATACCGCAAACCAGGTAACTTTACATTCTAGGCTAAAATTTAAACAGCTTTTTATGTCATATTTTCTATGTATAGGAGAGCAAGCATGATGTCTCCGAGGCAGCTAATGCGACATTCCAATATGACGCAAAAATGGCAAAGACGAGAAATATCAAATTTCGAATATCTTATGTTTTTAAACACCATCGCTGGTAAGTATAATGTACCTAGGTATATAATTCTAATCTTCCAAAGTATTTGCATTCGAGATTTGTCTAAATATACCTATACCGTAATTTCTGCATCCTCTTTAAATTAAGTACAAAAATAAATCAGCACGTCGTTGTCAATTAGGTGATATTCTCGCTATAAGAAGGTAATTTGGTCGTTTGACGGTGCGTAAAAGAGTGATGTCTTTTTTTCCATTTTTTTGCTTCAGGCAGTTCAGGCATCAGAATAAGACTTCATGCAAAATTAGCTACCGTACGCCATCGAAAATATCTCTAAATAGTCTAAATTAAAAGCACATTTATAACTAACTCTCTGTAACTTCTGAATTATGAGCGCAGCTCATTAAATTGTTATTCTTTTATCGTGAAGCTTTTTGTCGATGTACACACAACACACTTCCAGAAAAAAAATCAACTAAAAAGCTTTCTCTTTCTTTGTCATTTCATTATAATCTCTCTGTAACACTTGACACAGACGATTTGTTCCGCAAATGACTCCAGTGAAACTTACGGCGTCTCGGTGCAAGAATAATGATGACAATGTAATTATAGGCCATTAAACGTACAACTTAACTATGAAGGTCTTTATGAATAACATCGGGGGATTCAGAGTTGCATTTGCAGCCCGTAGAGTGTATCATCCATGGTATTAACAACTTGAACATACGCAGGTAATAAACCACTTCAAATTACACATCCTGTTAGACAATTAACGATTCTCGTATAAAATTATCATCGTAAACTTCGAGGACTTCTGCGTTCCCAGACTGCGAGATGACAAATAATAATAATAATAATGGACATGTGTGAATGTTCTTCTTGTACCTCCAAGCTCGAATGTCAATTTAAATGTAATTGCAACAATATTTTCATAATTGAATATACGTACAGATACAGGTAGGTACCTACACCTAATAATTTGTATTCTTTATATGGATACTTACAGTATGTTTCCTCAATTTAGCATTTTTTGAACAAATATTTATTATTCATATTTTTTCTTGCATTGGTATATTGGTAAGTATACCAATATACCAATGGAGGATTGAACATTATTAATTAGTTCTTTTGTAAACTTACAACTTGTCAGAATAAAATTTTGATAGAAACCACTTTAGCTGTCTTCATAGAAACTTTTTGAATGCAAGAAAGGTTACAGCTTTTTTTGAACGAAAAAACCATTACCTAAAAAAACATCCTTGCAGTAGTATCTACCTACAGTTTAATTTTTTCTAAATAAATTGGTGTTACAAACTTAAAGGGGGGATAGAACGTCCAAAAAAATTCAAATTTTTTTTAAACATACCCTTTAAAATGCACCGTTTTTGAGATACAGGCTGCTTAAGTTGAAAAAATTAATTCGTTTTTTGCGGATAACTTGGGAACCGCTTGTCGCACGGATACCAGCTTTTGTACAAATAGGAACCTTAAAAAAGTAATAATTTCTAATGCCAAATGATTGGCTTTGCATAAAGCAGTGGCGGAGATTTTGGGGTTGACAAGGTTTTTTCGCCCCTATTTTCTACGCCACTGGGAAGATAGCTGCTTTGGAAACATTTTATAAAATTTTGGAGTTTTTTACGCAAAAAATTATTCTTTGCAATTTATTGTGAAACTAACCATTTTTGAAAAAAAGGACATTTTATCATCAAAAAATTAAACTCAAAGACACAAAATTTTAATGAATTGGAAAACCATTGACACAATAACGAAAGATAAATTGAATTTTAATTATTGTTATTAACAAGATTCAATTTAACAAAACTCTAAGTATTAACAATTTCAAAATTTTTAACATTGTTTAGTGGTTAATTTGTTTTCAAAAGATGTTCGAAGTGTCCACCTTGTGCATTGATGCAAGCGTGCAGTCTTTTTATAAAATTTGTTCTAGTTTCTTGAAAAACTTGGGGAGAGTTTCGAATTGTCCCAAATGCTTCCGTTATGCGCTGCCGAAGTTGTTCTTCAGAGTTTATGGAATTAGCATAAACCATATTTTTGATATGTCCCCACAAAAAAAAAACGGCTGCATTTAAATCGGGTGACCGCGGCGCCCAAAATATTGGAGCATCAGCTCCTCTGCCAATCCATCTACCAGGAAATTGCTGATGTAGAAAGTGCCTGACTGCAAGACTGAAGTGAGCTGGTGCACCGTCATGCTGGTACCACATTTTTGTCGCCGAGTTGCAAATTAACAACCTCCAAAAGTTCGGGCAGGTCATTTTGAAGAAAGTTCAAATATTCATCACCTCCTAATCTTCGAGGTAAAAAAAATGGTCCAAGCAAATAATTCCCCACAATCCCTGCCCAGACGTTCACCGAAAATTTTTCTTGCAATTTGGTTTGAATAATGGCATGGGGATATTCATCATTGTCAGCGTATACATGTAAATTGTGCAAATTTAGTATCCCATCTTTTGTAAACGTTGCTTCGTCAGTAAACAAAATCGTTCTAACAAAATTTACATTCCTCACATGAAGATCTATCAATCGCCGGCAAAATTCTAATCGAGGCTGATGGTCTTCTGGTTTTAATGCCTGTACTTTTTGGTAGTGAAATGGACGAAGGCCGTTTTCTTTAACAATTCGGTTAACTGTTGTTTTTGGTAATCGTACTCGACTAGCAACTTAGATTAGACAATAAACTACCTAATCAGTAAAATGAACGTGGGACCAAATTTGCCTCAATGACTTTTGGTACTGACAGAATTTGAATCTTCAAGCAATTCAATTTATTGTTTATAGTCCATGCATTGTGTATCAGTTCATATTTTTTCAAAGATTTTACAGGGTGCATCATGTATCCTTCTCTATACCTAACATTGCTATCTCGGAAAAGGTAAAGGTAGAATAGGGCATCAAAGGTTCAAAAGTTTCGTAATTACATGTCTTTCAATATAGCGTTTGAAGATTGCAAAAAAATCAGCAGTTCACAAAAATATTTAGAAAAAACTGAACATCTCTCAAAACTAAAAATCGCCATAACTTTTTTTCTTATGGGAATTTTAAAAATCTTAAAGGTTCGAATGAAAACATACGCAGTTGTCTACATTTTCATCTAATTTGCGATTTTTTGGCCTACTAGATTTTGAGATGATAGAAAGATTAGTACGTCGCATGGAATCTTGATCGCCGTTTAATTTGTGACCACATCTCTAGTGGTATGGGTTTACACTTATCTTTGTGCAACACCTGTCATGTTGTCATTACACTGGTGCAACCTATTAAAGGGAGTTCTCTCGATGAAGCCAGTTTGTTTACCTCTAACGCAGCCAGAACATTTGTTTCACTGACCGTTAATTTATCTTTGCTTTCATTCAAAAAACTGTTTTTCTCACTCCCTGTTTGCCACTTTTTGAAACTGCGTTATAATGGGTTGCATCCTTTCAGGATAATCGTTCAAATATGCTTTGAAAATTTCTTTCTGCATTTCGTCCACACAATGTAGGTACAAAACCTATCATACCTTTCTTCTGGACTGTAACTTGCCATGATTTTGATGTTTAAACAAGAAGTAAAACCAAAATACCTTTAACTAAAATACGGGAAACTTATATTTCAAAAGATGGCGACAAAAGTAAAACCCATATGGCGATTTTTAGTTATTTTCAGCTTTTTCTAAATATTTTGGGAACCGCTGATTTTTTTACAAACTTCAAACGTCATATTAAAAGACTGTAATTATGGAACTTTTGAACCTTTGATGTCCTATTATTACCCACTTATTACCGTTTCCGAGATAGCAACATCGAAGGTGCATGGTGCACCCTATATACTATACACATGTATTAAGTTGCTATAGGGTGGTAATTGAAGCAGTGCAAAATTTCTAAAAGTTCGCCGTGCTCCTATTTGACCAATTTTTTTTCTGAATTTCAATACAAATGACTTCCCAAATCTGATGGTTCGTAAATTCACATTGGTACATACATCTTCGTACATTTTTCTGCTAATAGTCCGGTTCCATGTTGTCGTTCAATCATCAATCTTTTGCTTCTAAAGCATGCAGTTGTCAAAAGTTTCAGTTATTGTACCTTATCTTGAAAATCCCTCAAATTTTCTTCTGCCTGCCTATAAAGGCAAATTATTTCCGCCAAAAAGTAAAGTCTGATAAAAAGAGACAACAAAAGAGATAAATTGATAAGACACAGTTAACAGAAAGGCGGAACACTATGAAAAAAAAAGATTGGAAATTCCTAATGCTGGCAGACTTTACACTGATGTTTATATGGATTTTCAAAACATCAAAATTTCTGCAGAAACAGTAGATAGATCCATGAAGTCGTAAAATGAGAATCGCCGTCCCTTACTGCCACTGCAGGGCCTAAAATAGCTCCCTAACCATCAGCTATGCCGCATCCGACTCATGAGTGAGGCGGCGCCTAATGCACTCTGACATATCCCATCCGGCGAGCCGCGGCCGCCGTCGCGACGTCCCCCTCCTCTGCTTTCGCGAGGAGAGTCGTATATCACAGTAATAGGCCCATCTCTCACTCGGAGATCGAGCGCTCGCAGCGGCTCTTAATTAGTCACCTATTAATACTTTAAGTGTGCGATCTCTGCTAGGAGTAATGTCTTGTCATCAAGCTTTTTATACATGTGATAAGAGTTATTTTATCTAGTCGACGTTTTCGCTACAAGAGTTACAGAGATTAGATTAAGAAATAACAACCCTTTCTTGCGAATGCCAATTATATTTATTTGTTTTATTGGTGAAGAGAAATGAACAAGATTTATTATTTTTAAAATCCATGGTAAAAGCAGAAGTTCTTCACAATAATGAATGTACATACTTACACAACAATTGGTTGATTTAAAATACATGCTACACCTGAACGCTAATTTCTTATCGATTTTTTTGTTAATGTGCAGGGCGAACCTACAATGATTTGAATCAATATCCGGTGTTTCCTTGGGTCCTCACAAACTATGACAGCAAAGATTTAGATTTGAGCCTCCCCAGCAATTACCGAGACCTTTCCAAACCAATTGGAGCTCTTAATCCCAGCAGAAGGGCATACTTTGAAGAAAGGTACTCAACATGGGAACACGAGAGCATTCCTCCTTTCCATTACGGAACCCACTATTCAACGGCAGCTTTTGTGTTCAACTGGCTCATCCGAGTGGTAAATACGATTTTTCCAAACCTTTGAATCATAAATCTAACCGCTATTTTTTAGGAACCCTTTACGTCTATGTTCTTAGCTCTCCAAGGAGGAAAATTCGATTATCCCAATCGATTGTTTTCTTCGATAGCGTTGTCGTGGAAGAACTGCCAAAGAGATACCTCAGATGTCAAAGAACTGATTCCGGAGTTTTATTTTTTGCCAGAAATGTTTGTCAATTCCAACAGATATAGGTTAGGGAATAATGAAGAAGGTAGACCTATCAGTGATGTCGAACTACCTCCCTGGGCCAATACCCCGGAAGAATTCGTAAGAATTAATAGAATGGTGAGTGGCACGAACACACGTTAAATGTTACAGTCATTATTTTAATCTTGAATTTTCAGGCTTTAGAGTCTGAATTTGTGTCTTGTCAATTACACCAATGGATAGACTTGGTCTTTGGATACAAGCAAAGAGGACCAGAAGCTATCAGGGCGACCAATGTGTTCTACTACCTGACCTATGAAGGTAGTGTCGATTTAGATTCTGTGCAGGATAAAATTATGAGAGAAGCTATCGAGAATCAAATTAGGAATTTTGGACAAACACCATCGCAGTTGCTGATGGAACCCCATCCTCCCAGAAGTTCAGCAATGCATTTGGTAAGTTTTATTTATTTATTTATTATGTTTTGATTTCATCTCTTATTCATCTTCATAATATAAAGGATAAGGTGAATGGGATAAAGCTGACCTAAATGGAACCTAGCAACAAAATGAAGTTTTCAGTAAACTTGTATCAAGGTTTTTTGCACACATTTACATTAAAATGAACAGAATGACCCACTTTTTGAAACTCTTATCACAATTCACAAACCATGTCTAAGATACTTTAAAAATAACCAATTTTGTAATTAATAACTTGTAATTTTGGAAAGTTTTTGGAATGGCAATTTAATTAGAAATCCAGTGTGATTCTCGACTTTAGTTAAACTCTTAGACTATATTAATAAATATGGACCGCGCCTTCCCTATCTTAGCTTGAACTCAGTTTTGGTTTGTTGATATTCTCTCTCGCACTCATATGCTGTTTCTGGCGGGCTAAAGGGAACGACGTAAAACGTAAACAAACAGAACGCAACGGCAGTGGCGCGCTCGAGTTCAGTTATAGGAAATGTAATAATTACATAAATTATAATAATGATCATAATATTCATAATATTATTATTTTATTTGCAGTTTTTGTTACAAAAAACATAAATTATGGGAATACTAATATGTAGATATTAAATTAAGAAAATATATACTTATAGCTACCTATACAAAATAAAAGGTACAAAAAGGTAATAACAATTTAGCAAATAAAAAATCGATAGGAAAGTCGGAAAGCAATATACATCAGTAGGTACCTAAAATATTTTTTCAATTTCTTACATACAGTAGAAGCTCGATTATCCGGAACTCGGTTATACGAACTATCGTTTTTGCGTTCTCCGTTTTATCCGGAAACAACAAAAACAGTAAACAGCAAACACATTTGTTGTGCCGTGAAACCCTGCCTGTTCTCATGAAAATGCAAGAGATTCATAACGTGCTTAAACCAGTCGCCATCGCTCGCCACTAGTACATAGATAAATTAAGGTTATTATATACTGTAGTCATTATTATCGGTATTTCTTTTAAAGAGGTGGAGGGACTATGCGTCTAGAAAACGTCTGACTAAAGTAAAACAATCATACATACAACAGAATAATATGCACTTTTTAATAATAAAAATTCAAAGCAACAAGTTTTCAGTTTTAAATTATTTTAGCAGTTCCTTCCTAGCAGCGTCTACGATGGTGCGTTGCATTATGTATAGGGTAACTGGTTACACCTATCGTGAGTCGCTTATCATAAAAAAAACCTCTGGTTTATCCGGAATTTCGTTTATCCGGAATGGGTCTGCCCCACATTATTCCGGATAATCGAGCTTCTACTGTATTTAGTTGATTTTATTCTAAAAATAAATTAAACGAACCTAATTGAAAATATGTCAGATACCTAATCACTAATTTTAAAATGCCCTGTATTACTAAAGTTTTGTTCTGATATTGCTGGGAGTGAAGTCGTCTCAATTTTAGAAGAATTAATTGCCGATAAAAAATGAAAGATCATGGAAAAAGTTCACCACATTTTAAAAATTTGCAACTTAAAATTAGTAATAATCTGAATTTTTTTTAACGTTCGTGCAACCGGGTCAAAGTCTTCTATTTCATATTCCTTGATGATATTGTTTGACTATTATTCCCCCTCTCCATATTCTGATTATCTTAAATTAGAGGTTGACAATAATAATAGGTAATACAGGGTGATCCCGAAATGGCGGACACGGACAGCACCACCCAAGTAACAATTTAAATGTTATTTAGTCCTGAGTATGGTTTATGAAGGTTTTATAATGGTTGGTAGAAGAGCAATTGACTTTAAAGTATCTTTATTTAAAACCAAATGTATTTCAAGTGCGTAAGGATTTATTGAACAGCCTTGCAGTATGTTTTAAAACTAAATTATAAAACTATTTAGATTTGCTTAGGCTGATGTTTAATGATAGTTTTATGAGAACTTTTATTTTTAGTTAATAAATCCTTCTAGACTTAAAGAATCTTTTAAAGCAAGTTTGCTTTAATATGATGACAATAAAAACTCGATAGTCTTAAAAATGTTTTTTAATTGCTTTCGTAGTAATCTTGTAGGTGTTCTCAATGTCGTTTTAAAACTTTGCGTGTTCAAAAATTGTAGCCTTTATAAAATGTTCCATAAGAAGAAAGTGCCTCGCTCTAATAAATATTAAATTCATTAAGTCTTAAATAAAACCATATCTTCTTGAAAAGTTAGGTTAGGGGGAATTGTTATTATTCTATTGCAAATTGGAATTCGTGACTAGAAAAAAACAAAAAAACAGCGGTCATTTCAAAAGAAAAACAAAAGTGATTTTAAGACTTATCAATATATGTACATAATAGTATCTCAAGAATTCAAACATCGCCATCAGTGGCACCGACACCTGAAGAAACAGTGGTAAAATGAGAACTAACTTTTTTTAATGGAATAGAAATTTATTTAATAATAAATCTTTTATTAGGTATCTATTGTCCAACACCTTCAATCTCCTAATAATTATGATGAACCCAGAACCACCTACAATTTTGCCTTTGTGTTATACACAAACACATTACCTATTTTTTAAATTGAATTGAGTGAGGAGTGAGGTTTGAGGTTATTTTGTCATTCTTCTTCTTTCTTGTTATGAATACCTATGGTCTTAAACGAGATTGTAGCATGCAGTCTTAAAACCGCATTAAAGTTATATAGTTTTAAGAGATTCTTGTCATAAAACCGTTTAGTTTTAACCAAAATTGTTGGAATTTAAACAAATCTAAGTTGTTTTGCACAGGAATATTTGTACTTCTCACTACCTATATTAAGTATGAATATACTTAGTCCAGTCCTTACTGACTTATTCACTACCATTATAAAACCTTATCTTCTAAAGAATGATTTAAAGAAAGAATAAATAGTATTATCACCAGAACGGCCATTTTTTTAAATATTTCATTTTAGCAAGGAGGCAGCCATTGTTCAATGTTTGCATAAAAACAAGTGAAATCCAATAAATCCACCTAGTGTCATATTATTTCAGTATAAAAAACATTTCCAGATTGAATACACATAATATAATTGCAGTTTTATATCAATAATGAAAATAATTTATAATTTACCAAAATTTATTGTTTATTGAAAAACTCTTCAAATAATTTTATTCTGAGGGGGATCTTGTTTTTTGAAGCTATTTTCATATACTTCAACAGTAAAGTGTTGCTCGTTTGAAAAATTGAGAATACAAACAGCAAAAGTAGTCTCTTGCCAAGAGTATACCTACTGAACTACATATAGGTAGGTATAAGATAGCGAAAGACATCTTTGCATGTCCGTCTACAACATCCACCTTTCCTTATAGGTACCTACTTGAGATTCTTGATAAAACCATATGGTATAAAACCCCGTAACAAAATGAATACAATTTATCCAAAACTGTTTTATCTAAGACCAAATGTATTTATTTTGGGTTTTATTAAGCTCCTCAAGAGTGCAAGGAGCTAACACAGTCAAGACCTCTGTAAGACCAATAGGTTTTATGATAGATTTAAACAGTAGGTTTTGATAAGCTCTTGTAGAGCGTCAAAAGCTGGGCCTTTTTGGGATTTATGAGACTCCTGAAGTTACTGGTACAGCAAAGTAGATTTATAAATAATTTTATAATAAGTTCTTATGAAAGTTCTGAGGATTGTGATAAAACGTAAATTGTTACTTGGGCACAGCATCCATTGTGGATTAAGGATTCTAAGTTTTATTTACTGTTTTCTCCAGTATGGCTCCCTTAGGAAGATATGACCACTTTTGTGGAAAAAAAAGTCACAACACTGCACTACCCTTCTTAAGGAAAAAATAATGTGTAGGTCTACAATAATACCCAGATAGATATTACCATGGAAACATATGAAATGGAAAGTTCAACAATGTTCAAAACAATAATCGTTGCGGGGAAACATATCCGATAATATTATTCAAAATCTATTTTATTTGCATTGTTGAGCTCGAATTTGAACAACGATGCCACATTGAAAAATGTTGTTGAACTCAGGGAATAGGTAAACTTTGAATGCCTGTAATTCCGTTCCCGATAATAATAAAAATGAAAAGCAAACGCTATCGTAATAGTTATGTCAAATCATGTGCTTTGCCAGTGGTGGTTTTTTAAATTTGACTGCCGTTTTGCTTTAAAGTTTAGAAAAAGGACACCCTATATCTCGGTAACGAAGCCGAGGAAACCATTTTTGTTTTAAATTTACAGTCTTTCTGAGCATCCTCTACAACACCCTGTATACCATTTCCGCCATTTCGGGATCACCCTGTATACTTTCAAAAAGTCAGTATTTTTTATTTATTTAAATGGAATAATTTTTCCAAGTTGCATTTTTCAAAGTATTCAGTAGGTATTCAGTATGCTTTCGAAAATGAAAAAAAACTGTCAAACAATAATTGTTTTCACAAATTAAAAGATAAAACACTTACACTACGCTACGCCCATGACCATGTATGCTTTGTTTTGATTGACGGCTTTGCGTTGCTTACGTAGGAAACTGATAGACTTACCTTCTTTCGAAGTTTTCTCAAAAACAGAACACGTTTTCGCCACTTTTTGTTAACTTAATTGAAAAATTTATTATTAAAGCTTAAAACGAGTGAAAGCTAGAGCTGAAAATATAAATAACAAGGAACTTACAACTGTTTGAAAAACACGAACTCTTATTATTGTATAATGTAAACAAACAGTCTGACAGGATGTAAACATTCATGTTGCCAGATGTAGCAAAGTAAAACGGGTATAAGGGATCCATCGATGTTTATTGCCCACCAATAACACTGGAGAGGTTGCGCTCTTTCATTGTAAATGCCAGTTTCATTATTGATCTGGCATTCATTGTTTTGAACAGTCTTGTTTGGAGAGAGAGGGATGTCGGAACACTTTTTCAGTGTTTATGTCTTGGTCCATATTTATTAATATAGTCTAAAGTTAAACTAAAATCAATCTTTAAAATTCTCTCTTGGTGCTCATATTAATTTTACTAGGTGTACACAAAACTCATTTTTGCCAATCTTGGTTTCTTTTAGGTAAGCAGTAAGCGGTAGATCTCGTATTTCAGTAGATACCCATAATAATAATATGAAGCATTGGCCGGAGTAACGTTGTAACTTACATAATTTTTTGGAGTCATTTTTTCGATTCAGTAGGTTTAAATGGGCAGAATACTTCCACCAAAGCTTTAAATATTGCCCAATTTACCTTAAATAATATTTAAACAATGTTTTAAGAATCGCCAAATGAAAACATTCCATTCAATATGGTTGCAAGGTACATTTTTTGAGTCTCATGTAAAAATGTAAGTTACAACGTTACTCCGGCCAATGCTCCCATTGCTCATATGAAAGTGTAATTTATTTTTAATGTCACCATTACAGTCTCCCATGATGTTTTCAAATATACCAGACGATGTCTGCATGACGATGAAATTCCTTTCCAACAGTCCAATTGTGCATATTTCTGCAAACACTTACCCACAGTTACCCAACCCTTCAGTAGTAACAGTCACCATGCATCAACAATTCGCAGTGAACAGATGGAACTCTGGTTACGCAGCCATAGCTCAGTCACCAAGTTATGCTGAAACGCCCCAAAACCAAGCTGCCAACTTACCTCTATCGATGGATGCTGTTCTGTGTAAGTAACACGTTATTGTTCACTCACTCTAATATCAGAAAAAAGTAAATATTTTGACGCTATGTTCATATTCTTACAGCTCAAACAAATAACAGTGCAAACCAAAATCAGATGCAAAGACGCCATCTCGGTGATAACTTCAGTCAGAACCTCCGAACGCGTTCGAACTGTTTTGTGACCACCGTGGACAGTAAATTCCTAATAGCTTGCGGTTTCTGGGATAACAGTTTCAGAGTGTTTTCAACGGAGACTGCGAAAATTGTCCAGATAATTTTCGGCCATTACGGTGTAGTTACATGTTTATCGAGGTCGGAATGTAACATAACGTCCGATTGTTACATTGCCAGCGGATCGGCGGACTGCACGGTTCTGCTGTGGCATTGGAATGCCAGAACGCAGACGATCGTCGGTGAAGGCGAAGTCCCGACACCCAGAGCCACATTGACGGGACACGAGCAACGGGTGACCAGCGTCGTCATCTCAGCTGAACTCGGATTGGTCGTGTCAGGCTCTTACGGTATGTGTGTTTTAAGACTTATTTTTGTTTAGCTGATCTTTGTAATGTTTCCTTTTATGTAGATGGTCCGGTTCTTGTACATACAACTTTTGGAGATCTGCTGAGGTCTCTGGATCCACCGAATAATTACAGTTCTCCTGAGAATATAGCAATGTCCCGTGAAGGTATTATAGTGATCAATTACGCTCATGGGAATATTGCGGCGTATACTATCAATGGAAAACATCTACGACATGAATCACATAATGACAATTTACAGGTGAGTTTCATTTTAATTGCTGACATTATTGATATAAAGTAATTATTGTTTTATCAAATGAAATATTTCCAGTGCCTATTACTTAGCCGAGATGGTGAATATTTGATGACTGGTGGTGACAAAGGCATCGTTGAAGTCTGGAGAACATTCAACTTGGCTTTATTGTATGCCTTCCCTGCATGTGATAGTAGTGTTAGATCTCTCGCATTATCACATGATCAAAAGTAAGTATTTCATAAACATGTTTTCCTAATTTAAGTGGAACTCGTTTTAAATTACTCTGAAAATTTTTGTTTTTGGAAGCTTTTGGTTTGGTGCTGAGTTCTCTTTCTGAGCTCTCTTGCAAGCGCACTCAATAGTGATTGAAGAATTTGAATGTAGTTTTGAGTTGGTTACTAAAAAAGTTACTAAAACAATTTTACTAGGGCGAATATTTGGTACCTTTTTCAAGATTTAGAGGCACTCTATTGCAAAAATTTTTGAAGTGATGAGGCTTAAAAAGTGCGATTACAATGGCGTTTATCAGACCTGTTACCTAAACCCAAACAGCACAAAGTAGTCCTATGGACGTCCAATGGACATCCCTCTATGTACCAACGGACGTCCGTTTTTGTCCTATGGACGTCCACTCAGTGTCCATTTGTCACAACTTTGGACATCCGCAGGATGTCCGTTACCGGACGTCCATAGGATGTCCGTTATCGGACGTCCATAGGATGTCCGTTATCGGACGTCCATATGGAGTCCGTTATCGGATGTCCACAAAGCATTTGCTGATAAATATCTTAGTGAGGAACAAAAGATAGAAAATATTCGATAAGCCTTGAAATTTAGAGTTTTGAAAAATTCAATAAATGTAGTGATAGGTATAGGGTATATACGGTAATTTTCTGTTTTGAAAACAACGTTGATAAGGGCTAAAGATACAGGAAAACGACTAGGTACTTACCTACTTACGTGTTTCTATATAGAAACACGTAAGTGATATCACTTACTTAATGATATCATTAAGTTTTACGTAAAATCTGGTAATTTTCATTGAAAAGTTGTTAATTATATTAGTTTATGTTAATATTGATAAACTTAATGAAAATATTCGTTTTTGGATTTTTCACAAACTCTAAAAATTAAAGATTCACCGAATTTCTTTCTTTTGTTCACTGTATAATGCAGATGTCTTCATCTTCACACTAGCAGTCTTGAGTTTGATGGGAATGGCGGAAGTCTTTCCTTGGGACGAATTTGTATAATGTAGGGTAGGAATGTGGATTGTATGATAGTGGAAGAATGGAAGATGGGGTGGTTATCGCGTGCGTGCGCACTTGTGCTGCTATTCTCTTCCTGTCTGCGACAGCACGTCATGCGCAATAGTCAAAATAACTCGATGGACGTCCAATGGACGTACTTTTGTGGACGTACATAGGAAGTCCGTGCGGAGAAGTCCGTAGGACGTCCATTTATTGTCCATGGACCAATGAACGTATAATGGATACTCAACGGACGTCCATAGGACACTCGGTGCTATCTGGGAAGATTTATATTTGTGTTGTTGATTAAATGAAGTGAATTGAATATGAAAATTAGAATCAAAAGACTATTTCTGTTGATACAAAATTATTTCATAGTTGCATATTATGCAACCAACAATACAGATGGATATATTTTATAGGTAAATTTCAATAATAAGTACCTAAGTAAAAGATAACAGCAAAGTTTTTTACATTTTATTTTAAGATAATAAATACACTAACTAAAAGATACCTGTTTCATTCTGTTTCTGGAACACTGCTGATAAAAATGTCAAATGACCCGTTAAAAAATTCCATTCTACTTATGCCACTTGGTAATACATATTTTAATTTCTACTACTATAAACTACACTGAAAGCTAATAAATATACAGTGTATTTTGTAAATTGCTTTTTTAAATGTATGCGCTTATTTTGAAGGGTCCTTTTTAAGGATGTATACCTAGAGGGTAAAAAATTAAGCACTATAACCTACAGCTCCGACTCGAATAAAAAATAATATTAATGTATTAAAGTATGATGTAAATGTGGTTCATCTTACCTCTCCCCCGATCCACCTCTTCTAGTCTCTTGAGTAATAAAATGTACCAATAAAATACAAAATTAATTTTAACAACATAACAAAAGAGACTCCACATTTGAACAGAGAAAAATAATTTATTAAATTACAAACGTATTTTTTGTACAACTATCTTAACTACTACGATATGTAATATTTATTATGTACACAGTGGTGCAGGAAAATTTACATTACTTGTCTCACAAACTTGTGCCTGTTCTGTTTGTTCCCTTATTAAATAAAGAGAACCTGAAAGGTGATACGAAATGTTTTTCGGATAAATGGAGATCTTTTTTTAAAAAACTAATTTCAAAATGGTCAACTTTTTATATACACTGTAAGGTAACATAGGGAAAACACTACAGTAAATATTATTAAGGATCCAAGCCACTCAGTTTCCTAGGAAACTGTATTTTTTGAAGGATGTCATTTATTTTCAAAGTATCGTTGAAATATTTTTTACACGTATTACGTATTCCCTATGTTACCTTTTCTATGCAACACAGTGTATACAGGATTATGAGTGTTATGGACACTAAGCTATTTTTTTTAATATGAAGGCGCATTTTGAAAAGTGCAGAGAGATTTTCATCATTTTTTCAAATGGTGTTTCCCTATATTACCGTCCATTCGAAATCGAAGTACTTTTAAAGACGAATTCAATGACATAGGACTTAATTAACTTGTTTTCATGTTTTCATTAATTTTTTGGAAAAAATCATTAAAAATGTGGTGTCCAAGATCAAGTGAAACTGTCAAAATATTATTCATTTATGAACATGAGCTACCATTGTCATGGGAACCATTGGCCGTTTATAATAAATACTTGAGAGAGTGTTTTTTAATGTGGTGCTTCATTTTGATTGTAGTTAGTGGTCAAATTCCTTTATCTCGTTTATTTTTTACTTTTTTGAGAAGAGTTATTCGAAGAATGGTTGCCTTGATGAATTCAATACAGTCAAATCAAAAAAACAGTATCGCCCTAAAAATACCCCGTATAGGAATTAACACAAACTGAAAGAAAACAGGTGAATGCTCTATGTTGTAACATATAATTAAATGATCTTTTAATTTCTAATGAGCCAATGTAATATGGTCGAATGCCATTTGAAAAATTGAAGAAAATCAGCACTTTGCAAAACGTAGCCAACACACACTTCTTTGTGATTTTTTTATGTAAAATAAGCATTTTACATTTTCATTTGATTTTAAAATAAAAATAACCATTATACATGGTGCTTCAAAGTTGAGCTTTTTGGTTAAGGGCAAGCGGACCAATAATTATTATCGCAACATGAGGTCGGAGACCCATATGACATACATTAATGTACAGAGTCAGCAACAGATATCACCTACTTTGAGTAGGCCTAACAATATTCTGTTGTCAGTTTATGTTCGTCAATAATTGAAATTTTATACTATGGAAGTTTTCGATTAAACAACACATTTTTGCGATTAAAAGGTTTGTGTGAGTTCCAAGGAACTTTCATCGCGAGTTGAAGATTCCCAAGACATTGGAGTCCAAGCCGGAAAAACAATAAGTTATAGCACAAATTTCTGTCAATTGAATATTTTTTGGTCTTTGGAGACCCTTTTTGTATCATTTAATTCGAAACATTTTTCGTAGCACATTCAGGAGGTGCCCTTATAAGGATGTAGGTACACGGAGGTAACTATGAGACACCTTTGTAATAGTTCACATATAAATTTGACGGTAATGTACAATCTAAGACTAGCTGGTATGAAGTTTATGAATGATAAAAATGTACACAAACAATTTATTGGGCCAGTTTTGGATCAGTCAAAAACAGATCAGTTTTGTTATCAAGAGGTTTGGGCAACTTTAACAATGCAAATTCATCCCCTTCCCCTTCCCTTATCATCATAGGAAAACTATTATCATTTAAAAACTACTTGAATTCTCTTTACAACGATATATTCACTTTTTGGATTTTACAAAAATATTAGATACAGGTTGAATCGATAAAACAAGTTTTCTTAACAATTGCTTCCTTTTTTGGAAAGGTGCGTAAAGTATATTTTTTAATAAAATATCGCACTTCACAGTTGCCTTATCCTTATCATGGTAGCTAGTGAAGTGAGAAGTTTTATTGAAAAAATTGTTTGCTTATTTAAAAAAAAAAATTAAAAATAATTATGGAATTGATACCTTTTTTATCGGTTAGCCCTGTGTAATCTTATTTTTGAAAACCCAAAAAGTGAGATATCGTTGTAAAAAGAATTCAAGTAGCTTTCAAATGATGTACCCAAACAGCACAAAGTAGTCCTATGGACGTCCAATGGACATCCCTCTATGTACCAACGGACGTCCATAGGACGTCCGTTTTTGTCCTATGGACGTCCATGGGACGTCCACTCAGTGTCCATTTGTCACAACTTTGGACATCCGCAGGATGTCCGTTACCGGACGTCCATTGGATGTCCGTTATCGGACGTCCATAGGGAGTCCGTTATCGGATGTCCATAGAGAGTCCGTTATCGGATGTTCATAATAAAGCATTTGCTGATAAATATCTTAATGAGGAACAAAATACAGAAAATATTCGATAAGTCTTGAAATTTAGAGTTTTGAAAAATCCAATAAATGTGTAGTGATAGGTATAGGGTATATCGATGGTGAACTGGCAATATGTCCTATCTGAAATTTCAGGAATTTTCCGTTTATTGTGTTAAATTGTTCTATCTGCTATTATACGTTCAGCATGTGATTAATATTTATTGCTAAATTTAAGTATATGTTACAAAATAAACATATACGTATTTTTTTTCTTGTTTCGGAAATTCTAAATTAAAAAAAAAGAACGTTTTTTTCGCTCCCTGACCAATTTACTTTTTTGAGATAGGACTTATTGCCAGTTCACCATCGATATACGGTAATTTTCTGTTTTGAAAACAACGTTGATATTATAACGGCTAAAGATACAGAAAACGACTAGGTACTTACCTACTTACGTGTTTCTATCATTAGGTTTTACGTAAAATCTGGTAATTTTCATTGAAAAGTTGTTAATTATATTAGTTTATGATAATATTGATAAACTTAATGAAAATATTCGTTGTTGGATTTTTCACAAACTCTAAAAATTAAAGATTCATCGAATTTCTTTCTTTTGTTCACTGAATAATGCAGATGTCTTCATCTTTACGCTAGCAGTCTTGAGTTTGATGGGAATGGCGGAAGTCTTTCCTTGGGACTAATTAATGTATAACACGGTATAACGTAGGAATGTGGATTGTATGATAGTGGAAGAATGGAAGATGGGGTGGTTAGCGCGTGCGTGCGCACTTGTGCTGCTATTCTCTTCCTGGCTGCGAAAGCACGTCATGCGCAATAGTCAAAAATAACTCGATGGACGTCCAATGGACGAACTTTTGTGGACGTACATAGGAAGTCCGTGCGGAGAAGTCCATAGGACGTCCATTTATTGTCCATGGACCAATGGACGTATAATGGATACTCAACGGACGTCCATAGGACACTCGGTGCTATCTGGGTATTCACTAGATCTTTCCCTAAAGGGGTAGCTATACCTATCTCTGCCAAAGGGATGAATTTGGATGGTTAAATTTGCCACCCAAATATGTCCCCGTCAACAAAAAAATTGACCTGTTTCGGCGTTTTATTACATCTTCGGTTTCCAAGTAAATAGATATAGGCCCGTTCCGTTTTTCAATGGGCCACACATTATGTACATTTTCCTTTAAAATGATCGCTAATCACTAAATAACTGAGATAATGTGTGGAAACCTTGTAAAATTGCGGAAATGAAAATTTGGTTTTTAGGCAAGATAAATTTGGAAACTCAGTTATTGATCATCACATTACTATTAAAATATGATTTATCCATACACTCTTGGAGTTTGACTTGGTTAACCAGTTACCCTACTGTTTACAGGTGGTTGAAAGTTGAAGGAGTGCAACCTGAAAAAAATTATAATAAATTATATTACATAAATTGTGACAAAAATTAAATCAAAAATAATTGTATAAATTAAAAAAAGTGCAAAATAGTAAGAATGCTGTTTTGTATCATATCCAGTCATATTTATAGGGAACTCCTTGGATGGTCCTAATTAATTAAATATTTATTATTACATCATGGTTACACCATAAATTAAACACAATGCACAAAAAGTCTGTGTCATTAATTAGAATTACTTTTTTGTCAAAATTAGTCAAGTAATTACTTAATAAGTATGTGTAAAAAAATAAGTATCTGGGTTTTTCATGTAAGTACGTGTGTATTGATTATTTTTCTTGTTTCAGGTTTCTTCTGGCAGGATTGGCTTTAGGAACTATTGTTGTATTTCATATTGACTTCAATAAATGGCATCACGAGTTTCAACAGCGATACTGAACACTAGTTTCAAAGTCACTCACCACTATTAAATATAAAGTGTTAATAATATGAACTTTATAATTTCTTGAATACGGTTGTCTTTGAGGTTTATTATACCAGTTAGTTTACTTAGATTTACCATTAATTAAGTAAGTTATAATTATCATTATAGATTAGGTGTTGAATATACATTATGTACTTGTTGTAGAAGTGGTTTAGGTTTTTGCTTACATTTACATGAAGTATTCTAATGATTAATTAATTGTTTTATTATTAATATGTGCAATCTTAAATTCAATAATTTTTAGCTCTAATTAAAAGATTATTTTTGTTATTTGGAAAAGTCACCTATTATTAGAAAGTTTTAAAATATGTTTTAGGATGAGATGTTTAATTATTATTATTTTCAATTTTTATTTTATTTAATTTTAAGCATTTTGAAATGTCAATGAATAAGCGCGAGTCATGTTTACCTATTTATACTCCATTTGGAACTTGTAATTTTATGCTTTTGACAAAGTTTAATATGAAACAGTAAGTCTGCTTAAAATAGAAGTAAAATGAGTAAATCTGCTTTGAATTTGCTGGCTTTTCACAATAAATAATGCTATAAAAAATGAGCACCTTAGTAATAAAAGAAAGCATCATTAAAGCTTAGACATCATTGTTTAGCCGGTATGAGGGTCTAAGACAAGTAGATAAAATGTCAAAGACTGGATACTCGGGCTCACTTCTTAATATAACACGGTACGCTTACCAACACGCCATGAATGAATAATAACGTTAAACATGTACAGTGTTGTTAAATAAACATTCCCTCCAAATATTATGTATGTATTATATTGCAAATCTGTCCAGATAAATCAAACATATTGTATATAAGTAAAATTGTTTTTTATGAAAAATGCTATTTAATTAATTCGGTGTAACTTAATATGTAATTCGATTGAGTATTATTTTATTACTTAATTAAAAAATTGTACTTAATAATGTAAGTAATAAATGTTTGATGTCTAGCAATAATTATTTCATTTATATACACAATACTATCTAATAAATGTGTTTTTGTTCAATTGGATTTTCATTAAAAATGAGTTTTAACCTGATCTAAATTGGACTATATTTATCCAATAAATAAAAAGAAGAGGGATTTGAACGTTCAAAGCAGAATATTAATGTAACTTCAACAGATAATATCGAAGCTGATGAAGCTGAACTTAGCAGTGTTAAACTTAGCTCAGTCAATAGGGGTCGTGAAAATTAATTTTTTTGTTTTGATTTTACAGAAGCAATGGGACTCAGATTAATGAGACTCCACTGTACATAGAGAAAAATATACGACTGCAACAAAAATCACTTACCTGCCAACTACACTAGTAGAAGAAAATTAATCCTTCCTAATTTTAAGGCTACCTGTACTTGTTCATCAATTTTACTAGCTTATTATATAGCAGCGTCTTTCCTTCTCTTGCCCAGAAGAAATCTAAATGGTTGAATTCTTCATGCGGCACCTTGAATATTCCTACGACATTGGGGAGTCTTTTCGCAATGCTATTTACATCCTAAAAAATAATTTCCTATAATTCTAGACTTAAGCCTTTAAGTAAACTACTTACTTCTCGTGTTATTAAACTATCGCCATTTCCATAATGTATTGATGTTGGAGAAGTTACAAGAGACATGTTATATTCAGGTGGTACTGTCGAATTGTACTTGGCTACATTAAAAGCTAATTTATCATAATCAAATGCTTTGAATTCACCTAAAAAATAGTTTGATTACATAATGATTGACATATTATTAGTTAACATTAATATTGCTGGTAGACTTACGTTTCAACATCATTTCAAGAATGTGGAATAAAACGAATACTGAAGTACCGGCTGGATAGTAGCTTGAAATCTTGGGTATAATCGACTAAAACATTTCATTGGATTAGTTATATAATTACTGAAAAGCACACAATATAATGGGACTCTTTTACTTATACATAACATAAATATAAATTACTTAATACCTAGTGGAATTTATTTTGAACAACTACCTACCATTTACTTTATGTATATTTTTTATTTAGGTCATTTTATGATCTTTCAGCAGCCAGAATAATTTTTAGAACACTGCATACAAAACTCACCTCATCGAATTGACTAATATCATCTCCCACTATAGCAAAAATGCTTGAAAGACACAACCGTTTTGTTGGCATATCTTCACTGCACAGCATTTCAATCATTTTACTAAAGTAAGCCCTTCTGGGCATTATTTCGTATATCTTCTCTGACATTGTTGTTTGCTAGAACAAACTAGGAAGTCATTGTAACAGTAGCATTTTTTAAAGTTAAGATATAAAATAAGAGTCCCTCTTATTCAGGGTGTTTAGAGTCTTATTATTTTATTTATAAGTGGTAATTAAACACCTAAACCTAAAAGAAAGTTATCAATGCTGAAACACTTTAAAAAGCTAGATGATAAGACAATATATAATATAAAGTTTCAGCTTGAAAGGTTCCCATCAGTAGTAAGTATAAAAATATGAGGTTTTTTCTTTATAATTTGCTTGGATTTTTTTTTGCAATAAAAATCTACTTTTTTACAAATATTAAATTAGAGAGCACTCACGAGATACACTGTAGAAGTTTCAGTTTAGAAGAAAGTGTTTTGAGAGATATTTGGGTAACTAAACGTTCACTAGAATTAATTTTTATGTAGGTGGTCAACATTTATGGTTACTTTGGAAATTTCAACTTTTCACACATTTCCCTCAAAACAGTTAGCAGAAATCAGAAACATTGATCCCACATTATGAAAGAAGCAGGAAATAGCAGAGAGAAAGGAGAAGAATTCAATTATTATTGTAATCATAATTTTATAACAGCAAAATTAAATACTTAGTACTTACCACCAGTTGTACAACCAGATTGAGTAATATTCGATGCATCGAGCTGAGTTCATGCGTAATATTTGCTAATGGTCCTAACGCAACGTGGTGGCTGATTTTCTTATTATAAAGTGGATTTGTTGAACACAAAATAAATAATACAGTTGATCCCATCGAATGTCCGATATATTGCAGCTTGTCCTGATCCGTTTTATTCAGAACATAATCTATCACAACTGGGAGATCAAAATGGCCCATCTCATGGAGACTTCAAGGGAAAATTATGAAAATCTGAATATAGGCATGTCTACTTCATAGATTCGAATTGTAAATTCTTTGCATGTGAATATATTACCTGAACATCCAGTATTCTTCATCAGTGTCTGGGTTTAAATTGATATGTTTTCTGGAGTAAAAATTTCCTCGGGCATTGCACAACCAAACATCGTAACCGTTATCTACTAGCGTGTATGCTATAAAAATATGTTTAAGAAAAATAAATTCTTTTTATTTGTGCACTCAAACTTACGTAAATCAAAATCAGGTCCTCGAAATAACCACCCATCAGATGTAGCCAGAAATCCATGATGAATAAGAGTTACTGGCTTCTTTAGATCTGATGACTTACATTTCGGACTTCCGGGTATTCTATGAAGCTCAAGGATATGACCTGTTGGAGAGACTACTTGGTGAGTTTCGAATGGGTAACCGAAACTGTTTGCCAGGTCTTGCTGAAAAAATATTTATGTTCTTACATATGGATAAGGTAAGAATATTTTTGTGATAAACAAACAAGTCTTTTTAGTGTCTATCCTAAAAAACATCATCAATACAACCGACTTTTGGTTGTAAGCAATTAAGGAATAGAATATGTGACCAAGGAAGTATGTTGACACTTGACAGTTTTATGAAGAATTTCTGGGAATCCCACCCACAGTGTGAATTATTAATCAAAGCTGGTAAGTACACCTATACATTACACTAAAAATGAGTAAATATGTTTTGGAGACAAGGAAATCTACGACGGCGTATTAGTGCCGGCGCAAAATATATTTTTTAATATTTCGACATTTCAAAACTCAAAATTTTGAGTTTAATTTCACAATTTTGTGTTTTAATCTCAAAATTTTGACTTTTAAATCTCAAAATTTCGAGATTTATTCTCAAAATTTCGAGATTTAATCTCAAAATATTGTGATTTTTTGTCAAAATTTCAAGGTTAATGCGCATGTCACTCAACGAAGTCCTGTGTTGCGTGATTTAGTAGCTGAATTCTGGCCAGAATCTGATAAGTCAGGTCTTTGGTCGTTGTTAGGTTCTCTCTCCCCATTGAAATTTACAACCTCTAGCCTTTAGGGCTTTTTTTTCTATATGTATTTTATATTTTACTTCTCTTTTTTTTTCATTTTCTTGAAATTTCAGGGAACAAAACTAATAATGACCAATGAGCTGACCATCAGAGGTTCCGATCAATCTGGTTTAGAACCGATCAATCTGGTCATCTTTTTTATTCAGTAAAAATCGATACATATCGTAAAATCAATCAATTAATAAATTCGGGATTAATCAATCCCGAAACGTCAACTATTTATTAATAACTACAAAAGTAAGCCTGAGAACCTAAAATCCAATACAAGAATAATAATATAATTCATCTATACGGCATTTATTGGTTCAATATTTACAATTTTCTAATATCGTAAAATCGGTACAACCTGGCAACACTGTGCTGTATTCCAACTTCGTAAGTACGAATGCGAGATTCAAAGAGATTATTCCGCTGTTGAAATACAGTTGGAATATCGCACAGTGGTGCCAGGTTGTACTGATTTTACGATATGTATCGATTTTCACTGAATAAAAAAGATGACCAGCTTGATCGGTTCTACACCAGATTGATCGGAACCTGATGGTCAGCTCATTGGCCATTGTTAGTTTTGTTCCCTGAAATTTCAGGAAAAAAAAAAAAGAAAAGTAAAATATAAAATAATTATATAGAAAAAAAAAGCCCTAGAGGCTAGAGGCTGTAAATTTCAAGGGGGAGAGAGAACCCAACAACGACCAAAGTCCAAAGACCTGACTTATCAGATTCTGGCCAGAATTCAGCAACTAAATCACGCAACACAGGACTTCGTTGAGTGACATCCGCATTTAATCAACAATGGTTGTTTGCTTTCAGTGCCAATATTTCGACATTTCAAAACTCAAAATTTTGAGTTTAAAATCTCAAAATTTTGAGATTAAATCTCGAAA
Source organism: Malachius bipustulatus (assembly GCA_910589415.1). Lineage (NCBI taxonomy): Eukaryota > Metazoa > Arthropoda > Insecta > Coleoptera > Melyridae > Malachius > Malachius bipustulatus. Next base: position 17,851,573 of record OU342634.1, read on the forward strand.
TTTTGAGATTTAAAAGTCAAAATTTTGAGATGAAAACACAAAATTGTGAGATTAAACTCAAAATTTTGAGTTTTGAAATGTCGAAATATTAAAAAATATATTTTGCGCCGTGGCACTAATACGCCGTCGTAGGAATCACATGCAAAATCGAACTTGGCAAATATTGGCTCTCCTAATAATTGTTTTATTAGAGAGAAAAATTAAATGTTAAGATTGAAAAGCTGCTTCTGATGCTGTGCTTACATTTTTAGTCTGCTGCGCGATTTTCGAGAAAATCTGAAAAAAATTTGACATACATTGAATCAATATTATTTGTCAAAGTTACGGCTATGACGAAAATTACGTCACAAATTGAAAACATCTTCCGGATTTTGTCAAAAATGGCTTAATAGACTTAAAATGTAACTATTATACGCAGTACCTAACAGCAACAGTTTTTCAATCTTAAAAATGATCCATTTAATATTTCTCTATAAAACAACCAGTGAGGCAATATTTATCAAAAGTTGAATGTTGCATGTGATTTTCCTATGTCTACAAAACAGATTTGCACCGTGTATAGGTAGGTATTCAGCAATACAGAAATCTATATGGGTTCGTCTCTAGTTTTGTAATAGATGCCCAAATTTCTAAGCAAGTGGTACCGACGTGGAAAAATGTCTTTAGTTTAGTAGGCTATTACTATGAATAACATGAGGGTTCAGGAGGAAAGCTTAGCTATAGCTTTAATTTTCTCACCCTCTGTGTTTTTTGGGTCTTTGAATACGAATTTGAAGTTTGCTGGCAAAAATTTGGTCCGGAACTTAGTTTTTTGACTCTTTTTGCTCAAACTTTTGCACTTTTTTCATTTTTTGGTCTAATATCAGAAAGTAAGCGTTTTTTCAGATTCAAAATTGGTTTAGAAATAACCAAAAAAAGGTTTATCAAGGTGGTCTTGACTTTTTATTTGAATGAACTTTCTCTAAATGACTATAGTCATCATTATATTATAATAGGTAATTATAAAGTCCAAGCAATTTATTAAATAATTCTGATTTATATGGGAAAATTCCAAAAAACAAAACAAGAGCCAAAGCCCTTTATCATGAACCTTAATAACGACTATCGCCTGACAATTAAAAAATATGACCAAATTATTGATAAATTTTGACAACTAAAGTCATTCAGAGAAAGTTCAGATAAAAAGTCATGACCACCTTGATTAACTTTTTCTTGGTTATTTCTGAACCAATTTTGAAAATGAAAAAACAGCGGAATAGAGAATTGAATACTTGTCTTGAATATCGCACACGTATTTCTAAAGTGACACAACTCAAAAATCTACATTTTTGAGTTATCACGTAAAAAAACATAAAAAAGGGCACGTTTTCAATGATAAGATTCGAAATATGCAATAATTATATTGAATCATTTTTCCTAGTATCTATAAGTTTGGGAAAAATCATTAGTTATGTTATGTTGTATTGTTTATTTGTTAAGCTCGGTTAATATTTTTTCACATTTTCCCAAAAGATTAATTTTTGACTTATGTCACTTTAGAAATACGTGTGCGATATATGAAAATATATAAAGGGTGCTTTCATTTTTTAAGAGTGTGGGCTGAAACTTGGGAGATGTTGAAGTGGAAGTTGTTTTCATGCTGTCATCATGTTATAAGTAGAGCTTTAAAAATTATAATAATATCCACCTTTATTATTCGATGCGATTATCTTAACCCGTTTATGAGATATGGTCTCGTCAATTAAGTCAGTGACACCCAGTGTAGATGTCTGAAAGGAGTGGTATGTATTGCGATTGAGCAATATCGGTCGAGTCGTTTAGAAATGGCGGGCATTTTGACTTGATTTCATGACGTTTCGTGACTTGATGTAATTTGCAAGAAGGAAAACTTTTAAGTAAAATTAACAAGACAGGAAGAAGTTTTTGCGAACTAATAAGTACTAAGTGAAATAAATGTATTTTTATCCCTATACAGGGTGTCAATTTGAAAACATGCCACCCCCATTTTTTTTTAAAGAAATCCCGAAACAGGTTAATTTTTAAATTTAATTTATGTTCTATTGACGTAAAAATATTTTATACAGGGTCCTTGACTCCAGTAATGACGACATTGTCTATTTTATTAAATGGTGTATATTATTCATTCAGATTGTCTGAGAAAATCCAGTAGGAATGGTTTTTACAGTTGCAGCCTACATTGAGTAGGTTATGGGTTATAAACAAATGAAAATCGCAATTTTCCATTTTGAAAGCAGTGCTCTAAATATCGAAAAACGGCTTACATGTCCCTATCTTAACTTTTGAAGCGGTATCCTATGATGTAGATGAGATTTTTATACAGGGGGTGATCAAAAGTCTGATCATTTTCGTGACCCTGTATGAAAATTTCATCCACACAAGAGGATATACCGCTTGAAAAGATGGGAACATGTAAGCCGTTTTCCGATATCTGTAGCCATTTTCAAAACAAGCTTCTTTGAAAATGAAAAACTCTGCGATTTCATTTGTTTATAACTCGTAAGCTACCTACTCAGTAAACTGCAACTGTAAAAACAATTTTTATTGGATTTTCTCAGACAATCTGAAATTGTATTAATATATACAGGTGTCCCATTCAAAAAAATGGACCATATCGTCGTTACTGAATACTGAGTCGCAAGGAACAGCCTGTATAAAAATTTTTTACGTCAATAGAACATAAATTACCCTAAAAAATTGACCTGTTTTGGGATTTCTTTGAAAAAAAATTTTCAAGGAAGAATTCGGGGGTCGCAAGTTTTCAAATTGACACCCTTAGTTTGTTTGCTATACATAGTAACTTATTTTATGTTTTAAAAGGCTGAAATAACTGGCTGTGCACTGTTCAGACTAGTTACCATTCATCAGCCTTATTACGGCACGTTAACGAATAAATAATAGACTTATTAGCAGAACTAAACGGGGTGTTCCAGTTTGTATTTTCATAACTCTGGCAAACGGAAGAACACGTAAAAATGATTCTATTTTTTCTATAAAGTATGCTCTAAGACGCTTTGTTTGTGAGATAAAGGGTATGGTAAACTTTTATTAAAAAATCGCGTTTTTCGAATACATAATTATAATATAATCCTAAATATACTTTACCTAATATTATTGAAATTTGTCAGTTTCAGTTGCTGTAATAGTAAGGGGCTGATTATACTCTAAATACATAGATTAAAATTATTAAGTCCAGTGGCGTCCCGGTAACCTCAAAGAATTTGTTTATGAAAAAACTTTTAAAACACGTACGCCGATGGATTTTTATATTATTTTAATATTATTGTCAGATTAAGCAACTACAAGTACAACATATTTTGTGCATTAGATTTTTTTCCGTATCTTGTTTCATTTTTGAGATAAAAAATAAAATCCACTTAGTTGCATATCCTTGTCTTGTAGTACGCAAGAAACATGGGGACATTTTTCTTTTCAAAATTATACTTTTTTATTAATTAATTTTTATTAATGATATGTAACAACAACAACAACAAATAAACACTAAATTAACTACATTTCTTAACGTCTAAACGAAGGAATTTTATTTTTTTAAGTTTTCCCATAATTCTTGGTTTGTCCAGGGATATGCAATTTATTTCGAAAACCATTAAGATATGAAGAAAGTCAAGAGTCATGAAAGTTTTATTTTTAGTTGCTTGATCTAAAAAATAAAATAAAATACGAAAAAACAGATTTCAAACAATATTGGGTAAAGTAGGTATATTTAAGATATTTTCTAACAAGACGATTTTTCAAAAATATCTCAAAAATAAAGCGTTTTAGAGCAATACTTTACAAAAAAATACAATTATTTATACTTACGTGTTCTTCCGTTTGCTATAGTTATGAACATACAAACTAGAACACCCTGTATATAATGCGGCTCATAAAGTAAACTTACTTGCTACAATCGCACTTTGTAAATTTAGTCTCACTAGAAAGGACTTGTGTTTACACAAAAAATATACAATTCAACAAAAGTTTTTCGACAGACTGTTTGCCAATGTGATATTTCATTGCGAGCTAAATTATGCACTTTATTATGTTTGATCGTGATAGGTACACCTATTAGGTAGAGTTAGTTATTATATGCCTACGGATTTCTTCATAACATTGCGTGCATTTTACACGCAGGTATTTACCTACGCTAAATAATTTGACATGATAATTATTATTATTTCAAAATTTGGAATTTAACTACGGACGGAGTATATGGAGGTATAAACTGTCAGCGTGTAATACCAGTGAGATTACGGCTTGAACATTCTGGAGTATTTGCTAATCATGTTGCTATATTTTACAACTAGTTTATGCAATAGAATGAAAGTAAATTGAAGCCGAATAAAAAAACCATTGCCAGTTTAATCTCATAGGTCAATCAGGGAATATAATTGCTTCTAGCATTGCAAGAAAAAGAATGCTCCCGCTATAATAGGTTAATTAATTTAATGCCTTTATAATAATAATTTCGTGATGTTATTTATAAAAAAATAAATAAATACATAAATTGACAAATCTATATAAATGTTCTGCTTGGAATCGCAAAAAACACTATATTAGAAAGTGTTGGTGTTGGTATAAATATTTCAAGTGCTAAATGAATGAAGATTTATGAAGAATAATAGTAGGTACCAAGACTATAATAATTACGTACAAGAAAGTTGTCATGATCACAAATATTTATGAGAAGACGGACTTAATTTCTCCACATATATTTATTTGTCTTGAACAATGAAAAGTGGGCTTAAGACTAGAATTTGATGCGTGTGTGGTTGATCCACAATAATAATGTCTCGCGTACCTACTTCTCGTTTTATGAAGAATGAAGAAAGCATTTCTTCTTCACGGACTTTAATTTTACAGGAGCGAAATGAAACCGGTCCTGCCACACCGCTGAAATAATCCTCCGAAAGAATTTGTCATTCACAAGACAATGGCACGCGCGCATGATTTGAATAAGAACTATAATTTCGTTACAGTTCCAAGATATGAATCCGTGTCAAGTTTAATTAATTTAATTATTACTCACAAGAAAAAATTCCAACCTTGTTGATAATATTCAAAATTACTCACCGCTCTTGGTGGCGCATCCGCTTTAGGTGTTCTTTCCGAAGTAGGCATTGTTTTCAATTTGGGGCCTATCAGAAACTCCCAAAAACTCATACTATCACCCGATCGGATACAGAAATTAAAGGCAAGTAATAGTGGCACCAATAAAGTTGCTTTCATTTTACCTGCTATTTATCACTTTGTTACCTAGTATCACTTAAAATAACTCTAATCTTCTTTCCATAATTGTTTGTCTTTTGAATTTGATTTTATCGATGAATCGGTTGTGCTGACCTGAGACCGATAGCACTGGTCATTCTTACAATACAAATAATAATTTCTGTCTCGATTGAAGAGTCTCGACGATAAAATGTGGTTTGGTTCTTTTTCTTTCAGCCTACCTACTTGCACTTATGGTTTGGGTGCGTGACACACGTCTTACTTGGCTCCGCGCGCTCGTATATTTGATTGTCCATATCTATATGATTTGATTTTTACTTTTTATGATGCAAGAAATTATAACCGCTGCTGATTCGATTTTCTCTGGTCTATTTCGCTCATTCAAGGTGCAACACCAGGATGCTTCTTATTGGAGGTAGAGAATTACTGGACTGCCCGCTCTAAAGTTAATTGAGTCAAATAGTTTTAATTAACGCGTTTCCAAAATTCCTATCAAATTTGGGATTTAAGACAATATTTTTATAAACATTTGCAATCATCAATTGCTTATATGGATCTCAATTTTACGAAAACTACGAAAATGTCATCGTATAAGTAATTTTTTAGCATAGCAGCAGGTACCGATGTATTTTTATTTTTCTCTTAAAAATGAAACATTTTGAGCATTTTATTATTGTAAATAGAGCTGATTTTTCGTCTCCTATCGAGTAGGTAGTAGGTATGGTTCTATTATTTCTCAAGTTTTTTTAAGTTTAGGTAAAGTGCCAGTACCTACTTATTGCAAAATTTGCATTTGGAATTCATAATTTTTCCAATCGGTCACGCTCCTGATAATAGAAATTGGTATGAAACTAATTTTGTTTACCTTAATCAGATCCTATAAAATCGCGAAGCAAAAATTACTACTCATAACATCTTTTGAAGCTATTTACAACATCTCATAAATTCAGAATCTTCAGGGGAGCTTTTTATTTGAGTTTCATAAGAATACTTTTGTTCGAATCAATGACCAAGGAAGATGCTCGTTAAGGAATTCTAAATGCTGGCAAACAAAACGTGTTATGCACCTTATTATCACCTACTTCGGTAAATTTTCTCACTTTCATATTCGAAAGTACTTTTTATTAATGAGCCAAATTTTTCAACATTTCTTGCCGCCACAGTTACGTAGGGTAGGTACCTATGCTATTAATTGTGGCGAAAGTTCCTCTACATCCCACATAATTATTCTAAACATCGTTCAATCGGTTTTAAGGCACCAATTTTCAATTTATGGATAGGTATAGGCCTTACTGACAGGGGGACATTTTTCAAAGCGAAAAGAAACAGCTTCCAACCGCTCACTATACAGGTGTCCCACCTCATTCTCTGTGGTCAGCGGTCTCTGTGGGCCAAATGATGAATTTTCGTTCAAAAATGTTTTCAGAAATTCAAGTACCTAACAGGATCACAATGTCCATTATTTGAAATTCTTTGGACTATACAGAGTGTTCCATATGAGAGTGATATATCAAAGTTATGTTTTTTTTAATGGATTGCTCTTATATGTTATTACGTCTTTGAATTGTCTGAGATGAAAAAAATTAGACTGTTTTTTTTTACAGTTTTACAGTTGTAGTTTAAATTGAGTGTTTTATGAGTTACAAGTGAAAATCGCCATTTTCAAAGTTCAAGACAATGTACAACGAAAAGGATTCAAGATGGATGAAGAAAACGGCTTACCTACATAACCCTATTTTAACTTTTGATGTTTTATTCCAGGTGTCACATGCAATGACCCACTCACACAAATACAGGCTGTCCCAATATTCCATGGACATGGAACAACCACAGATTACTGAGGTAAAAAAAAAGTCGCTCGGACCAAACTTATCTCTATACCAAAATGCTTCGTTTGTCCGTTAGAGGGCTTCAAAGTCTTTTGAAAATTTTAGTTTTTTTGAAATAGCTCAAAGTCGGCTGATTCCAATTCGATGAAATTTGGTAGGTAAATTTCTTATTAAAAGTACTAATTTCTGATGTACATGATAATTTGACGGAAACCCGGGAAGGAGTTAAACTACCCCTATCCTTCATTAAAATCGATCGTAATTGTTGATAGGGTAGCAGGAACGCTGTTCATGTTTTTTTGTTTCAAAAGATACATCGTTTTAGCCCATTTTTGGTCTCCTACAAAAATCTGTATCTTTCCCAGGTGCTATGTGATAAAATTATCAGTCGATGATAACCAACTTTTTATTTCATTCTTTTAATTTGAAATCAAATTTTCAATTGTCAGGTGATTATTTTATCAAATCCCATAAAAGATGCTCGATGTTGGCGCCGGTTTGGACCCTAGAAAGTTCCATCCTGTGCAAAAAAATGATTTAAACTTTTCTTGGAATCTCGTCGTTTGCAAACTTTTACTGCGTTTGAAAAAAGCCGTTTGCAAACACCTGAAAAAAAAACCGAACCATACTAAACATCTTTTATGAGATTAGATCAAATAATCACCAGACAATTGAAAATTTGATTTCAAATTAAAAGAATGAAATAAAATTTTGATTAGGTACCATCGACTAATTTATTTTATCACATACCACCTCGGAAAGATACAGATTTTTGTAGGAGACCAAAAATGGGCTAAAACGATGTATCTTTTGAAACAAAAAAAAACATGAACAGCGTTCCTGCTACCCTATCAACAATTACGATCGATTTTAATGAAGGGTAGGGGTAGTTTAACTCCTTCCCGGGTTTCCGTCAAATTATCATGTACATCAGAAATTAGTACTTTTAATAAGAAATTTACCTACTAAATTTCATCGAATTGGAATCAGCCGACTTTGAGCTATTTCAAAAAAACTAAAATTTTCAAAAGACTTTGAAGCTCTCTAACGGACAACCGAAGCATTTTGGTATAGAGATAAGTTTGGTCCGAGCGACTTCTTTTTACCTCAGTAATCTGTAGTTGCTTCATGTCCATGGAATTTTGGGACACCCTGTATAGAATCTAATCTAATCTGTTCCATCGCACAGAAACACTTTTTTGTACTAGGTATTTTAGTTTTTTTAGTACATAAAAAAGACGACTTTCGCAATACAATAATTATTGATGTTCAAAATGTAAGCTGATGTTATTGGCTGATCGATTGCGTGTATTATAGGTGGCAAAAAAATAGCAATTTTTGGATTAATTTAATTTAACGACACGTTTTCAAAACAATCGAAGTGAAAGTTACACTGAACTCAACAATACAATGCCTATACAGTGTGTCCCAAATTTTCTTTTTCAAGAGATAAATCCGAGTTATTTCAAAACTGAAATAAATTAAATTTGGGAAATTCCAAATATACCAGCTTTATGCCTTTTCATACCTCCAAGTAATCATTCCCCACTTTTTTTATCAAATTACACCCCTCATTTTTTTTTTTTTTGTTCGTAGGATTACTGACTTCATTCTGAATACAATAAGACAATTTTTGAACATATAAGCATATTGAGCTGGTCAAAAACAATAAACTATCTTAAAAACCCACGTTGCCAAGGAGTAAAAAGAAACACACCTCTAGAGGTCTTTTCAAAATGAAATTATGCTCTCGTCAATCTTTTATTTCGCGTTGAAAAGAATAATCGCGGTATAATTTAATTTGACAGTAGTTTGTCAAAATTAATCCAAAACGTATATTAGAATAAATCGCATGTCATTTTCTTTAAAACGAAGTTTGAACGTAATCCTGTCGAGCAAAAAAAAACTAGGGGTGTAATTTGAAAACAAAAAACAAGTATATAATAATAATAATAGCAAGGGGATGGTTAGGTTAGCACAATAAGCCCACGAAGCTGAGGTGCATGCTTCCGGCGATCCTGAACCAGACGGCCCTCGAAATTTCCCAAAAAATTCGAGTAGAGCCTAATTTTATTTTGAAAATAGCTCAAGATGTGTTATTTACTTCATGGCAACGCTGGATTGGAAAACTAACAACTAAGAATGCTTAGATTTTCAAAAATCCCAGTCACTGCATTGAGTATAAAGCCAGATCAGCTAAGCAAAAAATAAATTTGAAAAATAAAAAAAACTAGTTATTGGGGGTTATTGAATGGCGTAAAATTGTATTGAGGGTGTAGCCGCAAAGCCTGTATAGTGTATAGGTATAGTATACTATAATAATAGTTTATGACTAGTAAGCGAAATTAACTAGCCCAAATAGTAAATATTCATAATTATTAATATTTCATTTGGCGATTAGTTAACTAGTATTTTTTTTTAGTTTTATCAATTACAAGCGACTTGCACTGCATAAATTTCTTCAATTGAAAAGTAAAACCATCTCCTGTTAACACAATAACACTCCAATGGAATTTCAGTGTTTCAATATCCTAATTAAGGACTCTGTGTCATCTATAGGTTCGTTTGAATGGTTCTCTTAACTATAAAATTACAAATAAAAGTATCTTCCGAGTTCTTCGTGTCATTGCTTTAACCGTGAAAGATAATGAGTTAAAAAATACGGTCAAGTTCAACAACATTATAAATTAATGGCCTTGAAAAATAGTCACTTCTAAACAGGAGTGAGTTTTTTTCCAGGTAATTCATTAGATCTAAAGCTTCAATCACAGGATATTTGATAATTATAGTTTTCGTTTCCAACGCACACACGGGAAAAAATTAATGTTAATTAATTATAAAAAACCGTAATGAGGCACGCGTGAACAATTAAGTGAAAAGTTAAAATTAAGAGCTGTATCTCAGACAAAGCACCAAAATAATAATTCGCTCTCGCTTACTTCTCTTCAGAATTATTTAGAAATCAGCATTCAAGTCATTCAAATTTTAATAAAACAATAAAGTCATGTCAAATGAATATAAAATATATTACTGCAATAGTCTCTCGACCGGTTTCGGGTAGTTAACCCATCATCAGGACAGTTGTAAGCTTACCAGTATCCGCCATCTATAGGACGTTAACGTAACAGTGAACATTGAGAAAACTTAATCAAACTCACATATGAAGGAGCTTGATAAACCTAAATATTGGTCAAAATTTCATTAGTACATCTAAGAATAAAATACTAAGCCAAGCTTACATAATTTTTCTATGTAAAAAACTAAAAAGCGTTAGAAGAAAACCAACTGCGTCAGAGTTAGGAGAATTTTTCGGGTCGGGTCTGGTCGGGTCGGGTCGGGTCGGGTCGGAAAAAAAAACTGCATCAGAGTTAGGAGATTTTTTTATAACTATTAATAACTTTTTTATTTACAATTTTATGCAAAAAATCGCTTTTATTATAGTTTTTTGCTTATAAAAGTTACAACTACCAGAATAATCGTCAGCAGAGAAATTGTAGAGAATAAAAACACGAAAAAATAAGTAATTTCGGAAAAAATCGGGAAAAACCGGCCACAGTGGCCAAAATTGGGTTTCAAAACGCTGAAGACTTTAGGTTGCTCATGAACCCGGTTAATGGTAAAATTGAAAATTTTTTTGTCTAAAAGAAAAACAAGTAAAATAGCAGAGCGACGTGCCGACGCTTCATGTCGCTCTTCTGTGTTACTTGCACTTCAAAAAAAATCTTTGTGCAAAAAAATGTATCTAGTGGCGTTTTTTTTTAATATCTTGGACATCCAAGCAAGATATATACAGCGTGTTCAGTTAAGGGTACGGAGCGACCATATCTCAGTAACTATTCGTCCTAGAGCCTCAAATTAAAATTTTTCAGACATAAGTGACCATGAGAAATTCATGGAAAATATTTTCAAGATGGCCGCGCTTCCGGAAATACCGGAAGTTGACACCTAGTTCGTTATTTTAACGGGAACACCCTGTAAAATATTATATTTTTTAAATGTCTGAAGAAATTGAATACAAGTGGTTTTCACCATTGGAATTTAGATTGAGTGGTTTATGAGTTATAAACAAGTGAAAATCGAAAATTTTCAACTTCAAAGCTGTGTAGAACTAGAACGGCTCAAGATGTCTTAAAACGGTTTACATGTTCCTATCCTAACTTTCCATATTTTATCCCACTATGTAGAGTAAATTTTAATACAGGGTGATGAAAATTATCCGATTTTTCATCACCCTGTATTGAAATTTAAACCGCATAGAGGGTTACAATGTGAAAAGTTAGGATAGGGACATGCACACCGTTTTTAGACATCTTGAGCCGTTCTAGTTCTACACTACTTTGAAGTTGAAACATTGCGATTTTCACTTGTTTATAACTCATAAACCGCTCAATCTAAATTCCAATGGTGAAAACCACCTGTATGCGATTTCTTCAGACATTTAAAAAATATAATATTTTACAGGGTGTTCCCGTTAAAATAACGAACTAGGTGTCAACTTCCGGTATTTCCGGAAGTGCGGCCATCTTGAAAATATTTTCCTTGAATTTCTCATCGTCACTTATGTCTGGAAAATTTTTTATTTGAGGCTTTAGGACCAATAGTTACTGAGATATGGCCGCTCCGTACCCATAACTGAACACGCTGTATAGGGTAGAAGCACCGTTTGTGGCCACTGACCCTTTTGTGGCCACTTCGCAGGAAAATACTAAATATTAAGACATTTATTACATATTGCAATAATGCGCATATGTCAACTCCCAATCTAATATGTCTAGTGTCATTTGCTTCAAATTGTATAACCCTAAAGTGAGATAGTTCATAGTTAAACGTCAACAAGACAGCACGTGGTTTCTCGTTGTCGCAAACTTAATCATATTGTTAAGGATTACCATGTAAGTTAAGCTTTAATATTTAAAAAATATATTTGGATATACCTTTTTCGATATACTTTTCTTAACTGTTATATAATTATAAATAAATTACATAGTTTAGAATTCAAAACATAATAAACTCTCGAGAATTATTGAGGTGGCCACAAGCAGAACAATTTTTTCTTTGTTTTTGCCAGTTGTGGCCACCAAGTGGCTAGAAACGGGTCAGATAAAGACCACTTCTGGCCACATAGTTATTTAACAGTATTTTATCATATTTTACGCCTCATTGGTACTAGATACTTTTTTTCTAGTGTTAAACATGGCTTCCGGAAAAAAAGTCCTGTTCAAGTATTCTGAAGAATGTATGCAATCTGCTCTTCACGCCATTAGGGAAGAAAATATGGCGGTTTCAACCGCTTGCAAATTATTTAAAGTGCCAAGAACCTCAGTTAGAAATAGGCTCTCTGGGAAAACATTCGACAATTGTCGTCACGTGGGGCCTGAGTCCTGCCTTGGATCGAAATATGAGGAAAAATTGGTAAAATGGTTATTAGAGTCAGCATCCAGAGGGTTTCCTATAAATCGAGAAGGACTTTTGTATTCTGTTCAAAAGCTTGTAGAAGAATTTCAAATCCAAACACCCTTTGCTAACAACGTTCCAGGAAGAAAGTGGTTTGACGCCTTTTTAAGAAGAAATCCCGTTGTGAGTCGGAAACATTCCGAATATATCAACAAAGCAAGGGCAGCAGTAACAGAAAGAAGCATCAAACTGTGGTTTTCTGAAACAAGGGAGTTGTTAGGGCCAGATATTGAAATACTGAGTAATCCAAATAGAATTTTCAATATGGATGAAACCGCCATCTTTTTATCTCCAAAAGGTAATCTAGTTCTTGGTGAAAAAGGCAAAGGTGTATATGATATAACTTCAACGTCAGAAAAAGATAATGTTACAACATTGATTGTCGCCAATGCCAGTGGACAGCTTGCTCCTTCCCTCACACTATTCAAGTTTCAACGACTTCCAAAAGCTTATCTTGCAGCAGCTCCTAAAAACTGGGGAATTGGTATTTCTGAAACAGGATGGATGCAAAGCAAACAATTTTATGAATACTTTGCAAACATTTTTAAAAAATTTTTAGTAGATCAAAATATTCAGCTACCAGTCATTGTTTTTATGGATGGTCACGCGTCACATCTCTCTTTGAATTTGAGCAATTTTTGTCGATCTAATGGAATCATATTAATTTGTCTTCCCCCCAACACCACACATATTCTACAGCCACTTGACGTATCTTTTTTCTTTCCTTTGAAAGCAGCATGGAAGAAACTAGCAAAGAAATGGCAGTTAGAAAATGGTGGTAAAACTATTCAAAAAAAGGATGTACCGGCCGCCATAAACTCGATTTTTATGCACAAAGACTTTTCTGAATCCATTCAATCAGGTTTCAGAGCGTGTGGGTTATATCCGTTTGATGAAAACGCGCCAAACTATGACAAATGTGTCAGGCATCAAAATGCAAATACTCCGGTTGATGAGGAATTAACACAGAAACAGGCACAAGATAAGGAGCATCTGAAGATTCTTGAAAATCATTTGAAACCTGAAGTTTTGTTAGAATTTGAAAGAACATTTTCCAACTGGGGTAATTGGATTGGAGAAGAAAAGTATTTAGAACTGTACAATGTGTGGAAGAGCGCAAAGGAAAAAACAGTAAAAATCAATACATTTTCAGATGTTTCGTTGGATGAAATTTCTACAGAAGAAACCGGATTTAACTTGATTTTAGAGGATGATGCATTAATTTTTGATTTTCCAGAATTATCTTCCAATGTGGAAACATGTTTCAATCAGACAACTTCAAAAATAAATATATTACAAAATACAGTAATTAAACCTTCAATGTTACAAAATAAAAATGAAGTCGATATTTTTAATCTTGAATTTAGTACGAACGAATTCTACAATTCAGAGAGTATCATCAATCAAGGGGAAGAAATAGAACAGAACAACTATTGTGAAAACAACGAAACCGAATCAGAAACGAAAAATAATGAGGAGACAGTAGCAGAGCAACAAGAAGAATGCCTTGAAACAGAAGAAAATAAGGAAAATGTTGCGAAGACAAATAGAGAAGAAGATAAGAATGAGAAAACAATAGTAGAAAAAGACGAACGCCACGACATAGAAATGAGCGAGGAAACGTTAGAAGCAATGAAAAAACATCCCGAAATCGAAATTAAACAGAATGGAGGCAAACTAGCAGATAAAAAAGAAGAGATCTCAGAATTAGAACAGAAAGAGGAAACAACAGTAGGGAAGAAAAATGTAGGAACAGAAAAGAATGAAGAAGCAATAGTAGAAAACGAAGGATGTCCCGACATAGAAATAAACAAAGAAAATACCAGTCAAGATATTAGATTTTTAAAAAAGAGATCTGTCAGCGAGGTTTTGAAAGACCTTTCAATTTATCCTGAAGATACATTCAATGCCCAAATACCCAAAAGAAAAAAAATACGCCTGCCCTCAGTCATGACACATGATAAATGGATTGAGCTGATGGAGGCTAAAGAGAAAAATAAAAAACCAAAGAATGAGAAAAGAAAACTTATAAAAAATACTAAAGAAAAGAAAGCTGAAGCCAGAATTGATAAACGTAAAAAAGACCCTAGAAAAGACCAAAGAGATATAAAAGAAAAACAACAGCAAAGATGTGAAACTTTAACTGCACTGACCGTAGGAACATTTATTATTTTGAAATATGAAAAGGAAGTTTATCCTGCAAAAATCGTTCAAATTGAAAACAATGAATATTATTGTTGTGCAATGACCAAGAATATTGGGAACTGGAAGTGGCCTGAAAAAAATGACTTACTCTGGTATAAATTAGAGGATATTTTGATGAGAATAGCGGAACCAAAGCAAATTAATACAAGAGGAGTATATGCGGTTCCTGAATTATTAATGTTAGTTTCTTCAAATAATTGAGTTTTTAAGAGTTTATTTTGTTCTATATTCTTAATTTAAAATATTTTTGTGTTAAATTTTTGTTTATTTTTTGATGTTATAATATAAATTCGGTAAAATATTTGTTTTATCTTAGGGTATATCTAAACCTATTTTTCCGTTCCTAATCCCAGTGGCCACAAATGGTACATCTGGTGGCCAGAACTGGCAAAATGTGGCCACAAATGGCGAAAATCGATTTAACGCGAAAATTTTGAAATATTTTATAAATAAGAGCCTGTATTCTCAAATGAAATATATTTATTTTGAGAAAAGCCACCATAAAATCGTACCTACATAATTTGAATCAATAACTGGTACAAATGTAACTTTCACAGTTTTCCAAAGTATGAAAATTACTAAAAGTGGCCACAACTGGTACTTCTACCTTACAGGGTGTTTCACAACCAGACCGAAAAAGCTTAAGAGTATAGGTGTAGTTTTTCAAGGCAATTCCAGGATCTGATTTATTCGTTTCAATATCACAGGGTGATTAATATATTTTGGCGAAATTTTAGATGAGCAATATCTTATTTTGAACGAATTGATGGAATTCAATGAAATTTGGTAGGTGTGCTTTACCAATGACACTTAATACCTCGCATTTCCCGCCAATTCGAAAACTTTAGGACCGTAACCATTTTTTTCTGGTTTCTTTCGGTTTTGTCAAAAAGTTCACCTGTACCTATGCATTTTCGTGAAAGTTTAATCCCATTTACGAAAAATACAAGAAAAATGCTACAATTGCGGCAAAAAATTGTTTGGCACCATCAATAAATTGAGGATATAAAACTTTAAAACTAAAATTTCGGTAATATTATATCATCATTTATATCCACATCAGTTTTGTAAGATCCCGTTATCCCCAATAAATCCTTATTTTGAGTTTTGAAAAAAAAAGAAAAAAATAGATCAATTTTCTAATTTAATTTATTTGATCTATTGATATAAAAAATGTTATACAGGGTGTTCCTTGGCTAAGTAATGACTACATTGTCTATTTTGTTTTAATAGGACACCTCATAGGACATCATAAGGTACTCATTCTAGACTAAAACTGTAAAAATCATGCTTACTGGATTTTCTCGGAAATTAGAAAATGTGATAATATACAGGTGTCCTATTTAAAAAATAGACAATGTCGTTAAAAGTCATTACCTGAAAATACCTATAATACTACACTTGACTTTTTGTTATGATTATAAAGACTTGCTTAGGTGTTTTTTTACTCTTTTTATAGGCATATCAATATAACGAATCGTAAATTCGTTCATCAATAATTGCAATAATTTCTGTCTAAATGAGAGGAGATTTTTTCCTTGTCTTCAATCGTAGAAAGCAGTATTTGCTCCTAATTTCTCGATACCGTGTATGAAATTGCGCGTGTTTGCCCCAGAATCACCCACTTTTTTTAATATCCGACTGTCTTAAGACTTAAGTCAGTTTTTCGTAATGTAATTTACTCTGCTATTAACTAAATACTTCCTTCTTGAAAGTCTTTTTTTTATTTTCAATTTTAATTCTTCTTAAAGGCATTGACAACTTAAAAAAACAACTTTTCTACAATCAATTCTCCTGAAAAACATTACTTCCTGGTATATAGCCCTGCGAAATATCATTTGTGACGTTATTTCAATCGCGACTGTCTACATGTTCCCTTTACTTAGCAGAACATTGCAGTTTCGCACCGCATAGTGCATAATTTAAACGTTAAACATCCGTATTACTACAATGAGTAACCGCGGTAGTTGTGACGTCAAAATTCTGACTTCAACAGACTCGCTTATTCAACATCGCAGCAAACTCGGGTAAAAGCCTACCTTCATAAAGTACCTAAATAGGCGTTGGAATAAACAAAAATCTAGTAAACTTTCTCATTCTAAAGTTATGTACAACAGATAAACTAGAAGGAAGCAGGAAATTGCGGTCGTTCCTTTATTAGTGTACTGAAGTCGAATAAATTAAAAATCCCTCAAAAGGGATGGTGCACATTCTGACAGAAAACTGATGAAATTGCTATTCTTTTAGACAAAAAAATTAGTAAAATAATTTATTTAAATACTCGCTCTTCAATTTGTTTATTTCAGGTTTTGTAGATGACTTCCAGTGGCATAGTTATTCAGGATTGGCACCATATTTCCCTCCTTATTTTCTACGCCACTGACTTTTTATTTTAAGTAACCATAGCTATATAAGTAAAATAATTTAAAAAAAAAACTGACTTTATTGAATATACCTACCCCACGTAATTTAGAACAAAAATGTATTCTAATTTTTTTATAAGGCACCGTTTTTGAGATATTTAAAGTTTCCTCAGGCAATGTCACTAATCTAGTATTTAGGGTTGGCGCGCCTTTTCTCTCCATATCTTTTAATTACACGCCACTGACTTTATTGCAAATGTCAAAACATTATTGAATTATAGAATGAAATAATAATTTTCCAATGTAAATGGCCGTTGAGCCATTTACAATGTGGCTAATGTCCTATATCTCAAAAACAGTGCACAGTATGAAAAAATTAAAAAATACTTACTTCTTCTAAAATGCATGGGCATGTTGAATAACGATTTTTCAATTTCAAATAAGCCAATGGGGTAAAAAATAGGGAGGGAAAAAAGGCTCCAGCCCCGAATATCTACGCCACTGAAAGATGACGTCTACAAAACCTTACTAGAGACCTTTGTTTATTGTTTATGCAGAGTTTCATTACATTCAGTTTAAATTTACACGAGTTATATTATATTTTTTAAACTTTGACACCCAATATCTTATGTGGTAGTTATGGTAGTTACGTAGTCGCCTATTCAATTGACTACATTGTTATTATTATTTATTATAAACAAGTGATATACAGGGTGTATCTAAATAACACCGAAAAAATTTAGGGGAGGATTCTTTGATAAAAAATAAACAAAAAATTTCCTATTAACGTGTGTCTGGATATGCACCCTTTTTGAGATACAGGGTGTCAAAAAAAGATTGTTTTTCGGGTTTTTTGAAGATGTCTCGGGAACCGTATAAGACACAGAATTCAGCTTTTGTACAGATCTTATCATTGATATTAGCAACTATTTTAATGCTAACTACCTTTTGTAAGTATGCCAGTGCCGGAGATTTTTAGGGTTGGGGGGATTTTTTTGCCCCTAATATCTACGACACTGAGAAAATTGATATTTTAAAAGCACACTTTTAATCGTCAATGTTTTCTACACAAAAAGATACTCTTGGTTATAACTGCTAACGTGAGCCATTTTCGAAAAAAACGGGCATTTACGATGAAAAACTCGCTTTGAATGTTTCAAGACAAGTGTCGAAAAATTAACGGCAAAAAACTTCGCTCATTTCTGAGATCTCCGCTATAATGACACATGAAAAAACTCAGTATTAAAAAAGTAGCTATAAATATCAATGATATGACATTTACAAAAGGTGAGTTTCATATCTCAAATGGTTCCCCAAATATCTTCAAAAAACTGGTAAAATAATCTTTTTTTGACACCCTGTATCTCAAAAAGGGTGCATTTCTAGACACATGTTTATACGAAATTTTTTGTTTATTTTTGACCAAAGAATCAGCTCTTAAATTTTTTCGGTGTTATTTAGATACACCCTGTATAAAATAATGAGATGTCAGTGTAATATGAAACGTAATTAATAGATTCTTCCTTAAACGGATTATATTATTGAACATCCCCTACATCAGAAGTGGTCGAATTCTCACGCGAGTGTTTTAGGTGTCTAAGTTTTTCACAGGATGGGTAGATCTAAAAACAAGCAGAAACGTCGGCATCGTTCATCCTCATTATCAAGTTCAGAAACATCTTCGAGCGATGAATCCAGATCGTACACAAGGTTTAAAAGATCCAATAGGAGGGATACTGAATCGGAAAGAAGCTATATCCCAAAACGTAAGATAGGTAGCTGAAAATAAAACTGATGATGACACATATCGTCGTGATAAGGTTAGTACCAATGAAATTTATTGCAAAGAGCAACAGAACGGTAATGACGATGACGATATCATAAATAATCCCCGAGTTTGACCCTGTTAAAATGAATATTAATGATGGGTTAGAGATTATAGAACATAACATTAATACGTATAAATGGTCAGATACCTAACGTAATTTTTCAAATCTTAAATAAATTGAAAGGTACCGCTCACACATGGCATAAGAGTTTCATTGAAGGAGATAAGGATTGCTCTCAATTTTCGTGGGAAAAATGGAAGACTATCTTACGCGACACTTTGCAAAGTACTCGAAATACCTACAAACTTTTTATCAACATAGCCTATCATAAGCCCGAGGAAGGTTGCTCTCTGGATGAATTCTATTTTGATCATTTGGCCAAAATAAACAAGCTTCGCTTGAATTTTCCCGACGCAGATAAGATTTCCTTAATAATAGAGGCAATTGGCGATAATAACATCACATCCGCGGTAGAGGCTTCTGGTATCAAATACCCCAATATTTTGGCAGGATATCTCAAAAATAAAATTTATCAAAAAAACCCTCGAACTACTCAACATAACGAACTCAAATATTTTCATAATAAAACTTTCCCTAATAGACGTCCAAGACCTGGCTATGATTCATTATGTAAATCCTGTGGGAAAAAGGGTCGTGACAGATCCACATGACGAAATGCTTAACTTACAGTAAATATTATCTCAATCTGAACGGTGTGTTTTCAAGAATTTAAATAAATTGGGCAAGGCTCATAATATTTCACTAACTATCGAAGTCACAACCGATAAGCCAGTGTATCGCCGACCGTATCGCTTGAACGATCACGACAAAGGCATTTTGAGAAGTACCATCCGGGAACTCCTTGACGCCAAAATTATTCAAGAAAGTTACTCACCTTACTCCAGTCCAGTCTTGCTTGTCAACAAAAAGGATGGAGACAAGCGAATGGTAGTAGATTATCGAGCTTTAAACAATGTAACAGTGAAAAATAAATTCCCGATGCCAGTAATTGAAGAAATAATTGATAATTTAAATGATTATAAGTACTTCACTACACTTGATTTGGCGTCTGGTTACCACCAAATCCCTATGGAACCGACTTCTATCCCATTGACAGCGTTCTCTACTCCTGAAGGTCATTATGAGTTTCTACGGGTCCCCTTCGGCCTCTCAAACGCTCCTTCAATATTTCAAAAATTTATGAACAATATTCTCTACCCCTTACGTCAATATAACGTTATTCCATACTTGGACGACATTCTTATTCCGTCAAAATCAATCGAATCAGGTCTCAGTATGCTGAAGAAGGTTCTGAAATTACTCGAAGAATACGGCCTCACAGTTAAACTGTCTAAATTTGCTTTTCTAATGGAAAAAGTAACTTATCTTGGATATGAAATCTCTTTCAATCAAATACAACCAAGCAATAATAAAATTGAAGCCGTTCAAAAGTTCCCTTGTCCAAAGAATATTCATCAATTACGACAACTATTAGGACTGATAGGTTATTTCAGAAAATTTATCCCAAATTTTGCTAGAAAGACAGCAACACTTACAAATTTATTGAAAAAAGATGCGATATGGAAATGGACTGAAAATGAAACAAAACTAGTTGAAGATTAAAAAAAAATCATTATTTCAAAACCAATACTCTCTATTTACAATCCAAAACTGCCAACCATCGTATACACCGATGCTAGTAGAGAAGGATTCGCAGGAATAATTGTACAAAAATTTACAGAAGGCGAAAAAGCTGTTGCATTTTTCAGTAAACAAACAACTGAGCAAGAAAAAAAAATCATTCGTTTGAGCTCGAGTTGTTAGCGATAGTGAAGACATTACAGAAATTTAGGTACTACTTAGCCTCAGCTGAATTTACCATAATCACTGACTGCAGTGCTGTCAAGAACGCGCTAAGTAAACAGTCTATAATTCCAAGAATAGCTCGCTGGGTACTTTACTTACAAGACTTTTCCTTCAAAATTGCACATAAAGCTGGGTCGCAAATCCAACACGTAGACGCACTTAGTCGCAACTTCCATCAACCTATGGAATCAATGTCGGATATCTCTTATCACAGAAACAGACTATTTGCGCGAAGCACAAAATCAGGATAGTGATATTAAGAAAATCAAATAAATACTCTTAAGTGGAGACGAAAATGGAAATAAAGACATTTTCAAAAATTACGACTTGCGTGGCAATAAAGTGTATAGAATGACAAATGTTGGACGAAAATGGGTGGTGCCAAAACATTGTAGATGGCAAATCGTTAGGGTAAACCATGACGAAGCAGGTCATTTTGCATTGGAAAATACTCTCTACCGAATAAAAGAGAATTACTGGTTTCCAAGAATGAAAAGATTTGTAAGGAAGTATAATTCTGCTTGTCTACCTTGTTTATATCACAAGGACATTGGTGGAAAGAAACCAGGATACCTCAGTTCAATACCAAAATATGCAAGACCGCACCATACTCTGCATATTGACCATATAGGTCCATTTGTTGTCACGAAGAAATGAAATAAGTACATTTTGACAATCATTGACGGATTTTCAAAATTCGTGTTTATAAAAGTAGTACCAGATACGTCCGCAATTCAAGTAACAAACAAACTAGACGAAATATTTTCAATATTTGGTAATCCGAAACGACTAATAGCAGATGCAGGTAAAGCCTTCGTATCGAATCACTTCAAAAATTACACCGATCAGAAGGGCATTCAACTATTTATCAACGCAGTTCGGTTGCCTAGAAGTAACGGTCAAGTAGAGCGAGCGAATAAAACAATACTTGATGCTTTAGCAACTAAGGGTGACACTTCTACCGATAACTGGGATGCCTGTCTCATCAAAGTTCAGCAAGGCATAAACAGTATGAGGCACAGAATAACCCAATTTCCACCTGCCGAACTGTTGTATAGCTTTCCGTTAAGAAGGGACGACGATCGTTTTGAAGCCGATGAATTTGAAAAAAAAAGTCAATGTAACGACAATACGGACAAAGGCAGCTAAAAGGCTGGAAGATAACAGATTAAAACAGAATAACTGCAGCTTTAACAAACGTAGACTACCACCGAAAATGTTTACCGTTGGAGATTTAGTTATCTGACTAAAATCACAAGTTTCCCCGCCACTGGTAACGAAAACAAGAAACTTCTTTCGAAGTATAGAGGTCCATTTCGAGTGGTTGAAGTATTGCCAAACGATCGATACAAAGTAAAAGAGGACGTCCATTCTGAACGTTCAAGTCGATCTTATGAAGCGGTTGTGGGCATTGAGCATATGAAGCCCTTCAACTTTCAAAAACGTTAAAAAAAGGACAATACACAAAACAGCGCCCTCTGATGGCAACACTGCCCTCTGATGGCAATAACTTAGGTCAGCTTGGAATTTGATTTACTTGTCGTTTTCTTTGATTAAATCAAAGAGTATTAATAAATGATATGTTTAGTACTATGTAATTTAAAGTTAGTTACAGCGCCCCCTGATGGCATCAGCGCCCCCTGATGGAAACAGCGCCCCCTGATGGCAACAGCGCCCCCTGATGGCAACAGCGCCCCCTGATGCAAACAGCGCCCCCTGATGGCAACAGCGCCCCCTGATGGCCACAGCACCCTCTGATGGCAACAGCGCCCTCTGATGGCAACAGCACCCCCTGATGGCAACAGCGCCCTCTGAAGGCAACAGCGCCCCCTGATGGCAACTGCGCCCTCTGATGGCAACAGCGCCCTCTGATGGCAACAGCGCCCCCTGATGGCAACAGCGCCCCCTGATGGCAACAGCGCCCTCTGATGGCAACAGCAGCCCCAGATGGCAACAGCACCCCCTGATGGCAACAGCGCCCTCTGGTGGCAACAGCACCCCCTGATGGCAACAGCGCCCTCTGATGGCAACAGCGCCTTCTGAAGGCAACAGCGCCCCCTGATGGCAACTGCGCCCTCTGATGGCAACAGCGCCCTCTGATGGCAACAGCGCCCTCTGATGGCAACAGTAACATCTGATGATAACCGCCCCCTTGCTATGGCAACATCGCAGTTGATCGAAACAGCGCCCACCGATGGCAACAGTGCCCTTTGATGGTAGCAAGTGGCAAGTGGTAAAGTAACAAATGGTAAAAAAAAATTGATGGTAAGGTAAAAAAATTTGATGCTAATAATAGAGCCCACTGACGGCAATAATACGACCTGTTATAAGTGAGATCCAAAGTATTATAGTCCAATAAAGTCTAAAAAGTCATACGTATCGATTAAGAATGCACATCCTTTTGATAGTTCGATTTATTTTGTTTCATATACTGGTTCTCGTAGAAACCGTCCAGTTTGTCTAAACATTCCATCCCGCATAAATAAGTATACGTCAACATTGGTTTTGAATGAGAATTAAATGCACAAAACAGAGGATAGAATGTCATTACGTGAATAAATTTCATGTATAGTTGTCAGGGGCTCTCAAACTGACGTAAGCGATTCAATTCATTGTTTGAATGATTTTTTCAATAATTTACGCTCCTTTACAACTTGACAATTAACTGTTTGACATTTTCTGGTGAAATTAAAAATATTAATTCGGACGGTTAGTGTGACGTCACATCTGACTTTTTAAAGTTAATCCTACTATATTATAGTCCAATAAAGTCTAAAAAGTCATACGTATCGATTAAGAATACACATCCTTTTGATAGTTCGATTTATTTTGTTTCATGTACGTGTTTTTATAGTAACCGTCCAGTTTGTCTAAACATTCCATCCCGCATAAATAAGTATACGTCAACATTGGTTTTGAATGAGAATTAAATGCACAACACGGAGGATAGAGTGTCACTACGTGAATAAATTTTCTGTAGTTGTCAGTGGCTCTCAAACTGACGTAAGCGGTTCAATTCATTTTTTGAATGATTCCTTCAATAATTACGCTCGTTCACAACTTGACAATTAACTGTTTGACATTTTCTGGTGAAATTAAAAATATTAATTCGGACGGTTAGTAAGACGTCACATCTGACTTTTTAAAGTAAATCCTACTATATGATTTCACTACCACCTCACTGTTGTAATTTATAGATTACGACAGAAACTGTTCTCATATCGAATAATATGTAATTCGATATTTCTCTGGGTTCTAAAAACATTATTAATTTAAATTTTGATTGTTGCTCTCTGTTATAGAAATCTCTTCTTTATACCCAGAGCGCCTGAGGACAGTCGCTAGCAGGATGGCCGTGTGGTAGTTATGGTAGTTACGTAGTCGCCTATTCAATTGACTATAGTCCAATAAAGTCTAAAAAGTCATACGTATCGATTAAGAATACACATCCTTTTGATAGTTCGATTTATTTTGTTTCATGTACGTGTTTTTATAGTAACCGTCCAGTTTGTCTAAACACTCCATCCCGCATAAATAAGTATACGTCAACATTGGTTTTGAATGAGAATTAAATGCACAACACAGAGGATAGAATGTCATTACGTGAATAAATTTTATGTAGTTGTCAGTGGCTCTCAAACTGACGTAATGTTTTTTGAATGATTCCTTCAATAATTACGCTCGTTCACAACTTGACAATTAACTGTTTGACATTTTCTGGTGAAATTAAAAATATTAATTCGGACGGTTAGTAAGACGTCACATCTGACTTTTTAGAGTTAATCCTACTATACATTGTTATTATTATTTATTATAAACAAGTGATATATAAAATAATATGAGATGTCAGTGTAATATGAAACGTAATTAATAGATTCTTCCTTAAACGGATTATATTATTGAACATCCCCTACACTTAGATCAAACGTCATATTGAGCTGAATTTAATTTTTCAACTTATAGTGTGGTGTCTATTATGAGTCGGAGAATACCCTAATTTTTTCAGACGCAACGAAACCACTTCCCTCCCCCGTTTTCGAGGGTGCTGAACACGATGGCTTAGGGCAAATTTCTTTTTCGGGTTGGGTTCACCCCCTATTGGCCCAAAACCATCCCCTTTTTTAAAATCTCCGCGTTCTAATGCCCCCGGGTCGGAAAAAACACGTGCAACTCGCTTCTGGGGAAGCCTTGTATCTAATGACAACTGCCCGTCACCCTAATACGCCCACCCTTTTGGTCAAGATCAAGAACCAAACAATAATAAGTGAAAGATGTTTATATCCAAATCAAACAAAAATGCATCAGTTTATTCAGATTCCTTGAAATATTCCTTGAGAAATTCATTAAAAAATTATTGAATAATGTAACCTACCTTTTTTTATACAAGGTACTTACATTTACAAATGTCTCTAAAATTTTCCAATTTACCTCTAAAAATTGCGTTTATAGTTTTCCAGATTTTAAATTTTGAAATAAAATGACACTATCAGGTAATCAACTCAGGTAATCGACATAATCTAAATTAATTTTAGTAACTATTCTAGTGACTATTCTATAGTAAACTATCACCATAACCAACCTAATCAGTCTTGTTGACAATCGTTCCCCTAGAATTTTGACTTGGTGGAATCCATTATCTAAATAAAAAATAAAGTATATGTGATAAGGCGAGAGATAAGCCTTATTGTGGAATAAAATAAAATTGATAAGTTCATGTCTAAATAACTTTGTCAGTAATTGTTTAATTTACGCTGAATAATAATATGGTATAAGAGATAAAGAGGAACACAATTTGCTTAAATCGTGTGAGCAAAAATTTCCGGATTCAATTTCAATTTTTTTTTTTCAATTTTTCCCCAAAGTCTGGCTAAATCATGTTTTAATTTCCTCACACGATACGAGAACATACAAAGTGCCTACTTACACGCGAGGGTATATGTTAAATAAGCTTTTTACTAAAACCACTCAAATATTCATCCTTAAAGTTTGTTTGCTTACTTAATTGATACCCTTTATTAGGTTCAGATAATACTTTATAAGTCTGCTTCCAGTTGATTTTGCAGCTTTGGAGCATCCTCATAATGGAATAAACTTGCAGATAAACCTTCTGAACTCCAGAATATTTAGCAGCTAGAAGCCTAGAGTCCTAGAGGAGTCTTGTTTTCATAAGCCTCCTCGATCGAATGCTTTCCAAATTCATGTATCATTTCTTCTTCTGTTGAAGAGGTTCACGACGTGAAATAATATCAAATAAATCAATATATTTTCATGATATCGACGATTTTATACGATATATTGAAAGGTATATCTTTTTAAAATTTCTAAATAATTTATTTCTACTTATACATTTTAATGCATCATATGTCTTTTATCATTTAACCAATAACCAATCCCAACATTCAATAAAAACCAACTCATCATCAGATGGGTTCAAATTTTTGGGAATAGAAAAAAATCAGTTGTCAAGTTATTTCGTCCAGTAGGTACAATGTGAAACAATATGGAGTCTGAAATAATGTAAAGTGAATGCAATCTGATTAATCTGAATAATTAACAAAACACTTCAAAAGGTATGGGTACCTAAATTGTTTTTGACAATCTCACGTCAAATCGCACCTGTAGAACGAAAATAGGTAAAGCGTCAATTGAGTCATTTTTGAGATATCTGCCATAGCAATATCCCCGAACATAGTCTGTGCCCCGAACCAGTCGAACCACAACTCTCGTTGTGTAAAAAGGTGACAAAAAGGACCCGCACATTTAAAGGAGATGCAAAAATGTTCCCTCATGTAGACAGGAAAAGTAGGTAGTTACAAAATGCAAAAAATAGTAATTTTGAAAATTGCAGTTTTCTTGGTGTCCTTAATAATTTTATGTTTGGCCCCCTTTTGCTGTACAGGGACGAAATATTATCCCATCAAACAGAAAGAACTGGTCTTTAATTAGTTCTTTAGTCAAGAAAATCGTACCATTAACATTGCCATAATATTGAGAGGGTGAATAAACAGGATTTATGTATAGGAACAAAACTAACCGGAAACATAGCAAATTTAGCAAATACTTACCTCAATTCCAGCAACGCACCAGAGTTTAGAGCTGAAGTCATTTGTTGAAGTTTAAAAGAACTATACCCTGCTTATGTTTCAATTTATTTCTATATGAAATAATTTTTTGTAATTCATAAATTCTACCACCAGAAACATAAAATTTTATTAACATACCACTTTCACAAATTCCCTGATTCCATAAAGATTTTAATTTTAAGGTCACTTCACTCTTTACAAAATTAATAACCAGAATAATTAAATCAATAGCTGACTGCAGCAGAAGATAAGGATGTGAGAGATATACATTTCAATAATAAAAGTGAATAACATCAGATCAAAGTATTGATAAGGTACAGCAAGTAATTAAATGAGGTACAGTAATTATAAAGAGTATTAATAATTTATAGAATTAGAATTATTATTATACCTACCTACCAAAATCGTGACATTTTTTGCTGAGCTGGTTCTAAAAAACAAAATTAAATTTGATAATCTAAACCTTATTTTATTTAAATTACAGGGTAATTTCTGTACAAAAAATGAGTCTTCCTCATATCATTCCATCATTTTACTTACCTACCCCAATTATTTCTCTATAAATTCTTCATTTTTATAGAATTTTTACTTGTTATAAGACGTTATATTGTTCCAACAAATAATTTAGGTAAGAAAAAAGTGACTAGAGCTCTTATAGATAAAGACTTCTCAAATGTTTCCAAGCTAAGATACGAGATCCTTCACCACTAGAAATATGCGGTTAATAGGTAAATTAAGGTAGGTTGCTCAAGAAATTCTCTACATAAAGAGTTACTATTCCTTTTTGCCTAATTTATTTTTGAAGATATCTGTTTATTTATTTGACATGATCCTATAAATTCGAAAGAAGACTTTTATTTAATTTACACTACTTCTGTACAAACAAGAGGAACCTTTAATGAGGTAAAAATCAATAGAAACTTTCAAAAAACTTCATGATCAGGTCAGTGGTCACTAAAGCCACTCTTTTGGTATAAACCGACTCTGGAGAATGTGATATTGATACAAAAAATAAGTCATAGTTTTTTACCCTTCTTTTAGAAATTGATAACTTTATATTTTTATAGGCGGATGGACGTAGTTTCCGTAGCCAAAACATTCGACATACACACACACACATATTTTTATTGTTACCCTTTTTTTCCTCTGTCGGTAGGCTTATAAGAGTCTATTTATACTCAAAACGTAATAATAACAGTCAACTTTTGAGAGTTACAATCATAAAATATTCATCAAAATTTTGAAAAAAAAAACTTTGAGAAGAAGATACCCACCAAGGAAAAGCAAATGATAAGAAAGCACTGGTAACAGGAAAAGGTGAAAACAATTAGGGACTATAAAACAAAGCATCATGTTCAATAGAAGTATTCTTTATTGTAAATAATATTTTCATATTTATATATTTACATATTTAAAAAATATATTAAAATGTTTATTACCTTAATAGTAATAAAAACAATATAATTTTGATCAAAAAGAAGTTTAACAAAAATAACCAACTGAAACCTTTCAACATTGCAATATACATCCATATATTGAGCAAAAGGGACTGTAGTTATATGATAATACATCCATATATAAGACATTTAAATATTTGTAAATTTAACTTTTCATATGTAGTTTCACTTTAGAAAAAGGCAAAAGGTACTTAAATAATTACTATACAAATATACTTTATGCTAGTCGTCGTTTCGAGTAACTCTTGGATACAGCTGAAACAAAAAAGGGATAGGTAATTAGAACATCTTTACACAGAAATGAAAACTACTGATTAAATAGTCCCTGATTTGATGAAGATTGATGGTCAGAAGAATATAAGATTGAAAATCCAGGGAGTAAAACAACATGCAACAAGTCTGCTATTTATTCCCTTGGCAGAAATCCTGATTCTTCAAACTAATCAAAATAATACACCTTGTTGTACTGCGTAAATAAATCATATCATTACAGTAACTCTAGCTTCAAGAACTCTAATTTTTATTAATTTTTTATTTTAAATAAAATAATTCAATAGGTAGGTACAAAAAATATTGACGACAGAAGTGGGATTCGAATACGAGGCTGAACACCGACTTAAGAAAATCAAATAAAATTTTACAACAAGGGATTGTGTATTTATCATTTAGATATTATAGAAACAGATACTTACACCTAACAGATTTCTGGGCACATATCCTTCCTTATCACCCAGTCTTGACCACCACCATTCTCTCTCATTTTCATCACCCTTCCTGAGCACAGTCAGTTGCTGTCCAGCCTTAAAACTAAGCTCGTCTGGCTGTTGAGCAGTGTAGTCAAACACAGCATACACTTCGCCGTTACTCAGAATTCCAAGTTTTTCCTGCACACCTAAAACAGTAAAATTATGATTTAAATACATTTGAAATCTAATTATAATAAGAGCCACTTCATTTATGAGATCACCTCTGAGATTAATGAAAATGTCACAAAAAGTCAACTTCAAGGAACTGTGTTGTATTGTTCTTTTTTTATTATTTATTATCAAAGTTACTTGACAGAATACCTGACCTGGACCACCACTTAACAAAAAAACTTACTATAGAGATACTCGGAGCACCCATCAAAGCCTTCTTCGTCCTCCTCGCACTTCTCAGCGGCGGTCTCATGGTCGGATAATGTGGTGGCGAAAATACAAGCGCCTCTCTCTACCAAAAAACGAACCATTGAAACGTTGTTGCAGCTGGCGGCGCAATGTAGTGGCGTCCAGCCGTCGCTATCCTGCGCGTTCACATCACACCCAAACTCCACCAAGAACTGCACAATTTCCAGATGTCCAGCGCAGATTGCGTTGTGCAGGGCGGTGATTCCTTCGTCGTTTGCTGCACTGGGGTTAGCCACCTGCGTCGCTGTTCGTTGCACCAGCTCCAGTTCTCCCTCCAGGCTCGCGTCCAGCAGCAGGGCCAAGGGGTCGAAGCTGACACGCCTCGATAAGTTGGTTTTTCCTTAAGTAATAAGGAAATCAACATTAAAATTAAGAATTCATCTACACAACAGTAATAAGTATCAAAACATTAAAAAAATTACAATAGCAATAATACATTTTTTGAATGCCCTTGTAACTTAATAGCAAAGCAGTTCCTCCACAATCAATAACCGCCACATTCAGCAAACTCAACTAAGAATAATATACTGCTTGGATGTTCTAAAAATTAACTAAACATGTCAGTGCCTCCCCTTTAATTATAAACATCTAAAAAATATTTAATTAAGTACCAGTTATGATGAGATTTAAACATAAAATAATATCTGCCAAGAGGTTACAGTAATAATGAAGATGTGATTTATTTCAAGGCTACCTCCTTAATCAGAGGATTTTATGCCAGACACTTGCTATTTAAAATAATAACTTAAATAACATACCTGTTTGTTTGAGATTCCCTTTCTTGCACCTCCTAATAACACTATCAATTGGCTTTTCATCTTTCACCAGTTCCCTCCCAATTACTTCCACTTCATCAATAATTGATCCCTTATCAACTTCATCGACAGATTTAACCTCCTTTTCCATTTCATTCTTATCAGAACCTGACTGAGAGTCGGTCGACTGATTCAGTTGTGGGATGCAATCCGAGAAGTTCACATTGCTAGTTGATGGTTCCGATCTTCTGGAGTTCGAGCTGGACAAGTATCCATTCATTTTCGCGTGAGAGTTCACGTTTCTCAGCTTGGGTTGTTCACTGAGGGGTCCTTTTTTGATGGTTAGCGGCTTGGCTTTGATAATCATTTCCGTGGCATTTCCAATAGGCTGTGGCAGGAAACTCTTGCCGAATTTAGCTGATCTCGGTGGCTCAGGCGGGTCTGTTTGTGGCAGAGGTGGCGGAGGAACGGTGTCTTCACTCGATGCTTGAGTAAGTCTTGGTGGAGGCTTTATTGCTGGTTTGGGAGGCAATGCGGGTTTAGGGGCTTTATCCAGGGAGACTTCAGGTGTTGATAACGGACTGCTGGTCGCTTGAGGTGGTGATAAAGCCACTAATTGGGGTGACTGTTGTATGGGTGGAATCTGTGAAGTGTAGAGAGGTGTAGGAAGTTGTTGGTTTGTACTGCATACGGTTTGAGGTTCTACTGATTGTACTTTTATTGATGATGTTTGATATATGTTTGATATGACTCCTGTATGATGGATTGAAGTTGGTGCTACACTACTAATGGGTTTCTAAAAATATAAATGATTTGTATGAAAAAAAAAGAATGATTTTAATGAGTTTGCGTAGAAAGAATAAGTTTACCTGATAAGATATTCCATTAGAAGACCCCGTCGTAGACGTGCCAGAAAAAGGAGTTGATTCCAGAGGTTTATTAATGTGTTGAAAGCCACCATTAGGTATACTGCCATTTATTTGTTCTTTATGCTCGTTGCTATTTTTTCTACTTATTAGATCGTTTTGATTCAGAGGAGTGGCAATATTTTTGTTGATGACAGTCAACGGTGCACTGTGAACAGTCATGTGAGGAGTTTGCATATTTAACGCCCCATTTGTCGTTGGTGAGTTTGTATTGTTCGTTTCTTCTTGCTTCATTTCATTTTTCATTGTTGCACTATCCACACTGTCAGTCCTATGGACTCTATTTGGTAATAAATTCACAGAAAATTTGGTGTTGTACGGTAGAGTTTGATATTTTGGATCAGATTTCGAGACAGTAAACTCCTTAAGATTATCACTATCTTCATGTTTGGGCATATAAAGATTGGTCATTTTATTTATGATTTCTTGAGATTCTTGAGAATTTCCATGTTGATTCGATTCAGATTCCTTTTTGATATGATGATTTTGTTGATATACTGAATGATATGTTGGGTTCTGCGTATAAAATTGAACAAGGATAAAGTAAATTATGAAAAATGGAATTATAAGAAACTCACCTCCTGTAAATTATTGGTTCCTCTTGCTGAATGACTGCTTTGTAAAGGAACATGGTTGTAAGGTTCAACAGCTGCGATATTGCCTCTTGAAAGCCCATTAGGTGGATGGCTGCTGGTTTGTTGTTTTCTGAATGCTATATTATTTTGTTCTGCATTTCCAGTTAGTCTAAATAAAATTTTAAATTATTGTATTTGGGAGGACAAAAAACAAAGTAGCAGTCGTAATAACATATTGATTATTTTAATTGAAAAGTGCGGTATTGGTGCTAAGTTCATTACCTATTCGAATTCAAGTTAATTGAAGCAATTACCGAAAACATCCCTTTGAAAAGAGACATTAATTGCTCTAACAGCTCACCTTACTAATTGATGATAAGCAGCTTTGTGTGACGTCGCGCTTATTTGGTTGGCCAACTGCTGATTCAATAGGCGTTTCCGATGAAGCCTGTCCTGTAGTTCAGATATCCTTTTATCAATAGCACTCATTTCTTCTTGTCTCGCCGTCAAAGCTTCTCGCTGTTGATTCAATCTTTGATTCTGTTGCTCATTTAATTTATTCCGATACTGAAACACATTTCATGAAACTTTGAAGCAAATCGACTTTATAAATTACGTTACAGGGAAAATTATCTTCGTTAGTTTTTAACTTGTTTCTTATTGTTTGAAATTTCGTTAAGCCCCAGCTAACAAAGAAATTTCAATCAAAGGGAAAATTTCATCAAGACAGAAAGAGAGAGAGAGAGAGAGAGAGAGAGAGATCTTTAAATTGATACAGTTGGTAGCTTTTACCTATCTTAAAAGTCGCAGACTTAATTAAAAATGTGCAAATTAAAATCTGTCATTTTCATCGCAAACAAAAAATAAATTAATGAAATATTTTATAATAATGAGTGTCCATTGTTTCCTAATTTTTCCACTGACTTTTCTTATTAACAGCGATTAAATTATCATTATAATATTTACCATTAATTCTCGTCGGAGTTTGTCCAGTTCCAAAGCGGAAGGCGGAGGTTGGTCTCTAGAATTTCTTCCCCTACGAAGTTCTTCAAGCTGTCGCGTGAGTTCTTCCACTTTGGCCACAGCCAAGGAGAGTTCCTTCTCTTTTTCATTAAACAAAGCTCGAATTGAATCAAGGTCACTTGCTGCAAAAGACAAGCATAAATTATTATTGTATAATTTTAAAGTCATTTAGGACTGTATAAATAAAGTCAGCATTTTACCTAAGCCTTTTAATATATTTTTCAGCTGAAAAATTACCGCTGTTTATATCTTCATAATTCGCCGCACCTAATCGTTTCAAATTATTTTACTTTTCCCTCTGCCGTTCCTGCATCAGAGGTTTCGCTTTGATAATAATACTCTTCCATGCTTCCGTAATAATTAGAGTGAAACAAAAGCTCTTAACTTCCGACGAATGCGGTTTGAGTAAACGGAATCAAGAAACTAGAGAAAAGTCTATATATACGAACGGGTAAATAACACCCCACGCAATATGTTAACATACAGCCTACCAGTCTATGTTTGAATTTTTGTTCATTTAGTTTAATTTTTATCGGAAATTAGAGCCTTATTATAACACACAACGTTGTTATTGTATCTTTATGTGAACAGGTATTTAAATGAACTAACTAACGGCGGAGTTTTTTCTCCTCCAGGTTAAACATGGCTCAACATCATCAACATATCAATGTACATCATCAAATTATAACAGGAAACAAATTGTTTTATATAAAAAAATCGTTTTTCAATGTAGAGGAAATTAGATTGGAATAATTTAAAACGAAAGCTGCTGTAAAGCTATTAAAACCCCGCGGTAAGCTCCAGCCATGACGACCATCCATTCAGTAATCAGTTTCAATCATCCCAACTATTTTAATTACGATTAATTTGTTAGAATGGAGTAAAATTGGAATTCAGCTAACAGTATGTGCAGTGCTCCCAAAATGCGCAGTATAGTCCGGGTGTGGAACGGTCGAGACCGAAAAAATACCCCTGAACGAAAAAATAGGTACATACCTGAACAAAAACCTAATTTTTTGAAAGAGCGATTTACGGAAAAGCGTATAAGTAGGTAAGTACCTATTATTAGAGTAATACAAAAAGTATACTCATAGAAAGTGCGACCAAGTTGCCCCAAATGAAGGAACATGGCACAAAACTGGGTTTCTTTTTTTATTTTTTTTTTAAGAGGGAGCGTCGTCTGTAGATAGGACATAGTCGCTCCACTTTGGTGATTTTTTTGGCCAATGACACAAAACATAATATAAATTTCATACAAAAACAAAAAACTTAAATTCATACAAAATTATCAATTTTAGTCCAATGGTCAAGACGGCACAGGCTACCGCGGGTTTCTTAGAAATATCTCGTAAACCGTTATGAATTTCAGAATGTGGTTTGAAAGCATCCGAAAAGCGCATCAAAAAATCTATAAAAAGTGCTCCAGGCCCAGGAATTTCTTAATCTCGATCACCTAACATCCTTCAAGATTTGTTCAATAAAACGTTCCAATAAAAAACTAAAGTTATTAGGAACATCTGATGAATCCAGATGTCGGGTTTTTTCAATAAAATTAAGGGAATAAGGCTAGCTTATAAATAAAATTAATATAGAAATAATATTAGAAAACATCATCAAGGACAGTTTCCTTGCAGCAAAATGAAAGCCAAACATGACGGAAACTTTAAAATAAAACAAATTTTCTTCATCAAAGAAAGGTGAAGTTGATTCTCAACTACTGAGTAATATAACAATAATCTATAACATGTCTGGAATTTCTACAGAGTGCAGTTTCACTCCAGAATAGATATGGGCTACTTATTATAGAGCTAGAACGATAAAGCGAAATATCCAGCAACTTCACTGAACTTCAAGCATGACCTTGCTTAATGCAAATCTATGATGGAATTCCGTTCCGCGATTATTATCAGTTTAACTTTGTGCTGAAGTTACAAGTTACAATTAGGAAATCGACATGAAGAAAGCACACTTAATCAACCCAAATACAGGGTACATATTTATTAAATATTAGAAGCCTTGATAAACTCTACTTCACAGTAGTAGAAGTAGACAGTAGGTCTGTATGGTGTATGGTATTCAATTATGTACCTAATGCAAGAGGAATTCAAAGAACAGTTAGCAACTACTAATTGTACATCATACATGACATTTACACGTGCGTCATGAATTTTAATCGGAATTCGGAGTAGTGATGTTATTAAGTATCGTATATTAAATGTTTTTCATTTATAATTTATTCTCGCAAAACATATATTTGATTTCATTGAAGAAGATTTTTCATTTCTGATGAAGATAATATAAATGAACAAGTAATGCACCTTAATAAGTAATTATGTAATTGTATCTTCAAGGAAAGTAAATTATTATTATTATTATTATGAGTTGAATGATGAAATAAAAAAAAATAAAAAATCCGTTTAAATATTTTTCTACAAAGATCAATTTTATAATTTCAACAGGGCCCGCGAAAAATATTTAAAGAAATGAGATATTATACACGATGTATCATGACTTGTATTTTAGTCCCTTGGGAGTGACAGGAAATTCTGGAGACTACGGAGACCATAAATAATTCATGTTAAAAATGGCTGAGGACAGGTCGGCGCCTTATGTATTCCGTAAAATCTTCCCATTTAGGGTGTTATCATCAAGTATTCATCATAAGAAACGATGCTTTAATAGTGAATTCATGCATGCAATGCGCAATGTAGACAAATCATTACAATCCTTTTAGCCCAGATGGAAAAAAATACGTTTTCTCATGCGAGATTTCGCCTGACGTTCTTTCTTCAATGTTGATTTACTTATTGTCACCCAAAGCAGGTTGTATGATCAAGAAATTGAAAGAGGAATCCTAAACGCACGATTTTCAGGTAGGTATATTTATATTGGAATTTTAAAAATATTTGCTCATCTAAGAATGTAAATTCATGTATGTTAGAAAGGACATTCACATATTATGTTAGGAAATAATGTACTCCGCAACCGCTTCTTCAATGATCTACAGGGAGAGTCGAAATTTAAAGATTAAAAAAATTCTTTATAGCTCATACAGTTTTAGTGTATTTTTTAACAAAAAAATACACTATTGAGGACGACATCACTTTTCGAAAATCACCCAAACTCATCAAATGTCCACCGATCATGACCCCCAGATCACGAAAAAGTGGTTTTCCAAAATTCACCTGCCCACGATATATATATATATATTTATATATTTATATATAGTAGGATTAACTTTAAAAAGTCAGATGTGACGTCTTACTAACCGTCCGAATTAATATTTTTAATTTCACCAGAAAATGTCAAACAGTTAATTGTCAAGTTGTGAACGAGCGTAATAATTATTGGAGGAATCATTCAAAAAATGAATTGAACCGCTTACGTCAGTTTGAGAGCCACTGACAACTACATAAAATTTATTCACGTAATGACATTCTATCCTCTGTGTTGTGCATTTAATTCTCATTCAAAACCAATGTTGACGTATACTTATTTATGCGGGATGGCATGTTTAGACAAACTGGACGGTTTCTACGAGAACCAGTATATGAAACAAAATAAATCGAACTATCAAAAGGATGTGTATTCTTAATCGATACGTATGACTTTTTAGACTTTATTGAACTATATTTATATATTTCATCAAAAACGCGAAATTACGATTTTAAAAACGCTCCTGTAGCTTTATCTTTGACGATTAGTGAACGAAATTTTGGATCCTTATAAAACATTGGAATGATGTTAGATTTTCGTTGAAAAAATTCTCAAAAGTCGAGACACTTCTACAGGGTGTCCCTTCAAAATTCCAGGAATCCGGTTGTTGTGGTATCATTTCAGGTCGCAGTTTTCAATCTAGGAAGCTGAAATTTTTGTGGGAGTAAGATATCCACAAGGAGTGGTCTGGTATTGCACTTGAGCAAAATCGGCCAAGCTGTTTCAAAATGGCAGCCATTTGAATTTTTGGGAAATTTGCTATTTTTTGAGTCCCTGTATGAGCAAGATGGCAATAAAACTTTAAAATAAAATTAACAAGATTGGAAGAAAACTATTTGAAATTTGAATTAAAGCAATAAAATTGGCATTATTTATATTAATAAGCCAGTGGCGTGGGTAGGAAAAGGGTAAAAATGTCTAAATTTCTATAACCGTTTATGAGTTCATTTTTAAAGAAATTGAACTGAAATTTTCACAGTAGGCAAGTACACTAATATACTTTAACCCTTAAAAGTTTCAAGAAGTAAATAAGAAAAATGGCGGAGATATTAATATTTTTTTCATATGATGTTTATTTCTCTAAAATTTTAAAACCGGTGCTGTAGCTTCATATTTAAAGATTAGTGAACGAAATTTTTTATTCTTGTGAAACTTCAAAATGACATTTGATTTTCGTAAAAAAATTTTCCTAAAGCTGCGTTATTTCTACAGGGTGTCCCTCCAAATTAAAAATAAAAACCGTCTATGAGGCACGGTTTCTGGTCGCAGTTTTCAATCTAGGGGGCTGAAATTTTTTTATGAGTAAGATAGCCGCAAGAAGTCGTCTGGTACTGTATTTGAGTAAAATCGAACCGTTTCAAAATGGCGGCCTTTTCAATTTTAGAAAAAATTGCCAGATTTGGAACCCCTATACCTACCTACCTATAAGCAAGTTAGAAAAACAAATTTAAACCAAATTAACACGATTGGAAGAAAATTATTTTAAATTTGAGTTAATGCAGTAAAATTTGCATATTTTTCATTAATAAGCCAGTGGCGTGGGTAGGAAAAGGGTAAAAATGTCTAAATTTCTATAACCGTTTATGAGTTCATTTTTAAAGAAATTGAACTGAAATTTTCACAGTAGGCAAGTACACTAATATACTTTAACCCTTAAAAGTTTCAAGAAGTAAATAAGAAAAATGGCGGAGATATTAATATTTTTTTCATATGATGTTTATTTCTCTAAAATTTTAAAACCGGTGCTGTAGCTTCATATTTAAAGATTAGTGAACGAAATTTTTTATTCTTGTGAAACTTCAAAATGACATTTGATTTTCGTAAAAAAATTTTCCTAAAGCTGCGTTATTTCTACAGGGTGTCCCTCCAAATTAAAAATAAAAACCGTCTATGAGGCACGGTTTCTGGTCGCAGTTTTCAATCTAGGGGGCTGAAATTTTTTTATGAGTAAGATAGCCGCAAGAAGTCGTCTGGTACTGTATTTGAGTAAAATCGAACCGTTTCAAAATGGCGGCCTTTTCAATTTTAGAAAAAATTGCCAGATTTGGAACCCCTATACCTACCTACCTATAAGCAAGTTAGAAAAACAAATTTAAACCAAATTAACACGATTGGAAGAAAATTATTTTAAATTTGAGTTAATGCAGTAAAATTTGCATATTTTTCATTAATAAGCCAGTGGCGTGGGTAGGAAAAGGGTAAAAATGGCTAAATTTCTATAACCGTTTATGAGCCTTTTTTGAAGGAATTGAGCTGAAGTTTTTCCAGTAGACAACTATACAAATAACCCCTAACCTTCAAAAATTTTAAGAAGCAAATAAGAAAAATGGCGGAGATATTCGAATATTTTTACATTTACACGTTCCTCTAAAATTTCAAATTTTCGGTTTTCAAAATTCCCCTTTCACTTTTTGCGAATTTATTAAAGGTAGTGTAAAGAATAGTATTTTTTAAGTAAAGTTAGCCAGTGGCGGACATAGAAAAAGGGAAAAAAAAATTTGCCATTTTTTTTTATTTTGTTAAATTTAAAAATCCATTCTAAGGGACGTTTTCAAACTAAATGAAATGAAATTTTCTCAGTAAACCACTACGCGAATATGACCTGACTATGGAAAATTTCAGAAATCCAATTTAAAAAGCGGTGAAAATATTCATAATTGAATCGCATAAAAATACACTATTTCTGCGATTGATGCGCAAGAAGGTTTTTTTGAGATATCTAGCATAAATTTAGAATATATAGGTTTCTTCGTAGGGCTTTACATCATTGGGCATAACAAATGGTTGAGGATCTGCAGGGAGATTTTTTCAGGGGTCGCGTGTCTTTTTATGCTCCTAAACTTTTTTATGATGCGCCGCTGATAGATTATAAAATACAGTATGGATTTTCTGTTTTATCTAGAACATTTTGAGGGACCTATTAAACTTTTTAAGTCATGAAATAAGCCAAATAATTAAACCCTTGCGTATGAACATGATATTTAGGAACACGCTTCATACAGGATGCTCATTTTATCTGAAGACATTGAAATATATAAAAAAAAACTACCCGTCGGATCAAAAAAGTCGGTGATGATAGTTGTTCCCTGAATTTCTCCAATTTCGCCCCCATTTCCCCCTCTGAAATATTTTGCGATGCGCCACTGGTGGATTTTAAAAGTTAAAACATAATTTGAATTTCCTGTTTTATTTATAGAAACTTTTTGGTCTCTTGTAATTTCCTTAGATCTACAACCGTTATCATAAAAAAAGAAAAAAATTTCTTCTAATTTGGTTAAAAATTAAAATTTTGAAAATGGTAAATTCGGCTCTGGCTTTGTGGATAATTTCTCATTTCACTTAACAGTTTAGTCGAAACTGCCTGTTAAAAATTAAAGCTGCGATGACCCTGTTTTACTAACTGTTTGACCAAAGTTTGACCAACCCTAAGGAGCTATAAGAAAAAAAGAGAAAACATCTTCAAATTTCAACACCCTGATGTAGATCAGTAAAAAGCGTTTGCAGGCCTGTGTTTATATAAACTTTTTAGTCATGAAATAAGCCAAAGAATTACCCCCTTGCGTATGAATATGATTTTTAGGACGTATATCAGAGAGACAAGGTTCCGGAAACGTCGCGTCATTTTTATACATGTATAGTTAGTCTGGATAACGGTCTAGAATGATAAAAATCTCTATTCTAGATAGTATAGTCGTCAGATCCACTTATTTTATGCAAATCTTACTGAATGTGTGGATTTTTATAATATTTCTCCAAATATTGAAAGAATATACAAAATTTTTACATTTTTAATATAATAATTAGGTAATTATTATTATAACAAGTCCTTACTTAATAAAATCAAAATTAAACAATAAACTCGCTCTTATATACTCGTATAACAACTTCATTAAGATAAATGTAAAGGGACACAGAAATCGTTTTTAGAGCGACAAAGGTAGCGATGGCAACAATTTTTTTGCAATTCAGAAAACAAGCTTTGCATATCATTATCTACTCCTGAAGCACTTTTTTACACGGTTGACGGAAAAATTGTCTTTATATGTAGTTGTAACAAAAATTAAAGCTTTAAAAGCAAGGCATTAGTCGACAGTAGCTCTAAAAGATTTGAAATTTTTTTTAAGCTTCGAACCTTAACTCCCATAAAATAATTAAACAATAACAATTAATTATTAAAGCTCATGAACAGTAATTTATTTTTAACAATTCCTGTTTTAACGTCTTCTTGCAAGTCCTAAATTCAGAAGCTTTCTGCAAAAATTTAAGACGTTTGAAACGTCTATTTATCATACTTTAGGAATTCTTAGGGCAGACCACGTTATTATTAATCAAACTATTCTCGGAAGAGTATTGAACGACTACGATTGCCCCTGTCAATAAGCACTTCTAAAATATTTCGACACATTAACCAACCGTACGAGTTATTAGAAACCATTTTGTAGGGAATGATGGAAGAATGCAATAACAGGTGTCTTTCGAGCTGCTGGCGATCATAAAAAATAAATTGTTAAATGTTCTTCTTTGTTTTGGGTTTTAGGTTCGATATTAAAATATTATTTTTCAAAAATATTTTTATAAAAATGAAACGTTTCGAGACCAATTGGTCTCTTGTTCACTCAGAAATAATTGTAAAAAATATATGTAAAAACTTAAAAATACTTTAAAAAATCATAATTATTATACTAAAATGTCGTAAATGGTGTGTTTTTAAATTTATAAATTTTAGAAAAAATATAAGTAAATTAATTTTGATCTTGATTTTGACATTTTATGTGTCTGCTTTTGTTTATTATATTTCATTATTGTGTTTGTTATAATAAACAAAAGCAGACACATAAAATGTCAAAATCAAGATCAAAATTAATTTACATATATTTTTTCTAAAATTTAAATTTAAAAACACACCATTTACGACATTTTAGTATAATAATTATGATTTTTTAAAGTATTTTTAAGTTTTTACATATTTTTTACAATTATTTATGAGTGAACAAGAGACCAATCGGTCTCGAAACGTTTCATTTTTATAAAAATATTTTTGAAAAATAATATTTTAATATCGAACCTAAAACCCAAAACAAAGAAGAACATTTAACAACTAATAAGAAGCAAGGTTCAATAAAAATAATCAAATAAAAAATAAATATAGAGTGAGTGCCAAAAAACGTCACCATCATAATCACATAAAAAATGACAGGAAAAACTCGGCTAGCTTATAGAAACTTATTTTGCCCCTAAGCAAGAAATCTACGAGTGATTTTTACTTCGTCACAGAGAATGTAATTTTTATTGATTTACGAGTACCAGACCTGGAAAAAGCTTCTTTTTTTAATCGTGCATTAGATTTAGTTTACTAGCTTAAAGCCAGGAAATAATTGTATCTTCCAAATTTGTCAAAAAAAATATATAAAGTTTATTTTTAATACTTTTTTATTCGATTTTTTTACTAAAAATATTATTTAAATACCCTCAATTGATGAAAAACTCAAAATTGCTCAATCTTTATTGTGTGCTTTATATTTTTCACTGTTAGGACAAATGAAAGCCTATAAAAAGCCTGGAAAATATTGCAAGCAAAAAGCTTTTATTTGCTTCGGTATTTCAATGACTCTATTATTACTATATAGTACGTTTTTATCGAATTAGCTCAATCGTTTGCAAACGATTTCAGTTGAGTACACGTTTAAATTTGACGAAAATTAACAGATTAACGCCGCAATGTACATTTTTTATTCAATGTAAATGAACTACTATCTGTCCACTGTGATTTGTCCGTTGTCATGCCACACTGATTCTGACTAAACAATTTCATTTAATTCGATTTGAATCGTACACTTATTTCTAAGTCGAACCAGATGTGGTATCGCAGTTCGCGTCAGTGGCGTGTATTGAGGAATAATGAATATCCTACAAATACATACAGTGTGACCCATTTGTTCTTGAAACACCCTGTAGAATCTTAATTTATGGTGCGATTTATTAAAAAAAAATCTTTTAAATCATAGAGCTTGATAAACTATATTTTGGGAGCAAAAAGCATCTCATTCCTACAAAATCCAGGGCCTACTAGATCAGTGTTTACTTGTAAAACCTCAAAAATTCATATTAGCGATTTTTTTAGAAAAAAACTGGGCACGCCACGGGATTTACCAGCCCTCAAAATGGTACTGTACTAAATTTTATTGGAAATGTCAGAGTAATAAGGATCTTGTAGTTATTTTAGAAATTCATAATAATACGCAGAATTTTCATAAATTAATTTGAAAAACGTCAAAAGCTATCATAATTAAGTAAAAATTAAAATTAAAAAAAGTAAAAAAAAAAAAAATTAAAAAAATTTAAAAAAATGAAAAAAAAAATAAATAAAAAATTATAATTAAAAAATTAAAGTACCTACATTATCACCAACTAGACGTACAATTTCTATTTTGTCTCTCTTGACCATTTCGAATAAATTAATGAAAATTCGGAGTTCTATTATGAATTTCTAAAATAACTGCAAGATCCTTATTACTCTGACATTTCCAATAAAATTTAGTACAGTGCCGTTTTGAGGGCTGGTGAATACAGTAGCGTGCACAGTTTTTTTCTAAAAAAATCGCCAATATGAATTTTTGAGATTTTACAAGTAAACACTGATCTAGTAGGCCTTGGATTTTGTAGGAATGAGACGCTTTTTGCTCCCAAAATTGAGTTTATCAAGCTCTATGATTTAAAAGAAATTTCTTTAAAATCGCACCATAAATTAAGATTCTACAGGGTGTTTCAAGAACAAATGGGTCACACTGTATATTATTTCGACAAGTTATTGACGAAGTAGAGCCTTGCAACTTTTTGATAACAAATATATATAATGCAAGTAAATAAGAATCATAATAATTATTGTTATCATCATGATAGAAATATCATGTCACCTACCTGCTGGTTGCCGTTTAAAAGAAAGAATAACACCTCCGTTTTCTTATTCTGGAAGTAAAATATTCCAGCAATTAAACCACAAGACCACGTACTAGGGAGTTCAATCGTTTCCCAGGCAAAACGAGGAAATAGATTTTTAGGCATTCGCGCAATTAATAAGTTGCTCATAAATTATCACACCATACAATGACAGGTAATTCTGCTAATTTCGTATTAAAAACGTTTCAAATCACAACACAAACCTTATTAGTATATTTAGCGCTGACACTAACACTACTGACAGTAGCGACGACAATCTTATCGTAATATCATATCAATCTAAGCGTATCAAGACGCGAGTCGATACTTCCGTCTCACTCTCGCTCATCTTTTTAGAATTGCTGACGATTCAAACGTATTTCTGACAATACGTCCCATTTTAACTCGATTGACTATGCAATGCAATAGAAGGAGTAAGAAACATAACGAGATGATGTATCCTTAGTTATCACAACAGACAACTCTCAGTGTACAGACTTTAGGTACGGTTTATGTGTGTTAGCGAGTGTTGGAACGTTCAAGTGAATAATGGCTATTAGTCTCCACGAGAAGAAGACGCTATTTTATCTACGATTTTATATGCTTATTGGTACAAATTTTATTGATGGTTACAGCTAGGTGTTTTAGGCCGTCTCATTCCAGATCCGCTCTAATAGCTCTGATTGTCGCCGGTATGCGTACGCAGTTGAAAAAATAGGCCGGCAGTAAGTTCGCAACGGAGTGCGATCGTGCTACTCCGTTTGCTGTTCAAATGTGTTCGTGTCATTATTATCATATGTTTTTTCGTTCGGTATTTGAGTGCTGTGAACGCTATATTTCAACATGTTGATGTCGACAAACCGTGACTTCCCAAGCCTGCCCAACTGTGATTCGTTATTTCGTTAATTAAATATTTCACACCCTGAACTGGGATTGACTTTGAATGAATGAGCGTCTATTATCTTGCGGCACGAGGAATGTAACCTCATTATCAATCTGAAAAGAACACCTTTTACCTGTATGCTTATCTAGGACTTTATGCCGAATTTCATTCTCACTCTGTAGGCTTTACGCATTACACTTCAATAATAGAACATGAATGAAACAGGACTAGGGGTAATGGATTTGCAGAATAATATCCTATTTTGAGATCATGCAACAAAAGCAATTTAATACACTCTGTTGTACATACAGTTCCTACATTATCTTGCTTTTATTATTATCCCATGAAATGTCTGGATTAGGGAAGGAAAGTAATTAAATGGCGCGCACTGCTCAATAATAAATAACAACAATAATTATTATTATCTCGGTAAGCAAGACATAAAACCGGGGGTAACAATGCAAAAAGGTTACCTACCTCCTCTGGCCAGATTGCCAAGACATGGCAGCTATAGCACTATAATTATTAGCTGGACATATTATCAGACCTCAAAATCCAATTCTCTAGAAATGAGTCTCCAATTCCCTCCAGGGTTGCCGCTTTAATTAAATTTAAGATTTATTTGAAACTATAACAATGCGATTTTCCAGTAAGTACCGGCGATATTGGTTAAAACGAAATTAATTTCATCATAAAACCTGACCATGTAAGATTAATAAAACTGCAGTGTTATTAATCTGTTTTACTTTTCTGTGAGCTTCCGAATGAGTAGGTACTTATACTTATTATACTATGGCTCTAGCAAACTCGTTTTGATAAAATCTCGCCATGTTGTATCGTTACCGAGCAGGAAGAGACCACGAGATTTGGTACCTTGAAAAAAAAAAAACGAAAAAATTCCTCATTTTTAATTAGGCGTGTTTGGAGGCGATAAGGTTTCATCTAAATTTCAACCCGATCGATGAAACTTTTTTAACAAAACGCAATACACAGGATAGGTTTATGTTTTTTTGCTCAAGGGAAATGATATGTTAATGACTCATTTTA
This sequence comes from Malachius bipustulatus, assembly GCA_910589415.1. Taxonomy (NCBI): domain Eukaryota; kingdom Metazoa; phylum Arthropoda; class Insecta; order Coleoptera; family Melyridae; genus Malachius; species Malachius bipustulatus. The sequence continues at coordinate 17,896,433 of OU342634.1, forward strand.
CTAATTCATATCATTTGAAATTAATGGATTCTCTTTCACGTAGAAAGCAGATACTTCGGAACAGCATTGACCTTTCAAAAAATATCCAGAAAATATAATCTGATGGAATCTCAAAGCTAAGTTTCGTGGCTCGTTCTAAATTGCTGATACTTAATTCCAGACAGAACGTATGGATGCGTGAAATGCACACCTATGCGAAAGTCATTGCCAGAAACTAAGGATGAAATAGGACATTTTAGTGACTTTTGAAGCTGGCACAAACACACGTGGCATAAAGAGGGTAAATATCACATGTCACATATGTATGTTTACCTATGTTAAAGAAAACAGAGAAATGTCATATACACCATACATTCATTTTAGTTTATTTTCTAATATTAAATAAGGAATTTGGTATATTATGTTTCCAGATTGAAACTAGAGGTTGGTGAATAGAGCATTCCATTTTTAGGGAATCTTCAGCTTCTTTTAGGTTTCGCAAATCATGAATATGAAGCCATATGAAACCATGGATAAATATCCATATTTTGTAATACAGAGTTAAATTGTTCCCAAATTTACGTTATCAGTTTTATTGTTTTGATAAGGTTTTCATCATCGTTTAACGGCCGCATAATTGCATCTCACATGATATAGGAGGGACGTGTAAGCCGTTTTTCTATATCTATACAGTCGTTATCGTTGTACACTGCTTTGAAGTTGAAAAATTACGATTTTCACTTGTTTATAACTCACAAACTCCTAATTTTAATTTTTAAAACCATTTTTATTAAATTTTTTTAAACAATTTGAAAATGAAATAAAATATGAGACATTCCATTAAAAAAATAATACATTTCCGGTATAACTGGAAGTGCCAGAAACCTAAGTGATCGACTATGTTTTCCGTACACGTCCAAGTGCCATTCATCGACTGCGTATCACTTGACTAGAATCCAATTTATTTGAACTTTTCACTTTATTAGATTCTCTGAAAAAATACTTTCGTCCAAAAAGAACTCAAAAAAATAATAAAAAATAAGTAAATAAATAAAATCGATGACGAATAGATAAATACGTCAAAGGTTTGATATATTATTATATAATAATTTACTATTTACCTACATACTATTATTATTTATATTAAATACATAAAACAAGTATAATTTTAAGTACCTAATTAAAAAGACAACATTAAAGTTAATTCATATAATTAAGTTTAATTAAAATTTCTGGACGGTCTAAATAATCAAAAATGTTAAAAATAAAAGCCTTTACGACTCGGTGTAATAATTGGTAAAGTATCGCTGGAACATTTTTTGTTCGTCCCCGCTGGACGTACCAGAGAGAAACCACACCAGAGTAGTGCCTAATTACCTGACACAAAAACAAAGAATGATCGATTGGGCAGGACATGAGAATTGAATTTTTCTCTTCCCTCTGTAGCGTTAGAACTAACCCGAGGGCACACTGTAATGAAATAAATGCTGAAGTAACAAACGTTCAAACGTTCTTTCGGAAGACGAGTTAAATTAAACAGACGGGAAAACACAAAAACGTGATGTCTGAACTTCTCTCCAGGTGGAGAATCTTCTACTGAATGTGATGGTGTGGTGAATAAAATCATTTTTACTCGGGCGGCACAAATATGACTACATTTTTCTATTGCTTCGTTCATATTATACACGACTGATATATGAAGTTGCATGTATGTATATTACGAACTTAAATCAAATTTTATTATAGGGTAGGCAAAAGAAAAATATTTTATGAGTGATGCTCACTACAATAATATTTCTAAAAAATCCTTTCCCTCAAGACTCTTTTAACTTCCCAGTTATCTTCTAGTTAATGATTTTAGTTCCGCATTCCTTAATGGCTAAGTATCTAGCAGCATGGAGTCTAGATTACTTGAATCAGGGGTAAAGTAACATTAAAAAAGAGCACCGTAAAGCAATTCAGAAACGGTCAAGCGTCTTTCGACCCAACTGTCAATAAGGCCATAATCTGAGTGTCTAATAAGTGTTAGGCTGAATAATAATATTAATTACACTTACTGAGCGATACATTGTTCTGCTTCTGATGGTCCACCTGTCCCCGAAGAGCACGCAGCTTTCTAAGCTTGAGCTCCTGCGCGTCGACGCGGTCCCGTAAGCGGCGCAGTCGCTCACTCTCAGCATGCACGCGCTGCTGCCGAGCCTCCTGTTCCTTGAGGTACCGAAGCCGCTGCTCCTTGGCGGCGAGCAGCTGATGCTGCGAGTCGATCTGCGCCTGCTGTCGACATGCCATCTCGCGCAGCTCATGCACTGTCAGCTGCACTCCACTTTGCGGTAACTGAAACAAACCGAATAATCAGAAAATTTTCATTATACTTTTCATAGAATAAACAATTTTCTTAGATGTTGCAATGAAACATCTCATCTCATGATTATTTCGTTGCTGCTTCGGAAGTATTCGTAAATATCGAAGAGAGGACTCCCGAGAAATCGCGATGGTGATATTCGGGTTAAGTTAACCCTGCAGATAACATTCACGACAAATAATATAGGATAGGTACGCAGCACATGCTACCTTGAATAGAATACTCCTAGAAGTTCGCCTGTAATATACCTATAATACAAAATAGTTTTAGGCCAGCTTTTATAGGTACCTAACTGATTTTATAAATAAATAATTCGTATACCGGAGTAATTTCCCTGTGAACTCACCTGTTTTAACTGATTTTATAAATACATAAAGTCTATTATGTAAATAAATGATTCGTATTCTAAAGTAATTTCACTATGAACTCAACTGTAAAATTTGATACAAAATTAAAAAAAAAAACGCTCTATACGAAATAATAGTTACCCGATAGATACGGTACTCAGTCCTTAAATTAATTGAATCACTGGGACCATAAAAAGGTTCTAAAATCTATATCACAACATTGTTAATTCCCCAAATGCGAAATACGTAATTATTGTGCCTTGATGTTCCCGTCAAAAAGATGATTTTCAGATTCCACCCTGCGAACTTAGAGGTAAATGTAGCTATTGTTCATTCTCACTGTGAACTGAATATAATCATAACTATGAAGTATGATGACGCAGAAATCCGAAATGTGCACGGAAGTTCGAAAACAATAGGGATAATAGAGGATATTTTTGATTTACCCTGATCCTGTTATCCCGGGTCACAAGGGGGGTCCTAGGAAATATCATAGCTTCTATATTACGAGGATTTCCCTTTTCATTGGGCAATAATTTTACCGATACGCAGGTATTATAACCGGATCAAAATCTTTAAATTGATGACTACATCAATTTATTTCATTTCTTGGGTGCATGGGTAGGCACTAAAATTTCATTACCCAGAATATACCTTAAAATGGGTATGAAAATATAGGTACTTAGTATAATACAATTTTTTGGCTTCTTACTGTGATGTGAATTCAGTTTAAATTTTATTTTCAAGATCCAGCAAAATTTCATCCAGTAATTATAAATTATCCCTTCTCAGAACCCCAACGAATAATATATCTTTATGTCAGATTATAGGATAAATTGCATCAATTCCAAAGATAATAAAGTTAATTATGGTTACATGGCAAAATAGGTCTGTAATAGCTTAGATTAAGTTTTCCATTTCCATACAACTCACGGCAAGGGACATAAAATAATGAGCGTAATTTGAATTAGACACCGTAAAATAAGCACGTTACTGAAAAGATTTTCCATCACTTTTATCACTTACGATCAAATTCAAGAGTTCTGGATTTCATTACTGAAATTTCCGGAAAATGCACTTTTGCATTCAAACTTCATTACATTTCCATAAATGAGTCTGCAGGGAACTTCAAAATCAGATCAGCCGCGACCTCGAAATTGCTTTCTGGCTCGTTTTAACTCCGATATTCTTTCTTGCCTTCGAGATATCGGAATGGTATTATATGAATGTGATGAACATGTAATATGCAATTTCGATTGGCAGAGAAGGAAGATTCTCTGGCAACCCGCTGAAGGGGGCCCTTCAAAGCGAAACGTAGCGAACTTTGTCTCTTTTTCGCGAGTTATTCCTTTACATAAAAATCAATTTAGATAAGAATCTCAACTCTACCATAAATCCAATATTGAGATGTTCTTTTTCGTGAGCTGTCTACGAACAAACACTTTATCATATTTGTTACAGACAAGATAAAAGATTGTGATGCGACTACAGTAATATAATAATAGGAAACTTGATAGTTCCCATATTAATGTCAATTTTTTAAATTTATTGCATGAGAAACAAGACAATTAACTTAGAAGCTTATACTCAGAAGCTAACAATGAAAGTAGCTTAATAAATACTTACATAATGTAACTAACTAAGTTTAAAAATCCTAAAGACTACCAATAAGACACAAAAAATGATATATTTTGTATTTTGTCCAAACTGAAAAATCGCTTTCGAATTAACTATACCTACGTACCAATAAATTCAAATTTGATAGTGATAGATCTACTTTTATGCAATTTTGGGTTACTAAAAAAATGATTTTTCTTTAACTCAAATCTAGAGTTTGGTGCCAAATCTATTCTTAGATAATTATAAGCGTTCCAAAGTCTGCAGATACAGAATTTTCAAGCTCAGCCTAATCAATACCTGGATCGATACTCTTATTACGTTTTTTTTTTTAATAACGTCTAATAAAATTTTTCCCGTTGTAGCATGTTATTTATTTTCCTGTCTCATTCAAATAAACGCATTTACGCGGAATATCACCTACCCATCAATAACCATCTTAGCATCATATGTATGTGTAATCAATCACCGTAATCTACCTATCAACACCTGTTGATGCAAGCATTCAGTTCAGTAGCAACAACATCGCTCAGAACCTGATTATTGAAAATTCCAGATTTCAAATTCACGCAATATGTCGCATGTATCTATTATAGACTATAACTTTCGTATCAGAAAACGTCATGCATTAGAAAAAATTATTAACTTAAAATAAGCGATTAACTTAATGAATGTTAAAAAAATTGAATTATAATACGCTACAAAACCTGTTTTTTTTTAGAAAAAAATTATCTTATATAATGCTTACTTTGCTCATTTAATGTAAAACTGTAAAATTCAGAATGAGCAACATACATAATACGTATCTCAGAATAATCTGTCACAGTCTGTCATATGTAGGAGATACTGGTAACGTATTAAAGCATGATTAATTACTTAATTTATCAACCCACGGGAGCTTCACGCTTCCACGAACGGACCAGGAAAGCTTTCCCATTGATGAACAAACAGCACAATAATGCCAGAGTATAAAGTGAAGAATAATCTTCCTATTTTCACGAGGTTACATTTCTGTTAAATTAGATTTTTCTGTCGCCGTGGCGACAAGAGCAAGAGAGTCCGTTCCAAATTAATTTAGAATTACACAATCATCTGATTGTTTAACTTTATGCTAGTCTCATTTTAGAATTAATTATCATTAATTTATATATCCAATTTTAAGACTTCTTTTGCCATTTCGCGGGTTCCATGAGGGAGGGGGGTCTAATTTCCGTACGTCTCACTAATTCCAGAGTACCGTCATGCCCATTTAGGTAACGGCGTTCATGAATTAACAAAATCGAATCAAAATTTAGGACGTTTACAGTATTCATTTCGAACATATACAGGGTTATGCAAATTTCATGGTGTCAGTATTGGGATATCCTAAACCATAAGAGATACAGGGTTGCTTAAATTAGAGAAAAGTTGCGCTATTTTATGGCCATCTCGAATCCGTCAAAACATGCAAGATATCTGTGACCGTTCCTGAAATATCCTGAAAAAACTGAAAAATCGAGACATCTTATTTTTGGAACATCTTTCTTACCATTGGAAATTAATAAATAATTTTTTGTAGCCTTACATAAGCCGTTATAAGCTATTTATCTGACGTTTCAAAAATTTTCACAGCCGACTAGATCCCAGAGTTTTCATAGTCAACTTTCGTTTTTCTTATGGCCGCCATATAATTTTTTTATGTCGTTCGATAAGAAAAAAATAATGTAAACCAAAAATTAATAAATTTTAGAAAAAAAAAATTGGAAAAGTTTTATTCTTCTTTTTTCAAAGAAAAACAGATAGTTCTTAACTGAAATAGGCCAATATGAAGTCATACTGCTTGCCTTATAGGTTGTTAATTTCTCTATGATATTCGATCTAAAAAGTTGTCCTTTTTTAGAAAAAAAAGAAGAACAAAAATTTTTGAAAGTTATTTTTTGAAGTTTATTAGCTTTTGGTTTCCATTATTTTTTTCTTATCGAACGACATAAAAAAATAATATGGCGGCCATAAGAAAAACGAAAGTTGACTATGAAAACTCTGGGATCTAGTCGGCTGTGAAAATTTTTGAAACGTCAGATAAATAGCTTATAACGGCTTATGTAAGGCTACAAAAAATTATTTATTAATTTTCAATGGTAAGAAAGATATTCCAAAAATAAGATTTCTCGATTTTTCAGTTTTTTCAGGATATTTCAGGAACGGTCACAGATATCTTGCATGTTTTGACGGATTCGAGATGGCCACAAAATAGCGCAACTTTTCTCTAATTTAAGCAACCCTGTATCTCTTATGGTTTAGGATATCCCAATAATACTGGCACCATGAAATTTGCATAACCCTGTATTTTACATAAGCAAAATATAAATTATGAATTTTTTATAACTTTCAAGCCGAGTGGAAACTTCAGTGACTTCAAGCCAACTTCAGTGGAAATAATAACATTGCTATATAGCTCAGAAATGATTTTATTTTACCAACCTTGTCCCTCAGAATGACGAGCAATCATAACACTTGAGTCTGTGTGTCCATTAAAAATTTATGAATTTCCACCCTTTGCGCCGTCACTGATGGGATCAGACTGAAAGTGTAGGTAAAAATTTATCTACGTCAAATTATTTGTATGTATTTTGAAAAAAACACAGAATTGTTTTGTAGATTTTCAGATATCGTATATTATATTATTTATTCGAGCTAATATGTCCATCTCTGACCATATTCGTTTTAATGGCGTACCTATACCTAAAGATATGTAGAAAAAAATTACAATGCCTTATTGTTGAAAAAGCAAATATGACGATTCCTGTTTGATATCAATAAACTTTCCGGAAAGCTTTTAGAAATCTATTCACGATTCGTGCATGAAAGACGAAAATCCCATTACAACCTAGCTGAATAATGCATGAGTAAAATGTAAGCGCGTCACATTGGAGTAGAGATCGCTATAAAATAAGATTTTTTTCCATAACTGTCCAGACAGATACTAGAGAGCTCCAAGTTTGCCTCGAGACACTTTGACCACTCTATGAAAGTCGTATAGGTTTTCTTTTTAATCGCCAAAACATGTCAGGCCGGCATTACAGGAAAGCTATTTCCAGTTTCTTTAGTCCGTTTTACTTTAGTAATTATTGTAACTGCATGGGAGAAATTGAGCTTGTTTTATACTGGTAAAAAAGAGAACTGACGTTCCCTGCTGAAACATTATTTTATGTATGTCTGGGGATAATTTACACGCGAAAAGACTTTAAGTTAAACAGAGAATAACTGCAATAATAAATAACTATGGAAGAAAAAAAAAGGATAAAAATATAATGGCACATAAGCGTATATCAAGCCAAATGATGGTATTTACCAAAAATATTACACCAAATATTAAAATATTAAAATATTACGGTCATTGTTGTTAAATTAATTGGAATTCGGTAGCGTAGATCGAGATTTAATTCATGGTCCTTGTTAGATAATTTTTAAATTATTTGTTATTAGATGAAGCGGATTTTATATCGCTAAACTTCCAGAAAATTCAACCACTTATTAGCAACTTCAAAAAATATAAGATATACAGGATGTCCCAGATCTTAACGTCTACTACCCTCTGAATTGAGTATTAATGGAGTTACAGGGTGTAACTTACACGGCTTAATATTTATTTGCGAATTTTTGTGTGCCGTTTTCCATTAATTAAAATAAAAAAAGCGCTTGGAAACGTGCCTACAATTTTTTCGCGGTCGTGGGTTCTGGAAAAGAAGAAGCCCACGTCAAATCTGTAAATTTTTTTAAAAGTTGAAAACGTTGACGACAAACCTATAACTTTTTGTCCTTCTCGAATGTCTGAATCGTACGTATCTCAAAAACTGTTAAGAATTTACTTATCAAACATCATTCTTTTTTTGAACCATAATAAATGTCTAGCTTTAGAAAAATAATGTCGAAACCAAAATTTATCCAGTGGCGTAAAAACTAGGGAGGATAAAAAAGTTCGAACTCTACCTACGTTCGCATTGTCCCATATTGTAATATTATTAGATTAATTGACAAAAAACAGAAAAATATTAGGCCGTTTTGGAGTTAGATAGGTATATGTACATAAAATGCAATTTTTTTGGAACATTTAAGTAGGTACCTGTATGTAACCTTGTTAACACTCAATTTAGAGGGTAGGTTTATTCAGACTTTTTGTCTTGAAATCAAGTAAGTATTCATTTTCTCCAGACCAGATATCAGGGTGGACTGGCAATAATAACTTTGGATCGTCTTCTTTAGGGCTCATCAGTTAACTTTATGCCAGAGAATTTCGAGACAAGTATCTCAATCGAAGGAAGCAATAAAGACTTATAGTTCTTACAGTAGCAGTACCTACTTACATTTACCGCCAGAGTTTCCCTAAACTTTAGGTAAAATGCCAAACCTATTAAGAATATTTTATGTTACTTTTAGAAAATTACCACAGCCAGCTTAACTTACGCTCTTTTTCTTTTGGTTTTCTTCTTTTGTCAATTGTTTTTCGTAGTAGGTCAAATAATTTTCTTATTTTTCTATTTATAAATGATTACAGTCATTGATTTATCCATCAATTTCCTTTTATGTCAAATCAGTTTCACTTTATGTCAATTGCTTTTCCTTTTTACGTGCAGTGACAGTATCATAATATTGGAAAAGCATTTGGTATAAAAGGAATCTAATTTGACAAAAGAGGAATCTCAATTGAAAAAATCACATTGACGTTTGATAAATGGGAAAAGCATTTGACAAATTAGGAAAAGCAATTGACAAAAGACGAAAACCAAAAGAAAAAGACTGTAGTGCAGGAATTATTATTGTCTGGTTATTTCCGAAAAATAATTTCCAACCAAGAACAGAACTTAAAAATAAGGTCAAGTTCGAAATTTCTATCACTATTTTGTTTTGATTAATATCGAAATTTTACCAGGCGAAATTGGCTGCTTAAATTTTGTGTACATAATGATTTTGATATTCCATGGAAATTAGTCCTCATATTTTAGTCTTCAAATACATTTGCTTTTCATCTAATTTAATTTATTCCATAAACTGCGACAAAGGAAGTCTGAAAGGAGATTGACTCAGGGAAACGCTCGTCTTTTGTGGCACTCGCATAAAATATTTCATATTTTATTAATCGATAATAAAAGTTGAGGTTTTAAACGTAAGCATAAACGGGAAATGTTATTTAGAAGTTAAATTACATTTCTGCACGGAAGTTTTCCAGCGCATATTTTTTTGTAGGCTAGTCTCCGGAATTACTCTTCCGTTTTGATTCGAACGGTTTGAACATTTTCATTTACAACTAAGTAATTCGAAAAGTCAGGCATTGCGTTTTTTAAAGCAAATTCAATCACCAAAAGAAACAACTTCTAAGGAAACTTCGAAGCAATACGAACGTTAAAGTGGATTACGCAAACACTATCGGAATTTATCGAGGTTGGGAAAATTAAACGGACGAAAAATGGCGGAGCTACACACAATCTAAAGTTCCCATCTTATTTAGAAAGCCGACTGGGCTATTTTATTGCATTAAAACTTCTCGCTGATTGCATACTTCAAAGAACACCTGGTCCAAACATTTTAATATCCACTTTAGTTTAAAAAATTTAATTAGTAACTTTTGGACGGCCTGTATACAGGAGATAGCTCGCAACTTTTAAACTCTTTACCTAATATCTATTGCTTCAAAGAAAGATAAAATATCACGAATAATTTTTGTGGCGCCCAACGTGGGGTCCCATTTATTTATCTGACTGAAGTTGCCCGAGAGTCTTCCGTTTTATTTCGCGTCCTCCGCGTTTAAATTTATATAAGTGGAGAATGAAATTTAATAATAACCCTATACTAATTTTTGGTTTAGAACTCACTGCTCTAAAAATATTATCCTCAATTATTATACATAGATAAAAACATGATTTTATGAGAACTTCTAAAATATAAGTTCTGAGAAACGTTACAATACCCAGTACATGCAAAAATAACATTAGACAGGTGGTTCAACTAAGCACATTTCATTGTCCCTGCAGCCTCCGAGGGAAGGCTGCCACACGAAGACGTAGTAAACGTGAAGGAGGAATAATTCCCACAAATCTACAGTTCGTATTTCTCCCTATCTGAGAAGTGTTTTATAATGCATGAGTGTGGCAATTCCCGTAGGAAACATTTCAATCTATAAATCGCATTACCTGCAGAACCAATAAATACCAGTATCGCCATTAATTCTTGTATTTCTAACAAGAACCTCCTCAATATATCACAGGCTTTGATTTAATCAATTATTATTGGTTTTTCCCATCATACCAATTTCTCTATTTCATTTTCTACCAATATTCGTCATGTTTTTCTTTTTTAAATCTGACAAAGAAAACATATCGTTCGAGTACTGAGACTCTATTATACCTACATAGGCGAATTGCAATTGGTAGTTTCCATTGTAAATTGTTTCAATGGAATTGTTTGCAGCAATATCAAAAATGAAGTAGGTATCCAAGGTAACTCATTAAAATAGAGCTTAACAATTTCCCTATGTATAATCGTTCAGTCTTCAACGTAATCGTATAGGAGAATTATTTGTCTAAGTATAGAGACCCATAGGCCATTGGTATATGTGAAAAACTCACAATACTAAGTGCAGATATCTTATGGCCGGAACCTCGGCCGGAACACTTATGATCGGAAAATTATTTTCCGCGGAAAGTTTACCCGCTGAAATTTATTATTTATTTGAATAATCATCTGAAAAATTCAACATTCTTATACAGGGTGTACCAGCTCGATCTAGACAACGGTAAGGGCCGTGTGGGTCTCGTCAAGATGAAACGTTTTTTTATTTGAAGTTTTTGGATTTGGACCTATCCAAAATATTATAGTCGGAAATATGGCCGACTTCCGGTTTTTAGTTTTTTGGCTCCAGTTTCGGCATTTTTAGGTTCTCACCCAAACTGAAACTAGTTTTGGAAACTCCTTAGCTTCAGTTACAACTTTCATATTGGAGTCAAGGTTCTGCTATCTCTGTTGGATTCAAAATGGCGACATGCCCAAGACTTTAAATTTTAAGTCTTTGATGAATCAATTCAAAATGAATCAAATTGAAAAATTAAGATTTTGAATCCAACAGAGATAGAACCTTGACTTCAATATGAAAGTTGTAACTGAAGCTAAGGAGTTTCCAAAACTAGTTTCAGTTTGGGCGAGAACCTAAAAATGCCGAAACTGGAGCCAAAAAACTAAAAACCGGAAGTCGGCCATATTTCCGCAACGAAGGTCCAAATCCAAAAACTTCAAATAAAAAAACGTTTCGTCTTGACGAGACCTACACGGCCCTTACCGTTGTCTAAATCGAGCTGGTACACCCTGTATAATAATACTAGTTTTTTTTTTATGTACCTACTTTACATATTTATATTGGATTGTTTGGTAAAGTAAAATACACTTTCCTAGTTAAATAATAGACCAAATAAATATTCCATAAATAATTCCAGTCGCGAGTAATTTGAAGAAGTTCAAGTCAAAAATTAGGTTCTGAAAAAAAAAACATCCCTGATTTTGGGAGGTGATTGGTTGAGTTGGGACAGGAGACAAAAATGTGGGGAGAGTTTCTCTTGGCAGCGCCACATGTTTTATTTTCAGGGGAGGTTTTTTGAAATAACTGTACACTATAAATAAACTTTTTAAAAGCTAAAGTCAATGTTATAACGTTAATAACGTATAGTCGTGGTTTGTTTCCAAAATGAAGATAAAAAAATGTCAAAAACTTTAATTAACTTCCCGCTCTTTTTCGCTCTAACTTCAGCATTTTTTATGTTAATAACATTTTTGCATGAGAGTACTTTGTAATTTACGTGCATGTCACAGCATGTGATATTATCACATATTATCATATACGCAAAGTTTAACAAGTCAAACGCTATTTTCATTATGTCTTCTTTATGAATACGACCAGTACTGTCTACAAAAAATATGTACCATCCATTTCAAATTAAACGTCCCGTTCTGAAATTATTCATTATGTAAAGTCCAGTCGTAGCGAGATCCGAGAATCAGTTCAATTCGAATCCAGTCAGACACTAAATTAGAAACACATAAAAAAATTCCAGACGTTCTAAAAAGTTAATTTGCTGGTTCATTCATCTATCTATATTAGGTACCTAGGTTAAATTAATATGCGATAAAATAACAATTCAACCCAAACTTACCATTGAAAAAACTACATAATATTTTGTTATTTTCTCTTTCAGTTTCTGGAGATTTCATATAAATAAAACAATATAATGAAATTATTATTAATTAAAAGATTTTTATAAAAAACGAAACGTTTCAGGGCCGATTGGTCCCTTGTTCACTCGTAATGTAAAAAACATGTAAAAACCTTAAAAATACTTTTAAAAACTATAATTAATATAATAAAATGGTCGTAAAATGGTGTTTTTATGACATTTTTTAATTTTAATTTTCGAAAATATAATAAATTGACTGGATTCTGACATTTTATTTGTTTTAGTTATTATGCTTTTGTTTATTATATTTTATTGTTTATTGTGTCTGTTGCGTATGTATTACAATAAACAATAAAATATAATAAACAAAAGCATAATAACTAAAACAAATAAAATGTCATAATTTATTATATTTTCTTGAATTAAAATTAAACAAAATTCATAAAAACACCATTTTTCGACCATTTTAATTATAACATTAATTATAGTTTTTTAAAGTATTTTTAAGTTTTTTACATGTTTTTTACATTAAGAGTGAACAAGGGACCAATCGGCCCTGAAACGTTTCGTTTCTTATAAAAATCTTTTAATAAATAATATTGCATTAAAGAACCCGATTCCCAATTAAATAAGACAAAAATTCAACAATTACTAAGAAGGTTCAAGAAAAATTATCAAATAAAACAATATAAATAGTGTTATTATTAAATAGTATTTCCAAAAAATCGCAATAAAATTAGACCTGTTAAATTTTGTACTCGGATATCAGATTGCGGTTAAAAGTTACGAGGAGTGGACCTAAATTAAATGTTCATATTTTTTCTTTCTTTAGGAATATGGACATTAGTCTGATAAAATAGTATAGGTGGCGGACAAAAGTTATGTGAACAAGATACAAAAATAAGGTCAGGAAATCAATGGAAACGGTTAGCATTTTCATTTTTGAAAATCCCATGTTTGAAAAGTTTTAAGCTAATTTAATTTAAGCTAATCAAATTTTGAAGAAATTATTATACAGATATCTTTCATTTTAATTTAATTAAAAATTGTTGAATAAATACATTGTATACCATTTTTGAATAATTTTTTTCCCAAAAGCAACTCTTTGAAAATGTCATGACAAAAAAATAAAACGATCAAAATTTCAGATCGGTACGTTTGAATCTGACGGTCTCGAACCGAAATCCGTTTTTCGATTTCGCTCATAGTTTGGGAGAAAATGGCGTTCGAATATCTGCGATTATGTAGAAAATCGATAAATGCGAACAAAGGAAATAATTGTTTTGATTCGAAAAGTCAAAATGGCGGCCTTTTTTTGATTTTGGCCTAACAAAGAGACTCTAGGCAACGACACTCTTGTGAAATATGTGTGAACAAAATTTTTTGGACTGCCGTCAAATGTGACAGCGCATTTTTCAAATTTTAAAAATAATACATACTCAGTGCATGTTTAAGTGCATGTTTAGGTACATGATATCGATTTTATTTTTGGCTGTCCAATAAAAGAAAATTTTTTATAGCTGACCTAGTTTTACATTTTTTGAAATATTTCTTAATCAAAGCCCGACTCTGTAAAACTGATTACATGCAGGATTGCATTGTATTTTTATTCCATAATATGCAGATGTCAATTTCTCGAGGACGAATAGAATCAACCCTTGCAAAGTCAGATATTTGCAGACTCCTTTATGCGATCGATTTTTTTCAGACTGCCACATATGTATATAAATCGTAATGCAGTGACCCATTTTAAGATCCCCGTTTAGAGTCTCTTGAGCTGAAATGCGTAATAAACTGAGACTGAACGTTGATATTTCATGCGTGGAGATTGGAAAACTCTAAGGATCAGAGGCGGCGTTAAAAACTTATCTGACCCGATTTTCCGCAGACCCCGGTAAATTATTTTTCCGAAGCGATTTTTCTACGAATGAACAAAACGACCCCTGTAAGTAAAGACTTTTCCGCATTTATTATTTTCTCATGCTAATATTAATTTTGATTTTTTTTAACAATAAATCTTATAAAAGCCAATAATAATAAAGAATATACAATTTTTTTTAAATAATTTTAATCCCCTTCAAGATAGTTTGTTTATTTTTTTTCTCCCACATTTGATGAGTGTTGCTGCAGAGATAGCGGTTCACATTGACATTTTTATAGAACATTTCAAGATTCACCATTGAGATTATAACTTAAAATGGAATTAACCAGAAAAAATAAAAAATTTCTGATGAATCAAACTTTTAAGTTTCAAGTTAAAAAAAAAAAAAAAAATCTGGCTGTATTAAGGAGGTAGGTAGGTAAGTATTAAAAAGTAAAAATATATATACGAAACCATATTTCTAATTTTGTGAGCACCCTTAAATTTCGCATCGCTTATCTCTGAGTCACCGATGTTTAAACAGCTTGAATAGTGAAGAAATTCCAATATTTTCCGGAGAGAATTTTCAGCCCAGTTTGTAAACTCGGAGAGTGCAATATGCGACGTTTTCATTCAATTCGTTCCTGGAAATTTCTCCCAGGCCCTCTATTTTGTTTATAGCCCACGCAGTTCTCTTGTCAACGATGCCTGAATACTCCAAATTCACGATATTTATCCACAATTTATGACTGGTTAAGTTTCCAAGAGAAGGAAATTTCTAATAACGTGCAGAGGAAGATGAATATTCAACATATGAAGGTCTCTTGTGAAGTAAACCAAGCAGTAAATGTATCTACCTAAATATATCTAAATTTAGGTATTTATTACGTTTACGATTTTCCGATTTTCTTTTATATTCATTACTGTGATAAATAAATTTTACAGGTAAATAAATATTCGAAAATATGTAGGTACTCTAGTGCTTTAAGGAATGATGATGATTTCTTGTAATAATAGGAGCTAATTTATGGTCTTTCTCTAGAGAATGATCTGTTTTTGCAAGTAAAACAAAGTGTTATTATGAAATATTATGAGAGAAACGGTTATTAGTAACATTTTCAGGTAATAACAGGCTTATCGTAAATAAGTACGAAACATTTTAGGGGATGATTCCATTCTCATTCTAAAAAAAATGACCTACTAACGAGGGTCCGGAAATGCAACATTTTTGAGACGGTAATTGTAAGTCAATGTTTTTATAACTCACCCTAATTTTCTTTTTCTCACCTAACTCACCTAACTCACTCATTGGAGGAATAAGAATTTCCAACCTTGTGAATGAAATTAAGTAGATGATTTTTTCCTGGCTTTTCATAAATGAAAATAGTAGTTAAAAATTAATAGGTAATGGTTTGTTTGGTTGACACTTTTATGCTTACAAATCCTATAATTCTCATTAATCCTTTATATTCGTTTACAAAATAATTCCTAACTGACTCGCTACACAATATCTCGAAATTGGCACTAAAATGTATTGCGTAGATTCCAAGGTGTAATAAGAAATTTCACAGCGGGCTTTAGAATCTTTAGAATACAAGAAGTGCTTTCTCTCGTCAATGAAAATTACTTTGTTGCCCTCTGAAAATAGAACTTTTTATCGACTACCCATCGGAAACTCGACCTGGATTTTATTCCATCTGGCGTTAACTTCCTAAAATTGAGTGCCCTTTAATACTCAATACCTAATAATATTTGATGGAGAAAATTACGATATTGTTTGTAACATTTTCTCGCAAACTTTGCAAAATAAAAAACAATACCGGTATGTTTAAAACTGGAAAGCACTTCCGTTTGCAATTTTAATTCCCATATCACTTTATCCCCCTTAAATTGGATACTTCATTGTTGGGATCCTGGAAGCCAATCTTATCTACTTTAGGTAATCTAGAATCCTAAAAAAAACTAAAGAAAGAAAATCTCATTAGGTAACAGTTTAATCAATTTAAAAGTTACATTAACCGACATGCATGCAACCTAAGTAAAAGAATTGCAACTCAATGTATAAGAAGTATTACATAATGCAACATCGTGAGAACATCCAAGGAACAAACTATAGATTACCTTTTCGTCATTGCTCTCCTTAATTTCCTTAACACATAACGCCTGCCCGTCCAGTCTGATCTCTCCAACATGTTCCCGCGACTTACTCGATCCATTACTATTATTATGACACTTTTTCACAACGGAATGTTTACCGCAGCGCTTATTGTTGCCCTTCTTGGAGGGACTCCCATTAGAAGTGCAGCTTTCGGTTGACTCCCTGGTCCGCCTCGAAGGATCGGACTCAGGCCGCGACGTCGGGGGCGCCGGGGCGCTTGTGACGACCGCTGGAGCTAGCCTGACGGTTCTTCCCGGTCGGGGGACGGCGCCCTGTCGCTTACTAAGGGCCTCCAGAGGGACGGGCGACTTGCTGAATACACCCGGATCGGCTGGCTGACAAACGCAAGCCAGCATTCTAGATTAATGTCGAATCATGCTGTCTTGGATGTGTTGAAGGGTTGTTAGGTGGAGATCGCAATCGAGTGGAGATTTATGGACGGAAGTTAGTGGTGCCAGTTTGAAATTAAACTAGAAGTTTGATTTGATCTCTAGACGCCGTTCCATCCATTCATCTATCCATTATTGAAAGTTTAGTGCTTTTTTTTTGTTTCAGTGGTAATTATCAAAATCTGTATAGAGTAGACTGACATACTTATCAAGAAAATGATAATTTATATAAGAATTTTTTTTTCAATTGGTTAAAAAAATCGGATTTTTCTATTGCAGGGTCTCTGAAATAAAATAAGTGCCAAATGATATGAAGATTAGCAGTCGCTTGAGTTTTTTTGGACTCTACAATTTGATTTTTTTTAATAAATAAAAACATGGAATTGTTTTGAAAAATTTCAAAAAATCTCACAGGAAAAAGTTGTTTGCTTATTAATTTTTCATCCATACAGGTTCTAACTTGAACCTCCAACTCTCAAGCTTTATGATTGTTCATTTTTTTAACTAAAAAATAGCACATAGATATTTAGAACATCAATAAAGATTAGTGATCAAAATACAGTGCCAAAAAGTTCGCTGGAAGTTTTTATAAATATCATGTTTTTTGTAATTTTAAAGTTTAGATAAACGCCATTTTTTCTGGAACTGCTCAAATTTAATCTTACAAAAAACACAAACTTATGATAAACATTTTATCATAATTTATCACTGTATATTGCGAAGATAATACCGTCGATAATACTTATGATTGGTTATTGCAGTACATATAATTTTCAAAATTTGAATAATCTAGAAATATTCAATTTAAAAGAAAGTAAAATTGGAGTGAGAATTTTTTTAATTTTTAAAAATAAAGCGCATGGGTATTTTATAAAATATCTATGGAAAATCTAAAATTTGACCGTTCAAAAAATCACATTACATGACTGCTCGTGTGCATTTCTATCTTATGGCATCATTTTAAATGCAAAAAAAAATAGAAAAAAAATTTCTTAACCATTTTAGAAAAAAAGATTTCATATAATGATGCGTACTACTTTATGTGACATCAGATAATGTCAGTTTCACAAGATTTGAAAAAAATTGTTAATTTTTGAGATCTCTGAACTGATTGATCCAAGCTTCACCTCTCCGAGGTATCAAGAGTTAATTTCAACTAATCAGATTTTCGTAAATATAACCAGATGGATTGGAAAAATAAATAAATATGTACCTATGAAAGAGTATAAATCTAATAATACTACAAGATCTCTTATAGCTATAATTTTCTGGATTCATTGTATGTATTTTAAAACAGCAATGAATTTTCGTAAAATATGAGATGTGCTGTGTTATAATTTTTCTTTGGTAACCCCTGTCATTGCGTGCATTAAAAAAGTCTTTTGTGTTTGTCTTTTTAATCCTTATTTAATTTACATTGTCGGGAAAGTTTACTTTTTTGTTAAATAAAACTTACTAAATATTAAACTTTGGTAACACTATAAACTAGTATATTACATTACAAGTGTGGAAAATGACCCATTTCACACGAGTGGGAGATTGGTATCGTACGAGGCGACTGCCGAGAGTACGACAATCCGGCGAGTGGTGTGAGGCAGGATACAGGGTGTGTAAAATTCGAGCTATCATTGAAATCTCGAAAACTAGAAGAGATACTAATTACTCGATTAAATTAGGGAAACGTTCAGCTATTTTTTTGCTTAAAAGAAATCTGAAAAAAATTCAGGATATTTTCAGCCGTTGTTGAAATATTCTGAAAGAACTGAAAGATAAATTTCTCATTTTAGCCATAGGTACTTCTCTATTATTGGAAATTAATAAATTATAAATATTTTATTATAAATTATAAATAAATTATTTTTTGTAGGTTTATTGACTATGAATACTCTGGGATCTAGTCGGCTTAGAAAATTTTTGATAATTATGTCAGTTATGTTTCTTATCTCAAAAAAGGTAAACATTTTTAATTTTTTAGTTTTTTCAGAATATTTCAGCAACGACCGAAAATATCTTGATTTTTTTTTTAATTCTTATTAAGCATAAAATAGCGCAACTTTGTCCCAATTTAACCAAGTCCGTATCTCTTCTAGTTTCCGAGATTTCAATGATGTAGCTCGAATTTGACTCACCCTGTACATCTCTATACTATATGCATATTAATAATTATACCTATTTATTTTGCCTATTATGTAATTAGTAGTAAATTGTATATAGTTTGGAAAACAGGCGAATCATTTTTCGTAGGTAAACGTTACTTGGGAAATAAAATAAAATTCATAAAAGTTGTTTCCATTCTTCAGAGATTTTGAAAAAAAACTTATGAATAATTATTATTGAAATAAAAAAATAACAGGTCCTGAAATTTCATATTATCAAAAAATCTACTTTTTTTAGTTATTTAAATTTTTTTGAACTTATTTTTATTACCCCCGTAGGAGGGTTGGTAAATTTTAAATATCATCTAAAATAGAGTCATATTTAATGTTTATATGAAATATGAATTTTGATCGAAATGTGAAATGAATTTTTATGCAATAACTAGACTGTTTTTTCCGATCTCGTATCGAACATAAAGTTGGACAATCTCTGAGGAATGCGGGCTACTGCAGAGGGATAATCCATTATGAGGTAATAAATTCAACTCTCCTGGTTCATATATTTCAGGAGAATTGTCCTGCTAAAGCATGTCCTTCCATTTGAATTATCAGTCGGGGATAATTTACGAGTGAATGGCTTAGGTTCTGAAAAAGGTGATAAAATTGGGTATAAAGTCGAATAGCTAGTCACTACCTTCTTCAGTCAACGGATATTCTACAATTTATTACTTAAAGCTAACAAAAACGAATACCTATATTAGATAATGCCACTGACAATTAGGCACGGAATGTCATAAAAAAGTATTACGTGTTTCTCGGTGTGTTTCCCCGGGGCAAGAATCCCATTATATTCAGAGAATCAAATGCTTCAAATTCCAGGTTAGTATAAAGCGAGGGTTTGTTCTAACAACAAATTCTAAATCTGTCGTTTATATAGTCTAGAAACCGCAGGTCCACAAGTTGTGTATAATGCGTGAACTATTTCTAACTACGCATTCTAAAATTTAGGTGTTCTATGTTTATTTTTAAAGGGGGTGATGAAAAAATCATACAAGAAAAAAAAATGTCAAAAGTATGTCGAAAATTAGCTATGAAATATTTATTCTAATCTCTATTTTTCTGAGATTGAAATGTTATATTCTGTTTTACACCTTCATAATACTATCAGCCCTTAAAAGGAGACCAAAATATTTACAACTAGTCCGAAAATTGGTTCAGTGATGGACAAGGCTTCATATCTAATTAGAAAAATCTGTAATTATTGCAGATTTTCCTATCAGTCTTTATTATTTTCACAATTTCAAAAAAGCTATTTTACCTAATAAGTAACAACCGCTCTGTTATAATATGATACGACAAAGTATATTTTTATGAAAGCAGTTTTGTCTATAAAATTTTTTTGACAAATTAAAAATAATAATTTTGTCCATTATGGTGTAATTGACGTATAAACTTTAGGGCGGTTTACTGTATAAGTATGGATTACCATACAAATGTAACAGATGTATTATAATGATCTAAAATTACGAAAATCGCCTGAATTATGAGGTTTAAAGAGTCCTTAAGATTTTTTTGTAAAATAAATAAATTATTTCGACTATTAAAAAATAATACATTATCTAAAACTATAAAGTATATGTACCTATCTATTCGTCGAGGTGTGTGTTGTATAATATTGTTGGAATGCAAGAAAATCACTCACCACTTCTTGATAAGATTAATATTTTTTAGATATCTACTGGACTAATCGTATATTAAGGCATGCAGAATTAATAGATGTAGAAAATTTCATAATCTAATAACATTAAATGATAACGAAAGAGCAGGCATACCCTGTTCAACTAAGGTGACCTAGAAACTCGATGGTTTTAATGATGATAAAGCAGAACCCGGTATGATTACCTTGCCATGTCAGATTATTTATGAAACCATGAAAAACAAGCCATATTTTGCGGTCGGAGAAATACCTTGTTGCTTTTTCATTTAATATCCTCCACGGTGTATTGTCTCGGAAATCCATAACGCCAGACTGAGGTTATCCGATGGCTTATTTTACGTTGTTTAAAACGACGTCGATCTACAGAAAAAATAACCTGCCAGATGAGCTATCGTCCATTTTAAGTGCTTCCCGTCTTCATTTTGCATGGGAATCGGTATCACTTGAGGAATACAAAGTGTACATTAATAAGGGAAGGGCCGGGAGCACACTCCACGGATTCCCGATACTCGATTCCGTCTGCGTTTAGTTGTCATATTTATGGATTTATCAAAATGTGATGTATAGAATAAGATCAAGGGATAACAATGTAGCCAACAGGTGTTCCAGACGTAGGTATACATTCACAGTCGCCACATTTGGAGATTGCCTGGTAATGTCGGTTTTCGCTGATACGTGTTCCGATTCTTCTCCTAACAATGTTAGCAGCTCCTATTAGCGACCAAAACAAAAGGAGTTTCTATAGAACGTTGAATTTTCCTCTTGTCGAGAGTTCATCTATCTTGTAATGTAACAATATTTCGACATCGAAGGGTATTTTCTATACATCACAATTTGTAATAATTAGTTACAATAATAACATCTACGTACATAGTTTGAGTATATGGCTTCACTTTATTGAATCTTTTGCATCCAAGAAGAACCACATTTGGATTCGTAGCAAATTTAGTGTTCATTTGAGGGTTTATCAAGCCTCAAGATTTTCCCCCCTGCTCTTATTCTTAGTCTTAATTAAATCATGACAATAATTAAGTATAAATTGTTGACGTATTACGTGAACTTCTACTCCCTAAAAACCCTTTTTTTTAATATGAATTTTATCAAGGTCTGGCTCCTTCATAAACTTTCAGAAACTCGCAAAAAAACTTTAAGCTTAGAATCTATAACGGTAAAAATATGTCTGTTTATTGATTCTATCAATATTTATTGATGGAGATATTCGATTTCGCCATTTCCGCACCATCTGATGATGGAGCTTCTATTCAAACCTTCCAGACCTTTTTATAAAGACCAGAAACTTTTTCCATGATGAGGTCTCCTTTCTTTATCTTGTATAGTACTTCTGACTCAAAGATATTGAGTCTGAGGCTACTGTATACCTCGCATACACCTATCTGGCGTTATCTAAAGGCTGCATTTTTCAATACAAATAGTTTTTGTGATTAGTCAGTTTGAGGATCATAAGAGAAATTTTTCGTGATGATGTTACCGTAAGGTATAGGAGACTGTTGACACTTTTTAATTTGGATTAAATGTTTCAGTTGTTTATCAAGTAGTTTTTCATAAGAATTCCTGTCCAAGTGGTACAAAACCTGGAAGTGTTTATGGGAATACAATCAATAATTGACATATAAGCCGGGGTAAGTGAATAAAGTACGATAATAAATAACCGATGAAAAGTAAATGAAGGTCCCAAGGAAAGTCTATTCTATATGAATCGTCGATGTATTGAAATGAACACTTTTTGGATTGATCCGTTTCAACTAGTAGGTAATTATGCGAGTGGTCAACTCATGTGTGAATTTTCCAACTGAATAATTATTTGAGTGATCGGTATTAATTTTGGGTTAGTATTTAAATTATGGAGTACCTATTGATTATAATTCCGTAGGTATAAAGTTTGTTACATAATAGGTGAAGAGTAATAAATAATACTCGATTAAATTTAATCACATTAATCTAAAATTTAAGAGCGTTAACTCTCAGGCTCATATTGTCGGAAATTATATCTGTGCTCTGATAATTTCCCCGAAAATTGCGCACTTTAGGTAACATGATCATAAATTCAAAGCAAAAAAACGTGTGTTATGCTGGAAAAATCGCAATTCTAAACGGGAATTATAAAAGTTTCGACATATTAAAATGGAAGAGGATTCCACGGCGAACCGAGATCAGATACGAGTAGGCAGGCATAGGGGTGTGTAATTAAGCACCAATTCAGAGCTTTGCACCCTGTGGCCCCTGTGGCAAGCAATATATAACCAACCGCATTTATGCAAATACGTTTTTAATTGTCCTGAAGCTGGGTAAGTATTATCTTGTAAATGAGGTGCTTTTATAAACAACAAAACCTAACACGAACACACGACGCGTTATATGAGATTGTATTGTAGTAGGTACCTATCCACACATTTCATTTTATCTGAATTCCACACACGTGCTAACTAACCAATTCGCAAAGCGCCAAATTAAAGATCTATTATATCCATCTATCGCTATCCGGGCGATTCCACACCAACAAGTTATATAATAGTTATAATATGAATTTAATGGCGAAACAAAATCCTGTTGCTTATACCTACCATTATCATCACACCTACATAGGTTACATAATGATGTAATTGGCAAAAAAGGTACTGACGATTTTAATTTTATCTTTTACAGTCAATTGGGCGAACTGTAGGGCGGCGGTTTGGGTAACGGGTTCGAATCCGAGGTCGGCATGGTTGTTTGTGCTCGTTAATTATTCAACTATTGATCAATTTAAAATTTGTGTCTGGCTTAATGAGCTTGATCTCGTAATCAATAGTGGTGCGACTATTATGTCTTACCTACTAGTTACGACCGATGCTCTCTCTTTTTCTAAAAAAATATATCATGGAGTTACTTGTATTATAAAAAGCCAAAAAATTCGATCATAAATTTGCGAGACGATTTTTTTATTTTATTTGCAGAACGCAAAAAAGAGACAATTAACTCTATCAATTTGTTTTCTGTCCACAAATATTCTATGGACCTAGAGAGTAGAAAGCAAAAGTACAAAAAACCGCGTAGGAACACAAAATTACAAGACTGCTGGGGAAAAAATCACCATGCAAAAGGGCAGTAGGTACATATTTAATATTCAAAAATTAAAATGCCGAGGAAAATCCAAAACTCACGTTATGGAGAGCTTTATGTGAACAAAAAATGTTCTAAAGGTACTTTTACATAATCAAGTGCATGATGTCTTGAACAAAATAATATCGTAAATTTTTCAATTTTTAAACCGCGTATCGAGATTTTTACTTGAACAAAAACAGCCCCAAAAGTTTATACTTTTACATGGTTCTAACAAAAGCAAACTAACAAAAATTAATTGGAACAATAAAACGAAAACATTTTGAGCAATTTATTTGATAATTTCAGATTATTTTTGTTAGTTTGCTTAGTTATTTGGGTTTTATTGTTTTTTTATGAATAAAAAATGTTCACATGTTCTCTAATAAATTAATAATTTTAACTCACTTTGTTTATTCTGACTCCTTTATTAAAGTTTAATAATTCAAATGAGGACTAAATATTAAAATTTAAAAAGGACCGGTTTTTGACATGTTGTATATTGTAATGTACCTACCTACATGACATGCATGTACTTAGGTACTATTGTTAAAAATTTAAAACGACTTCTAAATTACAATGGGTACAACATAAGTTAATATGGGGTGAAATTTTTTACATATTATTACCTATGGCAACACTTAAAAAATGCACTTTTTGACATTCGGTAAAAAAAAAATTTCTATATTTTTGAAAAAATTTTTTTTTTTCAAATTTATTTAAATGTGATGGATTTTTTGTTTCCTTGATTTTTTCTATAGCGAATGGCATGAAAACCAATATGGCGGTAATAAGAAAAACCAAAGTTGACTTTGGAAATCCCAAGATCTAGTCGGCTTTGGAAATTTTTGAAAGGTCAAATAAGTAGCTCATTACAGCTTATGTAAACCTACAAAAAAATAATTTTTTTTTTTTAATAATAAAGAAGATATGGCTAAAATAATAAATCTGCATGATCCAAGTTTTTTCAGGATATTTCAGGAAATTCTAGGAATATTGAGAAAAAAAAAATTGCCAAATACTCGTCTCAAAACAGCGCAACTTTTTTGTAATTTAACCGACTTCGTATCTCTTACCGTTTCTTGCAGTTTTTTCACCTCAATGGGACAGCCTGTATCATAAAATTGAACAATGACCGGCTTTTCTGAAAGGCCGTATTGTAAAGTAGCTGACATGTACTATTATTGAAAATTAAAAACGACTTCCAAAGTACAAGACAACATAAGCTAACATAGGGTGTATTTTTTTACATGCTATTCCCTATGGCAACACTTAAAATAAATGCACTGTATACCTATTCAAAAAAGATCATCGATACTTTCGCAATTTTTAAACCGCGTGTGGAGAGCTTTATTTGAACAAAAAGAGCCCTAAACTTTTACTTTTACACGATTTGAGGCATGAAATTGAATGTCTTCAACAAAGATGGTCAATTTTCCAATTTTAGGTCGCTCACTGAGACCCTCATTTCAACACAAGAATCCTAAAGGTAGTTTTACATGATCCGGGTATAAAAATAAAATCCAAAATGTCTTCATTACAAAGATCGTTTAAATTTTCGCAATTTTCAAACCGCGTCAGGCAGGAGACCTTGATCCTTGATTGCAGATGTCCCCGACACAAAAATTAAGTAGAAAGTGCCCTTAAAAAGATAATTTAGTAACAAGAGCATTATTTGAATAAAAAAAAGTGTATTGTTAAGTTTCTTTGTTTATTCTAATGGATTCCCTATTCAATTTCGATTTAAATACTATTTTTTTAAGCAAGCACTGTTTTCAAAGTATTCATTTGAGTATTTATTTCATCTATCTCGAAAACGAAAGCTCTGAGAACGTTAATATTATTGAAAGCCTGTCTGAAATTAAAAAACCTTCTTGCGCATCAATCGCAGAAATAGTGTATTTTTATGCGATTCAATAATAAACATTTTCTTCCTATTTTTTTTATAATGAATTTAATGAAAAATAATCCGATTTTTTTTTGGGAAAACTCCACCTACCTACAAAAAAAAAAGAATGATCCTCTCGTGGATGCGAACCCGCTCCAACAGTTAGCTACTCTCTGTACACTGAGAGTTGTCCGTTGTCATGCCACACTGATTCTGACTAAACAATTTCATTTAATTCGATTTGAATCGTACACTTATTTCTAAGTCGAACCAGATGTGGTATCGCAGTTCGTGTCAGTGGCGTGTGTTGAGGAATAATGAATATCCTATAAATATATTATTTCGACAAGTTATTGACGAAGTAGAGCCTTGCAACTTTTTGATAACAAATATTATATAATGCAAGTAAATAAGAATCATAATAATTATTATTGTTATCATCATGATAGAAATATCATGTCACCTACCTGCTGGTTGCCGTTTAAAAGAAAGAATAACACCTCCGTTTTCTTATTTGCAAGTAAAATATTCCAGCAATTTTACCACAAGACCACGTACTAGGGAGTTCAATCGTTTCCCAGGCAAAGCAAGGAAGTAGATTTTTAGGCATTCGAACAATTATAATAAGTTACTCATAGTTTATCACAGGACACAGGTAATTCTGCTAATTTCTTATTAAAAACGTTTCAAATCACAAGACAAACCTATTTTTAAGTATATTAAGTATATCTACCGCTGACACTGACACTACTGATAGTAACGACGACAATCTTATCGTAATATCGTATCAAACTAAGCGTATAAAGACGCGAGTCGGTACTTCCTTCTCACTCTCGCTCATCTTTTTAGAATTGCTGACGATTCAAACGTATTTCTGACAATACGTCCCATTTTAACTCGATTGACTATGCAATGCAATAGAAGGAGCAAGAAACATAACGAGATGAAGTATCCTTAGTTCTCACAACAGACAACTCTCAGTGTACAGACTTTAGTCAAGGATGTAACAAACTGAGCCACACGGTGCGTTTCGAATTTGTAGTGATGATGGGGTTGATATATGTAGTACGTCAGGTACCTACATCTACTCATTTTATTTTTTAAACTGGTCATATCTTAGTTATTAAAAAACCAATTTGAATACTTTTTTCACCTGCATGTAGGTGATTTAATTGTCGTTGCGATTGCTCTTCTAATTTTCAGAACCATTCATGATTGAATGTGAAAAAAAATAAAAAAGAAATTGCGAACCATTTCATCGATTTAATAATTTTATATAAGTGTAAGCTAATTTTGCACAAGCGAAAAACTTTTTTATCTTTCGTTTAAAGTGCTACATTAATCGAGGCGAATTGAAGCTAAGACATCAAATTATATGTTAAAGCAAAAAAAAAATGGAAAATTTCGGTTCAACTTCTTCAAAAATGGACTCATAAACGGTTATAGAATTGACACATTTTCACCCTTTTTCCTACCCACGACACTGGCTTATTAATGGAAAATATGCTAATTTTATTGCATTAACTCAAATTTCCAATAATTTTCTTCAAATCCTGTTAATTTGATTTCAAAGTTTTTTTGCCATCTTGCTCATACAATGGTTCAAAAAATTGTCCATTTTCCGTTAATGTTCAAAAAATTCAAATGGCCGCCATTTTGAAACGGCTCGGCCGATTTGGCTCAAGTGCAATACCAGACCACTCCTTGTGGACATCTTACTCTCACAAAAGTTTCAGCCCCCTAGATTGAAAACTGCGGCCAGAAACCGTGCCTCAAGGACCGCATTTGGGGAACTTTGAAAGGACACCCTGTAGAAGTAACGTGACTTTTGGATTTTTTTTTCAACGAAAATCTAAAGTCATTCCCAAGCTTTACAAGAATCCAAAATTTCGTTCACTAATCTTGAAAGATAAAGCTACAGGAGCGTTTTTAAAATCGAAAAATCGTGATTTTGGAGAAATAAATAAATATATATATAAATATATATATAAATATATATATATATATATATCGTGGGCAGGTGAATTTTGGAAAACCACTTTTTCGTGATCTGGGGGTCATGATCGGTGGACATTTGATGAGTTTGGGTGATTTTCGAAAAGTGATGTCGTCCTCAATAGTGTATTTTTTTGTTAAAAAATACACTAAAAGGAATATTTTTTGTTTATATTTCGTATAGACCTCCTGCGTTCTAAAAACTGTTTCAATAAAAAATTACTTAATCACCTAATAAAAAGATTATAAAACTATCACTATCACTAGTCAGACGTACAATGTCAGAGATCCTTCAATCCATATCAGCTGACCCAGAGCACCGTTCTTTGATTGAAAATCGTGTCCATCGAAGTTTGAACACTTTGAACCGGCGTATTCCAGCATTATTTGGAATTTCAAATCACTTACGCGTTCTTTGAACCTTTATTAGCAAACCCGTCACCCACACCCAGGCACCCACAATACTGTTGTGTGGAGGTATTATAACAATAAAAATCAAATTTTGTAGGTAGGTATACGTATCATTGATACAGAATAATTCTGAAAAATTCTTGAATTTTTTTTTGACAAATCTTACTCAGTGGAAATTGAAATTTCTACTATTTAAACACAAATTCGGATTTGTAGTAATCATGCCTACATATATCTATATTATAGTAGCAGAAGTATTTATATTACGTTTTCTTGAACCACTTAGATTATGCATGGGCTTTAGGTTTTAATTTAATTTGCCACTATTATGGCAAATTAATAGAGCCTAAATTCCAAGAAAGCTCAAATATTGCATAAGTATATCTATATACAATGTATAACATAAAAGTAATAAAGAGGAAATTTCTCAATAAAAAGTTGATAAATAGCAGTAGATTACTTAGAGTATGTAGGTAAGAAAATCGCCAGAAAATAGGGAAACTCTAGCTCTAGAGGTTCCGGTCTGCTAACGGAATATCCAATAAGAGAGGATCGTAAAAAGTTTCAAGACAAAGTTTGTCTTCATTTATCGTCCAAGTAGGCAGGCAGAGAAAACGACACCACCAGGACATTTTTATAAATTTATATTAGTTTACGGAATCTTTTTTCATATAAACATAAAACATACATAACACTTTGACCTTTATGTTAAAATAACATATAATATTATAATATCGCCAGTTTTCTCCCAACTCGCAGAAGTCGAGAGAGATCTTTTAGTAGGGATTCTGTCGAGGTAACCGGGAAATGCGGAGACATATTAAGAAGCTCTATCATTGCTACTCCGTCAATAAGACACGG
This sequence comes from Malachius bipustulatus, assembly GCA_910589415.1. NCBI lineage: Eukaryota > Metazoa > Arthropoda > Insecta > Coleoptera > Melyridae > Malachius > Malachius bipustulatus. The sequence continues at coordinate 17,925,411 of OU342634.1, forward strand.
TCATTCTTGACAAGAAAACACAGCTGATTCCTTTTGAATATACGATATTTATTTACCTTTTTTAGGACTTTTTGGGAAAACTTACTTAAAACCTTTTTTGTAAATAGATATTATTGCTATTATCTCCCATTCCAGATTTTTTTTAATTAGAGTTGCCTGTGATATTTATTCTTAAAGTTGTAAGCCCTGGAGAGCCGATTTGAGGTAAAAAAAGTTCAAACATCTGCCATTAGGAATAATTTTCTATATCACAACAAATTTTTTTAAGTAGGTAGTTATAAAAACAATAAATTCAATAATAAAGTGGCTTTGCTTGCTATGGTTTAGTAAAAAGTATCTAATTATTGGCCTTCCATTATTAAAAGTTTAACTTTAGTCAAAAAGTTCCATCACATTTAATTACCTGTCAATCATTATAAAATTTGGTACATAGTTAAATATCGCTTGAATTTTACCTTAATCGATTATTTAAAATGCCAAAGGTAGTCGAAAACCACAAAATAACATATTTATTTATTATAAAAACATTCAAAACAATGAAGAAAAGAAAACCAAAATTCCTATTCAAAACTATTTTGTAAGTTTAATATACCTACACCAAATATTATTTTGAAATTTTGGCAAAATAAATAGTTCAAAGCTCAGTATTCCAAAAGGTACCAACCAATATAAGTAGAATTTTCCATAGCCAACTTTAATTGAAAAACATCTTGAATGGGGTATATTAATAATATTAATAAAGTTAAATTAATGAAAATGAACATCAACTATGGATATAAAAATTGTGTTCTCATACCTTTTTCCTTTTCTTACTAATTTCATTGAGCACTTGAACTATAAAAGACACCATTTCCCGCTTTTTTTACTCCACCACTCAGCGAAAAAGACGCGTATAATATCACAGGTTGGACTGAAATTCGCGAGGAATGTTCCCGTCTTCGGTTCGACCCGCAGTGTCGGCGCCAACGCAGCTAGAGCTACTACGTCTTCAAATGCACTACAACCCCCATCATATATGTACCTGTTTGGCATCAACTATAGAGACTGTCAACTCCCACACTCCACCACACGAATCGACAGTCCAAAGGATCGGAGTCCCAGCAAACAATATCATTATGATCTATTTTTTAACTATTTCTGGGATATGTGAAGATACAGTTGCCTCAAAATTGTGTTCTTAGTCAGAACCGCCTTTAGATTTTTGGTGCCCTTGGGCTACTAAAAATAATGCGCCCCTTTTTATAAAAAAATGCACAAGATGGCTAGTCGGAGCGGGGCAGTGGCGACTTATGGATTGCACAATTAGTGCAGTAACTGTAGATAGTAGATTCTAAACTCGCTCTAATAGATGTCTTCTGTCAAACTTTACACTGTTCAGTGATCCGTATATCTATCAATAGTTACGGATGACGTGGAAAATCACCACGCTGATAGACCAATCAGAATAATTGAAACAGGTCTGCTTATCGCGATAAGCAGAAATCGCCAGATTACTTGAAAATCATGAGATGAGTGAAATAGTCACAAAAATCAATTAATATATGCATGTAATTGAGATTGAGATAATCAACAAAAATTTAATTGCCCTTAAAAATAATCGAGAAGGAAATAAAATTAATAGATACAGTGGTGACTTTGAAAATTTAACAAATGATGGTCCAAAATTTCATGAAAATTGCGAAGAAGTAGCTCCACTACTATTAGGAGTGAAAAATTTTTACGACGATTTTAATAAAAATCACCTGTCAGGCGTTATTATAAATGGTGATGAGGAACAGGAGATAAATCATCTTTCGGGTGGAGGCTTTCAATGCCGATTTCTTCATAACGATTTTTTGACACGCCCATCAACTTGGGTATGTATGTATGCGATATTTTTTGACATTGGAACGCTCGCTCCATCAGCCACAGACTTTTGGCAACTCAAACGCAAAACCTGACCTGACCTGACGAAGTTTTGAAAGATTTGGTGGAGTCAGGCTCACTTACAAAGGAAAATTACAACGTTTGATGAAGTGAAGATATATGCAATGGGCGATTTTTTTTCTTTGTTTTTATATATATTTTTTTAATTTATTTTTTTTAATTCTTTTTTTTTTAATTTTTTATTTATTTATTAATTTTTTTTTTCTTGGGAGCAGGGATCGGGGAGTCGACAATGATCACAACGCGTCTAGGGGTCCATCAAGACGACTTTTACGCTAGACAAGACAGGACCACGGAATCATATGGGTGTCAACGAGCGGATAGTGCACACCTCGGTGCACACAGAATACATCAACTTGGGTCTTTTGCGTATTTTTTCCACGTTCTGGGATCGATTGCTATTCAACAAACCCATCGAGTGTAAAATATTTGATCATGACCACCGAACAAGAATTTTGCCGAAAATTAATTTCTTAGAAAGGGCTTTGAAAATTAACTCGGTGGCGTATTGGACAATTACCATTAGGAAACTGAGAGGGATTTTTCCTACGACTCCGCATTCCCGAGATATGTACCTAAGCGTTCAAAGTTGAAAATTAGCGATTTTCCGACCTCATAATTTTTGTTCCCGTTATATGAGAAAACTAATGACTTTACGGCCGATCCGTGTTGCAGTCAGGCTGTGCTCACACAAAATTACATTTAATTCTGAAGACATCAATTTTTTCCTCAACATTTGAAAAATTATAAAATTCTCTTAAGATTACAACTTTGATAAAACTCTATAGGTCTTCAGTCATTTGAAACATTATGGTTTACGTTTACATGTCTTAGCACCATCTAGCGTTATTGTTATTTTGGACTGTCTCAAGGAAATCTAAAGTTCATTAGAAGTAACCATTATGATAATAATAATAATAGTAAAGTCTTAGTTTCCTTTACGAATGTTCACCCTTGAATGGTAGGTTGAGTTTCAGTTCACCGGAATGCACATCGACTGGCTTGTCATTTCTGCGGACAGACTTCCAAGAACTCACCACCTGTTAGCTTATGAGAAGGCAAAACTCCTTACAGTTACTCCAGGTATAACACGGACGGGCCATTCAGGTGAAGCACCCCGCCATCCCCCAGCAGCTACCCTCTGCATCTAAAATTCCAACCCGCTAAACACACAAAGCTCTAATGTGAGAGTGTTGCAGAGGTCATGGACTATAAAAGGGAATGCTTTGTAATATTATGTATGTGTACCTACCTAAAGTCTGTTTATATGGATTCTCTCCGACTGGTAGTTTCCCACGCATTCAGACTGAAGCCGGTGCATGAATGATTTTTCAGGATTATTTTCGCTTTTTCAGTCTTTTATACACACAACGTCTGATTTATTAGTTCGTTCAACACAAAAACATGGATGGTCGGAATTTCAAGCGGGATATGCAATTCGACGTGAACGTATTTGCGATCCTAAAATTCCATACTGCGTCGTATTTTTATATTTTTGAACATAAAATTCTATTATTATTTTTAACCCCAATAAATTTTGTTTGATTCTGTACGTTTCAAAACAGATGGAAATCAAAGATATTATCATTTAAAGACCTCCCTGGTTTGAATTACAGGAGAGAAGGACCCCGACACCAAACCGTTATCTCCCCCAGATCTGACTTATTAATGATTTTCAAGAAGTGAGAATGATATCTCTGCTCTGCAGCAGTATCATTATGAAACTGATAGGAAAAAAAACATAAAAGATGAACGATTTTTTAAATACCACCTGCTGGTTTTTTCATCCCGCACCGCGTAATGATTTTCGTGCTATATCATCAACATTCCAATCCAACAACCTCTGTGATTTTGATTTTAGAGTTGCGTGAAAGAATTTATACATTAAATTACATCAAGTAAGTACATAATCTATAGAAAAGGAAAAAAAAAGTTTCGTTACACCGTCGGTTAAACTTCGTGAAGTGAGCCAGAAAAACTCGGCAAAAGTAGATTGCTATAACGCGTTCGATTGACCATTGTTTGACCACCCAATAATTTTGTTTGACCACGTCAAAAACAAAAAAAAAACTATAGATATTTTAATTTTCCGTTCCGGCTAAATTCACATCTCTCTGGATGGTAAACGGTTAGTTTCCGGGGGTCGAAACTTGGTCATGTCGTTTAACCATGATCAGTCATTGAAATCGTTTGTCCGCCCCCTCAAAAAAAAAACTTGAGTGAAAGTAAACATAAGAACGAATTCTCTCATCTCCCCGCTAACTTCACATAATTTCCAAAATTGTGCAATAGAGACGTTTTATGACCCATGCCCATTTTTTATTTTTTGTTCCGGTCAACTTCACATTTCTCTGGAAGGTAAACGATTAATTTCCGGAGAGAGGGAGTAAGTTTGAAGGGCGAAAAGGGCTTTTGATTGTAATAATTATTTTTGCTTAACTTAAAAATTTTGAATCTTTGATGGTGTTTGACAGCAAATATTTAGAATTGCATGCGATGTTGGCCGAAACGGAAAAAAATGTTTTTTTTTGGACGTGGTCAAACGAAATTATTGGCTGGTCAAACGTGGTCAAACGATGGTCAAACGGGGTGAGCAAGTTTCGACTCCCGTAAGCTAACCGTTTAGCTTCCAGGGAGAATTGTGAAGTTAGCCGGAACGTAAAATGAAAAATTATCTTTTTTTTATGGACGTGGTCAAATAAAATATTTGGTGGTCAAACGATGGTCAGTCAAATGCGCTATAGCAATTTGTTTTTCTCGACTTTCTCGGCTCACTTCACAAAGCTCCTCAGTTACACCTACGTATAAAACAGTAGAATTTGAACCTCTTAAATAAACAATTATAAGTTTAAAAATATTTTGCCCCACAAACTATGTTCATCAAAGAAAATAAAAAAAGTCTTCGAACTTAAAAAAAATCCTAAACTATTATGTGAAATTTACTAAAAAAAAAACTTTATTCTGATACAATAATAGTGACAATAAGAGAAATCAAAATATATCCCGGAAGTAAAATACCTGTCATTCAGATCTCCGGATAGAAGGTTATTAGGGGGCCCGTCACTCGTAATTCAAACAACGGGCCCTCAAGAGATACCTATGAATTGTAAAAGACAAGAACTTGGATCCTCTCGCCAGAGAGCATGTTCTGAGACAGTCTTGGCGAGACAACTGATCAAGAAGATACCACAGACAATCCCCAGGTAGACATTAGTCTTCTAGGAGTGGAAAATTAATGGCAACTAGATCAGACCGGAAATATGCCCTTCACCGTAATGATATTTGTCACTCTACTCCACTATCCTGTCAATCTGCCAAATCAGGTTGCCTGAATTTCGAAGAATGGATATTGAAAAAAATTAAAAAGTCCCAAAAAACCATGCACGATAAAATAATAAATGTAACGCAATATTGAATAGGAAGGATTTTGGGACCTACATGGGTAAGATTCCAAGAAGTTGAGTCTTTAACTGGGGGATCCAGTCTATATCTCGATGAACTAGAGCATAATTCAAATAACGATTTTTTACATTAATTTAATATAAACCAGCATGTGTTTTCAGTTCTCTAACTTTTGAATCCAATTAAATGAAGACATTTAAGAGGCATTAAAACGAAACACACACTTAAAAGGCTGTGAGAGTATCAGAGGGAGAGAATATTAGACCTTGCCTTCTTAGCATCTGATACCCCATTTTATATAGGTGTACCCTCTTAAATTAAAATTTATCCTCAGTTTTAATTAAATCTTAGCGCGCTAATCTCGCGAATTGGGAGGATCACATAAATATATTGTTTATAGGACACATCTATATAAAAGGCATAGCGCAACTTAATTCCCGTGCTCCCTTGTGAATGCTGCATGTAATGGCTAAAACTCCCACAAAGAACTTTTGAGGTTAGAAAGAGAGAATCTCTTATAGGAACGGAGGGAATTGTAATCGATCTTAGAAGTCCTTTGAGAATAATAGGAGTTCTTCTAGCGACAGGACAATTATCAGGCGAAAAATTAATTGCCGTCATTAAACGTTTTTAAAACAGAAATAAAAATGATTCCTTTGAAGCTTTAATGTACAAATAATTGAGAAATTTTCTTTAAACTATCGTAAAAGTTCGGTAGTACCTACCTAATTTCATTATAAAAGGAAAATTTTCATTTACGATAACAAAAAAATGAAGCAAGATATTGAACAAAATTTTAAAGGAATTCGTTATTTCCTTCTGTCATTCTGTATCAGCTAATGCATATTTGATCTTCAGTAAAAAATGTAAAATCAGAAAAAAGAGTACATACCTACATACACAGAATAAAATAAACTCCCAATTATATAGCAGGTTCTCTTTTTAAGGAACGAAATGAAACGAACATCGAGACATATTTCCCAGGAGACTGTTATACTCGTACAATAAGTTCCCAAAAAAGGAATATTTGTTCAACAAGTGGAAATGCATGCTGTCATTTAGGTATTTGGTTTTGGTGGTGAGGATGATGTCGTTTATTAATAGCTATGTACTTAATATGAAGAAACAAAATAAAACGAAACCATGCCACTTTATTTAGTATTTCTACTTTTCTTATTTTTTCTTATTTTTTTTATTTTTCTTTTCTTTATATTCAGCTGAATTACCGACATAATATTCATATTTGTCGTTTAATAAAAACCACTGGGAAGTGATTTTGACAACTTTCGATAAAGATTTCCACTCGAGCGATATTATTGCGATATAAAAAAATTTGGTCTTCAAAAAAAAATTCTGATCCACAAAGTATGAATGTAAAATAAGTATTTGATCCCTCCGATTCGAATTTATGTACATGGAGATGGAATTCCTGTCAAAAAATGAATACGAGTCTTTGATGTTTTAAAAAAATCATTCCAAGTTCACCACCCTGACAACTGTGAATCAATAAAACATAACTAGTTAATTTTTTATGGAAGCAATTTAAGGTAAAGAAAAAAATAAACTCCGAAGATGACTTCTTATGTGTTAATAAAGGATGAAATCATCAAGGTGTCCCTAAAAAAAACTTTTCTGGGCATTATATTGAATATGGGATTTTGAAATACTTTTTTTTTTGTTACATTTTAAATTCAATGATATTATTTTCATTACGCGAAAAGAAAAAATACAATTTTTTTCTCGATTTTTTTTGCAGGTATACTTAAATAATAGTTATTTATTATACAAGAGAAAAAAGTGATAGATTTTAGCTCGAGATGTGATTTCGTCCCCGACGCGTTTAGCGGAGGGGACAAACACATCGAGAGCTAAAATCGCACTTTTTTCTCGTGTGTAATATACAATTTTTTTCTGCGAGAAGAAATATCAGTGTTAGAATGTCGAAAAACGTAGTTAGATAACTGAAAATTATGTCGGAAAAATTATTTATGTTAACTTGGATTTGCAAACTGTCTTTTATCGTAATTAACGTTGCCTGGGTAACGAAACGATTTAATTATTACATAAACGTCATATTAATGTAATTAAAATTGAAGACAGTTTTGCAAATATTCTTGTTAGTTTTCGATGAGTGAATTTAATAATATGGATAGTGATTATTATGAAAATTCCCTTAATAATTGCCATTTGGATAATAAGGTAACTTTCCTTTACGTATATTTGATATAAATTTAATGATATCTGAGTATTAATAGTAGCTATACCTAAGCCGACATTTCGGGGAAATAAGTACTCATTTATTTCCCTGCTAATTCATTTATTTCCCCGATAAGATGCAGCTCATATAATGAGGCATTTTTCTACCTGTCAACGGGGAAAAAAGGTCAAACTTATAGCCCGTCGCAAAAAAAAAATATATTTTTTGGAAAATGGCCAAAATATACCGAAATTATGATGGGCTACCTACTTGATTAGATAATAAATTTTACCATTTTTTCATGTTTGATAAATCAAGCATCCTTGACAAGAGCATTCTTTTTGTTTTCTGTGTAGGAAAGTACCTATTCTGCATAAAATATCCAAAGATTTTATTGAAACAAATAGCTCCCCGTGCGGTCGAGTACCCATCGGGCGCGTCCCCAGGTGGCGGATAGGGGGAAGGCCTTACAATGAGCGGAAGTGAGTAAAGTTAGCAGTGGTAATAAAGCTCGTTGGAGGTAAAATTCTAGACCGGTAGCTCAAAACCCTGCCGCGGACCACCTCCCCTAACCTAGTTGTCGTGTCGTGACTAAAGGTCTGCACTAGGGGCAACGGCGCCAGAGACGTCCGACTGTGGAATCTCTGATTAACCGTATCATCTGTTGTCGTGGTCACGTTCCGCGCACAGAGAGATGCGGGGGTCTGGGCTTAATCGCCGGAACCAAGAGGAGACAACCTCACTAAAAAACCTAAATCCTAAGGCGGGGGTCCAGGCTGATGGGATGCGTGACTGGATAGAAGACCAGCCCTACTGGATTCAACCTTGGGGCACCAGGGGGCACTCCACTGTATCAATCCCCTCATCTTTGCATGCGGGGCTCTGCATAGGTGGAACACCCTTCCCTAGCTACTCGTGGGATCAACCATGGTAAGAAACAAAAAACCAAGAAATCGCGGGACATCACCGCAAAACAGACTGCTGGCCGAGCGGGGCTTGTCACCCGTCAAGACATAGTCGGCAATCTAAACAATCCTTGTGCTCGAGACCACCTCGAACGCAAGAAGAATGCCCACTCATTGGCAAGAAAAGGAGCATCGACACCCTTCATAGGACCAGAACCATTCTGTGGCTTCGAAGAGACTTTCTTCAAGCAGAACTCCAAAAGGAAGAAGACAACTGAGAGAAACCCATTGAAGGAACCTCTCGGGGTTGAGACAAGCCAAAGAACTTCTCGGGATTTTAACCGACAGAGGTCGAAGATACTCTTCAACCTCAGCAAGGAACATCTCAGAACACTGACGGGATTCCTAACGAGACATTGCAGGCTAAAGGAACACCTGAGGAAGTTAGGCATAGAAGAAAATGGCGTCTGCAGATTCTGCGGGAAAGGAGACGATATTACATATGCATATTACAATAGGAAAATTACACACTAAGGCCCGTATTCATCAATAAATATAACCCCTGGGGTTATATTTTGGAGCATGTCATTGGTTTAGAATTCGTAGCGTTCGTAGGGTTTGAGCATTAGACCAATCAGCTGTCAGAAAATTCAAAATATAACCCCAGAGTTATATTTTGAAGTTTGATGAATACGGACAATAGGCTCGTATTCATCAATAAATTTAACCCCTGGGGTTATATTTTGGAACATGTCATTGGTTTAAACATCGTAGCGTTCGTAGGCTTTGAGCATTAGACCAATCAGCTGTCAGAAAATTCAAAATATAACCCCAGAGTTATATTTTGAAGTTTGATGAATACGGACAATAGGCTCGTATTCATCAATAAATATAACCCCTGGGGTTATATTTTGGAACATGTCATTGGTTTAGAATTCGTAGCGTTCGTAGGGTTTGAGCATTAGACCAATCAGCTGTCAGAAAATTCAAAATATAACCCCAGAGTTATATTTTGAAGTTTGATGAATACGGACATATGTGTGTAATTTTCCTATTGTAATATGCACATATTTTTAATATATTCAACAGTAGTTTGTACTATCTGGTGTTTTCGTGACAGAAATTCCACATTTTTGACTTTCTGAATTTTTATGTATTTCAACAAATTAATGGTTTCTCTTGTAAAAGATACAATTGCGGTTCAGATGACAACTGTCCTAACGATGGGTTAAAACCCGAAACCGGTCGACAAGCTACTTAAAGATTTTTTAATAAAAAGTTTTATACTCATATTATGACCTAAAATATCGTTTTATTGACAATTGAGTATAGGTATACTATGGCCAATCCCAATAATAACATAATTATTGTCAATTGATTATTAAATCAAATTTGATCTTCAAATGTTAATGGAAGAATTTTTAACAAAAAAAGTTCTTTACTGGTTTTTCTGAAACAAAATTAAAAAAAAATGAGCCGACAGTTATAAAATTCAGTATGCATGCATAATTTTGAATTCCGAGCAACTTTTTCAATAAAATTTTCCGTTATTTCGCGCAAAAGGAGTAGGTACTTTACCTACATGGCAAACAGAAAAAAGATTCCTGTCAATTAAGGCACCTTGATTTACCAAACATGATGGTAAATTTTATTAACTAATCAAGCAGGCCTGGACATCAAATGGTCAAATTTCAACTCGAAATTTTTAATTTTTTTTTTTTATATAAAATTAATTAACATATTTTTTATATACAGGGTGTCTGCTTAAGGCTGGCCACCGGCTATATCTCGGAAACTAATAGGCCTAGAACCTCAAAATAAAAAATTTCCAGACATAAGTGATCACGAGAAATTCAATGAAAATATGTTCAAGATGGCCGCGCTTCCGGAAATACCGGAAGTTGACACCTACTTCGTTATTTTAACAGGAACATGCTGTATATTATTATATTTTTTAAATGTCTGAAAAAATCTAATACAGGTGGTTTTCACAATTGGAATTTAGATTGAGCGGTTTATGAGTTATAAACAAGTGAAAATCGAAAATTTTCAACTTCAAAGCAGTCTAGAACTAGAACGGCTCAAGATATCCAAAAACGGTCTACATGTCCCTATCCTAACTTTGCACGTTTTATCCCAGTATGCGGAGTAAATTTCAATACAGGGTGATGAAAATTATCCGATTTTTCATCACCCTGTATTAAAATTTAAACCACATAGTAGGATACTATGTGAAAAGTTAAGCTGGGGACATGTAAACCGTTTTTAGATATCTTGAGCCGTTCTAGTTCTAGACTGCTTTGAAGTTGAAAATTTTCGATTTTCACTTGTTTATAACTCATAAACCGCTCAATCTAAATTCCAATTGTGAAAACCACCTGTATTCGATTTTTTCAGACATTTAAAAAATATAATAATATACAGGGTGTTTCCGTTAAAATAACGAAGTAGGTGTCAACTTCCGGTATTTACGGAAGTGCGGCCATCTTGAAAATATTTTCATTGAATTTCTCTTGATCACTTATGTCTGGAAATTTTTTATTTTGAGGTTATAGGCCCATTAGTTTCCGAGATATAGCCGGTGGCCAGCCTTAAGCAGACACCCTGTATAAACATACAAAAAGTTTTACCAGACAAAAGCTATAAGGCTGTGGTAAAAAACAGTACGATGAAAATAAAACCCTTTGAAATTTATTTTCCGTGCATTAACTCTTCTCGCAACGGTAATTTAATTATGCTGATTTGATTTGCATAATATAAATTATATCAAATTAAGGTCTGTCTGCATTGATCTTCATTTACCTACTTAGTTCATTGACATTCACTTAGAAGTGACAGATTTAAGCAGTTTCCATGCGAGAGCGTAAAAATGCAAATCAGGCAAGACAAATCAATATTGATTGGGGAAGTTTTTAGTGTACCTATTAAAAATAAAAACTATTACTCAATATTATTATTAAATTACACTTTCATGCATCTTAACTATTTTCATAGACTTGAATTACCAGGTACCTAGACTCTGTTACGCTTTTCGTTGATCAATTACTTCGATTTCGGGAAATTTTGACTTCGCTATTAGTTTGTGCTTTAAAAATGATGACAAATGACACGCACTCCATACCTGTCACGTGTCTTTTACAACTGTCACATATTTGACTTTTTTTCAAAAAATTACAAAACATGGCATTAGTTTTCATAATTTTGGAAAATGTCATAGGAAAAAGTTGTTTGATATTTAATTTTTCACCCATGTAGGTACCAATTTTGAACCCTCTAGCAAAAAAATATTTTTTTCAAAAATTTGTTGAACTGAGTATTATTTCTGAGTTTCGAAACTTGTAGAAATTTTTTTTTGTGGCCTGTTGTTTTTCAAAGTAACGTTTTCTTTTAAAAATTAAAAACGGCAGCGAAAACTATGCTAAAATTGCTACAAACTTGATGCAAAGTTGATTTAATTTTTACAAATAGCTATACATATGACTTTATTTCGGTTCTTCACTAAGTAAATACAAACACGCCAAATTAAATAACAATTCCAACAGAAAATATTAGCAAAGAACCAAAATAAAGTCAAATGTTTAGCTATTTGTAAAAAAATTAACATAATTTTCGCTGTCAGTTTTTATTATTCTGAGAAAACGTTATTAAGAACATAATCTCAAAAAAAAAACATCGAAAAGATGAATAATTTTTTCTTTGGATGGATATTTTCTTAAACTCAGAAATGATCAGTTCAACAAATTTTTGAAATTTATTTTCGCTAGAGCGGGGTTCAAAATTGGTACAAGAGTGATAAATTAAATTAAAAATAACTTTTTCCTGTAAAATTTTGACAACTAATGTCATATTTTGTATTTTTTTGCCGGAAAATGTCAAATTTGAGTTGTAAAAGACACGTGACAGGTGGTGTGCATGTGATTTGTCATAATTTTTAAAGCACAAACACACTAAAGGACAAAAACCATATGATGTGTATTTCATGTGTGACAGTGTATGTTAAATTACATATAATTTTCATTTATAAATTCCTGGAAAATTTTCAGTTTCTTGATTTCTATCTTACCTTTTTTAAGAAGATGTGATATGTATTAGAATTATTGAAGATTCGATATGTAGAAGTTACGACTATAACCCACAATTAATAAATTAACAAAAAATCCTCAAGTAAAAAGCTTTCGATATTAACTAAAAAAACATTTCTGAGCCAATTAGGAACAATCAAAAAAGCGACTCTCCACATAATATACAGAAATAATATAAATATAATTCCACCAACTAATAACAAATTGGTATCTTCCTCATATTTTTTTTTGATAACAATAACTCATAATATACATAATTATTACCGGTATTTTATAATTAAATTGATTTATTTCATCTCTAATAAATGATGAGAAATTTTTGAGAATTATTACCTACGTAATTGTAAAAAATCGGTGACAAAAATTTCAAAAAATATATTAAGCCTGACAATTATTTTTTAAACCGAGTTTATATTCTAACTCAAATTAATCAATTGTCTTTGATACCTTAAAAATATTATAGGTACCATAGTATTAAAATTATATACTCCATTCCTGTCACGTATTGTTTTTTTAATTTCAATTTCCATCATCAGAAGTCTTATTAAGTTCGATAAAAAAAGCTAAAATTTGAGAATTTAAGCAGCTGATTCTCTTGAAGATAGAAAAATGTTCTACTTATTTTTAGACCAGAAAAATTATACACAACACATCACAACTTACGATTACTTCGAGATTTTATGGCATCTTATGGAATGATTCAAATTATTATATTACTTGAAATTAAATAGGTATACATAATAATACATAAACACACTTTTTCAAAACGTTTCAGGAAACATTTCTATTCCTGAACATAATAGGTAAATTCCCTTTCTCGATTACGAATAATTTATCAATTATTTAACCCATCAGAAATATGCACAATGAATTTAGAAGAATTCCTAAAAAAAATAATCTTCTAAAGAAAATTATAAAAAGCCGATTCGATCCGCCACTTGTTGTAAACCGATGGAATCGAGTAAAGTGCGCGATCTCCACTCAAAAAATACCCGGAATCGGCGTCGTTCCTCCGCCACGCTCCGACAGCGACTGAAGTCGGAACGGAACTCTGTAACTCTGACTCTGAACAACACCAGAAACCAGAGTCCGGGGACTCCGGGGAGTACAGAATAACGCATCTCTGGCAACCTCATTGGTCTAGTCTAGAGCAAGTCTGACTCTGTCTGTACTCAATGCTCCCCAAATCTATATTAAACTCCAAAAGACGCTATTGTTGCTAATCATCCGACAAATCACGAATTAAATAGGTAAATGAACTGTAAGTAAAGACTACTCAGACTATTCCAGGTTTTCCAGGAATATGAATATATTATGTCTACATGAAAACTTTATTTCAAGTTGTAAAACATGTTGCTAAGGAAACAAAGTATAATAATCAATACGACAAAATATAAAATTAATTATGCAACTCATTATGCGGTGATAGGGTCTCAAGAAAAAAAAATGAATGGCAAAAGGAATATCTGGTTAAATATTAATGACTCGGTTATGCTTTGTCGCCTTGGTTAATGATATGCTCTTCTCCCTTCTGCATATGCAGTATGCACGAAGTTTTTAGACGACTAAGCATTGTCTTGCATGTTAGAAATAACGACGAAAAGTATTAACTAATAAAAACGCAGCTAAAACAAAGATTAAGTTCTCTTGAAGCACGCATCATGGGATTGCAATAGATATAGTATAAGTCATGCCTGGCAGAACAGAAGCAACTTCTGGATCAATTTCTGTTCATCCCATTGCATTCTGTTTTCCCCAGTGCATCGACTGTGCGACCACTTTAACTTGGCAACCTTTCATATTTCTGTATTATAATATTATTATAATATTACCTTTCATTTTATAATGCTCTTTTGTTTGGTTATGATACTGACATTCTAAAGCGAATTATTTTGGCGTCTGAACATCATTAGCACGTCTGCCCAATTTTTGGATGTAATCTATTAATTTAAAAAAAATGCTAGTAAGAAGCTTCAGATTGGATAATTAAAGAGCTAGTCTGTCTGATTTTTTTCCAGTAAAACTCCTCTCCTTCTTCTAATGCTGCATGTTCTACTCTTCTTCATTTCGATTTAAGATGCTAAATTATTACAATAATTCATTTGGTAGATTTTGATCAACACCCAGTGAAATAATTTAACGTATCTGTGTTGGTTAGATCTTCATAATCCTCCCGGTCCTGGCAGTTTTATGAGTTTATGAGAGCAGTCGTTACTATTAAACGAATTTCCATTCGGGGTGAAAGGAAAAAAAAGAAAGAAAACCTTATTTATTGATCCACAGAACCATACAAGTTTAATCTAAAAAAACAAAAAGCACAAAAAACCTAACAAACCAAACAAACCAAAAAAAAAAAACAGGATCAATATGACATTGTCAAATTGTCTTGTAAAATAATTTTACAATAGAATTATTCTATTCAACCATAAATTATGCAACTTACAAATAAAATAAGCCAAGTCGTTACCTATAAACAATAAAACTATAAAACAAATCAAAAAACAAAGAAAATAAACAATTTTCAATAGGTAGGTATCTAATTTCAGTGTCACTACTTGAACTTCCTGCTACCCCCACCATTGACCAACAACAACGCTGTTCCCAAACCGCATTGTGATGAACCCCAAGCTCTAATGCCATTCCTCCAGCTCTGTTGGATCGTCCTCCTATATCATTTCTAAAATCATCTCTCTTCCATTAACGATATCCTCAGCATCCTCGTCCGACCACCACGGTCTAAGACCCTTCCTTATCCTGGCATAAAGCTTCCCGTTTCTCTGACTCTGTTCTAGGCGGAGAATGACATTATGACACTAATGCTGGGGGTGTCTTCGTCGGGCGAACCTTTCTGTGCGGAGTCTTATTTAAGCAGTGGGATAATTTTGGCAATCCTTAAGAATAAATATCATGTCTGCATATTCGCTAGTTGTATAATAAATACTTGGTTGCGAGAATGGAGAAAACAATAGTAAATACTAAATAAACCATAAGTTGGAGGGCGTGTAAATGAAAGCTTAGGTAAATATTAAGAAAATCCAAAAGTTTTTTTTCCAAAAATGTTTGTATACAGGCTTTCTATTTAATATGTTTTCTTTCAAATTTAATTTGGAGAAATTCTGAGTATAACCAAAGCAACCAGTGGCGTAGAATCCGAGGTCAAGAACACTTTTTTTTCTCGTACAACAATTCCGAACTGTTTTTCAATTTTTTTATTGTGTTTCGGAAATCCAGATTAAATTATTACAAAAAAAGTCATGCATGCTTATAAAATTTCAAAAACGGTAAGCTTTCGATAAAAATTCAATTGTATAGGGTTTTGTAACATTTATTTTTTTTATTTTTTTTATTTAATAGTCAGTCAGTATTATAAAGGCCAATTAAGCTAACACGCGGATTCCAGAGACCATTTTAAAAGCTAATATCGACGTCAAATTGGTTTTATTGACATTTTTGTAATCCTTTTCAGGCCAAGAATTACTAAATTGCTATATTTTCTACCTAGGGATGATACCTTTTCTAGAAACGACCTCAGAAATCTACCCGTTAAATATTGAGCCTTTATAATACTGGCTGTAAGATTATCATAAATTGAAGGGAAGAAAATTAAAATAATTTTTTTCGGAAAATGTTTTTTTTTTAACTTAGATACAGAGTATTTAACCCTTCAATTTATGGTATGTACTTCGTTTGGAAACATCTTGTATTTAACATCGCAGGTATCTTTACTGATGAGTCTTATCTTGGACGAAACACATATTTCTTCGCCATCACAGCCAAAATTTGCAAATTTTTGTCGAAATATCTATATATTGGGTACGAAACTTAACGTACATAGGTACGATACCTACTTTCGTTCTAAACTAGAATTTCACGAGCTTAATTTTAAAATTGAAGAAAATCTAAAACTTCAAGAGGTCATAAAGAATTTTGTAAGAAGATTTTGAAAATATTTAGCAAGGAAAGCTCGATTTCAAGTTTAACAGGAATTTTCAAAAAAAAAGCTCTACGTAAGCCCAAAATAGATATATTTTTCAAAAAATAATTATAGGTATCTCACTGCGACCTGTTGTAAAATAAATATACAGTGAGGGGCAAAAGAAACGCAATAATTCGGTAAATCTGTAAATTCAAGTTTTGAAAAAAACCAATGCAAGGTCAATTTTAAATACAATTTAATTTTTATAGGCATAACATTGTTTTATGCACGTTGTAGATAGGTAGTATATTCGTATATTTTTGCCTTTTTTTTCACTGCAAAAAGCACAATTTATAACAATTTAAAATATTTCTCATTAACTCGTTCCATCTGACCCTATTTACGCCTAGCATTATAGACGAGACACTCTGAAGCTTCAGTAATTGATTAAATAGTACCTACTAATACATTATGCAGTGAAGGCTTTTACGAGCCTAAGGAGGGACCTAATTGACATAATATGCGTGTATTTATAGCCGTTATCGAATCAAATCGTTACTTCTCGTTTCTGAGAAAGCTTCTGACGCCTCATTTGTATGTATGGAATAGTGTACCCGCAGGTAGGTACAATATTTTGAAAATATAAAAAAAAAACTTCAACACTTTGGCCCTTAATTTGTTATTCTATCAGTTGTTAACCCCAATTTACATAGAAAAATAATTTAATATATAATTTGATTTATAATTTAATATCGAAAAAACATCGAATTCTTGACTTATAAAAAAATCTCAGTTTGTTTTTTATCGCGCAGTAATTTTTAATTACCTACCTAAACAATTCAATAGAGATATACCCTGATACTGATATTTTTTTATTAAATATACCTACATTTTTACATTAATCTGGCAACACGGTTTTTCTTGAGGTGCAATTCCTTCGAGTTCGTATTGCTGTAACTAAGTATCAAGTTCGTTGTTCCAGCATGGAGTGGGAGTTGCGGAGTTTCTGGAGTTGCATTCAGTTTCAGGGCTGTAAGTGCCAGACGCGCATGTCTACACGTTTAGAATGTTGCGATGTTTAATCGCTGTCTGGCAACGGCCGACTGCTTGATCGAACTTCGATTTTTAATTTACCGCAAACCCGATTTGACATCAGTTATTACCATAATTCCATTCCATATAGATAAATCTAATATTTACCTTCACGATTATTTCCTCCAATAATGTTATGCTAATAAAATTATTTGATCAAAGATCAGAAACTATAGCATTTACATAATTTCCATTCTTAAGAACTATAGCACGCTGAATATTTGAACTGCTGATTTAAGATATACATAGACCATAAAGCTCAGAAAACTTCAAATAACTTTGTGGAATAGAATAGCCCAGTAACCAGTAATTTACAGGCAGCTGGAAATTATTACTAAGGAAAGCTTAGTCAAGCTAGAGGAAAAATAGTCCATATGTTAGGAAAATAGTATGGTAAGATATAAGATAAAAGCTGTGATTTAAACGCCCCAGGTTCATGGATATTCTACGTAAAACGAGTAGGTATGTAATGTAGAAGATACCAGTCGAGTTCGCTCTAGCAAGATTTTTCATGCTGAGACCAAAGCTTTTTCTCATAGTCTGTGGCTTGAAAAGTTGGAATATTTTCTAGAATATATAAAGGATGTTTCAAACATAGGTACAATTTTGTTAAGAAAAATATTCTGGAATGTTCAACTACCTACCGCTTATTTGACAAGCATCGAATTTTTGAACAAAATATTTCATGACATTATTAGACTTTTCCTGCTATATCTCATTAATGTCTGAAATTATGTAATTTTTCAAATGCTCAATTTACATGTACCGGAGGCTAACAGGAATTTGACATAAGCTATCGATTTAAGGGAGCTCTAAAGAAAATAGCCAAATGTCCATTTTTCTCCATCCATTTGTTTCAAAATAATTACGCAAATATAACTCTTATCTCGTTGTTAATCCATATACTTATAACGCACTTAACGCTTTAAAGTTTCTTTACGAATATTTTACATTTTTAAAAGTTGAAAAAGATATGATTTTCTCGAGGTAAACATCTCAACGACCTTCTCACTAAAAAAATCATGTATAAATTCACAGACCTTAGATAACGTGAAGCAACCACTTTAGAGCGCAAGTCAAAGGATGACGTGGAAAGATTAGGCAACAGAATCCGCGGAAAATGGCATAAGCTTCCTAAATGACATAAAATGGTTTTCGATTTACGAAAAATTTGGTTGGGCAAACGTGGACGAACTTTTATAAAAATTCGCACTTAGGGATGCTAGCTTCACTAAGCTGTATTTGTGTTCGTCTACTTAAAATATTTAAAAATGAGTCTGTGGTTGGATGTGCTATAGACAAGATTACAGAGTGGAACGACTCCGACGAGAAAACAGTTTGAGAATACGGGCAAACTGCTGATAAATCACACGATCTTGGTGGCCAATTCACATTACCATTTGAGGATATGTTTTTTTTTTTTTATACAAAAATACAAAAATAATTTTGAACCATCGCGTGATAACGAGTTTCAGTCACAGTAACATTGCAATCTTGTTCATTTTCAAAGAAGAAGAGTCCCATTACCCCGCGAGACTTTGTATGCTCAGCTATGTAGGTATTTATTCAGCATGAAATTGAATATCCGCCCAAATGTTTAATTTAGCCTAAAATAACACAATTAATAAAGTAAAATTAAAAAAGCAGAGATAAAGTAAATCTTCCGGAATGCCAATCTATCTACCACGCTCGAAAAAAAAAGAAAACAGACAAGGCTATACAAACGTAGCCACTGTTTAAAAAATTCAAATCGTCAATTTGTCTCCATTATTATCATATTGTTCCCGTAAATTATTTTTGAGCAGCTGAATTGCTGAATCATGCACCCTCATCGCTGAAAATTTTCTCTTCCCTTCACCAACAATAATTAGGTATATAGGTACATTATAATGTTGTGACATATTTTTTAAACCTTAAAAATATAGAGAGTGATCATCATAAACAGCTGACGAAGAAACAAAATTATATGAAAACCGAAAATAATCGTAAATTTCAACTTTATTCTACAAATCAAGCATTTTTTATTGTTTGTATCTTGTTAGAGTTTTGGCATTTGAACTTCCAGAAATATTCCATCACTGGTAGATAATGACATTTATGCACATAATATTATAATCGTATAGGTACAGATTATGCTAATTTTACAAACCCACCCAAACATTTCCCGAATACCAGGGAGTGTATACACAATAATTCTTTTGGCATTCAGAAATGTTAAATATTAAATAATTCGTAAGGAGAATACATGCATTATAACGGTTGTGGGGTCTAATATTATATATCATAATCTATCTAAGAAGATTTCCATGCATATTTCATGAAATATCGTTAGGTACCTACTTGAATAATAGAATGATACATAATATTTTCTATGCATTAAACAACGAACTCACCACATAAGAATACCTCTAGCTAGATGATTTCTTTATCGACTTACCTGAAAAAAAAAAACAAAAATTATTGTAAAATTATTTTTATAATGAGTGTTTTTTATTTGTGACTCTTATAATACAACAATGCTCCAAACAACAAAACAGCTCAATAAATTCGATAAACAGTAAAAGAAACTACCCAAACCTTCCTACCTATATACCTACCAAACTTTATCTGTGAAGTGACTCTTTGAATGTTCTTAAGTAGTTGGGATAAAGGGCCCATTTAGATTCCAAAAGCATTTCTAAGAACCCCACAAACAGTCCGCGATAACGAAGCAATGTTTTCCGTAACGAACTTGTGTGGCTAAAGAAAGCAATTCAAACATCTCTATAAATTCTTAGAGAATAATATTATTATAGGTATACTTAAAATTCCGACATTATTATATTTGTCGTTTTGTTTTAGACTCGGAAAAACATATTTCTAACAACACTGAAAACACTGCAGCTTATTCGCGTTTTGATCTCAGCGCCAGCAAATAAAAGTTTAGCTGCGTGAGCAAAACAAAATTATAAAATCAGGGAATGTCGAAAGTAGCAGTAACGAGAGCTTGCAGTGCAAGCGAAGGGCAAAATGTTGTTTCGGCAAAACGATAATACTGCAAAAGAAACTTTCACGACAAATTTCTCTGAAGATAATGATGTTGAATAACTTGAAAACTGAATCAAATACTATCAGAGTGCTAGTTATTCTGCTGCTTTAATTATTTAAAAAGGTACACCCTATATATAGGTATCTAAGGTAGATTAGGGATGCCAAAGAGTTCTTCAGTTCTTATTAACTCGATTTGCTCGAGTTCTTATTTTTATTGTGCTACCTAAACTCTATGAAGAACTAATAAAAAGTAGATTTAGGGTTATAAAGATGTTAATGTGATTTTCAAAGAATAAGTTAAAATGGACAGATGTTTAATGAGCAAATTATGGTTTACATTTCCTGTTTAATTAAAATCAAATAATTATCCTGTCTTATTTTAAAAGCTTTAAATCTGATATAAATATGTTTAAACAATCAGTTTGTTTGAAAATAAAGGATCCTTTATCTTGTACAGCTGTGTACAAAAGAATAAGATACTTCCGATATCATTTATATCGGGAAAGATAAAGTTCGTGAGTGATAATTAATTAATTTACTAAGTTAGCACTGATCTTCTAGTCCTTCTTCGTCATGATCGGTGAAATAAAATAAAAGACAACACTTACAGTTTCCGGGATGAAGCTGATTGAGGTAAAAACTGTCTTTATTTTGACAGTAAAAAGGATATTAATAACTCCTGGACTTTACTAGGTGTGGTGCTTAGTCAGGCATTGAAATCTCCAGAAGAAAACCAGCAGGTGTAGGGACCGCGCCCTGACGAGGCTCCTGGGGTTGAAAGGTCGTAAACAGCACTAGCACCGGGAAAATGTTCTGTTGTTATTGGAGATCTTCGAAATGTTGATATATTTCACCTTGGATGAATGAAAACGGTGGAAGGATGAATTAGATAGTTGGAGAATAAAAATGGGCCATGCTCCCTTTGTTTCTTAGTTCAAGATGGCTTCCTCGGTCGCAATAGGCAATTAATCCAGATAATTAGTAAATACCGGAGAAGACAAGGTATTTACCAAAGATAAAGGTAAGAGAAAGGTACCAGGTAAAGTTTAGATAAAATCCCAGAAGAATGAAGGAAATCCCAGAAGCTAAAAATAAGTAATAATCGAATTAAAACTCATTTCTAGAATATCCGTAATGGCGACTTACCCTGAACAACAGGCTTCGTACGGGAACGGTTAAGAGAATAATCTTTCCTGGTCGACAGGCAGAAAGGAAATGCTTTCAGTTCCGAGGGGACGGGATCTGTTTCCGCTTTCAGATTCGTGAAAGTAGAAATGTCACTTGTCAGATACTGGAATCTGATTGACAGCCGACAACTTATTTGGTTCCTGAAAGGAACTCAAGATCGGACTGAAACGACAACTTATTTGGTTCCTGAAAGGAACTCAAAATCGAAGTGAAACGAAACGTGCAATGCCATCTAGTAGTGAATTATCCAGACAGTACCAGCGCCGGAATACGGTGTGGGTAGTCAGTTCAAAGATGCGATCTATATTGTAGAGAGTTGTAGGGAACTGTAATTTTACAATTCTCTTTAAAACGAGGGGAGCTTTGCAAGGAGGACAACAGGTGACGTATTCACGTTACACACCTCCCCTTACCGATGCAAGAGAAAATTCAAAAACTAGAAGAAAATTCTAGTTCTTTCTATACCCGTAGAAGGGTATACATGAAGGTATGATTGTGGATGACCAACAAGGACAACACAAATCGAAAAAGAGAGAGAATAGTGTTCTACAAAAACAGACCTTGTAAAAGTTTTCTACCATGTTTACTATTTGTTCAGATAATATCACACAGTTAGTCACTTTAACTAGCTATATAATATAAAAAGAAATATTTAATTCGCTCATGCAGATTAAATTTATAATTACAAAACCTTAATGCTAAGTAGATAAAAGAAAATGTACATGCATTCTTTCTAGATAACATGCTACTAAGTTGATTATTATTATAAATACTTATAATTAGATATTGTATATACAAGAATTAAAATTAAGTTATAACATTTCGGTATAACAGGCTCGCTGTTAATAGAGCTACGTTGTTCTGTTTGATGTTCAACCACCCATAGTTTTGAACACTACTTCAGCCTGGGGTTTCAAAAACCGCCAACACTGAAGGACTAAGAAAATTGCTATGGGAGTTTTCACACAAACTAAAACTCTCGGAAACAGGGCTGCTACTCGATAGAATGGACAACTAAATAAATCCAGAAATTCTGACTTCATCATAAAAAGTCAAGGTAACGGAATAGATACAATTAGACATATATATACAGAGATTGAGGTAAATCGATTTCTCGATATAACAGTAGTGCTGTTAATAGATCTGTGCCGTTCTATTTGACGTTCGACTGCCCATGGTTTTGAACACTACTTCAGCCTGGGGTTTCAAAAACCGCCAACACTGAAGGACTAAGAAATGCCATGGGAATCTCCCATCGAACAAACACAGCCTCCAAAACAGGGCTAATTGTTTTAGGTAGTGTGGACATTCAAACTCGATGTCAAGGAAAAGCTTGAACTTAACTATCTTGGTTAAGGCAAACGAGGAAATAACTTTGTTCGATAACCAGCCAACTCAAAAAGGTATTCACAAGCATATGCTTAGAAAAGAGATAAGATACATAGGAAGTAGATAGAAAAGGATATAAATGGTGACCAGAAATAGAATCAGCATTCCCAAGACGTTCTAGTAGCAACTTTCATACTAGGCGACCATACTCCACAGGCATCCTGGATTCTGCGATTTACGAAGTTAAATGGAGATTCAGATTTTCGTAGGATAAAACCCGATTTGTAATAAAATTTGACCAATCGTTTGCCCAAAATTATCCAGAATTCTGAGTCTCTAAGCACAGGTTGTTTCGGTTTCTCCAAGGTAACTATCTGATATGCAGGGATATCTGTAGTGGGGGCAAGTCGGTCTAACGGGGGAGTTGTCAGAGGGAGTAAAAGTTCTCCTTCACTTGGGGACGTGTTGGTATTGTGATGAAAATGCCAATAAAGAAGATAAGAAATGTGCAGTCCTCTTTTGAATTTATTTGGCCTGTAACGGCCTAATTCTGATGGTTTTGGTTTGTTATAAATTCCCACGAACGCCAAATTTCCTACTGAGACACTATCTGCACTAGGGTTTTCCGCCGCTATTATCTCAGTTGAAAGGTGTCTGGCATTGAAGCTGCTCAACGACCAACGAACGTCTATACCGTTCTCTCGACATATTTCTCTCGAAATTTCAAATTGTTCCTCATCAATAGGAACTCTCGGATGGTCATGAGTTAATACGGCATGCGCGGTTAGGAATTTAAAATAACGCTCCTTTTCCACTAGAAAAACATCTTTGTCCAATTGGACATGCCATGGCTGAAGACCCGGATTTACTTCGAAATCACGCATATTTTTCATTTCAGCCCAGAGTTTCATATTGAACCTCTTCTTCCTGGGATCAGATTGATGAACGCCTTGCCTCTTGGGGGGCATTTTTCCACTGTAATAGAAGAAAAACTAAATGAAGATAATTCTATTCTCTCATGAGACAATAGAGATACTAGACAATTGTCATTCTAACTATTACCAGACACAAAGGGACAGACTAAGATATTAAAGACACATTAAGATAATTCCATCTCTTGGAGAGATAAGAAAACGGGAAAGTCGTTTTCATCATGGAGATAAGGGGTCTTCGACACCAGTGTTCAGATTCCTTTACATCAGCACTGAGTATCTAGAGCCTCCTTTGCAAATTCTGAACTCGAATTCACGTAGATTTATATTTTCCATCCGGGAAAATATTCGCAGGGAAGATAATGATTAGCTATCATTTCATTATGATGCTAATAGGTAAAGGTATTAAGGTAAGATAAGATAATTTCTTTTCTTCATTGAAAAGAATATCTAAGATAAACATTAGTCACCATTTTGTTATGGAACTAATAGGTATAGATAAGATAAGATAAGATCATTTCTTTCCTTCTTCGAAAAGAAATATCCAAGATAAGCATTAGTCACCATTTCATTATGGTACTAATAGATAAAGTAAGGTAAGATAAAGATAACCTGTTGTCTTTTGCTTGGACAAACAGGGCAGTTTTCTCTTTAGCCTAAGGCAGGGCGGAAACTGTCGGGAAAGCACCCGTCTTTAAAGAGATGGTAGGTAAGATAAAAAGGTATCTGCTGTCGTCTGATTGGACAAGCAGAGCAGTTTTCACTTTAGCACGTAGCAGGGCGGAAACTGTCGGGAAAGCACCCGTGGATAGATAGTAGATAAGATAAAGGTAAAAGACAAGATAAGGTAGATACGACGGTAAGATAGTGTTTTCCTTTGGTTCAATGAACACAAGAAAACTTAAGAGATAACTTTAGACTCGCAAACGTTAGCCAGATAAGATAGATGAATAGTTTCTTCCTGAGGTAATAGTTTAGATAACCAGAAAAATTATGGGTTCTCAAAATTTGAGCGGTAGAACAAGATAAGAGACTGAGGATAACAAATACCGATCCCAAAATTAGCAACATTTTTACTTTGAGATCTCACATTCACACAGCTAGTTTCGAGATCCTTGAGAAATGCCTTGAAAGGTACGGTGCTCATTCTGCATACATTCTTCATTCATTCTAGATACGACAAGAGACATAGCATTCTCAATTCACGTATTGTCAAACCTCATTCCAAACAGGAGTTTGTATATGCTGTAGAGAAGATAGAAGTTAGGTAGAAATAAAATTTCTGGAAAGAGAAGGAAGTGAACTATTCATTAATTTGTGGCGGATCTTTGCCTCCATACGCCTTTAAGTCCTTCACATGCCAGCGACCTAGCGGGTTGCCTTCCTGATCCTGTAGTTCGTACACTAATCTAGATATTGCCTTGGAAATTCGGCAAAGTACGAATTTGGGGGCCAGTTTAGCAGCAAAGTTCTTTGCAGCGTTCGAAAGGGGGTAAGTATGTTTCCATACTAACTCTCCTTCCTGGAAAACATCTGGGCGCTTACGTAGATCATAATACTTCTTATTTACGTCATAAGCCTTTTTTAATTTGACTCTGACATCTTCAAAGATAGGAGGTAATCTGGAGATATCATTTTCCCTATGCACATAAGAAAGATCTTCTGGTAGGGCAAGGTAGTTATTTTCGACAGGACCATAAAAGGTTCCGTCAATAGGTATGTTTCGAGCGAAAACAAGAAAAGCAGGAAAATGTTTGGTGACTTCGTTCTCAGACAAATTAATTGCCTGGGCCACCTTGTAGACATTTTTATCCCAGTCTTTGTGATTATCTTTCACATAAGACGAGATAGCGGTAAGCAAAGTTCGATTGGTCCTCTCGGTAGGGTTGACTTGTGACAAGTGTCTAGCACTATACCACAAATTAACTTGGTACTCTTCCAATAACTTGGTGAACTGAGTACTCTTAAAAATCTGAGCGTTATCGCAGAGAACAATTTGAGGGACACCAAAGATCAAGAAAACTTGATTTTCGAGATATTTTACAACTGCAGCTGCGGTTGCGTTCGGCATGGGCTTTACCAGCACGAATTTGGAGAACCAATCTGTGACTACGAGAAGTTGTGTATTCCTGGCCTTCGACCTAGGAAAGGGGCCCATAAAGTCTATGGAGATAAATTGAAAAGGAAAGCTTATGCTTTTGTAACCACCCATTAAACCAGCACGAGCGACATTAGTCGATTTGTGAGCACCGCAAACCTGACAATTTCGTATGAACCTCTTCACCGTTAGGTCCATTTTGGGCCAATAGTAGAATTCCGATATTCGTGCCTTGGTTTTTCTTACGCCGAAATGGGCCGAAGTAATCCCCCTACTTCGGCAAGGAAAGTAAAATCAAAGAGAAAATATTACAGAAAACTATTCATCGGTTTTCGTATACCGGGATCGAAAGGGTACGTTGATTCAGGAATAATTAATCCTGATACATTTTCTTTGTCTAGGAGCACACTAGACTGATCAAGCATTTTATTATGCATAAATAAATAAGGAATTTATTTCCTTAGGAAGAACTCATGAGTGATTGTGTCACTAACTAGAGTCGAGACTGGGTTCATTTTAGAAAAATGTAGGTACTATAATATAATATAGATAGATAAGAATAAAATTTTTTTTTTATTTTATTCTAGAGAGAAGACAGTAGTATTATCAGCACAGGTAGGCAACGTAGCACCTAGTGTACCTGGCCTAAATAAGGAAAGAATGAACCTGGCCTATATAAAGAAAGAATAAACCTGGCCTACTTGACTTGGCTGTGACGTCACGTCACCAGTACAAGTGAGAGAGAGAGAGATTTAAATTCAAAAGAATTCCCTTCGTTTTAAAACGAAAAATAGGTCACGGTAATTCAAAAAAACTAAAATACCGATATAAGATATAATTTCTTAGTAGAGAGAGAGATAAAGGTAATCTAGAGAGATACTAAGATAAGATAAGGCAATATTTAAATATGCATAGGTATGTCGGTAAGTACAGATATTCTCTAGAGTCGGTAAGGTAGGGATCGGAAGAAGTACATGTCACCATGACGTATCTTTACACGTAAAGAATTCACTTTCTACGTTAGACGTAAAGAATTGTCGTTGCTTTAGCAGTCTGTCAGCGTATGACAATGACTGAGGGACACCAGTTGGAACAGCTGATCGATAATTCAGATATTTCGAATTTAACCTAAAATTCATGAGCGAAGGTATGGGATAATGTTAATGAAGGAAATGTTTGGATGTAACTTTCAAAGACAGTTTGATCGCAGAGCTCTCTTAAGAGTATCCTCTTTGCACGGAGTCAAACTTCTTTCAAAGCTTACTCGAGACCTTCGCGACGGTATTAACAACCACTCCGTAAAGCTCCTTTTGCAAGGTTACCCTTTAGCGGCAGTGTAGCGGTAAGAAGATAAGGTATTTTCGCGTCACGACACTATTATTCACCAGCAGTAAAAAAACACAATAACTAACTAAGACATTCTTAGACTAACATGCGAGTTTTCATGCAAATTATAATCATGCATTAAAAAAAAAGGATAAGATAACTGTACGATACATCTGAACAAAATAATTTATGACGTTAATATCAATTTTCCATTTATAATGGGAACTAGGAAGAGATCAAGTGCTTTTATTTAATTAAGGTAGTTTCTAATCCAAAGTTTGTGGGTGTATTCGATTCCCGCCGGGGAAATGCCAATTGCAGCTTATTCGCGTTTTGATCTCAGCGCCAGCAAATAAAAGTTTAGCTGCGTGAGCAAAACAAAATTATAAAATCAGGGAATGTCGAAAGTAGCAGTAACGAGAGCTTGCAGTGCAAGCGAAGGGCAAAATGTTGTTTCGGCAAAACGATAATACTGCAAAAGAAACTTTCACGACAAATTTCTCTGAAGATAATGATGTTGAATAACTTGAAAACTGAATCAAATACTATCAGAGTGCTAGTTATTCTGCTGCTTTAATTATTTAAAAAGGTACACCCTATATATAGGTATCTAAGGTAGATTAGGGATGCCAAAGAGTTCTTCAGTTCTTATTAACTCGATTTGCTCGAGTTCTTATTTTTATTGTGCTACCTAAACTCTATGAAGAACTAATAAAAAGTAGATTTAGGGTTATAAAGATGTTAATGTGATTTTCAAAGAATAAGTTAAAATGGACAGATGTTTAATGAGCAAATTATGGTTTACATTTCCTGTTTAATTAAAATCAAATAATTATCCTGTCTTATTTTAAAAGCTTTAAATCTGATATAAATATGTTTAAACAATCAGTTTGTTTGAAAATAAAGGATCCTTTATCTTGTACAGCTGTGTACAAAAGAATAAGATACTTCCGATATCATTTATATCGGGAAAGATAAAGTTCGTGAGTGATAATTAATTAATTTACTAAGTTAGCACTGATCTTCTAGTCCTTCTTCGTCATGATCGGTGAAATAAAATAAAAGACAACACTTACAGTTTCCGGGATGAAGCTGATTGAGGTAAAAACTGTCTTTATTTTGACAGTAAAAAGGATATTAATAACTCCTGGACTTTACTAGGTGTGGTGCTTAGTCAGGCATTGAAATCTCCAGAAGAAAACCAGCAGGTGTAGGGACCGCGCCCTGACGAGGCTCCTGGGGTTGAAAGGTCGTAAACAGCACTAGCACCGGGAAAATGTTCTGTTGTTATTGGAGATCTTCGAAATGTTGATATATTTCACCTTGGATGAATGAAAACGGTGGAAGGATGAATTAGATAGTTGGAGAATAAAAATGGGCCATGCTCCCTTTGTTTCTTAGTTCAAGATGGCTTCCTCGGTCGCAATAGGCAATTAATCCAGATAATTAGTAAATACCGGAGAAGACAAGGTATTTACCAAAGATAAAGGTAAGAGAAAGGTACCAGGTAAAGTTTAGATAAAATCCCAGAAGAATGAAGGAAATCCCAGAAGCTAAAAATAAGTAATAATCGAATTAAAACTCATTTCTAGAATATCCGTAATGGCGACTTACCCTGAACAACAGGCTTCGTACGGGAACGGTTAAGAGAATAATCTTTCCTGGTCGACAGGCAGAAAGGAAATGCTTTCAGTTCCGAGGGGACGGGATCTGTTTCCGCTTTCAGATTCGTGAAAGTAGAAATGTCACTTGTCAGATACTGGAATCTGATTGACAGCCGACAACTTATTTGGTTCCTGAAAGGAACTCAAGATCGGACTGAAACGACAACTTATTTGGTTCCTGAAAGGAACTCAAAATCGAAGTGAAACGAAACGTGCAATGCCATCTAGTAGTGAATTATCCAGACAGTACCAGCGCCGGAATACGGTGTGGGTAGTCAGTTCAAAGATGCGATCTATATTGTAGAGAGTTGTAGGGAACTGTAATTTTACAATTCTCTTTAAAACGAGGGGAGCTTTGCAAGGAGGACAACAGGTGACGTATTCACGTTACAACACTGAACCGATTTCAAATAGCTGGAGGAAGAAGTGGGAGCAAAAGTCTCTCCCTGGGAGTAGGGAAATAAGCTGAACAATAAAGTTGGAAAAGCTAGGAATGTTTTCAGTAAAAAGGTTGAAAAAAATCCGAATAAAATACAGCATAATAATCAGAGATGAAACCAAGAGCTTGTTGTTTTTATTTGAAAACTTAAAAACAGAATTTCTCATATTTATTGTCCAAAGAGATCATGAAGTTCTGCGGAGTTGCATTGCAAAACTCCGTTATTATCTTCCTTTCAACGTTATTTTCTTTACCGACAGACTATTATTACGTATTATATTATGTAACTACATTATGGGATTTCATGTTCCAAAAAATATATATACAGGGTGTCCAACTTTCCAATGGGTATGCGTGGGTAACTTCTAATTGGTGATAGGTACAGGTTGGTTAAATTAAAGAAAAGTTGCCTAATTCTTTGTATTAAGATCTGCAAGAAAGAAAATTTAGGATTTTGCTGAATCAGTTGTTGCTGAAATATCCCGAAAAAAATCGAGATTTCTTATTTTGACCATATATTTTATTATATTTTTTCTTTTATGATTTCTTATTGAAAATGAATAAATTATGTTTTGTACGTTTACATAGGTATAAATCAAGACCAATCCATTTGACAGTAATTTTTTTTTCAAAACTGTGATTTATTTATAGTTTATTTCAAAGTGACTATCGTTTCATTTAACTGTCAGTTGTTTAGTCTTAAATCATCGGTATTTCATCCGTAACTCTAAATCCTTCAGTAGATAGGCGTCAAATAGTCGTAAACAGTGTTTCTCGTACATGGGTATCTCAAAGTAACGAGTAGTTACGATCTGTCTATACTCACTAATTATTCGGTTCTCCCATCTCTAGTCCCAGCTCAATGAAATTGACGTATTGTAAACAATATGACGTTAGTGACATTTACACCATTTATTGATTTTATCAAGGTCGTTCAATTTGTTTATTTGCAAAGGAAAGGTTAATCAATATTAATTTTTGTTAAAGAAAATATTATTGTTTAAATAATTAAAAGCGCTTACGTAAGAGTCGAAAAAGTGGTGCCTATTTTTATTAACCTTCTTGAATGCCTTGACAGCTGTACCTATATGAAAAAATTAAAGACCTAACCTAACAAAATCAAGAACTCTCAGTTGTAAAGAGTGGATTAAGTTAAATACAAACCTAACAAACCCCCAAACTCCAGGTATATAAAAATACATTTTCTTTGGGTTCAACCCAATCTTGACCGTTGTCAAGAAGTTTTTTTTTTAGAATATCAATAATTAAGAAGTAAAAGAATCATTAAAAATAATTAAGAGGTAAAAAATCGAAAGTCCTGTAAATAAATAGAATTCAAAAAGCATATTATATTCTTATGCCCGTATTCACAAACGATAATTTCCTAAATAATTACGTAATCAATTATCCCCATCTCATTCTATTGCTAAAAAACTGCATATCTCCATCTCACTCATTTAATTAATTACGTAATTATTTAGGAAATTATCATTTGTGAATACGGGCGTTAGAATTGTCATCAAAAAATTGGATAGATCAACCAGAAATAATTAAAGTTGACAACGCTAGATCGAGTAAAATAAATCTCATTTTATTGTCAAATGAAAGAAAAACATATTTTTAAATGTTTGTGTGAGACGAGTAGAAAATGTGAGAGTTGCAGATTTATCATACTTTTAAGTAAACATCCTGAGGACTTCTTTCATAACAGAATAACGAAACTCGGGCATAAAATTCTGCGGTAAAACTTTTGATATGAGATCTCTCAAATTCTAATAACTGAAATATAATATTATTATTTGATTATTAATGCAGTACCTACAACTACTTTCTCAAAAGAATATAACAAAGCTTAGAAGACAACATTTCGT
Organism: Malachius bipustulatus; assembly: GCA_910589415.1. NCBI lineage: Eukaryota > Metazoa > Arthropoda > Insecta > Coleoptera > Melyridae > Malachius > Malachius bipustulatus. Next base: position 17,956,808 of record OU342634.1, read on the forward strand.
GCTCTAGATTTGAAAGATGTGAAAGTCTTGAAATGAAAAACTTCAATCATTATACTCTTGAAAGAATTATTAACCGAACGAGTCTTTTGCATAGAGCTTTTGAAATTAAATTTTTGGCGATGAGAGGATGTCACGCATCCACGTTTTTTAATTCCATTCTCTTCAGCTTCTAGAATCCAATCACTGGCAATATAGAGGTTCAAGCTCATTCATTCACTTCTAACGTCGAACCCTATTAATGCAAATACATGAACGGAATTCAAAATCGATCAATTTTTCTTGAAGCTCCACTTAATATACAAAACGTTTATAATCTTTGTTAGAGTTTTCAAGAAATGATAATAACAAGTTAACAATTGAATACAAAAATTAAATTTTTAATTATATTGAAACAAAACTGGGTTTCTCTAAATTTCGTTAGGTCCCCCCCAAAAAAGTCTAAAAGTAGGAATAATTTAGTAATTATTTTTAATAATTATTTTTATTTTATTTTTCGATATCTTCAACCGTTAACGAGTTATCAAAATACGTTTTTTCGCCAAAGGGATGGTCTTTTGGGGGAGACAGGGCACCGCACAGCACAAATTTTTTTTTTATGATACCTGCACTATAATAGTTCCTGATTAACTGAAGAAAAATCTTAGATCCAAATTCTTCTTAATTTTTAGTGTTTTTTACTTTAGAACTGGATAAAAGTATTGTAACGAGGATTTTAATTTATGCAAGCTTTTGGTGCAAAATATCAGTTTCAGGAAGCTTAATAAATAATAATATTTATAGTCCAGCTTGTGGAGTTCAGATTTGCAGCATTTTTAATTTTTAAACCATTTAAATTGAAAAATTTAGAAAAAATCAATTCCACAAATTGGAATTTGACTTAGCTATTAATTCACAGCTATAGGGATTTTTTTTTAATTATTAACAAGGGATTTCGATTTTTTATAATAGATACGTAATATATCCTACGTAGATAAAGAATCACGAGAATAAAAAATATTGCAACATTAGCCCTTAATTTACATAAAATTTTCTGATCTACGACAAGATTACCACCTTTGTCCAGCAAAAGGGGAGTAAAGATAGGATATAGTGATTAAATATTTTAATAACTTTATTAAATTCTATTAGAGAGATTCATAACTCTTATGAATGTAAATGTAACGCTGACTGCTAACTAAATTATTATGAAATTAAATTTCATTGTAACACCTGTGCAAAGCATGCGGCCTACGCTTGAAAATAGAATTAATTTATCAGAGCAGTTCCGTAACGGAATTTGATGAATTCTCGCATCCATTTAATGATCCGTTTTCCCCGATGGGGCTCAAAATTTGACTAATGTGTATAATGTGCGGGCATTATGTGTATTCATGTGTAAGTACGTGTCACATATTATACATATAAAATATTATGCTCTTATATGTAGGGAATTTTTTATATTGCTTTACGAAATTTTTTTAAACTTTGCTGATGTTTTTGAAATTGGAATCTGCGAATCTGGTGCTTTCATATACAGGTTTATGCAAATTTCATGGTGCCAGTATTGGGATATCCTAAACAATAAGAGATACAGGGTTGCTTAAATTAGAGAAAAGTTGCGCTATTTTATGGCCATCTCGAATCCGTCAAAACATGCAAGATATCTGTTACCGTTCCTGAAATATCCTGAAAAAACTGAAAAATCGAGAAATCTTATTTTTGGAATATCTTTCTCACCATTGGAAATTAATAAATAATTTTTTGTAGTCTTACATAAGCCGTTATAAGCTATTTATCTGACGTTTCAAAAATTTTCACCGCCGACTAGATCCCAGAGTTTTCATAGTCAACTTTCGTTTTTCTTATGGCCGCCATATTATTTTTTTATGTCGTTCGATAAGAAAAAAATAATGGAAACCAAAAACTAATAAACTTCAAAAAATAACTTTCAAAAATTTTTGTTCTTTTTTTTCTAAAAAAAGACAACTTTTTAGATCGAATATCATAGAGAAATTAACAACCTATAAGGCAAGCAGTATGACTTCATATTGGCCTATTTCAGTTAAGAACTATCTGTTTTTCTTTGAAAAAAGAAGAATAAAAATTTTCCAATTTTTTTTTTTTTTAATTTATTAATTTTTGGTTTACATTATTTTTTTCTTATCGAACGACATAAAAAAATAATATGGCGGCCATAAGAAAAACGAAAGTTGGCTATGAAAACTCTGGGATCTAGTCGGCTTTCAAAATTTTTGAAACGTCAGATGAATAGCTCATAACGGCTTATGTAAGGCTACAAAAAATTATTTATTAATTTCCAATGGTAAGAAAGATATTCCAAAAATAAGATTTCTCGATTTTTCAGTTTTTTCAGGATATTTCAGGAACGGTCACAGATATCTTGCATGTTTTGACGGATTCGAGATGGCCATAAAATAGCGCAACTTTTCTCTAATTTAAGCAACCCTGTATCTCTTATGGTTTAGGATATCCCAATACTGACACCATGAAATTTGCATAACCCTGTACTGTCTTAATTTTTTATTGGATCGTTGAATAAAAAAAAAACTTTTTTGAAGTACAAATAGTACAAAAAGGTTGTGTTTTTCTTATTAATTAGCCAGTGACGTAAGTAGAGAAGGGGGTAAATTTAAAAAACTTTTATTTTCTTCTTCTATTCTATTCTAAACTGCTATTTTAGACATTTTTAATAATAATTTCTAATTAAAAAATTACAGGAAGCAGATACATAAAATGGCGGTTAAATTCATACTGGCGGCAATTTGTAATCAATTTTGCGATCAAAGCCCGAGATTATTTAATTTATTTCGATATTGTAGATGTAGATTATTCAAAAATTCTACATAAAGTAGCTAGATTTTAGATTAGATTCATCGTGAGTGGGCCATTGTGACACCTGCGCTACGACTCAAGTTCTATTGTGGCTCACATAAAAGCAGTTGCAGCAGTAATCAAAATAAGAGCCGTGATGCTCAGTCATGGCGTCCTTTATGCATTAGCGAGTAAAATATAAAATAGTTTACACCAAAACAGTAAAAAAAAAATAAAATAATATCTTGAAATTATATTTTTATGGTTTATTTTCTAAAATTAATTACTTATTAGATAATAAAAATACATTAATATTAAAATAGGAAGTCTAAAAAATTTTCTATTTTAATAACATGTCAGGAATGTCAGGAAACAGGAAGTAATGTAAAAAAACATTTTACAACCAAACGGAAAGCTAATTATTATTTAAAAGGGCTGGTACAAAGTGAAGTTTGAAGTTTCCCAGTGAACACAAGACGTTTATTAGTTACCCTGCGACAAAACGCAAAGGAGTCAACAATGAGGAATTATCCTTTAGTTATCAGCGACGAGATCTCATTTCCCGAGTTGCTATGGAAATTTCATTACATCAGTCAAGTGACTGTATCAAGCAAATTCGTACAATTGAAAATTTAATTTGTTGGTAATTAGTATGGAAATTAGACTGTGTTAGTTGAGAAATAAGAATTAATTAAAATTCGGGATAGAGTTCACGCAGTTCTGTGAGAACTTGTAAAAAAAATATTCTACCTTTTGTAATTATACGTTAGTAGGCAGGTATCTTAGAAACGTATTGTATTTCAATGATACACTTACCTTAAATGAGACCCAAATTTTTATTACAGATTCGGATTTTACGGGGAAAACACGTAGGAAATTGCTGCCCCCTTCCCCTTCCATGCAGGTGGGGTGGGAGATAGATTTGAAATTTTGGTTAAGAACTAAAAATACGAATTTGCATTAAAAAAACTTTCTAGATAAATGGATCTTTTTGTCTCAATTTCAGTATTAAGACAAATCGAAAAAAAATAGGTAATTTCGTCGATTCCAGCGCCATCTATCATAAATTAATAAATTTAAAAAATATCCCAGACAAACCATTCGTATTTTTGGGCATACAATCCGTATCTGCGATAAAAAATAAGAGTTCTTAGTCTGAACTATAAATAAGTTTGAAACGAAGGCACGGTAGGTATATTCGGTTAAGTTACCTGTAGATTTAAAAACCTTTTCAACTAAAGGACATTAATCTGCAAAATAGTCAATTCTTAACGGAAACATTAAAGTTGATTAGCCCGCGTACCGCGCGTATCAGCTTCGTTTCAATCTCATTTCGAAAATAGAATTAGGGAAAGTTCGCAAGGCTCGTTGAAATATTGAAGTACCTGCTCCGAATCGAGTCGAGAGAGATCCTCTACAAAACTGTATTACAAAGATACTCCCGAATTATAAAAGGCCACCGAGAAAGTCCCTTATTATCAAGACCTAGAGCTGATCCGGAAGACCGAGAAGATCCGACCTCCGGAAACCTTTCATACTCACACTTCAATGCAATATTGTTATCTGCGAGAAATTGCTTTATTTAATCGGGTTTGTAAGAATCACCTTCTTACGTTTTAATTTATTATATGATCCGAGTTTGAAAATTTAATCATACTCTGAATTTTATAATACCTCCCTACCCAGTTTACGGAGAAAATTGCAAAACGAATAATAATTCAAAAGTGATAATTTTACATTTTATAACCCAATTTATGTTGAAAATAATGTTTGGAGCTATATTTATTTAAAATCTGTTTTTTCCCAATAATTTATTGTATTCAAAGAAAGTTCTCAACATTTCACTCACTTTCATTCAACACTTACTGTGCCAAATCTGTGCCAAAATTGTTGTTTTTTTTTTTTTAATTTTAACACCCTGTATCTCAGAAACGAAGCGTTTTTGGACAAATGTTTGTGGGGAAAAAAATTTGTTTTGACGCCCCCTACTACACTAAAAGTTTGTCGGGTTATATCTCGTAGATTTGAGTGGCGCTCACTTTTTGAGCCTCTTGTATTTGTATTTGTATTTTGAGGGTGATCAAGTTACTGCGACCTAAAAGATCTATTGTATCCCCTCTACTGTGCTTTTTTGGACTAATTTTTTTTTATATATCACTGACTTCAGCATGAACCTGAAGTACTTGAATGGGTATTTTTGGATTCTTTTTTTAAGGATTCATGCAATAAATCCCATACATAAAATCAATATATAGACTATTATTTATAATTTCTGTCTTGATGGGAGATTTTGCTAATTATTTTTGAGCGAAAAAAATTCTTCATGTCTATACAGGGTGTCCCATAATATGTGGGCAATCTCCCGGATTTGGGTAAATTTCGTAAAAATAAATGAAAAAATAGCTATAAAATTAATTCCTCAGAGACACCCCTACAAAGATATTAGCTGTTGAAGTTGAGGGTTGAAAATCAATTTTTTGCAATAACTTTTTTATTTCTTGACCGATTTTGATAATTTTTGGTTTTATTTTGTATTATTTTGGACTGTTTAGAATAGTGTTTCATAATCTTTGGTAGCACACACATAGACCTCGGGATGGCATAACCCCCTCATTCACTTGAAAGAAAACAATAAAAATAATAATTTTACAGTTTTTTAAGGTTAATTTTCTTTTTATTTGACATTTTTTACATAAAAAATGTATCTTTATTTATTTCGATAGAGCGAACCGTTATCGAGATAAACGTCCTTCTAATAGGTGATGCGTCGCAGGAACTTTCTAAATTTCAAGTAAATTTTAACAAGATGGCTGATCTTTGACAGTAAATTGACCAGGAAACAAAACAATAACTTAATTAAATACACGTCAAATAGTGTCAAAGATTTTATTTCATGCAGATTCAATTCTAACTGATTTTCTGCGTATTCAGCGTTTTTGTAACTCATTTTAAAATCAGTTAGAATTGAATCTGCATGAAATAAAATCTTTGACACTATTTGACGTGTATTTAATTAAGTTATTGTTTTGTTTCCTGGTCAATTTACTGTCAAAGATCAGCCATCTTGTTAAAATTTACTTGAAATTTAGAAAGTTCCTGCGACGCATCACCTATTAGAAGGACGTTTATCTCGATAACGGTTCGCTCTATCGAAATAAATAAGGATACATTTTTTATGTAAAAAAAGTCAAATAAAAAGAAAATTAACCTTAAAAAACTGTAAAATTATTATTTTTATTGTTTTCTTTCAAGTGAATGAGGGGGTTATGCCATCCCGAGGTCTATGTGTGTGCTACCAAAGATTATGAAACACTATTCTAAACAGGCCCAAATAATACAAAATAAAACCAAAAATTATCAAAATCGGTCAAGAAATAAAAAAGTTATTTCAAAAAATTGATTTTCAACCCTCAACTTCAACAGCTAATATCTTTGTAGGGGTGTCTCTGAGGAATTCATTTTATAGCTATTTTTTCATTTATTTTTACGAAATTTACCCAAATCCGGGAGATTGCCCACATATTATGGGACAGCCTGTATAGAAACTCTAGATTAAGCTAGATCATGGCAGTTACAACTGGAGCTTTTATCGTTCCCAATAAAATCTTGGTCCCAAAGAAGATAAGGCGAGCACTGCTGATGTATTTATATCTTGGTCGTGAAAAAGTTCTCACTGTCCAACAAACCGAACGATCTATTTAGTTGGATTTAGATTCAGATTAGATATTTTAAAATTTTGATAGAAATTTCTCTAAATTACCCAGCAAATCCAAACTCGGCTTGAGTAGAATAATTAATTTACAGAACTGCTACGTATTTTTTTTTTGAGTGATTAACGTGTATTGCACTTCAAAAAAGTAGACCTATCAAAATATTTAATTAAAAAAGTTTTATGAGCGCTTTTATTATATATTGTATGTTAGTATATCTTCCTTGACGTTAATTAAAGGCAGAGCCTCTCTACTCCTCGAAATTTCCAATTGAAATTGATATCACTAAGATAGAAATACTTCATCAGTGAAAATCAATGAACTAGATAATTAAATTAGAATGTGATTTAATGTCTTTATACCTACGAGATAATATTTCCCGGGTACGCGTAATTACTCGCTTTTGTCTACCTCATGATGTACTGTTTCTGTACTCGTAATATATTATATTATGGGAGCTAAGAAGTTTCACGCAAGAATGCTGCATACTCATATTTCAGTACAAGCACGACACTCGGGTGCTGCTGGAAATTCCGGAAGATTAGACTCGCATCTCCTTCGGGAACGTATAAAACTATTTGTCCGGCTACAAAAAGCGAATTTCGTCTCTCATACAAGAAATGAAACAAAAGAGGCGTTGTTGGGAACATGTGGACAAGACAAAAGGAACTAACCAACCTTCTTTGAGTGTCCAGAAGGCGGCATCTCAAAAAGGGCTGATGAAATTAAGTGGTCACACGTGGTGTGAGGGATTGAGTTTCAATGAAGTTTCATTTGGCGCCGTTTGATCGATACATTGTCGTGCTTTTTGCTTTTATGCCAACATCTTCTAGAATCAGACTAGGCTAGAATATATTTTTTGTTTCGTTTTAGAGTGCGCCATCAGAGAGAGAAGACCAGTCTCATTAATAATGAGACTAGACCTGAATTTTAAACTCTTTGTAAGCAGAATTTTAAACTAATTAAAAAAAATTATACAGTGCGTCTCAGATCGGTGCTGCATTTATTGGGATCTCGGCTTTCTGTAGGAAATACGGAGAACGAGTAAATGGGGAAAATTTTAGAGATATCACAATCTCGGGGAAAAAATAAAAGATGGTAAAAGAGATGGCCCTACTTCCCTACCTGCAATACTACAGAATGACGACGCTTATGAAGCAATTCATTCAGGCTGAGAGAATGGGTATTGAAAGCTCCACCTTGAGACAAAAGGCAAGATTCTCCCCTTTTTTCATCCACTTTTTCTATGCTAAAACTGTTTGGCTTTTTGCAGGATATGAGCAATCTTAAACACCGGATGGTCCCCAAGGAATTTGCTTTGTTTACTGATAAAGGGTTCTTCACCATTTGATAAATTTTGGTTCGGTCTATGAACCGATTTGTCCATTGAATAGCTTTTGATGAGATCCATGAAGAGCCAGAGAATGTGCTTGCTTGTTGGATTCGCGTAATGGTATCTATGTTAAACGTGTGCGAAGAAGTCAACGATATAAGCTAAACAGCAGGTTCTGTAATCATCCTTCTCTCCCATTGACAGACAAACTAATATCAATCAGCAGTGGAGTTGTGGGTGATCCAGGTCTAAAAGGAGTGATTTCGAACCACTCACCATGCATCTTTCGAAGAATGTCCAGAATGAAGCGAGGTTAAACAAGCAATTGAAAGAGTACTTCAAATTTGAGTTGGCCCCTTACCCAATGGCGCTGTTTAATGAACGGAATGCGAAAGGGGACCAAATCAAAATTTCACGGAGCTTTCACTCCAGACTCTGAAAACGTCTCTCTCAATGCGAACACACCTATGTAGTGGTATATGATGGGGGATATCTCCTGCATACTGTCATCTATCATCGAAACTTATCTATACGGGCGTTTGTATATATATATGGCTATCTAAGTCAGGTAAACGTGTAACCATTTTTGCAGGAAGGTGTCAGTGATATTTGACGGGTACTTAGAGGACGTGACGATTGGAGTACAAAATCCGCAGAGCGGTTGAGACGATATACTGCTTCTTGCAGATAAATTGTTCTTGACTCCTCTACGTTCATTACAGTACCCCAGGAAAATATGTCGAATGACCAAAACAAAGAAAGCCTCATTCAACATCCATATGCTCTGCATTCTCTCTCGAAGGGGTTGAAACGTCGAATTGGAAGTAGAAGTGACCAGTGGGTTTGAACAGTTTCTTCACGCTTTTACTGGATGTGTCACCTCCCCTGCCCTTTTCTGACAAGAAAAAGGAAATTGTGGGGTCAATTTCAGAAGGGGCTAATTAATCTGATTTGCAAGATCAAAAATTAGGTAATTATCCTTTTTACATGGTTTTATGTCTGTTGTCTCAATTCTTCAAAAATCCATTTTTACCTTTTTTCGTTTTTTTTCAAAATGTAAGTGAACTAAATCTCACAGACTTCGTTTTGTCCTTTAAAATGAAAGCAAATTAAATGATTTTGTTTCCAAAGACTTTTCTCACAGAAAGAGCAAATTTGCCAATATTTTGCACCGGACGAGAGAAAAACTTAAAGTTGCCAATTTTCGAGAAAAATTGACCATCTGCGAAGGGCCATAGCTTGGCCCCTATAGGGTTTTATAAAGTTTCGGTTGAATTAAAATTGTTATAAATTTAATTTACTAAAAAAAAATACAAAATTTTGTTTGTTGAAAAACGAATAGTTTATGACGTTTAGAACAAAAAAGAAAAAAGTACAAAAAGTTCGCAGTTTTTTGCGTGGTGCACAGAGAGCACAATTTTTTTTAGTTAAAGCACCACTCTAACTGGTCCATACAACATACCAAAAAACCAGAACTACATCAAGCTTTGCGATTTTAAGCATTTTTTTAGTAGCAACAATTCTACTTGGCTATCCAGGTTGTTTTAAAGGACTTAAAAGACTTGAAAAATTTAATGTAAGTGAGTAAAATAATTGGTCTTTATAAAAAACAGTACCTTTCCAATTACCAATTAACATAACTTATTATTGTTCACCATTAAAACTATTACCGTTATTAACGATTTCTTACTATGATGGTTTTATATAAGTAATTATTATTGAGTCAAAGCCGCCTAAAATATATTTTTCCACCCCAAGAAAATAAGGTTAGCGGTTCCGGAATTTTTTTCCTCTGGTATATGATGAAAGCAATTATGCATTCTAGCGCTATTATGAGCGCAGAGTATTTTACCCGTGGAAGTATTATTTATTACCTGAGATGAATTATGTAGCTAACTGCTTTAGGAACAACAAAGCAAGCTCTAAACAAAGAGAAAATTAAATCACACCGGAATTACCTTTACACTGAAATAAATACAACTTAGACGTTCCTTTGGGTAATTTGCTGGCCATGGTAATCCAGCATCCATCTTGCCAACTCAGGAATAAAATGCAGTCTTTTTATTTTAGCTCGAGGGAAGCAATTTAATTAACAATCTCATCTCGAATTAGAATCTCCCGAGTTTTCCACTCATAAAAATATATTAAAATATATTAACTTATAGTATTTAACGTGTGGAAACTGCAATTACGCGGAAAAATTGCTTTAACCGTTTCCACTCGCTGGAAATTAAATTTAGAGAATGTCTGATTTGATCACACCTAAATAAAATATTCTCATCATTTTAGCATTTGTTAAATTAATTTATTTTTTAATTTTTAGCATTTATTTTAGCAAAAATTAAAAAATCTTATGTTATACACGGCAATACGTGATGGAAGATTATGGCTATGTCTCTTGATTTTAAGAAAATTTTATTGTTGGAGTGGATAGAGACCCGTTAAAGGGGCATTTTAAAATGATATTCATGATGTATGTACAGAGTGTCGCAAAAATATGAAACATATCAAAGTTAAGTTTTTTAAATGTCATGCTCCTAAAAATGTTATTGCATTTTTAGAATGTCTGAGAAGAAACAAATAGAATGCTTATGTATGAAAATCGTGAGTGAAAATCGTAATTTCACAACTTCAAAGCCATTTACAACGAAAATGGTTCGAAATAGAGAAAAACGGTTTACATGCCCCTGTCTTAACTTTTTATGTTCTATTCCATGGCACAGAAAGATTTGTACAATTTTTTATTTTTTTATTTAGCGATCAGATTTTTAACACCTTGTATAATATACATCACAGGACAGTACATAAATTCCTCCATCTTGAGCCGTTTTCTTTGTACACTACAATGCTATACACTGTTAAATCCACTTATTCAGAAACAAAAATTTATTAAAATCAAGGGACATATTCCGTGGCATATAACGTGTATGTATAACCCTGTATTATATTTAGTCTAAGCATTTTTTTTTTTGTCAAATTTTAATTGCGTCTTTGAAATTTTCATGTAAAAATCATTATCTCTGGAATAGGGAGAAATTTTCTGTGAACAGTTGTCGCATCTGATTGTAACACAACTTGGAAAACTGTATTACAGTTGGACCGTGAATTTATTATTATCTTCTCAAAAAATCGAAAATGTTTCCAAAAAAAAATTTTTTTGCAGCTCTGAATCGTTTAATTCCAAGACAGAAACATCTCACGTTAACCATAATATAACCATCAAAATACCAATCGTGACTTATTATCATCATCAAATATACAGACAAGTATATCCCGCAATCCTCGGAGGACGCACATTATTCATATTTCGGGAGTCGGGTTCTGTCTAGTCGGGTTCAAGTTGATATTTGAAAACAATCATAGCAATTCTCTTCCTGACCGTGCCAGTCTGCTGACTAGCCGATAACGTCCCAGGACTAAAACCGTGACCCATCACAGGTGCAGATAAGGGCACTCGAGCTGAACGGTCAACACAGAACGGCTTATCACAGAGGAAAACAAATTATCCTTCCCTGTTTTGACCATTTATTTAAATCGCCTGAACGAGGATACGTTCCCGACTGCCAAGCAAAGAAAACATTTCTGGTTTGAAATTTATTGCGCGGATACGATTTTGATGAAACATTAATAAAAGGTGTATTTTTCTATACCGGGTGTTTAAAAATGACAAAATAAAAATTGGAATTTAATTAACTATTAAACTATGCCATTTGAGCCTTATCCTTTAGGATAATATTTTATCCGGAAAATATTCTGTATAAAAAATTCAGCTCCATAAATGGTTGGAGCTAAAATCTCAAATTCTGGATAAGGACTCTGAATTTCAAAATTTTCCAAACATGTTTGATGACTTATGAGAGTTGTTCTACGAAGACCCTAAATTTACAAAAAAAAAAATATATTTCTTGCTTGCTAGTTGCTGAATGTACAGGGTGGTCCATTACTTATGTCCACTCCCGAAATAGAGGTTAATTTAAAAGATAAAAAATTGAAACTTTGAGAATTCGTGTAACTAATATATAACCACGAAATGGCATACATAATAAGTTTCATTATTTTTTTTTTCGTTCGGGCACCAGCGATAGAAAATTGTATTTTTTTTATTTATTTATTTAAAATTGTAATTTTTAGTGCAGCTCGGTTTTGAATCGAATTCTCTAAAAATCGCTAACATGAAATTTAATATGCATATTAGAGGTTAAAAGAGTTTAAAAAGAAATATTTCAAATTGAAAAGAGTAAGCAAACTTTATTGACAAAGTGAGCTGCCTGTGAATCGCAGGTTGCATAAATACACAGCATATAGTCCAATAAAGTCTAAAAAGTCATACGTATCAATTAAGAATACACATCCTTTTGATAGTTCGATTTATTTTGTTTCATATACTGGTTCTCGTAGAAACCGTCCAGTTTGTCTAAACACTCCATCCCGCATAAATAAGTATACGTCAACATTGGTTTTGAATGAGAATTAAATGCACAACACAGAGGATAGAATGTCATTACGTGAATAAATTTTATGTAGTTGTCAGTGGCTCTCAAACTGACGTACGCGGTTCAATTCAATGTTTGAATGATTCCTTCAATAATTTTCGCTCGTTCACAACTTGACAATAATTAACTGTTTGACATTTTCTGGTGAAATTAAAAATATTAATTCGGACGGTTAGTGTGACGTCACATCTGACTTTTTAAAGTTAATCCTACTATAAGTACCGATCAGTCATTTGGACATAGTTTAAAATACATAAATTTAATTTTTTATGAGTAAATATGAGTAAAATGGAAATTGTCATATTGAGATGAACTAAATCAAATTGAAATCTAGTTAATATTCAAAACATGAGGAAACACAAACATTTCCAGAACGCAACAATACCGCAGGAGCACCCATTCGTTTTAATGGATATACCGTTGTTCAACAATAATTATTGTTATTTGTATGTAGATATTACTGACAAGAAACTGACAAAGGAATTAGTCCCAGAAACGGCTTTGATAACGTCTCTTTAGAGGCTTTAGAGTTTCCTGAAGCTTGTAAGTTACATAATGAAAGGTTAATTAATAAAATTCATTAACCTTTCGTAATACTACTGAACAAGAAAATGTGGTCAAAATTACTTTATTCAATCAACATATTGTTCATGCCCGTAAAAAACGTGAATTAATTAATTGTAGCAAACTTTAGAGGTGCAAATAGACTTTGAGAACTTTTAGACATGACAGGTAACCGCGTGCCCTCTATTTTCAAACCTGAGTTAGTGTTCTATACTGAAGTTATTACTTAATGTTCATTTTTAAAGTTTTTCGTTTGCTGTTAGATAAAATTTTTATCTAAGACTTTATAGGACCGTTGAATATTAATGACAATTCAATTGAATAATAACATCATTATTAAATCGTTAAACGTCACTGCTTCTGTTGTACCTACATAAAACCAAATTTCAAAATGTTGCCTACCTTATTCTGCGTGCTGTTTGAGTGACTGAAGAATCCCAAAAGGTCAATTTTATGTTCCTTAATATCACGCTTTTGATACTGAAAATGTGAATAATCCTTGTCCTTCTCGAATTTGCCAATTTCTTAATTTTCGAGGATTTCGACTTTCTAGGATGAATCCTTGATCTAGGATTATTCAGTTACCTATAGTTGTAGATAAAGTATGGTATTCTACTCACGTATAACAGTTATTACGCACTCAGATGTCACGTAAATTTCCAAATTGTGCTGGATAACAGACACCGTTATGATCTTTTTAAATATTATAAATAGGTAGCTTCTGTTGATAAATTATTAGATATGTATAATACAAGAATGATTTTATGTAGTGTGACGTAAATACATTCCATAGATAATAAAAACAGCTCGTCTGCAAGATTAAAATGATCCACCAGAGTTGCTCTGAATAAATCTTCTGTTCTCTCTTTGAAGCTTCAACTAAGTGTGTGAATTTTTTTACATAAAGTTCTCACATATTTTATAACCAGATGAATTTTGAATGATAGAGCACGTATAGGCTCTCATCGTCTAACCGGCAAAGAAGGCGATATATCGAGTTCACATACATGTTCTACATTCCCAACTCAATTATTAAACTAAGCCACCAGCAGAAAATCGCGATAAAAACGAAAAGGCCACTTATTGGACCACGCTGACAATGACTGATGTCTCTGAGCAGACTCCACTGAACTTTATTAAACTCCTCGCCTCTTTTAGTCTAGTCTTGGCTTTGGCTGTAATAGCGACCTATATGTATATACTAACTTTCCTCGATGCTGATATTGCATATTATAATCCCTAGTCATAACCTGAAATAGCTGAGCTTTCTAGCACATTAAATATTGGATGGAGTAAGAAGCGCGGATGCACAAATTTCTGCTACGTTCGTAGTTACTATATGACACTTATTTTTATCCAAAAATAAAATGAATATCGTGAGTGGTTCTCTATTTTTGTACAATATGAACCCTTTTAAACTTGATATTTTTAAATATATATTTTTTTTGTAATTAACAAAATCAATAAATAACTATAACGTATAAATATTACCGTACCACGATAAAACATTTGGAAATTGTTGCGCAATTCTATTGAACTGACAACTATGAAAACGAAGTTTAGGTATGTGTCATCAAATTTCTAAATGTTTGAAAATAAAAACATTAAATTAAAAAGGAGATGAGAAACTTTTTCGACACGCCTACACTGATAAAACGATTCGGTTGAACCAAGAAGAATTTACTTATGAGGAGTAAATCATTTACTGGGATATGGCGAATTCAATGTTGTATTTCGCTGAAGTTAACCATTAACTAAATTGTCTGAAGTGAAGATTCACTCCTGAAAAGTAAATGTGTATCTGTTTCAAATCTGAATGATATTTAAGTAGTAGCATTTACACACTTTCTTGAAGAAAATATAAGCTAGAGACAATTCGCAGTTTACCTTTTCGTTTTTACTATGATTGCTTCTGCGAAGTCAAGTACTGCTGTCAGTAAATATTCTATTTTTGGAACCTTTAGTTAATTTTCCATAAGTATGTGTTTAATTGCCTGAATAAAATATGTGGATTTTTTATAGAAGATTGTAACTGTACACAAGAATATTGAAAATTTTTCTCTTAGTTGCCTTAAGTAAATGCATAATTCTTAAAAATAATATAACACAGGAATTTTGGTTTAGAATAAAAACGCAAGTGCATGTTTTAATATAATATGTATATTGCATCCAATACTATAACAAAAACAATACGAGGTAGACAATGAATATGAAAAACAAATACTTAACTCTACATAAATCTAATATAATGGATAGATATACAAATAAATATCATAACTCTGAAATCTTCTATAAATAAAATAGTCATCCTCATACATGGTTTTTTTAATTTGAAATTAAGAAAGGGAAATAAAATTGTACTTATATGAGTTCTGTCATAACTTTCAACTTACATTTATATGGGTCGTTTGTATAACTGACGCTGGCTGCATTCGTGAAATTATGTTTCTTTTCAGAACTTCGCGTAAACCTACTGATGGTAAAATTTTCTCTATTTATTTCTTTTTCAGAGCCGTCTTTGTATAGATCACACAAAATTTCATAGGTGATGTCATGTTCTGAAAATGAATATAGGAACAATAATGGAAACTGTGTCCAACCTATAAATTACAATTAAGTGTTTATCAGGAAGTAGCAGCATACTGATTACAAAACTCTATGCACCAGTTATGGTTGACGATACAAAGTATAACTTGACTAAAATAAAACATACATACCTTGGAAGACGGTGGTAAAATTTTCCAATCCAATGTTAGTTAGTATATACTTCGCAACTCTTCGTCAGCCATTTTTATAACGTATTCCTCAGATGCCTGCGTATAGATAAAGATTTTAAAAGATTTGCATCATGTAGTATACCTATATATATTATTTATTTATATACTTACCGATGTCACAAATAGTTTAAAATTTAAAAATAACATCCTCGTGCACCTTACGGCACCTATACACATTAAATATTACTTAAAATAAATATTCCAGTTTTGGAAGTCACTCATACGCAACGAGACAACGAAGAGAATGAATACTGATTATGGAGAAGACTAAAAAGTAAAAAATGATGTAGAATAATCCTGTAGATTCAATAACATTTTTATCAAATTCATTTTACGTCGTACAAGTATGAGCAAATCTTTGCAAGTGTTCATTTACGTTTGGGGAAACAATTTTCTATACAAGAGTATAATTTACCGCGTCAGAGTTTGGTGATTTTACGTGAAGTAATAAACTGCTTTTAAACCTGAAATATCATACACTTCACGCAAGTCGTTTTGATACGGAAAATTAAGTGGACCTAACTAAAACTAGACTCGACATTTTCTTCTTATAAGTAAACATCTTTCTGACTGTAGGGTTTCTTAAAATTAGTCAAGTAAATTGTTTTCTACCGCGAATCAAACGTGAATTGAGACTCTCCTGCAGTCAAATAAACATTTTCTCCCATGAAGAAAATATATTTCAGAGAAATCGATATTAAGTAATTTGAGTTTAGTATAGATTATCCTAAAATCTTCAGAATTATTTTTTTCAGTGTATGTCTTAGTAAAGTCAATATCTCATTTAATTTATTTACCCGCTTATTGACGTTACTAAAACAAAACTGATAATTATCTGTCAAGCACTTCTGGAGATTAGTTTTCCCATTGAAGAGAAACTCGGCAAATTCATGACAGCTGTCTGCATCCCTTGCTTGATGTTCAATAATTTGTTCTAAAAGTCTGAGCCGACCGACCTGTATAATAATAACAAACAATGAGACGAAGAAGTCTCATCTTAATTAATTTAGTCTATAAAGTGATGTTAAAACAAAATAAACTTCATTCACATGAAAAATATTTTTCTTAGCCTCGATCTTGGATATTAAACAGTATAAAAGCTTTCATCTCGAGGTTATTGCAATAAACCCCGTCGTGTTTATAAAAATTATCACCTCAGAGTTCGTCTTTTCAATTTCCTTAAATTATTATCCCCATATTTTATGACTCCTTTAATCGATTTTCAATTAAACTTCCTCGAACACCTTATAGGACGACGTCTATACACTTGAGGCGACATTATCTAATATCTGGGCAATAACTTACTGGTTTGAATCCAGCCCATTTAAGGGACCTCTGCAGTCTAGCAGCTTGACCGACGTCCAGCAGGATCTCGAGCCCTTTATTACTTTTGACAGCGTTTTCATCTCCTTCTTCTATTAAATTCTCGTCAGTGTTCGTCAATCTCTCTCCGGATTCCTGATGTCGTTCCAGGCTGGTTAATTCCCGACAGGAACTCACGTTCGCACTCCGCTTGTTCCCTAGCAGATCCATGTGTCCACGAGTCCACGTCTATTATCCGTCACGCACAACGTTGTCTAAATACAGGGATTGAAGGAGTTTTTCTTTCGGATGGATGGATACACTTCGAGATTTACTTCTCAGTTCACAGTTCTTTTAACTAAGAGGATTGTCGATAAGAAGAAAAGTAGGGAGTGCTGGCAATTTTTTAATGATTCCAGTTTGCAACATACTAGACACCTATTTTTATTGACAATTCTTTTGTGTGCTAATAATAAACATCAGCCAGAGAAATGATCATTATTTATAATCTCCGGTAAGTACCTCCTAATTTCTTGGGAGCATGCAGGAGAGGTCGAAATAAACCTAAGCTTAATACAGGAAAGAACCTAAAATAATATAATAGCTCCAGCGATATCCACGGTAAGTAAAGTTTCCTTTTTGATTCTCGAAGAGCTCTTGATAAAAAAGGGTGACCTGAACATTCCTTTTCAGACACCGTAAGTAAATTATTGTCAATCTCCAGTATTTATTTTACAAGATTTGAGTTTGTTTGTAATGGAGACAAAGTAATAAAAGTGACAAAGTGATCTAATATTTCAGGTTTTACTAATTAAATGTTTTAAATATTTTAATTAATTCTGGAAAAGTCGAGTTTCATCGATCGGGCTGAAGCTCATTAATATCTTCGTAAATTCAAATATTATTATTTAGGGCTAGGTACCATCAGATATTAATTATCTTACGAGAATCATATTTCATTTATATTATGAGCTTGTATCCGAATTCATGTGAATAAAGAAATTGTTAAGTTGTTGAATCAAGGTTTCTAAATGATAGGGACAACTCTAATTTGAAATTCTCAATTTGAAAAAGAAACAACAAGACAAATAATAAGCCCAAGATCCTTTTTGTTGATTTTTAGATCTTGGACTGTTACATCTTACATCCATAAACTAAATAAAAATTCATTCAAAATTAAAAAGTGAACTGGCATCCCGTAACTTCCCTTTCCTTTTTATTTTAAAGTAGGGAGAGAGTGTCACGTTAGCGTAGAATAATCTGGCTCCTAACTTGGTCTCTCTTACCCCTCACAATTTGGGCCTATTCTTTTTTTTTCCTCTCTCCGCCACCCTCACAACGTTATCACTCTCCAGCTCCTTCAGATTCTATTGCCGTGGTCCAAAATCCGTATAATAACTATGCCGCTATTCTTCACTTATTCCAAAATATATTCCATTTTGAAGCAATTAAAAATAATGAGAAACAAAGACACCTGGTTCGATGCTAACAATCGCCACTATAATAACTTATAATTAATTATTTGTAACTTTTGTAATAACTCTTTGAATTATTTGAAAAAAAATTAAGCGTAAATGATTTAGATCACTTAAGTATCTTTACTATTTTATTACCTTTGCATAGAATATAATAATTATTATTAAATAAATAGATTTAGATCTAGGTACACTGTAATTATGTATTTAGAAAAATTTTAAGCTTCCAAACAAAAAACCGTATTTGTTTGTCATCAAGAAAAAGTCGTGAAATTTTATGATATTTTCACTTCAACAATAATAATTGATCATTATTATATAATACGGTTACCTAATAAATAGCGAATTGGATCAATGCCAGCAGATGTTAGTAAATAATACGACGATTACTGTTAGTGTCGAAACGCCTACAAACTTGTTAAAGAGCTTCCTGGCATTTAAATCAAATGTCCCATTCTCATTCTCCACACAATATTGCATTTAAAAATAATCATAATAATGAACGACAGCAAAGAGCAATCATTATAAATAACCATGATCAAAAATATTAACGTGGGAAGGAAATAAACTTACACGCACGACGAGAAAACAAGTACCTAATAATTTTTTAATGATTGCACAGCGTAGAGATAATCCATTTTTAGTGAACACTTTCACAATGCAACACGATTTAAATACAGAGATTTAAACACGGACATTATAAACAGGTCAGACACGGCAAGGTATGTATTCCTTCCTTACTACTTGGATGCAAACTAAAGGAGGCGGCATTATATTTAGCACGAGCTCGTCATGTTGGAAGTTACTTCAAACTGGATGAAGTATACACTTTCTCAAAAATTCAAAGGCTTGGAAAGAGGAGTAATTACCCAAGAATCACATACAAAACATCTTACCTTGCAGCCTCTTCAGGCGTCCCAGAAAATTATAAAAGAAAACCACTACAAAGACTCTCGTCAGAGACATAGAATAGGTAGGTACAGGATGCATGAAGCATATTAGGGCCGCTTCATTGTTAGAAAACTGATTATTTATACACGCTATTTATACGTGTCCCAAACGAATTCATTCACAAATCACCCCCTCCACCATAGATTACTTTTTATTTCACGTATAACAAAAATGTATCTTGTTTCTTTTTAAATGAACAATAATAATTATAAGTAATATGTATAAGATTTAATAAAGACCTCTCTTAGCTTCGATTAAAAAGTTAATTTTCTCAAGAAATAAAAAAACCTGGATGGAGCTAAATAGGATCGGATGAAAGACGACTTTACACCGAAACGACGGGTTTATCGCATGGGGGATTATTTTACTTCAGAGTTTATCCTAATAACGGCTCCTTGCAATTAATCCAGAAGATACTTAATTGCTTTCTGCCACTCTTTTCAGAAGTACACCAATTATACTTTCTGGAGTCCGTACTTACACCAATTATACTTCGCAAATTACGAGACCTAAATAATGTAGTAATTAAAACCAAACAGCAAACACACCCTCTCATTACATGCATAGGATATCCACAACCTACACCCTTTCACTCGCTAACTTCATATAGTGTGACCCATTTGTTCTTGAGCCACCCCGTAAAATCTTATTTATCTTGAGATTTTAACCAATTTTTTTTAAATAGTAGAGGTTGATGAACTTGTCTCTGGTCTCTTTGAAGAGGTAAGCACGCTCCTGGATTCACCATTTCTCAAAACTGCTCCGGCATTAGATAAAAATTCTTTCGAACCCTGTTAATTAACGAATTTATGGCGAAATCAAAATTTCAAGAATTCATATTAGTACCTAATTAATACAGTGGCGTGTCCAGATTTTTTTAAAACAAATCATTACGATAGGTAATACCAACTAAACTGGTTTCGGCAAAATTTATTATAGTAACGTTTTGAGACATGATAAATCCAGTGGCGTGCCCAAATCGCTAATATGATTTCTCTAGCTTTTACCATTAAACTAACTAAACATTGATCTAGCATGCCTCGAATTTTGTAGGAACGAGGCGTTTTCCGCACCAAAAATACAGTTCATCAAGCTCTACCACTCAAAACAAAAATCCGGTTAAAATCGCACAATAAATTAAAATTTTACAGGGTTGCTCAAGAACAAATAGGCCACACTTTATATGCATGAAAGATTAAAAAACCAATTGTTATTACCCACGTATTGGTATCAAAATAAAAAAAAATTGAAGTTACAAACAGAAAATCCCGAGGTAAATCCCATATTTCAACCGTAGATTTGCTCAAAATTTGTAGAATTTCGACACAGTTATATTGCTGATGTGGACTAACAATTATTTGTTTTTCTTTTTTTTTAAGTAAAATTCTTTGCTACTGTTTTTGCTGCTATTTTGTTACTTTGCTACTAATTTTTTTCTACTGTTTTAATAAGTTAGAAATGCAGATTTCACGAAAATTCTCATAAATGGCATAAGCTGTTACCTACGTAAGTATACGTATTCGAGATTACCAGTTCGATATTATATAAAATAAACTTTTGGTTGGGGCTTATTTAATTAAATAAGCCTAAGTATAACACAAAGCGTTTACCAAAAAGATTTCCTAAGTAGGACAGGTAAAATTTTCTACCATAAATAAAGTCAGTTCTAATAAGCAGTTTAAGCTATTCAAATGTAATTTCTGTGTTCAGCGACAATAAGTCTTTCAGCATGAGTATAGCGGAATCAGGGAGAAACTTTGGCTATTATGAATCGAATCCATAGAACGTGCTCAACTTTTCCGACAGAATTTCCAGTTTAGAAGCTTGTAAACTTGCTGACTCGCACCAACAGTACGTACTAATGAAAATTTTGTCTTTGTTAATAGTTGTTCTTGAAATTTTATATTAAAATTTACATCAAATTTCTTCCATATTTCAAATAAAGCTAGAAAAAATTATGCATTAATAAAAAATATGCATTAGTCAGTGTGTTATAAAAAATTAAGAAGTTTTTTTTACTTGATAATAAAATTTATTGTTCAGTGTATATTAATCTGATGATGATACTTGAAAATTGTCGAGATCGTCCAGCGTTTTCGAAAAAAAAAATTCTGTACAAGTTATGTGGGTTTCTTTGGGGTAAATCATCTTTCTTCCGCACATCCCCCTTCGAAGGGAGGGGTTAAATATACCTAATTAAATTTTTCAAGCGGAAACCACCTTTTTATCAGAAATTTATAGGTATTCAAAATATCTTTGCGTATCAAAATATCTAATCGCGTCTTGATACGCTTAGATTGATACGATAAGATTGTCGTCCAGCTGATCGGCTAGTGTTAGTGACAGTGACAGCGCTAAATATACTAATGAGGTTTGTAATTTGAAACGTTTTAATACGAATTCAGCAGAATTACCTGTGATATTGTATACGATGTGATAAACTACGAGTAACTTATTAATTGCGTGAATGCCTAAAAGTCTATTGCCTTGTTTTTCTAACGTTTGAAAAATAACGGACAGGGTATATTCTCGCAACGAACTACAAAAAATTACACAAAAAGCCTGGGAAACGTTTGAATTCCCTAGTACGTGGTCTTGTGGTTAAATTGCTGGAATATTTTACTTGCAAATAAGAAAACGGAGGTGTTATTCTTTCTTTTAAACGCCAACCAGCAGGTAGGTGACCAGTAGGTATTTCTAATCATAATTATTATAACAATTCACACGCCATTGACACGAACTGCGATACCACATCTGGTTCGACTTAGAAATAAGTGTACGAATCAAATCGAATTAAATGAAATTGTTTAGTCAGAATCAGTGTGGCATGACAAAGGACAACGCTCAGTGGACAAACCATAAATGATCTTTAGTCAGAAAGTCTCACAGTTCTTGGTCAAGTCTCACAAATATGGTCTGGTCATAGTTTTGAGGTAATATTTTGACCTTGGGCCTTAGTCTTGCTACAGCGGTGTGCAATGTTGGTTTTGGTGGTTCTATGTTATTGATCTACAGTATTGGTCTTGGTGAAAAAACAAGATCGATTTTTCTACTCAACGCTAGGTAGTGGTTTCCCATCTCATGAAGCAGCGGCCATGCTGCGTCTTGCTTTCTTCAAGTGTTAGAGCTGCTAATTAAGCGACACTTGCTTGACTTGGCCGGAAAGTTGATCTCCTAATCTTCATAGAGCCTCTAGAAGATTTTGGTACACTAGGATTCCTTATTGGAAAATAAGTCTATCGCCGATCGGATACGTCTAGTGGCAGAAACTCTGCCTCCCTGCTTCTTAACCTGGTTCTACTTTTGAATTCACTCATACAAAAATATGTTTATTAACTTTTTTATTTATTATTAGGAATACTAATTGGAGACTCTTATAATTTACCGGATTACCTACTAATTTAAGTGGTCTTGGAATAAATGGATCAGCAATGCGAATTTATTTAAAGCATTAGTAGTGGATATCATTTTCTATACCGCTATAATATTGCAATTTCTCTCCGTTAATAAGCGACAAAATGTCACCGGTGTAGTAAGAGACATGAAATATGGTGTAGGGCTCTAAATTATGAATCTGTCCGACACTCGAGTAAACCAGAAAATAATGGTTTTACACTCGGGTGAATGACTATTTAAGTCAAGTCCTTCGTCGGTAATCAGGGATGCGTCGAAGCGGCTTCAAAAAAGATGTTAGTTCAACACCCCTCTAATCGTGCATATCTTATTATTAGTCGCCTTATTATTAATGAATGTAAAAAAGACGTATTGATTTATTTTCAGTCGATTACTGACGTCACGTTAAATATTAATAGCTGTGCTGATTGTTTCGCGTTTCTCGAGGAAAAAGGGCAGAGTTCAAGATATTTTATTTTAATAAACTTCTACGACCTTCTTATAGTAGTAATATAGGTTTTACCAGAAGCATGCTAAATAGCCAATGAATAGTAATTCGACTCGAAAGATCATCAAGAAATGAAAAAGGAACTTCAAAAGAAGTTAATTTATTTTAAGAAATGCAATCTTGAAGAGATTTTAATACGAAATTAAAAGTTTGATTAAATTCCCAGTTCACAGTTTCTCATAGATTATAATAAGTGTGAAAGGACTGCAATCAAGAGTTCTAGAGGTTCGTCAGTCTAGAAGTCTATTTTATGTGCTCATCAGAACAGCGAGAGCTACTAGATACACAATAAAATAACTGCAATATGTAAAAGTCTACACAGCAGCTGGGGCTTTTCATCTCAATTCGAGTTGTAAATTAATATTGTAGTTTCTAGTTTCTCGATATTATGCAATTTGTAAGTCAAAGAAGTATCAAGGGGTATTCCAAGACTAGGTAATTAAATTTGAAAAAGTTATTCCAATTAACTTCTCAACTTCTGTCGCGATGGTTATTATATCTGATTATTAGATTTAAACTGTCATTGTTTTGCTTTTTAATTTACATTTCTATCAAAATTACAGCAGAAATAATCTTGTTAATTACACTTGTTCCAATTTATAGGTGACAAATCGCGCAAGTCTCCATCCTTGGTGAGCAATCGCTTAGAAAAAAATGTGTCGTCTATTATTCCAGTTCTTATTGTATAACGATGTTACACAAAAAAAAGTATATCAAAGCAAAGTATGTCAAATTACACCGCTAGAAATTACATCAATTACAATGCCTTAATTAATAAGTTGTGCTACTAACCGTAACATTATATACTAAAGATAAATATGCCTTCTATGGTAGGTAAATAATACAAAAATAATTATTTTCATGACTTTCAAACATTACTATAGGTACGAGTCCGTTTCATGAGACTTAACATTTTGGGTATAATGATTTTGATTCCGCAACTACGCGATAAGGAGAAAGTTCGTGGGAAAAAAGCTCTTACATCTAAATCTTCGAATTAAAGTGTATAGTAATCGGTCATGCGCTTGTTTAAAACAATACATCAGTTTATTTTGTAATAAAATGAGAAAAAACATCCAGTGAATAAAAGAATCCATATAGTTTTGGCGTTACAAATTGAAAAACGATTTAGTTTAGCATTGAACAAAGATTTTAAGATAGATCTCAGCTTTTACAGTTCTGACTTAATTAGTAAATTATAAGCAAGTTCATTGTTTAGGTGTATTTAAAAAAGCCATTCCTTTAATAATTAAAATAAACGCCATGAAACCGCTTAAGCTAGACATGGTCATTCGGCTTGAGCTTTTATGCAAGCTGGATCTAATAATTATAGGACCGACGATGCAGGATTGGTCGTATATCGAAGAATGACTCAATTTTTAATGTCTCTTTTTGTGGTTTGTTTCATATTTTTATGAACCACACGGTAACATTTTCTAAGAACTAATCTTTGATTTTGGTGGATCACATTTTGAATAATTGCGATCAATTGCGCCATGATTTGTGTTTTCATGTGTTTTTTTTGCAGATTTACAGTTCGTTGTACAGACAATTGATTATATCAAAATTTGAAAACTTCGGACCAATAATTGTGCTGTGGTTTGTCTTTTCACGATGTTTTTTTTAAATATTTACAGTTCGTCGTACTGATGATGATTTGCTGTTTAAAAATCTATAACAGGAAAATCTTGAGGAAAATCTTTAACATATATTATCGCTGATCCAAGTTAGTTTCCCCTATCTCCTTAGTCAAGACCCAATACTATTTTGAGGATGTCCTTCTTTCACTAGTCAGAAAGTCGATTTTTTATTAAATTACTTTTGGTTTTAGTTTTTAGTTAGTGTATATTTAGTCTGAAATAAACCCAAAAGAAATAGCTGTGTCGGAAATCTTTAATAAGTTTATTTCTCATCCATCGTATATGAGCAAATCTCTCTATGTACGTGATAAACTCGCTGCGAAAGTTTTTTTACAGTGAGTTTACTTGAGACTGCCTGCTCCCTATAATACTCTTCCACAAGAGATGCTAAATTTTCATGAGCGAAAAATTCCGTGCGGTACAGAACTCTATGTTATCTTACCCCGGGAACCGGGAGTGTAAAGCAAAATGCAAACATCCAACTGCTCTTCCCTAAACCTACTGGGAATATTTCCAAGTATATTTCCACAGTATAAGTAATTGCTTACGCATACAGTAACGACATTTCTCGTCGGTGTCTTTGATGTTGAATCTTTGAATTTGGTGATCTACGTACCACATAAGTAAGTATGAACTGTATATGATAATAAATAATAATTAATATAAAATTTCCCTTTGATGTGAAAATTTCTCTGAACTTTTTAGTCAAAAATGTTACATTATATTAAATTCAATAAAATTAGGTACCTAAGTAGAATATAAAATAACTAAAAATATAAAAATAACCAGAAAAACTGATTAGTTTTGAATTGAGATACAAAACGTATTTTTATTTAGAATTGCCTGAAATTATGACGCACCCTATAATATCCTTACACGTCAACAATTAGGTGCAATTTTCAATTTACCATAAAGACTCAAACCTACCCATCATGTAAAATAAATCAGAGTGATTCTGGATATGTTCAAATTCGCTTAAAAATTCATTTCTCGTTTAAGTTACTAGAATGCTACTCACTTAGTGGGAAATTCAATTTCAAGACGGAACAAAAATAATGACACTTTTTGAAATGTAGACACTTCAGAGAGTTTCAATTAATTTCATTCGCAAGTAAACCTCTTAGAGAAGACACCCCACAAGAATCTTACGAGAACGAGTTCGGTGTCATCCATAATCCTACCATCATTAGTCCTGAAGGGGTAAATAATACATTTAGATAGACCTTACATTTGCGAATGCGAATCTCGTAGAATTACGAAAACGGTCCAGGAAATTACTAGAGATGAGATGCAATGTTCTGAAAATGGTAATTTGAAGAATATATAGTTTTATAATGTACTTACGTCATGTTGCTACATTTCAGCTCATTTTTTGCTTGTTTTTAATTTATGTGTTAATATGTGTTATTTCTTATTTCAGAAAAATGTGTAGTGTATAACTAAAATAAAAAACCACAGTAGGTATGAGTAGATATACAATGAGAGTTCTAGCACAACAACGTGTAATTTCTTATGGAGCTCAATATTAGAGAAAAATTATCAAAAGTATCTACTGCACATGCGCGAACATTGACAAATTTGTGATGAGTCTATATAGACACTGGAATCATTTACTGCGCATGTATTAGATTCTAGTAGATAGGTAACTCTATCTACTATTTGTCGACTTTGAAAAAATACTTTTGGTCGATCTTGAAACAATAGAGCCTTGATTTAGTTTGACCTTGAGATTTATTGAAATTATTTTTGAAGATTTACATTTGTGGATTCTGGGACCGCCTTCATTGAATTTTTGACCTTGAAAAAATTTATTTTCATCAGGTTAGATCATATTGTTTGACCTTGAAATGACTGGGTCTTGAAGATTTGCATGGTGCAGATTCTAGGCCAGCTTTGACCTTGGGCCAGAACTAGCCAACTCTATATATAAATACTGGTATGTATAACAAATCTTTTTTAAATTTCAACAATATTAGTAATTAAACTGAGTTGAATTAATCATACCTACTTATTCCAATTTCAAAGTTAATGGTGTAGTTAAGTGCTTGACAATAAAATTGTATGTAACTCCTTCTGTTATATGTAACTGCTATCACCTGATCTTATAAAGTTAAAAAAATGTAACACCCTACCTACATCTTAAAAACGGAAGTTCTGCATGGTTATATTTTCTTTTTTAAGTTTTTTGTCTGAAATTACATATTAGTAGAATTAATTAGGGTAGGTATGTGGTAGAATTTTATTTTAAATTAAAGGCAAATTTACAATTTCAGTTTCTTAAGTTGTTCTTGAATTTAATCTCCACCTAAACAACATTGCTTATTTATTACATAATGTACGTTAAAACCACACTTAAATTAAGTCGCGTTTATAATAACCAAATTTTACAAACCAAATACTCGCCCAAAACATTATAAGGAGAGATTAAAAATAAGTGGCTTTTGTAATAATGGCCCTATAAACGTTTTATGTGTCATTATAATGAAGGGTGAATGGTTAATTTTTAAATAATCGATTTCCCTTGAAAAAGGCGACTTTTAAACGAAACTAACCGGAATAAATCCAGAATAATTTTTCGTTAGAAATTTTATGACGTCTTCCTAGCTTGGAGCTTGGAATCATGGATAGGAAATTCCATTCTTCTAATTTGGAATATATTCACATACTTATGTAAAGATTTCTTATTAAAATATATTCAGTATTAAACATTTACAATTTTCTTTTTATAAGAATATTAAATATACCAATGATCGAGTCAAGATTAGAGAGAGAGTGTCTATATCCGTTTAAAGAGCGTCAAAAGAGCGTCTATATCCGTCTTTACCCGATTCAAAGTACTTTTATTTTATTTTACCTTCTAATACTGGAAATTACTTCTACCGCCTTTTGAAACTTCGTAAACGTTTATGAAATTTTCTCACTTAGTCATTCTCAGCAATGAAAGCTAATAAAATGTTGAACTTTGCCCTTTTCCTTGCAATATTTCCTTCTTGGAATTGATTCTAAACAAGAGCAATATAGCAATAGCGCTTTCAAAAGAAATCTGTTCTTTATATTTAAGAAAGTTTGAAAGGCCATAAGTATTGATTAAAAATAACAAAAATTGGAAATATTGTGTCGACGGATAACACTATAGAAGTTTGTCACCTTACCTCATGTTTCATAGTTGTAAGATAAATTTTGAGTAAATAATTTATTTGATATGAATTGAATATAGAGGGTGTTCCTCAGCGCCGGATTAGAGGTTTGCAGCGCCCTAGGCTAATTAAATAATAGCGCCCCTTTTGAGTTGAATTTTAGTAATAAAATTGTCGCCCTCTCTCCCCTCTTATGGAAAAATCTCTATCTAAGGAATGGCAAAGAGCAATTTTTTTTTATGTAAAATTAGACATTAATAGAAAGAAATGTGTAGGTATTTCATAAGGTAAATTCTGCTGCGCTTTTTGTGAGTGAATTGTGTCAAAGATATGCTAGCATTATAGAGTCCAACCGGGGGGCCTGGGGGGTACGGAGTATCCCCCAGGAATGAGGGGGGTTCGGGGGTTCCCCCCCGAGAAAATTTTTGAAAAAACAAGTGCGAAAATGTTAATCACACTATAAGGAATAACTGCATTTATACTGTTAGCTATACATTTTCGCATTACGTTTAAGCATTGGAAAGGTCCGCCGGATAATATATAGAGTTGAATAGAAGTTGGGTTAGAGCCACCATCTGGTTTTAATATGGCCAAAGCCTTCGTTGTTCGATATCGTCAATTCAAGAACCAAGACATGCATATTATTATTATGTATCACGAATTTTTCAAGAAAAGGAAAATAGTATAGAACTCTAGGTACCTAATTTTATTATAGAAGAACATGAATCAGGTTCGGCGTTCCGCGGGTAGTCTGTACAGGCCAGAGCCGTTCTAAGATATTTGGGGCCTATGGGCCACTGAAAGTAATGCGCCCTTTTCTCAGATGAAATGCGTAAAGGATAGCTAACGCTGGGAATAAGCCAATGACGACTGATGGATTACAAATAAGTTAGTGCAGTATGAATTCTAAATAATTTAACACTAGTTATGTATATCGGGCTCCAAAGAAAATGCGCATCAGCAAGCGAAATTATTTTCAATGTTAAAAGTTACGCAATTTCCCACTACTTAGTTAAACATGTAGGTACTGAGATGTGAAAAGTATAATAACTAAATGACTAATAAATAATCACAAAAAATATTATACTTCAATAAAAACATCCGCCACCAAAAGGCTTGCGCCCCTTGCCTACAGCCCTATTAATTCTGTGGTTAGAAAGGCCCTGATTATGTAATATTGTAAAAAGTTGCCCAGGATCCTGCACGCACCCCCCGCCTCCTTGGCTATACTACCCTCCCAGTAATTAATTTTATCATGATATTTTGATAATTTTTGTTATTGTTATGAATTAAGATGTTTTTTTCTCTCGCCCGCCGCCCCTATGAACTTGTCGCCTGCGTGCGGGCAGTAGGTAGGTATTATATTATCCTAACTCGGAAATGTATATTTCATTATTTTTAGTACCTAAGTATTTATGCATTTACACATGCATTTACAAGTTTTAAGGGCGCCTCCGGCGCCCCACCAAGCTTTGCGCCCCTAGGCTACAGCCTAGGTAGCCTTGTGGGTAATCCGGCGCTGGTGTTCCTTAATTGGAGGTACAAATGAAGAGGGGAGATTCCTTAAGTAATTTTAAGAAAAAATCTTTCGTTTTCGAGATACAGGGTGTTAAAGTTTGAATTTTTTTCAATATTTTTTCTCATAGTATCTACACTTCACAAGTTATTCAACTGAAATTAGGCACAGATATTACAATTGAGAGTTTACACCATGTGACATGCCAATTTCGATAGCAAATCAACAGGGTGAAATTTTTAACATAAATTTAATACCCTGTATCTCGAAAACGAAACGTTTACGACCCCATGTTTATTGGACTTTTTTTTCTTAAAATTACATAAGGAATCTCCCCTCTTCATTTGTATCTTCAATTAAGGAACACCCTGTATAATAATTGTTATTGCAAAAAAAAATATACAGGTGAGTTTTTTACCAGAAAATATCTCCAATAATAAGCACTCTATCTATATTGAAAAATCTTTGATCAAAATTAAATAGGTAGGTAGGTACCTAATTCCGCGGACAAAATGCATTAATGCTACAATAATTCCTCATTTGGAGTGGAACGCGGGATAACTTTAAAATCTTAAATGGGACCCTTTATTGGACCTTTTATTGCAGATTCCGATTTTATGACTAAAAATACATAGGATTCATATCTCCTCCTACCCCTCATCTTAATAAGGGGGGTAAATTAAAGCCTTAATTGGGAAGCCTTATTTTTATTGCAGATTTAGATTTGCCTGAAATATTAATTAAGATTCATGATAGATGGCACCGTAATAGACCAAATTATTTTTTTTAGATTTGTCCCAGGTACAAGATTCAATAATTGAAAAAAAAAATGTTTATTTTATTTTTTATTTTCAGTCGTGAAATCCGAATCTGCAATAAAAAATAAGGGTTCTTGTATTTAACATTTAAAAGTTAACCGCCCCACCTTCAATGAAAGTGGTAGGGGGACTTTGGGGACAAAAAAGGGGGACAAACCCCCCATTTCCAATATTTCTTTTTTTTTGATTGATGATAGAATTATGTTTTCTTGAAAATATTACAACCCTGAAAATTAATGGTGAGATTAGAAGTTACTAGAAGATAAGAAAATTAAAAAAAAAAAACAAAAAAAAATACATGGAAGTAAAAAAATTGTTCAACAGTTTTTAAGGGCAGTCAGAAAAAATATGACATAATATTTGTGGATAGATTCTTTAAGCAGCGATTTTTGGGAGTAGGTAATTTTTAGCGATAAATAATAATTCGTATAATTTTTTTCGAATTTTTAAATCTCTAACAGCCAATATTATAAAGGCTCATTAGGCTAACGGGCAGATTTCTGTGCTCGTTTTTGAAGCTAATATCGACGTCAAATGACTTTTATTGACATTTTTGTAATTACTTTCATGTCAAGAATAGACAAAATTAAAAAAATTCCATTTAGATTCGATACCTTCTTCAAAAATCGCCACAGAAATCTGCCCGTTAACTTAATGAGGCTTTATAATATCCGCTGTGAAAGTTCCATGCAAATGGTGGAGAATTGAATTAGGAAACGGATTTACTCTACTATAATGTGATGTGTTAATAATATAATAGGGGTGTCAATTTGAAAATTTGCCACCCCTAAATTCTCCTTCGAAAAATGTTTCTCAAAGAAATCGAAACAGGTCAATTTTTCAATTTAGTTTATGTTCTATTGACGTAAAAAAAATTATACCGGTTGTTCCTTGACTCAGTAATGACGACAATATCAGTTTTTTTAAATGGGACACCATGTATATTAATACATTTTCAGATTGTCTGGGATAATCCAGTAAGAATGGTTTTCACAGTTGGAGTTTAAACTGAGTAGGTTATGAGCTATAAACGAATGAAAATCGTAGTTTTTAATTTTGAAAACGGCACAAGATATCGGAAAAAGGGTACATGACCCTATCTTAATTTTTCAAGTGGAATTTTAAATTTACAGATTTAAATATAAAATAACAGATATTCTCTGTAGATTTCTATATAAACTTAAATCTCTGTAAATATGTAATCTCCACCGAGCTGAAGGTAATCCTTTCACTGAAATCCTTTATACTGAAATCTTTTACGGGATTTTTAAATTCAATAAAACACAGGATAGGATAATTTATTCAGTAGGTATTCAGGTGTTCAAAGACAACTGGTATAAATCTACTACCTATAAGATAAGGGTATTGATTTTTCATGAGAGGCAACCGTTTCCTCTGCACAAAGGATTAGTCCTAGTCCAGCAAAAAGACTGTTGGAGAACAGCTTCTGTGATAATAACTGACAAATACATAATACTCAGTTCCAAAGATGGAAGGAGTTACTTGCTTAATGTTTTATGTAACATGCTCTATTCATTATTCATTGGAGCTTTCAAATGCACTTTCTTCTTGTAATAATTAGGATTTCAAGTTTTTACTGCACCGCCGAGAGCCATTATTACTGCCTTTAGCTCTTCAATAATTCAGAATCAAGGAACTCTAACTTTATAAAGGATGATTTTTTTATAAACGTAGATAAACTGTCTAAGAACACATACCTACCTATGCATTATAAAAAATACAATAATGCACTCAGTTAAAAAAAAGGTAAAAATAATTCAAAGATTTTAGCAGTTTCAAGTGGGTTTAAACTGGACCAACAATTATTATCATAACATACCTACTCAGTGCAAGGACACCTAAACGTAAATTAGGTCAAACCTCTTCCAGGTCCAGGTATCGTTCAATTTTTTGTAAACACAATGTAGGTAATTATGTCTTTATATGCAATAGAAAATGTCGTAAGTTGTAAGTTTAAAACGCATAAGTTAACAACATCAAAAAAAAATTTGTTACGGATATTATTATTTAAAAAATCTAAACTAGAAACATAAAAAATGAATGTAGCTTATAAATATTTCAGTTAGAAAACAGCTTACTGCACGAAGTCAAAACTGGGAAAATTAGACGCACGAAATGGAACAGGTAAATATGAATAAAAGTTTAAAGTTATGCTTATTTATTTTATTTTTATGACAAACGTTTCAAATCTACGACGAACGTATAAAAAAAAGTGCAAATAAATCCTGAAAAGTTATAAAAAACAAACTCGCAATGTTGTATAAATTTTCTTTCATGCAGGTAAATATTTACATGCTCAACGCTAAGAGTTTTTTATTTATTTATACTTGCAAATAAAAATTTTCAAGGATCATAAATTGTCCTGCTTTTACATTTTACGTTTTATACAGTCCTCCAAAGTCAACATAAGGGGTCTCAGTCCTGCGAGTAGTAGTGCAGGGCGAAGTACGACTGAGATTAATCTAAAACTGGGACAGAAATTTCGAAGTTCTGGAATTCACGAACTCACTCACAGACTCATGCACGATGCAGAATAATAGTTTTAGCCAGTTGCGTCAAAATGAAGATAGGTACCTATATGTGTTTAACTAGCTGGAATTAATAGATATATTATAATGGCACGAAGTTGCCATTCTGCAAGTGAGCAAGTGTGTTAAATTAACAACTTGGCTCATGTAAGTACGAACATATTGGAGATTTAGTCGAACAACCAGGAAACAACATACCTAATCCAGGTAGGTAATTAGTAATTTTGCTGAAGTGAAAGGAATTTGAGATACCTACCTTACTATTATAATAGGTACTGAAATTTATAAACAGAACCATTAAAAGATGTATTTTTCAATGGCCGAACTCCGGATATAAAACACCCGTGAAGAAATAAGAAGAGAACAGCAAGAGTCGTATACTCATAATTAATTATTCGCAGTCGCGCATTGTCATCATCAGTGGCTGACCGGTCGCAATTTGTCTGCAATAAGCTTCGTAAGTACTCACCAGTTTCGCTTGAGTCGCTTTTTCATGGTGAGGTGTACTTTTCATGGTGAGAAGAAGCCTGAGGCTAAACGTAGTCATAACGTCTTGGGTTTTCATTGCAAATAATTATGTGAAATAGAAATGAAAACAAAGTTGTTATCATTATTAATTTTTGTTATTTAAAATATAGTATTTATGCTAATTAAGTATGTACAATAAATTTAATATCCGGTTATTTGAATGATTTTAAAATTCAAACAATCAACACCCTGTACACAGAATTTCAGATTCATTTCAGACCTTCTTATTTCAGAGCTCATTATGGTTATCTCGTAAGAGATACAGGGTCCGTTAAATTAGAGCAAATATGCCATATTTTGTTGCCATCTCGAATCCGTCAAGATATTCAAGATATCTGTCACCGTTCCTGAAATATCCTGAAAAAACTGAAAAATAGAGATTCTTGCCATATCTTTTTATTATTGGAAATTATTGAATAATTCTTTGTAGGTTTACAAAAGCCGTTAAGAGCTACCTACCGGACATTTCAAAAATTTTCAAAGCCAACTAGATCCAAGAGTTTTCATAGCCAGCTTTTGTTTTTTCATTATGTATTAAAGAAATTATGGAAACATAAAATCATATTTAAAAAAGATTCTTTAAAATTTTCTTATTCTTTTTCGAGAAAGAAACAAAAGTTCCATCATCTTATGGTTATTTATAACATTCGGTTTTAGAAAGATTGTTTTTTTAATAAAATTTTTAAGATTTTTTTTGTGATAGATTTTTGCTTTCCTTTTTTTAAAACAGAATGACATGAAAATACAATATGGCGACCATAAGAAAAACTAAAGTTGACTATGAAAACTCAGATGGATAGATCTTAACGGTTTATGAAAGCCTACAAAAACTTATTTATTAATAATTGTCAAGGATAAGAAAAATATGACAAAAATAAGAAATCTCGATTTTTCAGTTTTTTTCAAGATATTTCAGGAACGGTTTCAGATATCTTGTATGTCTTCACGGATTTAAGATAGCTTTTCCGAGATACCCATAGTGAACTCTGAAATTAAGGACACCCGGAATTTCCAATTTTCCACAAATTTACAGTCGCTAAACAATCCTATAAATTATTAAATATTTTTTCATTGTTTAGTTTTTTACTTCGGTTTAGTACCCCACTAATATAATAGTGTTACCGGGAGCGGGAGCAAATATAAGACGTGACAACATGGAGGTTGATCACAGCGAAGTATTGTTGTAGCGCCGACAAGGTGGCTTTCTGATTGATTCTAGATGATTCTCGACCCACCAACTGCGCCAGATTCCAGCTCTCCACTGAGAACCCTAAACTCGAACGTTCAAGCAACGAACGGAACAATAAGCGGCGATCTCGAAATTGGAGAAGGAGGATCGGGTCAATTCATTTATAGGAAGATTCGCGATGGTGTAGAAACACTTTCCCTCATTTCTCTGGAATGATACTAGATGAAATTGCTTGGAATATAAAAAAATGGAAGGTCAGAGACGGGAAAATCAGTTGAGTTTACAAAGAGTTGATGGAAACGAGGTACCCTAAAGCGAGCGTTAAATACAAGCGATCTGGTTAGAAGGCGGGCGAAATAAAGAAATCTCAGCGGCGTTACAAGCGAAAATGAGTGATAAATTCAAAGCGATTGTAAAGTGAAATACCTATCTCTAGTTTGTACATAATTTTAATTTTAACGCAATTTAAGTTATAGTTTGAAAGTATTGTTTAGTGTATTTGATTAAATAAATATCTAAATATGTAAATCATTTTTGAATCCTTATTAATTTATCATACGTCATTTCTTGATCAAAGGATCTATGTACATAATATGAAGTTTTTATGTAGTTTTTACGCAACGCTCATTAGTTTGTTTGGTACCTATATAAAGTAAAAAATATTGAATGTTCATGTTTTTATAACAATGTAACACTGTTGTTTCAATTATATCTATAAGAGCCGAAATTTTTAATTAATCATGGGCTACGAATTCTTCATTGAACCGGAAAAATTCACAAGGTAAACTTTCAAGTAATAGACTCAAGGGTATAATAACATTTCTAATTTACGTTTTATTAAAAATATTATCTTGTGTTTGATACAAGCGTCGTTATTAATCGACGTTGTCGTTAAATGATTCATATACATATGGGAGTGAAAAGCTTTTAAATAGTTACCCCTGAAAATGGTGTGAGGATTCGAAACCAGTAAATAATAAAAATTATATTGTGGACTCTGACTAAACTTCTCAGGGTTTTTTTTATAGCTGAGGCGATGAGAATTTTTTTAATTAGAGATGGTTATAACTGGAAACTAAACCTATACCCCTATTATACTGTTTAAATAATTTACTGTTTAAACAATTGTTAAATTTTAGATTCTTTAAAAAAAACAAAAACAACCTTTTAGCCTTGTTAGAGAGCATCACTTTCATGTAAAATTAATTTTATCATTCATCACAATCAGAGAGGTGTAAGTGGGCTTTCTCTGTAAACAGGGAAAGCTAATAGATAATGTAATAAATACGTTTGCCGGCTTCATAAATTACTAGTTAGTCCTGCTAAAATTACAAGCTCGAAAGGCGCAAAACACAAAGACTATTTACATGAATTGGCATTCACACTCGTTTTAAACAAAATCAACGGAATGGTCCTTGCGTTTTCCAAGCCCTTTTTGTTGTATAAACTCAACGACTGGATTGAATTTGAAGCTCCCATTATTCACGTCAAAACAAAAGCTCCGAGGTGCTTAGTTCGTTGCCAAAATATCTCAACTTTAGGGCTATAAATAATATTTCATTTTAGATCGAAGTCTGCGCAGATTGCTCTGTTGTTCCAAGTATTTCAGATTATTATTACTACGTTAAAAAATCGGGGCGCAACTTTCTTAATTAAAAAAAAAACAAATACAAAATTAATTAAACATTTCATAATAGGAGTTCCAGCCATGTACCTATACCTTTCTACCTATACCTTTCTAAATTTAAAATTTCAATTAATTCTTATTTCACGTTTCTTATTTTAAAAAGTTATTTCTATGTTCAAACAATGAATTTTTCCGTTATATTATATTTTAGTTCTATGCGTTCTATTTTTCTTTTGTTCATTTTACATAACAAATCAAACCGATTACAATTCGTGATTAATTTTCGCGTAATCGGTTTACTGGAAAAATAAGGCATGGGCTTGCCTTGTCGCCGAGTATTTTGAACTCGCCAATGTCAAAAGTGCGGATAAGACAAAATCAAACGTAATGCGTATAAAATCGTATTTTAAGCATAAAAGACAGAATAACTTTTTTCAAGATCAGGCATTAATTAAAACAGGCCAAAAATGTAAACTTTTACGTATATCAACTTCTTATACATATACTTAGTTCTACATTATATGGAAATATTTTTTAAATGAAGTCCGTTATGAAGAAAACTTAAGTTCGATTTTGGCTGTAGTTACTAAAAAATCCTTTTCATCACAGAGCAACCTCAGTTTTACATTTTTGGAAATATTTCCTAAGCGATGCCTGATTTTGAAAAAAGTTACTTTCTCTTTTATGTTTAAACTACGATTTATACATGACGCTCGATTTTGGCTGTCCAGTTACAAAACACCTTGTACATAATTCCTTTGGACGCTCGAGGTTGTGTACAGCAAACAGCAAAGAGAGAAACGACTTTTTTATCAGTCTTTCTTGTAGTATATGTATAGCACAATTCGTAGTTACTGAACTGACATGTTACTGTGAGCATTAGTAATTGTATGTTGTTTCCATTAAAAAACTTCAATTATTGTATTTCAGTCTGGTCAGAACCAACCCCTGATGTACGTTCGTTCTCGTTCTCTGTGTAACCCGCAGAGACGTATAAAATTACTTCCGCTGAAATTAACGCGATATGGCTACCCGAAAACGGTTTTCTCGTCCATATCGCCTGTTCTTTGAGCTGCAAAAACTAACGATCGAGTTGTAATACGTCATAACACGGTGTTTTAACCCCCTGCTGACTCATATCGGTAATCGACTCGGGTGACACGCCAGGCTAGAGGGTGGGTTACGACGCACGTTAAGGTGTGACCTTCGCTTTATGGGTGCACCTTCTACATACATGTGCCCGACGTACACGCCCTGTTAGCCCTGGAAATCTGCATTGAATGGCATCATGTGGGCCATAAAACGCTGTATACCTCGCCTCTCGCTGGTTAAACATTAAAAGCGGACGGTAATTTATTTTAAATTGAAATCTTTCAGCTCGCTCTGGAAATTTAATATTTGGCTGAATATAGAAGGCATTCTATTATGGAGGTGGGTATGGCAAGAATTTCATGGTGAAAATTGCTCTCTTGGAACGTTTATAAAATGCTTTAAATTTCCTGCCAATTTTGGAATGACGGCTTGAATGTAATCTATTAAATGGAAATACTATTTAACGCTAGCTGTAGATACCTAATCTTTGTTTTATGGCTGCTGCGATGGAATATTTTTCTACTATACGACGACAAGACTAAAAACCTTCTTGCGCATCAATCGCAGAAATAGTGTATTTTTATGCGATTCAATAATAAATATTTTCTTCCTATTTTTTTTTTTATAATGAATATAATGAAAAAATAATCTGATTTTTTTTGGGAAAACTCCACCTACCTACCAAAAAAAAAAGAATTATACCATCTCGTGGTTTCGAACCCACACCAACAGTTTACTAAACATCGGTGTAATGAACTGAACAACAGTGGGTTTCGAGTTTGTAGTGTTGATCGCGTAGATAGGTATATGTAGTACGTCAGGTACCTATTACACACCTACAAATTTTATTTTTTAAACTGGTCGTATCTTTGTTATTAAAAAACCAATTTGAATACTTTTTTCACCTGCATGTAGGTGATTTAATTGTTGTTGCGTTTGCTCTTCTAATTTTCAGAACCATTCATAATTGAATGTGGAAAAAAATAAAAAAGAAATTGCGAACCCTTTCATTGATTTAATAATTTTATATAAGTGTAAGCTAATTTTGCACAAGCGAAAAACTTTTTTGTTTTTCGTTTAAAGTGCTACATTAATCGAGGCGAATTGAAGCTAAGACATCAAATTATATGTTAAAGCAAAAAAAAAAGGAAAATTTCGGTTCAACTTCTTCAAAAATGGACTCATAAACGGTTATAGAATTGACACATTTTCACCCTTTTTCCTACCCACGACACTGGCTTATTAATGGAAAATATGCTAATTTTATTGAATTAACTCAAATTTCCAATAATTTTCTTCAAATCCTGTTAATTTTATTTCAAAGTTTTTTTGCCATCTTGCTCATACAGGGATTCAAAAATAGTCAATTTTCCAAAAAATTAAAATAGCCGCCATTTTGAAACGGCTCGGCGGATTTTGCTCAAGTGCAATACCAGACCACTCCTTGTGGACATCTTACTCTCACAAAAATTTCAGCCCCCTAAATTGAAAACTGTGGCCAGAAACCGTGCCTCAAAGTCCGGATGTATGGAATTTTGAAAGGACACCCTGTAGAAGTAACGTGACTTTTGGAAATTTTTTCAACGAAAATCTAAAGTCATTCCAAAGCTTTACAAGAATCCAAAATTTCGTTCACTAATCTTGAAAGATAAAGCTACAGGAGCGTTTTGAAAATCGAAAAATCGTGATTTTGGAGAAATAAATAAATATATATATAAATATATATATATATAAATATATATATATATATATATATCGTGGGCAGGTGAATTTTGGAAAACCACTTTTTCGTAATCTGGGGGTCATGATCGGTGGACATTTGATGAGTTTGGGTGATTTTTGGAAAGTGATGTCGTCCTCAATAGTGTATTTTTTGTTAAAAAATACACTAAAAGACGATCCCGATGAAAACTCTGACAGTAAGGCAGACTACAAGCTTTTAATCTCTCGTTTACGTCGTCGCAGATCGTCACTGCAATGCTGAGAATGCATCTGATGTTCGAAACAATTGCGAATTGATTAAATTAGAAATTTATTCGTGTTCTCTTTTAGGTCACTTATTTTAACGCTTACTAGAAAATTTGGATAAAATGAAAGAATCATAATATGAAGGAGGTCCAGCTTTTTTCTTGCAAAATTCATATTTAAATAGTAAATTTAGTAAAATATTAAGGCGTTAATTGGAAGTTGACAAAATTATAAGCTTATCCAGGCGGGTGTTAATGAAACAGCCAATATTATAAAGGCTCATTATAAGCTAACGGGCAGATTTCTGTGCTCGTTTTTGAAGCTAATATCGACGTCAAATGACTTTTATTGACATTTTTGTAATTTCTTTCATGTCAAGTATATAGATAAAATTAAAAAATTTCCACTTAAACTCGATACCTTCTTCAGAAATGGCCACAGAATTCTGCAGAATATCTTGAAAACAGTGCCTTCCTACAACAAAAGCGTAAGATGAAAAAGTAAAGTCAATTGCGTAGAAAATATTTGATAAAAAAGGTAACAACACCTCAGATATTCGCCACTGGATTGAATAATTTATATTCAAATGGCTATTCTGATCAGCCATTTTTTAGATATTATTTTAGATATAAATTTTTCACCTATTTTTGCATTTCCTACCTGCTCTTTAAGTTTGTAACCCATATTCATTAACACGCTGTATATTAAACTTTTTACCCACTAGAAAATGTACTATCTAAATATAAATTTTCCGGGAAAATAATTGGGACATAGTACCTATAACTACCACACCTGAAGGTGCTACTTTAGAAGTAGCGAAACATGAGTTAGGTATACATTTTAATCCATCACTAATATACCTACATACCTTTTAGGAGCATTTCCAAATAAAATGCATCATTTATCATTATCAATATTAATCACAGAAGTTAAAAAATCAAGAATGTTGGAATTAAACGACTTCCACATCCACCACATCCACAATTCCACATTAAAGTCAAATTAGAAAATTAATTCAATAAATCGATTTAAACTATGCGGAATCTGATGTCGTTATATCTACATTCTTGTTCAAACATTTTGTCAGCTAGCTGTTCAATAAATACTGGAGAGCGCAATTATTATTGAAATGGTTATTTTTGCCCTCAATTGTGGTTTTTTATTGGTCTTGGCCTTGGCCATCCTATGTAAAGAAGCATTTTCAAGCAGTTCTTGCATACATTTTTTAATAACTGAAACATCCAATAATAATTAAGTAATGTTCCCATCGAAATTTTCAACTGACTCTTTGTACAATTCGCAACAAAAGAAAAACTCCCTTGATGCAATAAGTTATTAAATTCACAGTTTAAAGCCACAGAAACGACACCAACGTTTCGCTGCATTTTCAGCTCATCCGTCTCTATATTATCAACCAAAAACACAACCAGGACAGGAGTGTTATTTTCATTTACTATTTTCATTACGTACATCACATACTGCTGCAATTCAATTAATAGGAAAAAAAACTTCCACCTGAACCTCTACACGTTTTTACCTACCCCCAACATTGAATTGAAGCGGGCTATAATGTGAACTGCATTTCCGTTGATTTCCAGTACCTCTCCCAAACGCAATCTCTTTCTCGCGTATCGTATGAAAGGGGGTGGTGATGGTGATATTAATCACTATTCACGTGGCGTATGCCAGGAATCTCCAGCATGGTATGGTAAGTTGGCAGTCCTGTCACACTCATTGCAAGATAGTTCAGAACCAACTCAGGTAATTGATTTACTTGCTAGATTGCGCCTCAGAAGCGAAGGAGAATAGAACAGCAAGTCTTGACAATCAGATAAATAGTTACAATCTGTTTTGTTATAAAACTATGTATGTACTTCTACCTACATGGAAGGAGCATCAGATGTCTTCACTTTGGTAATGAAACAAAGCGAAGTACCTATTCTTATTACTTTCTCGTATTATTTTCATTATCACTCACTAATAATAAAAATAGTATATTATTAAACGAGCATATAATGGGGGCTATTATCCACGAAGGTTAAGTTTATGTCACGAGCGTTAGCGAGTGACATAATTTAACCTGAGTGGATAATAGCTCATTATATGCGAGTATAATACTATACTTTGTCCACGACTGCTATTTACTTTGATTCCAAAAATTTATTTTAAACAATGAGAATGAATGAATTTTCTTGGTCGTCTTCCAGTTCATAAAGGTGTTGTATACAGTTAAATAAAGATTTCGGGATTTCTTAGGCAACAAATTCAGGTAAGTTACCTTTGCTGCTTCCGTTATCTCCGGTGGAGTACACAGTATTTCGTCCTCACTATCAATTATTTCCATTTTAATTTTTAACTAACTAAATTATTAAACTATAAGTTGGTAATCCTGGTATTGAAGTGGTTGATGAGATTTGTAAAATAATACGCATGCCCCTCGGAACAGCTGATGGTCATGCTGTGTGTTGCCAGATTCACTGGTATTTACCAACAGACCAAAATCGAAAATTATACCGTAGTATTAGCACAATTAACAGTTTAGAATTACTCGCCCTACATATAAATTTCATATAATTAAACTTAAACTATGTTCCCCTCACTTTATAATCTTAATATCTAATTTATAAGCTTGTAATAGTAATTCTTTTAAAATTCACCATATCTGTTGGTAAATACAAGTGAATCTGGCAACACACAGCATGGCCATCAGCTGTTTACAGTGACATGCGTATAATTTTCCCAATTTCATCAACCACTTTCTATAGGTTACCATAAATTAATTACAATACATGGGCCTAGGTACTACCTACTTAATAGTTAGATTATGATGAAATTTAATTTTAGCCTAGAGTGCCTAACCTACAGATTAATTATTATGATGAAGAATGTTACTTCCAACGAATGATATTTTTTAGGTTTGATTTTTGACCTATTATTTAAGGTTAGTAATAAACAATTATTATTCTAACAGAAATAGTAGGTACCTATGCTAGTAGTTATGACGTTTCAAATTGACAACAATTTATGCTTTGCTTGTCATGTCATGTCAATGGCTTATTTACTTGATATAATATTCTATTTAATTTTAACTTTTTTGCGCATTAAAAACCAGATCAAACTAATACTTTAAGAAGATTTTTATGATTGGCATAAGGCTAACTAATTAAAGTGCCTGCTTATTGCCTAAACGTACTGATAAATGCTTGCCAGAGACTAAATATAGACCGCGTGTCCTTAGCAATTCTAGACCAGTGAATAATGATTATTCACTGGCTATTATCCACGGGTTATAATTCACGTGAATTATGACTATGCTTATGCATTAGAAAACTCATTCATAAGGTACATATTATACGGTAGTCGTGGACAAATATATAAATGTATACATAGTTATTTGTAAATCACTAGAATTCTAGGATGGTCCATCACTATATCCACCCGCGAAATAAACGTTAATTTTAAAGATAGAAAAATTTAAACTTTGAGGATTATTGTAATTAATATGAAACCATAGAATGACATAAGTAATCAGTTTAATTAATTTTTTTCGTTCGGCCACCGGAACGCGGTAATTTGGTGAAAAGGTGACCAAAATAAATTAGATTTTTCTTCCATACATTAGTAGAAATCGATTGATAAACTCAAAATAGCTGAGTAAAAATATTTAAAAAAAATTAATTACAAGACTTTAATTATTAAATAAAATACATTAAATATGGAAATGACAGATAGAATCATTGAGATATGGTAGTAATAAGAGTGATCAAGAATCTGAAGGGGGTTATTATAGGGATTACGTAAGATTTTTCAGAAGTAAATTTCGTGAAATCCTGCATGTTGTAAGAAATAAAAATACTTTGAGAAACTCTAATTTTTTTTTAAATTTTTTCCAAATTATAAAACATGATAATTATTATTGAGTAAACTTAGGTACCTATACATCAAGGCCGAAATAATTTGCAGTAACTGATGTTACTAAAATTACAATCTCAGAGAAGCGGCAAGCTTACGTTTGGTGGAACATTTTC
Organism: Malachius bipustulatus; assembly: GCA_910589415.1. Taxonomy (NCBI): domain Eukaryota; kingdom Metazoa; phylum Arthropoda; class Insecta; order Coleoptera; family Melyridae; genus Malachius; species Malachius bipustulatus. The sequence continues at coordinate 18,000,217 of OU342634.1, forward strand.
ATACTGATGGGAGAAGCGGCAAAGAGGAAATGTTCCTCCAAACGTAAGTTTCTGCTTGTCGCTTCTCCGAAATAGCTTTTTTAGTAATGTCAGTTACTGCACATTGTTTAGGCCGTGAGGTATAGGTACTAATAATTGTTATCTTATTAGAAAAGTAACTTACCGTTTCACCGAAGTGATCTGGTTCCTTCATACCATCTCTCTTATTGTAAGTCCCAGCACCTGGAACAAAAAAACATTATAAGTATAGTCACATCGAAGAAAGTGTTTTTTTTTTTATATTAGAAATAAGATATACAGAGTGTATCTTATGAGAGAGAGAGTATCCTTCTGAATTCGAAAAATAAAAATAATATTTTTGCCAGTGACATTAACGCAAAGTCATATTGTTCATCTTACTTGCCGTATGCTTAGCATTTTAATAAACACATCAGTGTAAGATTTTTTTTTAGAATAGGTGCCTACCCAAATGAGACATATGGTATAAGTACCTACTTACCCCACTCATCCAAATTCCAAATGAGATTAAAAATTTACAAAATTTCTTTTTGATTGTGATATGTTTTTTGGGTTTCTTGATTTTTTTATACCAAATGACATGAAATAAGAATAAGGCGGCCATAAAAAACAAAACAAGTAACTAATAAAACCACAGGATCTAGTTTATTATTTCTATTTTAATTTTTTATGTTCCCCCAATAAACCCCCACCTCCAATCCTTAGGGGTGACTATGAAATTTATATTGGGGGTGGGGGGATAGCTTTTATGTCCAACCGATGGCCCTTTCCAAGCCAAACAACTTTTGACTCTTGCAATTTTCCCCTGAAGCCCGTTTTTTAGTCATAAGAAAGTACATAAATGTATACTTATTTTTAAAAGTCGGTTTAAAGACGTAGAAGTCACCTCCACTTCTACCAAAGATGAGGGTGGTTTATTGCTTAAAACGATGTCCCCCTCCAAAATGGATAACTTTTGTCTGAAACTTTGTTTTCAGAATGATGCCCCTCCCCAATGATGGCAAAAAAATTTTAAAATGTATCACACTAAAAGAACTCATTCATTCAGCCTTTATTTAAAATAGTTTAATAAGACGCCTACATAAATCCGAGCATAAATCAATGGGAATGGTAGGTAGGTAAAATTTGAGTCTACAAATTTTATGAAGAGCATGCATATAGGTATAATAATTTCATGAATAAATCCTCAGAGATCTATAGATTCGGCAAAATATGCGGAACAAGGAATCTGCAGAGTTGATGTCATGGAAGCGTTATATAAAAGGACTCTAAATAGAAATTCTATGATTCCCTTTTCCATGATGTGTCCTATAGAAAAGTCGTTTCCATATCAATCGAGCGTTTAGACGAGGACTTTTCAGAATATACAGGGATATCATTTATCACACTATAGAACTTGCCTGCGAATGCTGCTGACATTTGAATTCATATTTACAGTCTAAATTGGCTTTGTCCGATCTCCGAGTAATCATTCCCTGATGGTTTTTGCATCTGTTACAATTTTCTCCGTTCTCACTTCGTATCACGTTTAAATCTTTTTCGAGTAGGTAAATAAATCTATCTTCAATTCTGGTTGTTTTCCCAAGCAACTCTGATTATTATAATCATAACAAGCTCTAACGCGAAAGCTTGTGTTGTCTTAATTAGTTCATTTTAATCCCAAAAACGTTATACATTTAAATCAACTTCCTTACTTTTCGTTTCCCTGGAGAATTTGTTTTAAGTAATCCAACAGTAGAATTTTAATTAGCGATATCAAAAGACTGCCTACACCCTATACACGAGCGCCGGTTCTTGTATTCTAATTTAACGGTTGAAATAGCAGTCCGTCGACGTCTCTTGAAATCTGAAAGCTTGGAAAATTACATTTCCGTCTCCAGCGCGGAATGATCTTCCAGTGATGCGCTCCATCCAGGATTCACATGTCTTGATATGATGTGTGTTCGACATCAGTGGTTCCTTCCTATTACAAGTCAGTACTCTGCGTATTATCGGCAGGTTGGCTGACAAATTGCTTATCCACGAAAATGTGTGCAGGTGAATCTAATCATTCAGAATCACTTCATACGAAATATTGATTGTTAGATCCGTTCCGCTTTATCCATAAAAAAATTGCAACGTAGGCTTTCATAAAAAAAAAACTTTTAATATACCCTGCCGCTAACATGAGTTATGTTAATAATAAAAAAATGTCATTTAATTTTTTGAGATAATGTGGAAGATTTGCTTTCAAAGCTTTAATACGGTTACGACTAAGTCGGACAGTTAGCAAATTTTAATTCCACTTGTTGCAAAAAGGTATTCATAAAATTTTGCAAGGTCTAGTTACCGTTATACAGTAGCTCATTCAACTCTATGCGAAAACTTTAAAGTACGGGAATGAAGCGCTATCTCTGTGAATATTTTCACGCAGTGGCGTAGCTTCAGATTTGGGGCCCCCCCGCCAAATATTTTTGACGGGCCCCCACTTAAAGTTTTCTCCATTGGTGATTCGTGATTATAAAATTAAATTTTATTAGCATATTGTATATAATCAATAAGGTGGACCTCCGGGGGGTTTGGGGGGTACGGAGTATCCCCCAAGAGTAAAGGGGGGTTCGGGGGGGGATCCTTTTTCAGGGAAATTTCAGAATAAGTAATTCCATTTAGGAAAAAGTACTAATTTTTTACAAGCTTACTAATATTATTAGTATTATTAGTATTATTATTAATATTAGCTTTTAGAATTTTTGTCTTTTAAAGGTTAATTTATTAGGAGTTAGGTTCTTTGATGAAAGTATTATTTTTTTTTAAGATTTTTATAAAAAAACGAAACGCACCAGGAGCCCTTTGTGGGGTGCCCTACAAAATAACTAATACATCACAGTAAATAAACACCATACAGCAGTACAGCACACCGAAAAAATTATCAAAATTTAAAAATAAAAAGCATATTATGCATAATAAATGTATTCATTAAAGACTAACAATAACGTTTTTCATTTATAATAGATAATTTATTCACAGGGAGACCTTCAAGTCTAAATTGCAAGTCTTGAAATTACCTTTTGTGTATTTGATTTAACTTTTTCTGAATTTGAATTAACTTTTTCTGAAATAGAGGTATCTTTTTCTGAATTTGACATTGAAAAGGTATAGAATAGCTAGATACTATAATATTGCTAAAATAATTTTATTTATAAGCACAAAAGTAACCTCAATAATTAATTAACTATTCACGATTCTTCACAAATAATTAAGTGTCTTTTCAAAAAAAAAAAAAACGCAACACAAAAGCGCACGAAGTAATAGCCACTTCACTATATAGTTACTATGTAAATAACAAAAAATAAACTTTAAAATGTATAACAAAAATAATATAGAAAATAATTTAAAATGTATAAAAAAGCCGTTTGTAAACTGTAAACACAGACTGTACGTTCCGTACAGACGAAGATCAACTAAACTGGCAAAGTAGCAAACTCGGTTCATCGGCAGTTGTGAAACTTTAAGAAAAATATAACAAAGTAGCAATAAAATCTACAGATGTTGATATTTTTAATAAATTTACTGCCCTTTGTGATCCCATCATAAGAAATCTAGTCATGCCAGAATAGATTATTTGTGAATTTATTTATTTATTTCTTGAAACTACTTCAAATATTTTTGCCACATTACTTATGTATAGTCTTAAATTAATTGTATTTAATAAGAATTAAAATTAAAATAAAAAAATTTAAAAAAAATAACTAAATCTAATTAATAAAGTGTACCTTATAGGTGAAAGTTTTTTAAGCGCAAGAGGTTTTTTCTAAGTAGAAATTAATTCTTTAGAGCTCCGGGCTCCGGGATCCGGGTAATGTCCGAAAAGTGCTACAGAAAATCTGTTCCACTTTAGCGAGACATCAATACATACCTACTTCAATCATTGACAATTTCGAAAATGATTCAGAATAATAAGTATAATCAAAGAAAGTTATGATAAAACAAGTGCCGAAAATGAGTTTGATTACAGTTCTGAGTAGCCCCAACCCCCGAACAATTCTATAGAAAAATTCTCTTCTACTTTCCAAGGACCGAATAGTTTCATATTAATAATTATTAATTTTCAATAAATTGCGAAAATGATTGTCAATGATAATGTAATTGACGAGATAACTTTTTATTGTATCAATTAGTTTTTTTATAATAAATGCAATATTTTTACTTTTATGCAATAATAATTTGCAATAGTATTTATGCAATTTTTTCAAGAGCTTATTTTTTTTACAAAAAATAATTACATCAGATATAGGTATTATATGAGTTCCTAGGTGTTCGGACTTTGTGAATGAACCACCTGTTTGTCTGCGCCGCCCGCCGCCCAAATGTTAGACACTTTACCATCATCTTTCAGTCTATAATAGCTATTTTTATTACTTTGTTTTTTGTTTGCTATGCACCCTTGTCCTTAATCGGGAACAGGTTTAAATTTTATGATTGGTTTCCTATTATACTCTACATATTTGTGTTGTGGGCTTGTGGTGGTGAGGTGACTGAAAGAAAGCGAAAGCACTGAAAGCATATATCACATTCCATTGCCGCTCTTAGGGCCGGTTGTTCGTACGTCAGTTAAAAATTTTGAGATAACTACTGATTTTAAAATGCCCTGTATTATCAAACCATTGGTCTGATATTTCTGAAAATGAATTCTGCTCGCATTGAGAAGAGTTAATTACTGATTAAAAATACAAGATCATTAATTATATTCGCCGTATTTTCAAAATTTGCAATTTAAAATCAGTAGTTATCTCAAAATTTTTAACTGACGTACGAACAACCGGCCCTTAGTTAGCCCATGCTGGAGTAATAAAATAACAGGGATGATTTCATATATAATCATTTTTTGTTTTATATTATCCTATTATAATCATCCTGAGATTACAATAAGACCAGAATAACTTTGCCTCTGGTTCTGAGAATTACTGTTGAAGATGGGTGGGTTATATTAGAAATGTACTGTATTCGTCATTACTGGCATAATTTCAAGCTTTATTTATTATTTATTATTGTTTCTAAATTCGTAATATAATTATTAATGTCGTCAGTAGTTGTCAGTTTAAATATGCTTAAGAGTAATACTTATTTGATTTTTTGATTTGGGGCTCTTTTGTGGGCCAAGCCTGGGTCCAGAGCTCAGGGCCCCCTTGACGTCGGGCCCCCCCGCGGCCGCGGGGTTTTGCGGTACTGTAGCTACGCCACTGTTTTCACGTCATGCTAAGTCAACTTGTATATACTTCCGCTTCAGGAAAAATGTAATTTCATTCATTATGCAGCAGGATTAGTTTTTATATCCCTTAATGAAGCCATTAATATACGTCTGAATTACTGAAGAAATCCTACTAATGCAGATTCAGCTTCAATAACTTTCAAAGAAACGACGAATTGTAAAAAGAAAACTTGTTGAAAAACGAAGGATAATGAAATTCCTAAAGAATAATATCCAAATAACTGATATTTGCTTTACGGTTATGACGAGGGGGTGTTCACTCGATGAAACGTGTCGAAACATACTAAATATTTCCACTATTTCCACATTATTTCCACTATTTCCCTATTATTTCCACTGTCACCTATTTCCAAATATTTTTGTTTATTTTTTTATTAAATGAAATTGTAACATTGTGCGGGTGATAGCGCAGCCGTTTAGGTCACTGACTGAAGTCGTTGACGCTGTCACCGTCTGAGGTTCGAATCCCAGCTCGGTATGTTTGTGCTCGTTTATATAAAATGATTTATTTCTTTAAATGTTTCTGTGACTATATGAGCTCGGTCTTGAAGCGAGTGGAGCGATTGTATGTCTTACCTACACAGTTAAGACGGATGATCCCTCCTAAAAAAATTGTAACAGTAAAAACAAAAATGTCAAGAATTACAAAATGTCATATCGTAGCAAAAAATGGCCTTGAAACTTAATAATTGAACTGTAACGGTGAATCGTTGTTAGAATTAGGAATCATTGAAAGCCTGTTTCCATATTCATTATTAATAAATCGGGGCCGTATTGAAAAAAAAAACAATTAATATTGGCAAAAAATATTGCTACGAGTTATAAAACGTCAGATTGAATTATTGACTCTGTCATATTGAAAGTAAAAAGTTGCAGTCAAAAACAATAATTAAATTCAAAAGTAATTAATTCAAAAAAATAATTCAAAAAGTATCTTTTTCCAAAATACAGGGTGTTACTAAATTTAAGAATGGCGTATTCCTGGGCCAATTGAAAGTCGAAAATATATTTTTTAATGGACTATCATGAACCTACCATGACGGACAAACGAATGCGCGAAAAAATTTGTTAATTTTTTTTATTTTGTGGTGCCAACTTTACATTTTCCAAAATATAAAATCATCAATAATGAAAAATATGCGTGAGTGGAGAAATCAGATGACTGGACAAACGCGGACCACCTATGGACAAACGACCTATGGTTAAATTTTTTTTACGTATTAGTGTATTTTTTAACAAAAAAATACACTATTGAGGACGACATCACTTTTCGAAAATCACCCAAACTCATCAAATGTCCACCGATCATGACCCCCAGATTACGAAAAAGTGGTTTTCCAAAATTCACCTGCCCACGATATATATATATATATATATTTATATATATATATTGATACGTGTTAAGCTGTGACTTCCGTTATGTTGAGAGGGCGACCTGACTTCCCTAGCAACCGATAATATATAAACAAAAATTTTTGCATATATGGAATGAGGGGAAGCTGAATAACAATAATATCAAAAGAGGGGTAACGATTTTTCAAAAAAAAAAAATCGTATATAAGCTGTTCACGCAAAATACGAACTGGCTTCCAGACAATTTTATAGCCTAGTTTGATGACAGATACGTAGTGGCGTCCAGAAGTGTTGCCAAATATCCGGAAGTCACATAGGCGAATGTATACCACTTTATATGAATAATTTAAAGTATAGCTGTGTATGTTATGTACCTACCTATCTTGTTTCGAATACACGACCTTAAATGATTCGAGATGGAGATTAGTAAATTCATACGGATTTGTCAATGGATAAATATTTTATGAACTGAATGTTTTTAGCAGTGCCGAACCGATCAATTTTTTTTTTCAGTAGAGTAAAGGCTTAAGTAAAAAAACATACATCGTTTCAGAATAATTAGCAAGAGAACGGGCCTTTGAAAAACTTTTGAAATCACTTTGATATCTTATAGAAAGCATTATACATACAGTGCTTCCCAAAAGTAACGGATAAATTCGATAAAACGGAGAGGGCTGTTTTTTTGAAAAAATAAAAAAAACAGGTCGATTTTGTTTTTGAGTTGTTCAACTTTTGACATAATATTTGGGTATACAGGGTGATGCGCGAAAAAGTGGTGACGTCATCGGCATTTTTTTAAATGGCAACCCTTATTTTTTATTCCATTTTTTGATACTTCATTTAATTGCCAGTATGGTAATGTAATCAATTTGTAACCTTAAATAAGGAAATTTCTGAGAAACAGCTTGTGAGTCGAAATTGTGCACTTTTTACTGATGTGAAAATCGGAACATTAGCGATAAAAATAAAAAAATATCAAATAAAAATTACTGTTTCCATGGTAATTTTATAAGATCTGTCTATTAAATTAAGTCTATCAAATTGAATCTGTTAAATTAAATTAAATTAAATCTATTAAATCTGTGGAAATTAAGTTATTTTCTCCGAAATTTCCTTTATAAACGTTACAAAATGATGACATTACCGTATTGGCAATTGGATGAAGTATCAAAAAATTTAATAAAAAATAAGGGTTGCCATTTAAAAAAATGCCGATGACGTCACCACTTTTTCGTGCATCACCCTGTATACCCAAATATTATGTCAAAAGTTGAACAACTCAAAAACAAAATCGACCTGTTTTTTTATTTTTTCAAAAAAACAGCCCTCTCCGTTTTATCGAATTTATCCGTTACTTTTGGGAAGCACTGTATAAAAAGTAATTCAAAAGCATTTTAACTAAAAATTATATTAAAGTGTTTGTGAGATAGCTGATCAAAAATAAAATGTTATAAAAATAGAATTTCAGAATGACTGATCAAATATGGCCGGATCAAAAAACTGATTTATTAAAAACGGCTATAATAATAATTATAGAACAAAAAAAAAATCAATAGGTATCTCGATATAAAAGCTATAAATCCCGAGCCCCTGCTCAATATGCTCATATGCTCTAGGTATCTCTCTCTAACTTTCAAACAAATTTTTTCTAATTCATGATTATAAGCTACATCATAGCTAAATTTTAGCTTGAGAATATAAATTAAAATAAAATCAAAAAAATACTCGTATATATTTTTCACTGAATGTACTGTTTTGAGGTCCTATTATAAAAATATATGAGTTAGACAAAGCAATTTTTTTTGTTGTTTTTGTTAAAGCTATCTAAGTTAATTTAACAATGAATTTCACGTAATTCGGACTAAAAGAAATTTGATTTTTGTTTAAAAAATAGAAAAATATATCTATTCAACTTTTTCAATAAAACTAAACAGATCATTTTAAAGTAAAAGTTTCAAGCTTATCAAACTGTACCTGTAAAGTTTCACCATCACATTTTTTTTACTAAAATTATCGGTCTTTGTAAATGACCAACAAAATCAAATTTGTCACTTTTGTAAGTTTGAAATAATTTTGTGCTCTGTATTTTTCAAACTAAAACTTGAAGATTTTTTTTATATCACTCACATCTATTAATGTCATTTCAATAGTGAAGTGTGGAAGTTTCAGATATTTATTGTAAGAATTTAAAAAATGGCGTATGTTTAATTGATTTTGTTAAAAATTTTACTTTGTATACGTACATACTATTCTTGTAAATATTTTTTTCAAACTTGAAAACAAATTGTTAGGTGCAAGTCTCTCATTTAAATTTTTGCTACCTAGCTCAATTTGTAAGTATTTGTAACTGAAAATCGAAAATTTTCAACTTCAAAGCAGTGTAGAAATAGAACGGCTCAAGATATCTAAAAACCGTTTACGTGTCCCTATCTTAACTTTTCACATAGTATCCTATACTATGTTGTTTAAAATTTAATACAGGGTGATGAAAAAACGGATAATTTTCATCACCCTGTATTAAAATTTACTCCGCATAATGGGATATAACATGAAAAGCTAGGATAAAGACATGAACCATTTTTAGATATCTTGAGTCGTTCTAGTTCTACACTGCTTTGAAGTTGAAAATTTTCGATTTTCACTTGTTTATAACTCATAAACCGCTCAATCTAAATTCCAATGGTGAAAACCACCTGTATTCGATTTCTTCAGACATTTGAAAAATTAAATATTTTACAGGATGTTCCCGTTAAAATAACGGAGTATGTGTCAACTTGCGGTATTTCCGGAAGTGCGGCCATCTAAAATATTTTCATTGAATTTCTCGTGATCACTTATGTCTGGAAATTTTTTATTTTGAGGTTATAGGCCCATTAGTTTCCGAGATACGGTCGCTTACCTACCTTAATGAAACACCCTGTATACAGTGCATTTATTTTAATCGTTGCCATAGGGAATTTCATGTTAAAGTTACAATTCCACCCTATGTTAACTTATGTTGCCTGGCAGCTTAGAAATCGTTTTTATTTTTCAATAATAGTCCATGTCATCTACTTCACAATATAGCCTGTTAGAAAAACCGACTTTTGTTTAATATAATTATACAGGGTTGTATAACTATTTCGGGGCTTACTACAGGGTCAAAGATATCGGAACCGGCTACAGGGTCGTTTAAATTGTGCACAATTTTATACTTACTTCGAATCTGAAACAGAATTTCATATAATTGCAGATGTGCAAAAAAAAATTGAAAATTTTATTCTTCTTTTTCCGTAAGAAATTTTTTTTCACAGATAGTTCGCTTTGAGGTTTTTTATATTAATTCGGCGAATATAATTTTTTTTTCTAAAAAACTAGAATAAAAAAATCTAGATTAGAGTTTTCGTTTTCCAAATTTTTATTAGACCGAACGACATGAAAAACAATAGATATCGCATCCGCTATAGGAAAAACAAAAGTAGACTATGGAAACTCTTGAATCTAGTCGACTTTGAAAATTTTTGAAATATCAAATGGATACGCCTAATAACGACTTTTGTGAACCTACAAAAATATTCAGTTCATTTTCAACAGCAATAAATAAGAAATTTCGATATTTTAGTTTCGAAATAGTTATGACTCTATTAAATACCTAATGTATGAGTATACAGTGTGTCCAGTGGAAGCGGCAGTACATGGGGATCTTGGAAACGGCAAGAGATACAGGCTCTGTTAAATTAGAGAAAAGTTGCACAATTTGATGCTTAATAAGATTTTTTCGAATATTTTCAGTCATTGCTGAAATATCCTGAAAAAACTGAAAAATCAAAATTTCTTATTTTAGCCATATCTTTTTTATAATTGAGAAGTAATGAATAATTTTTTGTAGGCTTACATAAGCCGTCAAAAGCTATCCATTTGACATTACAAAAATTTTCAAAGCCGACTAGATCCCAAAGTTTTCATAGTCAACTTCTATTTTTCTTTTGGCCGCCATATTGATTTTGTATGTCGTTCGGTGTAAAATAAATCAAGGAAACCAAAAATTAATAACATGAAATAAAATTCAAAAATTTTATTATTCTTTTTTCAAAAAAAAACATTTTTTCACCCAATTACATTAATATGAAGTCATATTACTTGCTTTATGTTTTTTTTTTAATTTTTATATGATATTCGGTATGAACATTTATTTTTTTTTGGAAAAAAGAATAAAATTCTTGACATTTTTGTTATCGAATGTTATTAATTTTTAATGGTTTCCTCGATTTATTTATTTTATACCGAATGACATAAAAGATCAATATGGCGGCCATAAGAAAAACAAAAGCTGGCTACGAAAACTCTTGGGATCTAGTCGGCTTTGAAAATTTTTGTAACGTCATATGGATAGCTTTTGACGATATATAAGCCTGCAAAAAATTATGCATTATTAGTTTCCAATAATAAAAAAGATATGGCCAAAATAAGAAATTTAGATTTTTCAGTTTTTTCAGGATATTTCAACAACGACTGAAAATATTCAAAAGAAAAAAAATCAGTTTCTTATTAAGCATCAAATTGTGCAACTTTTCTCTAATTTAACCGACCCTGTATCTCATGCCGTTTCCAAGATCCCCATGTACTGTGAAGTATAATTAAATTAAACAGAGTCCGATTGTTCTGACAGGTTTTATTGTGAAGTAGATAACACGCGCCTCGCTGATTGCACGATTATTGAAAGCTAAAAACGACTTCTAAGTTGCAAGATAACAGAAGTTAGCATGGGGTGTGATTTTTACATGCAAAGTAGGTGGTAATTACAAAATTAGCTAATTAAATCCTAATGGCGAAGGTAGGTTCAGGGGCCTGTTTCACAAAACACTATTAACTATTTATTATTAATAGTAATAGAGCTCATAATATAAGGGATTTTCAATAGTTTTTCTCAAAATAATGGTAATAGTCTATTAAGTAATAGCTTATTAATGAACTATTATTTACAGTTTATTTCAATTATATTAGTCGGTCAGTGTTTCACAAAAATTGATATGATAAAAATAGAGACTATTATTAATAACTCATATTTTTGTGAAACAGGCTCCTGGTCGGTAGGTAGGATATCAATATATTCACCAGGATAAAATATGTAATTGGCTTCCGAGTCCAAGTAAGAATCTTGGAACTTGTTTTCATGCAGACTTTACCAGTGAATGGAAAATGAATTTAACAACGAAACGAGGCCAAATTTATTGCTTTACGGCGTTGCCAAAATTGGATGTCACATCGTATGTCCTATTGTACATAAATGGTCATTTATATAGCATATATGATGGAAGTGAGAACGTTCAGGCCGTAACTGCAGTAAAACGCGATGCTAGCGTCAGCGGATTATTGTGGAACTAAAATGTTATCTTGAGGGTACCAGGGGGTCTAAATCACTTCCACAAAAATTTTTGCATACGGACTGCTAACGCCATCTTGAAGCTATATATGCACTCAATAAGGCGAAACGTTGTGACTTCCGAAATCGGAAGCCACAACGTCATATATGAAGTGACAACGAATTATGCGTATCTGATTTTGAAGTCACATAGTACCTTCTATCAATATATATATATATATAAATATATATATATTTATATATATATATAAAGGAAATGATTATTGGGCTTTTTCTCTTAAAATGCACTCCACGGCAACCAGCAACAAAAATCCAAGCAGATCCGGAGCCACGGACAGCGCTGTTTCGGCCTTCTTTGGCCTCTTCAGCGTAGCACACCGAGAACGCAAGGTGTGCTACGCTGAAGAGGCCAAAGAAGGCCGAAACAGCGCTGTCCGTGGCTCCGGATCTGCTTGGATTTTTGTTGCTGGTTGCCGTGGAGTGCATTTTAAGAGAAAAAGCCCAATAATCATTTCCTTTATATTTATTAATTACTCTCTAAAGATTTCTATTTATCCTTTTTATATATATATATATATTTTTCCAAAATCGCGAAATTTATATTTTAAAAACGCTCCTGTGGCTTTATCTTTCAAGATTAGTGAACGAAATTTTGGGTCCTTGTAACACTTTGGAATGACGTTGGATTTTCGTTGAAAAACTTCCCAAAAGTCCCATCACTTCTACAGGGTGTCCCTTCAAAATTCCATGAACCCGGTTTTTGTCATCTCATTTCAGGTCGCAGTTTTGAATCTAGGGGGCTGAAATTTTTGTGGGAGTAAGATATCTATAAAAACTGGTCTGGTATTGTACTTGAGCAAAATCGGTCGAGCGGTTTCAAAATGGCGGTCATTTTAATTTTTGAAAAATTTGCTAATATTTGAACCCCTGTATGAGCAAGATGGAAAAAAAACTTTGAAACCAAATCAACAGGGTTTGAAGAAAATTATTTCAAATTTAATTTAATGTAACAAAATTTACATTACTTTTATTATTAAGCCAGTGGCGTGGATAGGAAAGTGGTAAAAATGGCTAAATTTCCCTAACAATTTATGAGCACATTTTTGAAGCAATTGAACTGAAATTTTTACAGTAGATAACTATACTAATAGCCTTTAACACTTAAAAATTTCAAGAAGTGAGTAAGAAAAATGGCCGAGATATTCGAATTTTTTTTACATGATGTTTATTTCTCTAAAATTTTAAGAACGCTCCAGTAGCTTAATTTTTCAAGATTAATGAACGAAATTTTTTACTTTTGTGAAACTTAGGGATGACGTTTGATTTTCACAAAAAAACATTTACCTAAAATTGCGCTACTTTTACAACGTGTCTCTCCAAATTTCCAAAAAAAAAAAACGGGTATGAGGCACGGTTTCTGGTCGCTGTTTTCAATCTAGGGGGCTGAAATTTTTTTGGTAGTAAGATGCAAGTAGTCGTATGGTACTGAATTTGAGTTAAATCAGAAGAGCCGTTCCAAAATGGCGGCCTTTTCAATTTTAGGAAAAATTGATAGATTTTGAACCCCTAAATAGCCAGTTAGAAACAAAAACTTTTAAACGAAATTAACATTACTGGAAGAAAATTATTTGAAATTTGAGTTATAAAATATTGAGTTAAAATATTGCAATAAAATTTGCAATATTTTTATTATTAAGCCCGTGGCGTGGGTAGGAAAAGGGAAAATGGGCTAAATTTCTATAACTGTTTATGAACATATTTTTGAAGGAATTGAACGAAAATTTTTCCAGTAGACAACTACGAGTATACTAATAAACTTCAAAATTCAAAGATTTCAAGAAGGAAATAATAAAAATGGCGGAGATATTAGAATATTTTACATATTATGTTTATTCCTCTAAAATTTAAAATTTTCGGTTTTCAAAGCTCCCCTTTCACTTTTTCCGTTCTATAAAAGGTAGTCTAAAAAATAGTATTTTTTAAGTAAAGTTAGCCAGTGGCGGGCATAGGAAATGGGCCAAAATTGTTCAATTTTGCCAATGATTTTTTTTGTTTTGTTAAATTTAAAAATTCATTCTAAGGCATGCACGGTTTAAAACGAAATGAAATGCAATTGTCAGTAAGCCACTACGCGAATATCACCTGACTATGTAAAATTTCAGAAAGCCAATTTAAAAAGCGGTGAAAATATTCAGAATTAAATCGCATAAAAATACACTATTTCTGCGATTGATGCGCAAGAAGGTTTTGCAACTTGCGGGGATGCTAAGTCGAAAAATTATCGAAAATAAAATGGCTTTTATTTTTTAAACGGTGCCTGCACAAAAACATTTCTTGGCAGGCAGTCATTCACCTACGACGGACAAATGAATGCGACAGAAAAATTGTAAAATTTGCATTTGAGGTGGGGGGGGGACAACTTCACAGACCTTTTCAAATTCTCTTCTGAAAACTTTAAGGCAACTGAAGATTGATTGATTGATCTTTCTTGAAAGGAGTGGAGTCACGCCACACGCTTTACCGATCACGCCACGATTTCAAACGCCAGCGCATGCGTCTGAAGTGAATATACCTTGAAATGGACCAAACAATTTCCACTTATTTCCACTTATTTCCAGAGTACTTCCAGTTATTCCGACTATTTCCACATTATTTCCACTATTACCACAGTTATTTACACCAGAGTGAAGTACAATTTATTATTATTTCTATTACAGAACACCCCACTAGTTTATGATAAAGTTATGGTGGTTTAGTTTCAATGATTCACGTCTAGTGCCTAACACTTACGTTCAGAGACAGAAAAATTATTGCGAAAAAAATCAAATGAACTCTACACAATTACTGTGATGGTTGATTTATGAAATCCTCGGCGGTCATAAAAGTCTTTCTTTGGATGAACGAAACAGTCTTATGAAACAGAATACGAATAAGACGATTGCCATCCTGAATTTCAACCTTGGGGGGAAAAACAAGGAGTTGTGATTTCCAATCTGCTCTGCAACTCTTTCCAAGTAACGACAAAGAAATTCGATCTCCTAAGGATGTCGGGGATTCATCGTAGCATCTTCAAGAGTGTGTTTGGTGAAGATGTAGTCTGTATAGCGTTGATTCATAACATAAACATGCAATATGTAATAACGTAAAAAATCGAGACATTTAGACAGTAAAAAATTTAGGTAGAAGTATTAGCGACTCTTAGACCTTTAAATTCTTTAACGTATCGCTTGATGTTAATTAACTTAAGGTTTATAAAATCAAGCTAATTAAACAAGATCATTATTGTTAAAGAGTTGCCGAAGGCCCAAAAACTAATAAATTTTATAACAGAAAAAAATTATCTAGGTAATAAAATTTAACCCGAAAATAAAGCAGGTTTTTATAAAATCAGAAGCGAGAAAGTTTATAGGGCGTGACCGTCTATTTATTTTTATTACTTATTGAAATGGAATTCATTTAAGGCAGCTATTCGTTGCAGGAGTAAATTGAAGTGTATATGTATAGGGAATACTGAACGGGGTAATTTCAGGAACCAAATGCCAATAAAAGGGCTTCCTGGATATTTATTGATAGTGGATTGGGCAAGAAACTTCGTTCTGTCAGCCGCATCGCATGGTTCCCCATTTCTATATAAACACAATGGACCGAACGTCTGACGTATTTCCGAACATAATTTCCAAAACAAATCCCAAGCATAACATTTCACTATGCAACTGATTTACAATTCTATCAATGTTAGAACTGGTAATGGAACGATAAAACGAAATTCGATATATACCTACCTACCTACCTACATCAGCCGTAATAGCTTCTATGAATAATAGCAAAACCATAAGAGCACTATCAGTCATAATCGACTCTGCTTAGTATATCTATAAATGTATAAAAATCTATATATATGATTAATTATTATTAACATTCCTTACATGTCGCATTGTGTTATTATTACTCAAAATCATATTGTTACAACGGTAGATAAATTCCTCGTATTAAATTTTCCCCAAACATAATTACGATTAATCAATGGAAATAATTTCTTTGATGCTACTAGAATTCTACGATCGATCGCCTTCTAGAAGCGGTCCTTGGCTGGTCCTGCCGGCTGCGATGCGCTATCCTGCGGCTTGAGAGTCACTGAGCTGAGATACAAGGGGGAATCACCGAGCTAGTTGGTAGCAGCAGTGGATAGGTATATGCGGCATAACAGCATAGGTATACTCGTATGTGCACCTCACTTTGGTGTATATTCCAAAATTATCGAACTATAGAAAAATTTTAGGGAATCTAATTCGACCAAGAAGATTATAACACTACAAAATTATTACATTTTCAAAAATTGGGTAGTGAATTTCTACGCAATTAAAAACTTGGAAAAAATATAAGAAATCAAAAAATGAAATTACAATTTAGCCCGAAATCTTTAAACTCGCTTAACCTTTAAAGCGTTTAATATCTATCGACATTATCTGTCATTAAGCTTTAGGAAACTAAAGAACCGTCCTTTCACGTTGAACAAGGACGTTGAAGTTATATTATTAATAAAAAGGTCGTTGAGACTTATTTCTGATTTTATCCAAAATTTTTGAATTTCATCCCAAAGTTTCAACCCATGGGGTACAGAAGAGAAGATCGTCGACTGGTACTTTCACGAGACAACGACTTGTAAAAATGGATCCAGCCTTCAGGTATCGAAATCGCCCGAAGCGGACTACCTTTCGGAACGATAGACTTTTAAGGAGGGATTATAGCGATTACGAAAAAAAGGTGGCGAGTACTGCAGGGAGACGGGCGAGCACTGTTTACGCACTGCGACGCCGTTGCGGCGGGCGAGCGGAGATAAGAATGATGCCATTGACTGTGGTGGATGGTTCAAGAACCATTCATCATTCTCATGGCGCTACAATGTCTGGACTGTTTCTGGAAACCTGCTCGCTGCAATAGAGATGCCATGTTAATCACCAGATAATTCTTGACTTAGAGTCTGGATTATTCGTCCCCTTATCGCTTCAATATAAATAATCGGCCCGAGAAACGGATTCAGGCAGTCTTATAAAGCAGTTGATCGAACCCGTTCAACTAAATCTGTTACAATTGGGGTCAGGAGTGGGATAGATTTTTTAAATAATTTCTCAGACTTTGACTTTTAATAAGTAAATATAAATGAGCTCCAGTAAGTGAAGATGGCATCAAGACAGATGAAGATAAATGATTTGAAGGTGCCGATCTGAAACGAGAATTGGAAGACAGAAAATAAGATACTCAAGCATGGACTGAAGAATGAATTAAAGCTGCGACTCATTCAAGGTCTGGAAAAAGAAGGCCTTTTTCTTATTTATTTGATGTCCCTGGAATCTGTTACAGTATATTATGATAATAGGGATGATTGTATATAGCGGAGAATGCAGTTTGAGTATGGAAAGAGCAGAATGGTCAGTTTGATAATTATTATTGAATAGTAATACTGTGATCAGTATTATTATAGTTTTAGTGTTAATAATAAGAGATTTGTAGGAAAGCGTATTAATATCATCACATAACTAGCAGAGCGTAAGGTTTTTCGGTGCAATGTTCATGGTAGGTTCATTACTAACTGAAAATTAAATTCGAAAACTAGTTAATAAAGTATTGTTTTGCAGTGGAAATTCTATAGCGGTAATTGACAGAAATTATTTGCATAATGCACACTTTCATCCCAAGCAGATAGATGCACGTTGCATAATGGTATCTGCGAATAAGCTATAGCTGCAGAATAATAATTATAGAGACGTGCTACTAATTTATGCTCTATTCTCTTATGGTCTATATTTAGAGCAGTTCTCTTAGCTGACAATTCAAATACTATGAAATATGAAGCAGTGACATGATGCATACACTCTCAAATAATGATAAGATACACTCGTGTGTATAATAATGGATCCTTTGAAAGAATTGTAAATTGTTAACAATCATGCATATTTCTGTGTAGTGGTGAAAGCCTCTAATAGGCCCCAATTATAGTCACGTTTGATTTAAATTGAAAGGATAAAAGCAAAGAATTACATGCACAAAAGGAAGAAAAGCTTCGCTATAACTAGAGGTAAAATTTATATCTCAGAATCACAGAAAATGTATTCCTTTTGACTATTATAGGTATGCAAAGAACGCATAAAAAAATCCACGTTGTTAGTGAAATAACAGAAGATGGAAGTTATCGATCATGAAAACTCTTATACTATTTTATGTAAAATTCAAATATAATTTGAATCTTCTGCAACATAGACTTCCCTTCCTTCGGAAACAGGTAATTCATTGAAAAATGTAAAAAAAGCAGGAGTAACTTACAACTCCTTTGAGCTTTCCACGCTCCTGGCTTAACTAGAGAAAATCTAAAATTATCCACGCATGATTGGAAGAAAAATATGTTTATATAAAAAACAGTAACGCAGTGCTCAAAAAAACCTACATCAGCCTTAATAAATGTTTAAAATAATAGTTGATTGTTTATAAATACATACAAGGGTATAAATAATTAATTAATTAATGGAAAATATCACTTATTATTCAAAAATTATATAACAATCATTATTGTAAATTAAATTTTCTGGAATCACTAGAAATTTCCCGACATTTATATAATCAACAATACACAAATAAATAATAATAATATTAATAGAGCGGTGAATTTTATAAATTCATAAAATAGCCCGGAAAGTTATTTAATATATGAATTCACAAATAAATACCTATCATTTTCTATTTACTCTGGTACTATTAATTAATTGTTCGTTCAAATACGGAAAACATTTTGTACGTATTACTATGACAGAAATCATAATGATTATTATTACTGCATCAATTTGATCCCTCTAGACAGTTTTAGGGAATTCTGTAACCGTAACCAAATTCTGATTGGAAAGCACTGCAATGTCATTAGCAGCATTATTAGTAATTGCATTCTCGACATTGCAGGTATGTAATGTACGTAATCGTAAATCAATCAACCGCAGATCATTACGCTTCAGAGACTACAATTTGCCTAATCGTCTAGCCATATAAGAGAACTACATTTGGATCTGGGCAATAGCCTTGCTCTCTGGGGAAATAAGGAAGATGAAACATTTCGAATCTGAAGGACTCATATTATTAGTCGAGGTATAAAGTGTAATATTGTTATAAGTACCCAATGTTGTTCATAATTTACAATCACCCTTGAGTCGCGGTGAGATTTCTTTGTAACTGACTCAGTAACAGGTTAATGAAAGCTAAAATATCAGTTGGAAAAATATTATTTAAAGCTTTTAAGGACTTGCAATTTTGGATTCCCACTGTCAGAGAGATTATTTACAGATATTTTAAAATGATACAGTAACCGTCACCAATAGAGTACTTAGTTGTGAGTAACCGCTACTACGCATCTCGGGTAAGAAGACAAGAGAAGGGAAATTACTTAACCAGCCTTCTTCGCTTCTTTTTTTTCTTCTTTCGCTTGTTTACTAAGGATTTATGGTCCCCCCATATTCATATTATTGGTCCCTTTTATTACTACCGTATATCAATCATTCTATCTGTTATGGCCATATTTTATGTATTTTATTTAATTAAACCTTTTTGATATTTATTTTCAGCGATGTTGATTTTATTAATCGATTTTTTTCGACCACTTTACTACAAAATTACTTTTTTTTACTGCTGGTGGTCGAATAAAAAAATAATAATAAACTAATTATGCGATTCTATATTAATTACACGAATCCTCAAAGTTTCAATTTTTTATCTCTAAAATTAACACCCATTTCAGGGCTGGGAATAAATGACGGACCATCCTGTATACAGAGTATTCCGTGAGGAACCCCCCTCAAATTCGTGTGTTCAGAGAACCGAAAGAAACAAAAAAATAAAACAAATCATCTCACTCAGAGTGGAAAATTCGTAACAGAGATATCATAATAAAATACCTACGTTTCTTCTTGAATTATCCGAATCATTCGTAATAATTATAATTTCAGATAAACAAAATTAATTATCGTAATATTGGTTCACTCATTCAGAGTGAATTTTGATTTAGAATCCTGACAAATCTATAACGCATACTGTCACCAGGAAATTATGCAACCTTTGCAATCTCTTCCATTTTCATCTCCGTAATTAACAATCATATAGCCTATTGAACTGCATAATTAGATCTTCAAATTATTCGTTTAGTGGAAAGCTTGATGTTTATGGATCATTCCTACGGAGGGAATATTGATGATTGATAATTTTTTACATCGGATATTTAAAAATAAATTTACAAGGTTCTGGAAGATACAAACAGAGATACGTGCAAAAATGCATACTCAACCTCGAGACGCCTAAGTGTGGAAAACAACAAATTTCCAGGTGAAAATAAAGAATGTTTTCCTTGGAGGGCGGATGGGGACGCCATTAATCAAGGACCTTTATTATCGTAGACGACTCATGTGTTCTTGTTTCGTTGTGTCTCTGGCTCCCTGAATGTCTTACGCATTTCACTTGTCGTGAATAACTCGAAAACATGACCGAGAAAAGAAAAGAGGGAAAACTTTTTACAACACATTGAGATTTTATTCTGTGTGGGGGTTTCTTTAACTCTGGGGGTAACACCCTTTGTCTTGGGTGAAAAATATTTCATTAAAAATAATTTCGAAAATGGATAGATTTACTAATTCTAAGCAACTTTTCATTTTAAAAGTTTTTTTCTGAAAGTCAATATTTTTACACTTATTAGTGAATAGTGAGTGAAAGTATCAATTTTTCAACCAATAAACTTTTGTGATTTTTTTACTCATAACCAGCATAGTTTTTAAGCTATCAAGTCCTTCACAGAACGATTTTGTAGCCTGCCAGTGAGTGTCTATCTAGACTACGTTCACGAGCGATTTGAACCCTCTGAATGAATTATTAACTCGTATAAGATCAACTACATTATTTATGAAGCAAATAAATTTATGTTTGATATTTTGATGTCGTGTATAAATTTATGAAAGTCGCCTGAAGGCATTAGTTAATTAATTAATTAATAATATAATTAACACGTCCTTACAAAAAAAAGGGAGAGACGTTACAACTTTCAATTTTGGCGTTTGACGAACAATAATCAACCTTCAACAAGCTATTACTCCGTTTGTATTGGGTGTACGGGCACCAGTAAATTCACCATTCTTTTTGTTTTTTTCAAGGTTACATTTTTACTAAGGTTAATTTTTTCGATAAATTTGAGTTACTCCCAAAAAAAACGTCTGAAAAACATGGGTTTATTGATTGAAAAATTGACACTTTCTCTCGCGAATAAGTCGAAAAATATTGACTTTCAGAAAAAAAAACTTTAAAACAAAAGTTGCTTAGAATTAGTAATCAATTCCCAGAATTATTTTCAATGAGAGTTGTCATCTACGAGAAGGGGTGGCATCCAATTCCAGGGTAAAAACAACCCCCGGCACATGCAAGATCAACTTTAAAGTAGAGGGTAAGTAGAATCTAAATCCAAATTTTTATGAAAATCAGTGCTCCTTAACAAAATTATACGGGAAAAGGGTCCATTGACTGGACTAAGAATTAATTAACCAGATTACAAATAAGTAGAATTTGATAGAATTTTGTTTTTAATAAGTCGAGACTTGCACCCGTAAGGAATAGAAACCCAACATGTAGACAATTTCATGCTGGATGATTTCTATAGCTTATTCTTCAGGATTTTTCAAGGATATAAGTAATCGACACAATCAATTTCAGTGACCAAGAAACGGATTCGTTGGTCCGAAAGATGTTTTCTTATCAAAAACCGTACATGCCTTCTTCATCTCGCTTAGCTCATGTAATATTACACGAATTTGCTCAAGAAATCGACGTCGAAATACGAAATACTCTATATCCATAATTATGTAAAGATGTCTTTGCATAAGGAATGTATAATGTAACTTATGATAATATATTACGTAACTTATATTACGCTATCAATTTTTTAACGGGGACTAAATAACGAATAAGAAAATTGAATAGGTACTGTATCCATAATTCATTAACATGTTTGATACATTTATGACGATTTAATAACAAAGTCTTAGGAAATATGAGATAAAATAATTTTTCTACTCCCAACTTTTAATATGCATATTAAATATGAATCACCAGTGCTTTAATGGGTCTCATTAAGATACAAATTTTCATTAAAGCACTGGTCAAGCTATCCAATGGCAGAGGAGCATTTGCAATCGAATCGGTTCCTTTTCGCTCACGATCGGGTCGGCAAGCCAACCGAAGTCACAGAGTTGTCATACTGACGACAAAAATTGCCTTGTGATATAAGTTCTGTATTTCTGAAAAAAAAATTCTGAACGTTTATTTAATTTAGAACATAAGTAACATTCAAAGAAAATTTATCAAGATTTTATGTTACCTTAATTAATTTGATAAGTAGGTATATCGTGTAAAAGATGGGAAGATAAAGTATTATATCATTCGTAGCGCTCCGTGATATAGTATTCAAAGCGGCAACGCTGCGACCCGCGTTGCGCAATCATAAAATATCGTAATTAATGGCTGTCAGTTATTAAAATTATTAATTAATCTCAAAATCGGAGCGTAAAATTCGGAATTCGAACTTCGCATAATAAAAATTACGCAGTAGTGAGTAGTGCCCTTTAAACTTGATACTAAAACATGTCTCAGCAGAATAATCTTAGCAACGAAGAGAGAATTTGGTACCTAATATGCGTAAGCAAATAGCAACCTATCTTACCCTCAATGATCCGCAATTGTACATGGGTCATTGTTAAAATATATAATTTTTTAATCTTTTCTATGAAATAAAAAAGGGTCGTAGAAAAAATAGTGTATGGAACTCGCAGATAATGGCTATGAATACGCTCTTATGATGGTTAAGACACTCGCCTACGGCTCGTATCTTAACCATCATACTCGCGTATTAATAGCCTTCATTATAAGCTCGTTGCATAATATACTATTAAGTTATTTATTTATAAATAATTAAGTTATTTATTGAAAGTTGTTATGCTTGCAGCTAAAATACTTGATACACTTACAGTGGGGACCATAATAGGTATGTAAGTCATGAAAAAAATCATTTTCTCAGTTACTATTAATTTGTGCAGTAATTTATTGAACTTAATTATTAAAAAGAAAAACGACAGGTCCATTTTTGATCATTAAATCACACTCGGTAGCGTAACAAGTTCATCCACTCTTCTGCACCACGCCTATCAATGCATCTCTGCCAGGAAGCACAACGTTTAAATAAGTCGCTCCTCACATGCTTTGCATAATGCGGTGGGGCTCCGTCCTGTTGAAACTAAATATGCCGATCGATTTGCTTTGAACTGACATCAGCAAGATATAATATTTTCAGTGCTGGTACTAAAAAATCACTAAAAAATCTTGCGGATCCTTTCACATTTATTTTGATTCATCATTTTTTTGACATTTAACGTTCCAACAATTTTCTAAGCCAGATCCCAGGGTTTTCATAATCAATTTTTGATTCTCTAATGTGCCACCATAAAAAAATTATCACAAAAAATAAACATTTTACAAGATAGTTTTCTTTTTTCGAAAAAATATATTTCCACCAACGACGACAATATGTCATATCCCTTGCTTAAGGTATGTTTTTCTTATGATACTGGATGAAAAAAAAATTTTTTTCGAAAAAAGAAGAATTAAACTTTCATCATTTTGGACTTTTTTTTTTAATTTAACCGACCTCGTATCTCTTACCATTTCCAAGATCCAAGATAAAGGTGGCCACCGTGTATACATACATGCATCATCGATCAAATGATTTATTGTACCCACATCTTGCAGATAATTATGTTGTAAACAATACTGATGAAAAATTCATGTCACGTTCCTATTTGTATTTGTGCTTTTTTGATTCGCTGATGTGACTTGGCAACCCCAACGGAACTAAGACAGTCGTCGGTCGTTTGAGGAAAATGAATAGGGTCTGGGCAAAAGTGCCATCTCTCGGGTTCACGAGATCGTGAAAGCATCATTTGCAAAGATTATCTTGATTAATTAGAGAAGCTGCCCCTCGTGATAATCCAGCTGAAAAATCCGAAATGTGAAACGTGCTGTTAACCAACGTTTGAATAAATTGCTGCACGACACTATTTAGCACTTGTCGTTTTGAAGTTGCCTTGTTTGTTCGAAAGTTCGTGGAAATGTATAAATATCATCCAACTCCGCAACTTTGATGACATAGAAGTTTAGCTTCATAAAAACAAGATTACTTCACCCCTTTCGACTTCTTTTTAAAAATATATTTCGGCATTAATAATAATTGTATGAAGTCAGACAAGGTTCAATTAACTAGTTCAAAATTGCAATGAATTACCGCGAAAAATCATATTGTGTGAAACGCTCTTATATAACGTTTGTATTTTTCATTAATTTTTTTACCTCCTTGTCAAAAGTCTCCCTTCTTCTTGTGTAATTCAATTCCGTTTTGACTGTATAGGTAGTAGAAATTGTATTAGACAGTGTATGTGATGTACCTAAATAATTTTCCCCTCTATAGTTTAGTTGATTTTTGCTCGTATTGGTATTGCATAACAACAAAGTTCGGAAATAACATCCGTCTCTTCATTTTACTCGCTTGTCACAGATTTAGCAGTTTCAAGCCATTAACGTTCGTTAAAAATAATTATCTTCCCGACTCCCAAGCTCGCAGATGAATTCTGTTTGTACGGGTTTTGAATTCAGAGCAGACAGATTTGATGATAATTTGACCACAGAGTACAGGATTTTGTTAATTATGCTCCCGCTAGCTAATCAAGATTATTTTCATAATGAAACGAATTCCAATAAATTTACATTTATGTTATAAAATATTATAAAATTAATTTGTGACCAATAATAACATCAATATTTTTAATCACCACTAAGCCACAAAATAGCATTTTATACAGGAAACTTATTTTTATAGAAAACGCAAAGACGGTACGAAGAGGCTTGAAAACTTCAGCTGCCCTTTCTTTATCCACTCTTTGGTTAAAATTTTGTGGTGGGATGATGTCAGATGTCACGGGTGCTGGTTCTATTTTGGTAAGTAAGTAAGTAAGTTCATCATAACTGAGTTAGAGCAAACAAAAAGTAGATGAAAATGTAAGTGCAAGATTTTTTTCAGTTATAGTAACGATCCCTGCTGCAGGCTCATGATTATTTTATTTTGCCAAGTTTTTCATGAAACGGAAGCAGATGTACCATACAGAAACATAGCTTGGATTGCGTGTCACACAAGAGGAAGAATGCTGCAAATATTTACTAAATTATAGTAATCAAGACCGAGAGCGAGCAAATCGCCAGAGGGATCGATCAGTAGCACAGATATCGCATATTTGATAAAACTCAGTTCCTCTGCATTCATCTCACTTTCTCTTGTTGATCATTGTTGATTGTCCTGCTCTTCTGAACTTAAATAAGCAGAACTCCATTTTTTTTTGTAGAACTTTTAATGGAATTATTATTAAGAATCATTCTAGAATCTTGATAAGCTGTGGTAAGCAAGATAATTATTTCAAATCTGTTCTTGAACTAGCTGACTCTGACCTAAAAAGAGCTGCATTTATCTATTTATACAGCATCATCTGTTGGTGAGCTCGCATCTTTCCGGTTTCTGGTATCTTCTCGTTAATATTCGGCAAAATTACTAGAATCTAGGTACCTACATATACAGGGTGGGCCACGGTATACGAAACGGAAGATTAGGGCCGTGTCTCTGGATTTTAGGATCTTTTTTATTTTTGGAGTGGATAGAGACCCGGCAGAGGTACGTTTTAAAATTATATTCATAATGTACAGGGTGTCCCAAAAGCATAAAACATATCAAAGTTATGTTTTTTTAAAGGGAATGCTCCTATGTTATTGCATTTTTAGATTGTCTGAAAAGAGAAAATAAGATTCGCTTTCACAGTTGGTGCTTAAATTCAGAAGTTTTTGGGTTATAAGCAAGTGAAAATCGTCATTTTTCAAGTTCATGGCCCTGTACAACGAAAACGGCTGAAGATAGAGAAACACGGCTTACATGTCCCTATTTTAACTTTGCATGTACTATTCTACGATGTAGATGAAATGTTTATACAGGGTGATAAAAAATTTGAAAAATTCTGAGATTTCTCCACGCGTCGCCAAATAAAAAAATCAAAGAAAGCACAAATGTTTCTATACCATAGGATAGTACATGAAAAGTTAAAATAGGGACATGTAAGCCGTTTTTCTCTATCTTAAGCCGTTTTCCTTGTACAGGGCCTTGAACTTGAAAAATGACGATTTTCACTTGTTTATAACTCAAAAACTTCTGAATTTAAACACCAACTGTAAAAGCCAATCTTATTTTTTTTTTCAGACAATCTAAAAATGCAATAACATAGGAGCATTCCATTTAAAAAAACATAACTTTGATATGTTTTATGCTTTTGGGACACCCTGTACATTATGAATATAATTTTAAAACGTACCTCTGCCGGGTCTCTATCCACTCCAAAAATAAAAAGATCCTAAAATCCAGAGACACGGCCATAATCTTCCGTTTCGTATACCGTGGCCCACCCTGTATTATTATCAGCTAAATTCGCTGCTGGATGCGATGTTGCCTAAACTGATTTACTTTTCTAAGTATTGTCAAGGATGTTCTAGTAGAAAAAGGTACCAATTCCAAAAGACAATAGGACAAGTGTGCAATATTTTGTCGTATAACTTGGAACTATAGGAGACTTTTTTGATCAATTAAATTTTAATAATTATGCATTCAATTAAAAATGTAGTAAGCCAAATTAGACCTGTATTGAAATATTTTGAATCATAATAGACCGAATGTCCTAAATTTCAGCGCTTTATTCGGATGGTAATTATGCAAATGGTCTACAAATTGTCAGGTCCAAAATAATCCAGCATTTATCAATCAGGTCATTAACGTATAGTCTGATTCACATGCGGTGGAATTAATTGTGACTAGGTAGCATAAATTTATAAATAGATCCTCATATAGGGAAATAAATTGGGACATTTGTCTCAATGATGGCCTAAACCGAGGCCTAAACTATCGCTATCCATAACTGCATTTTTCATATCACAAATTTAAAGATAATTCTCAAGAAAAATATTATATGAATAAGAGAAAAAAAAAATCGTGGGTTACAGGCTCAACTTTACTGATCTAATGCCAAAGACAAGATAAAAACAATGTTGAAGACATGGATGGTCATTTCGCTCTTATTGGAGTTCATCGGCATGCCCTGCCAGCAAATGCAAGTCTTTAGCAAAAGATCAGCAGCTAACTTAAACCTTTAATTTACACGGAACTCCGGGATCTATACAGGGTGGTCCAACTTAAAACGTCAGGACTTTACCAAACGATAGATAACGTTAAAATAATGCCAGTTTCTCTAATACACTTATAGCCGGGAAAGCTTCCTTTCCAAGATACAGGGTGTTGAAGTTTTGGGGAAAAAAATAATGTTTTGCGAATATTGTCAAAACGGCTGCTTTAAAAAAATTGAAATTTGGCACGCAGCATGAGCTATAAGTATCTTTCATGATTTACGGCTTATGGTGATAATTTGTGAAAACCAGCGGCGGAGATATGGGTGTCATCGCCCCTTTAAAAAAAAATTGACGCCACTGACTCTCAGCCAATATTATAAACGCTGGTTAAGGAAGATAACTCGGAGTTAGTCCCTATCTGCCAGTTAAAAGAGCAACAGGTGTATTATAAAGCTTTTTCCAGCTCTCAAGGTTAACTTTTTAACTGTCAGATAACTTTAACTCGGAGTTTGCATAGATAACCTTACTATTCGGTTTTATAAAGCTATTTTTATCTTGGTTAGGTTAAAGTAGCCGGTTAACTTTGCCTATCTGGCCGATAAAGTTAACCGTCAGATTTCCGCCGGTTAAAGTGGTAAACTGGCATATTATTTTGTTGAATATTAAGGTAATTCTTATTGGATCTTAGTTTTTATAGGTTTACATCCTCCCTAATTGATAAAATTTTGAGTGTGAGTTTTCTAATAATGAAATAATTTCAATGTTAACTTCAAAATAACTTTTAATAAGTGCATAATACATAATAATATTATTATGGATGCATTTCAATCTGCTGATATGAATTAATTTTTTTTTTTATTCATTTATGGTAGGTAGGTATAATAAGTAAATAGAGAATTAGTAAAGAGCATATCAACTGCCCTATTTAATAAAAAGCCAGAGGTTACAATTATTTCACAATTATTATTATACATATCACTTTAACTAAAGGGTAGGTAGGTATAGGTAGGTAGATTGATTCATAAAAAATCGATATTGAGATATGAAAATTAAAGACTAGACACTTCTTCAATCTATTCGACAATAAAACAACAGAAAATTGAAAGCTATAAATTTATTCAGTTTATAACAAATTAACGATCAACAAATAGGTATAGGTAGGTATACATTTTATAAACCCTTCTTTCCATAATATGGACCAAAAAACTATTACTCGAACCGAACGTTGTAGGTAGGTACATAAGTATTCTTCCAGTAGGTATGTCCCATAATGTGGAATAAAAATTAACTTTTGTAAATAAATATGTACTTAGGTAGCAGGTAGGTACTGACTATTGACTGCTTTCAACCAAGTTAGGTTTACCTACTTCATTTTAATAATTTTTGACCTGGAATAGCGCTGGTCTGAAACTGGAACCGACGGCCGACGGACACGGGTGTACACTGGGGCACTGGCTCTGGGACACTGGACTGGGTTGGGCGGACACATTAGGCAGAGGCAAAGCCCTGGCCGTCTCTTATTTCGCCTGACATTATTATTTACGAATTATTATTATTATAATTATGCAGTCTTCAGTCTTCCGTTGGTCGTGGATGAGTGTTAAGTATAAGTAGATTGATTTGATTAGCTTAACTGGAAAACACGGCTTGAAAACGCTCACTGGTTTTATTATGTGTCGTAGACAGACGATCCAATTTTCACTTATTATCACTCGCTGTGTGTTGAAATTAATATTGATTACAAACAATAAAATACATAACGGTAGACAGTAATATTAAATGCTGATTTGATAAAATGTTTATCTTCTAAAACCTAACCTTCTTGTCATAATACGATCGATACGAATGAAACGAAAACGAATTAAATTCAGACCTGTGACCTGTCAGATTTAAGCCAACCGACGACGTTTGCTATTTATTTCAAGTGTCACTCACGTCATTTCTTCAGCGTCAATGGCTGTTTTGGCTGTCTCGTTGACATTCGTGTATAGTGGACGGTTAAATATGGCCGACTTCCGGCGATAACTAACCACGAGCTAGACTCGGGGAAATCTTGCTTTATAATACGCACGCGGAAACTTAACTCGGAGTTAGTGTTATCTGCCAGATAACTAACTTTCTACTTAACCAGCGTTTATAATATCGGCTGTCTATGGTTACTGACAATTGTTACATTAGTTAGGTGTTGTTTATTTCTGTTATTTAATTATTTAAGTAAAAGTTATTTGATTAGAATTTGTCTGTTATTCTTAAAATGGCTACGGATGAAAATGGCAAGCCTAAGAAAACTTGAATTATCTCGAAAACGGTGCGCCTTGTGAAAAAATTAGAAAGTACTTTTTTGTTCTAAAAAGCATGGGGCATTGAATAGTATTATTAAATTTGCCATAGAGTCAGTGGCGTCATTTTTTTTTTTTTGAAATGGGGCGATGGCACACCCATATCTCCGCCGCTGGTTTTCGCAATTTATCACCATAAGCCGTAAATCATGAAAGATACTTAGCTCATGCTGCGTGCCAAATTTCAATTTTTTTAAAGCAGCCGTTTTGACAATATTCGCAAAACATTATTTTTTTCCCAAAACTTCAACGCCGTCCTGTATCTTGAAAAGAAAGCTTTCCCGGCTATAAGTGTATTAGAGAAACTGGCATTATTTTAACGTTATCTATCGTTTGGTAAAGTCCTGACGTTTTAAGTTGGACCACCCTGTATGTATAATAATATACAGGATGTTACTGAATAGGTGTTACAAACTTAAAGGGCATCTAGGAAATGCAAAAATAGGCGATAAAATAGGAACCCGTACGAGGTAAAATATCCTAAAAATCAATGCTATTGAGTTTTTCCATAAACTAATCATTTTTGTGATCGTTATTGAAGTGTGTTACATAACAAAAATCTTGCATGGGTTTCCTACATTGTGAAATATCTTGAGAACAGTGCGTCCTACAACAACAACATATAATAACTTTTCTCCTCTAAACAAAACGAGGTATCTACCAAAAATAACAAATTTGCATAAAAGTCAGTGGCGTAGAAATTGTTTAATAAAAAAGGTGACAACACACCCAGATCTTTGCCACTGGATTGAATAATTTTTCAATGGGAGTATCAAATCATGTATTTCAATTAGTACAATACAGCTGTCAAAAAATGCGAGTTATTCCGATCAGCCAGTTTGAAGATATTCAAAAGATATCAAATTTTTCGAAGAACTTTAACACCCTGTATCTCGAAAACTAAAGCTCCAACGACCCATGTGTACAGGAAATTTATCGCCTATTTTTGCATTTCCTATATGCCCTTTAAGTTTGTCACACCTATTCAGTAACACCCTGTATATTAGCTACATATCTGTTGGTGACCGTAACTATCAACAATATTATAGAGAAGCCATATTTGGTTCTCTAATGCATATAATATTTTTATCGAGAATTTCACTTCTAATAAAATGATTATTACGATGGTGCACGCGTTCTGTCAACATGAGCTAGCACTTCCCAGTTGACTTGTCAAATCCTCATTGAAACACAAAAAACTTCACCACTACAGAAATACAGAATTGAATAGCATGAATAATGACTTTTGTTTGCTTGAGGGCTAAGAATTAATTATACAAATTGTAGGAAATGATGCGTGACTTCTTTACACGACGCGCATCTAATTTTATTAAGCGGCATATAAAAAGGAGCACGTGTGGCGTGTGAGAATTAATACGAACCAAAACTGGAGCAATGTTTGCGCAACGAAAATTGTCTTAGAAATTAGTACATATTTCAGCATACATAGTTACGAAATAACAGGGCGCCACCTCAAACTCATTTCGAGAACAATAATCTCGTTAATGCCATGATTGCAGCTGACGAGGAATAAGAGCAGGATACCGAATGCTATGCAGTTAATATTGTGAATTGTGGGTGAAAGTTTGTAACCGCCGACGCACAGATCGACTCTATATTAACGAGAGTCGACTTATGAGCTTATTTGTTAACGGGGTTTATTTGGTTTAAATTTTTACCCAAGAACTTCCCTAAATCTGAGTAAAAAATAAAAGTAAAGACAGAAAAATCCTTCAATTTCGGAATGTTGTTAAACCATATTTTTGTTAAATTAATTAATATTGTAAAATTTTCTACATAAAAAAGAACCACCATATAAAGTTTCACCTTCCTGAGCGCTATCGTTCTGAGATACAGTGATTGGTCTGCAGTTTTCTATATTGCATGTCTCTTAAGCGGGCCTCCTACCCCCACACCAAAATTTCAAATTGCAACAGTGTTCCTCGCACATGGATATCTCAAGTAACGGGTACATTAGATATATCGCTGCTCTGTAATTCTGTTCTATATCTCTAATCCCAGCTCAATGAAATTGATGTAATTAATGTAAGCAATATAACGTTACTGGTCGCTCAATATATTTTTCTTGAAAGGAAAAGATAATAATCAAGAAGATTAATTTTCCTTAGACAAAGAAAATAATTACTGAAGCTTGGTTATTTATTTATATTGTTCAAATTAATTAAAGGCGCTAGCCTCGGTGCTGTCGTAAGAGCAAAAAACTGTAATAGTTGAAAGTTATTTTCTCAACGAGAGTAAACTTTATGGAATTTGGTATTTGTTCTCTTTAGATATGTCCCGAATATGTAATTGTCATGTGCTGGCACCCAATAATTCTAGAGAAAACGTTGAACGTTATTTTTTATATTGCAAAAATCTTCAACCAACAGAGGAAATATCCTGAATTGAGTTAACGGGCCAAAGGCTAAAAAGACGTCGGAAGACAAAGTTTAAATCGCTGGAAACATAATGAAAAATGATCCCGATACCTACATCAGTTCCAGTTCGCCATCAAGCTCAGTGCATGGATGGAATGTTTCTACAGGGACCTGCTTACAAGCTGCTTAGGAAAGGGATGGCTCACTTTTGTCCTTATCGAGTGATATAATAGTGAAAGTATCCCTACTAAGAGACATTTTTGACAGGAAAATTTTTTTCAGTGGTTTTCCAGAAACTTACAGTTTTCAGCAAGATTTTTTTTGCATGATTAACACGGTTTCAGGTATTGTGTAGGTCAATTCCCAGAATTACAGAACCAGGGTGTGTTTGTTGAAAGCTTCCGAAGCACCCGATGATCGACTTATCAGTCGTAATACTCGTAATATACCCATACCGCAGCTAGCCAGGTCTTGCAAACTTGAATGTAATTTCTTTTTATGATGCATTTACACCAAGGACTCGATATTTTTGTGGAACTGTTCAACGAAGACAAGTAACCGAAATAATATCATCGAGATAAACGATACATCTGATGAACTGTTACAAAGTCCTCTAGTGGAGTGAGATACCGCATTATAAAATATGTCCAGGAAGGTGGACACAATAAAATAGGAAAATTCAAATAAAACAATTATAAATGTATGCGCAAATTTCATTTGGTTGCCTCTCAACTAAGTAGGTATATAAAAAAAAGCTTTCTGCCTGAACAGAGAAAAAAATTTTTTGAGGGGCTGTACCCTGTACCCA
Source organism: Malachius bipustulatus (assembly GCA_910589415.1). Taxonomy (NCBI): domain Eukaryota; kingdom Metazoa; phylum Arthropoda; class Insecta; order Coleoptera; family Melyridae; genus Malachius; species Malachius bipustulatus. Next base: position 18,032,999 of record OU342634.1, read on the forward strand.
CCCCTTGAATTTGAATTTTGAAAACCCCTTCCTTATCCTAAAATGTACTTATATGCCGAAATTCAACTTTCTGTGTCGAGCGGTTTGAGCTGGAGCTTGATAGGTGAGTGAGTTACCTAACGATTTTATTAACCTATTGATCTAGATTGATGCACCACGCAGGATAAAATCTAACTCATCAATTTTCTATTTTAGTTTTGTATAATCATAGATCTAATAGTAAAGTATAATAATAATAAAACTAAACTATTAATAATAAATGTATAGGCAAATCAATTTAAAATTAATTTCTACAATCTTCCAACGGAATCTCCATCATGTCGTATCAGGACTCGTGTTAGGATGTTCAGGATAATATGAAGAAGTGAATCATATCAAGACTGCGATAAATGTTGATTGTAAAATTTCCTGACATATATTTTCTCTCTGTTGGTACTTAGGTACCTATTTTCTGTATGACTATAATAGCCTTTTATAGTTTAAAAATCCGAACTCTACAACAATCCAGACGTTATTGTCGTAATGGATGACAAGTAAACGGAAATGTGCTAAACGCAGTACGTAAATGCTGTCTGCACACCAGGATATCCGCCAAGTATTGTATATGCGAACAACAGAAGTCACTTTTATGAATGAAACCCGAACTGATTTATACATATACCTACATAATGCATATTTTATATGCATGCATAGTAAAAAGACAATAAAATATCTCACATTCATTTAAATTATTACGTTTCATCAAGACCTAAGGTTGCCGTTAATAACTTATTCGCGTAAAAAGTTAGAATAATTAATATTATGTTGTAGAATTGTAGATAAACCGAGATTTCTGACACAACTACCTAACGGTAAATACAACTTTGGTATAAAATTTCCTCTATTACCATTATAATAAGGAATTTTATTAAGGACCATAAATTCGTAATTTCTAAGAGTTTTGGAATTATGTTCAAATCTGGTCGATCTAGCAGATAAAATAAATCACCACCAACGCACATAACTTTCTTTCTATAAGTAGTTGTGTAACATGTAATATGTAAATTCTAAACCAAAATAAAAATGAGATTCGAATCAGGTTCCTTTTAAACCTACTCAGGGCCCACCTCGAAGTCCGACAAAAGTGCATTGACATTCAAATCTTCGGGGAAAAAACGAGTAATTTTGGAATATAAACATTAATAATTATTATATGTAGTTATAAGGATAGTTACTATTATTGTCCTAACAATTTGTATAAAAATATGTTCCTAAAACTTTGCAAAAATCTATCTTTCAAATAGTTTCTCGACACTGCTGGATAAGACTTAAGTAATTATAATGAAAATCTGGGAAAAAGCAGAAGTTAGAATAAATAAAAAAAGTTATATTTTTATTAACGATCACTTTTTTCGCCAGTAAGTCCTCCGCAAGTCTGACATTAAAATTTGGTTGGTATAATAAGCGCTTTCACACGTGTTAGAATTAAGGAACAGGGGAAGTCTTAAATGTTCAAACTGAGATATAAAAATATCGAAAATAAGGACAAATATTTTTTCTATTTTTTTTCTTTTTTAACTCATCAATAGGACTTACCACTTTTTATATTAATAATGCGTAACACTTGGATTAATTAACGCTTTTTTGTTGTATATATTAAATTTAAGCACCATATAGTTAATTGTTTTGGTTTTAAACCCAGGTAAACTTGGCCGTAGTTCCCACATAGGTAGCGCAACTATATGGTAAAAGTTATAAGATGCATGGGTAATCGAAACTAAAGGAGGTAAAACGAAAATAATTTTGGTGTGGTGGTAGGTGGTGGTGCTATACGTTGGGCAATCGACTATGACGTTTTACCGCCCAGCCCGACTTTTTTTGGGCCATCTTCACGTACCTATTACTATAAGTAATAGAAATAGTACATAAATGTATTTTGAAGCGTTTTATTATAATATGTTTCTTTAATTAGTGATGAAAAGAGGAAAAAATGCTCCATAATAAAATGTTCTAGTATTATTGAACTATTTTAATCTCGAGTTAATGCCTTTGGGGAGCTGGTTCTCAAGTGTGCTGTGACAATTAATGGAGTTCTATGTTTCTAGTCGGAAAAAAAGGGATAACCAGCAGCACTCGTTTCCAATCCACTTGTATGGTAGAGTTAATGTCTTTGGGAAGCTGGTTCTCAAGTGTGCTGTGACAATTAATGGAGTTCTATGCTTCTAGTCGCCAAAAAAGGGGAAAAGCAGCAGCACTCGTTTCCAATCCACTTGTATTGTAGAGTTAATGTCTTTGGGGAGCTGGTTCTCAAGTGTGCTGTGACAATTAATGGAGTTCTATGCTTCTAGTCGGAAAAAAAATGGAAAACCAGCAGCACTCGTGTCCAATCCACTTGTATTATAGAGTTAATGTCTTTGGGGAGCTGGTTCTCAAATATGCTGTGACAATTAATGGAGTTCTATGCTTCTAGTCGGAAAAAAAGGGAAAACCAGCAGCACTCCTTTCCAATCCATTTGTATTGTAGAGTTAATGCTCGATTTTAATACAGGGTGAGTTCTTTCAATGTTTAGTACCTATACCTACTTACAGGTATCTCGTAAACTACTGCAGTTAGAGGAAGGGTTAAATGAGAAAATGCTATATGCTCAGTGCTATATAAATAAATTCGCGAAATTTAGTTTATCTATAAGTCAAAGACCTATAGGAACCCATGAAGATTTTCAAAAAACAAAAGCTGTTTCGAATTCAACTCATAAAACTGCACTACTTTTCATATTTCCACGGTACATCCACTAACTGCCAGTAGTTTACGAGATCCCTCTGCATTAAACACTGAAAAAAACTCACCCTGTATATTTTTGATAATAAATGTTACATATCAATTATTGCATTGACTATTGTATTAATATTCATGTTATTTCATTTCGTAATATTAGAGGAACCGTCCAGTTAACATTTACCCGGAGTTTTTTAAGTTATAAAACGTGAGAGCGACAATTTTTTTCTTATTTCGACAAACTTGGGTATTAGTACCAATAAAAAAACGACAATTATTAATGAGGTGGATCAAGCTGCGCCCCCCATTTCTCGAATGTAAAATATAGACAGTGAGAAAATTAGGGGTTTTTGTTAATTATGACCACCGAGCAAAAATTTAAGGCTGCAAAAACTATATTTTTTTAATTCTCAAAAGAGGTCAGAGAAAAAGTCAAAAAAATAAAGAAAAAATATTTATGGTACAAAATAAGTATGTAATATGAGTAACCAGTAACAAATTTCGGATAAGCTAATTGAAAGTAAGCAATTAGTTTTTTATGTCCGTTTATTTACGCGCGATGAGCATGAAGAGCATGGAGAGGTAATTTGATTTGCGCACTATTTTATTCAATTAGTCTGTGGGGCGATCAATTAGGAAGGCGAATCTGAAATCTCCACTCGGGGGCGAAATTTCTTAAGGGGGGGAGGGCTAAAAAATCGAACCCAAGATACACAATTGCGCGTTTTTTGATAGCCAGTAATTAGCCTTTAATTCCTAGACAAAAATTTACCTGTTTTTAAGATTGTTTATTAAAAAAAGGTAATTTCTAGCTGAACTCCTCGCGCGGTAGTTTTGAACAAAAAAAAACTTCAATGCCATCCCCCACCACGAAAAAATCTGGAAAATGGAAATCTTAATTAGAATTAACTCATAATTACCCCATAAATAGCCTGCTGTACATTCGGACTGGCAAAATTTTATGTTCGAGAAGTGAGTTAGGGGGGGGGTACACAGATTTTTCATAGGGTTTTCCATATTATGTAATTTCTGAAGTTATCAGTTGAAGCTACCATCTACATTTTCCGTCTTCACCCCGCTGTAAGAGATAATCGAGGAGATAATATTCATCCACCCCTCCTCCCTTCATGGGTATTTGGGAGGAGTTGGATGCATCTATATTTATGTCGAGACTTTAAAAAATTACTAAATGCAGTTCTACCTATTTAGAAACAGAAGAAATCAGTTTATCGAGAAAAATTTGTCAAAGACGAATTTGTTTAAATTAATTTAAAATCAAGAACCAGAAAGCTTCAGGAAGGAGACAATAGAATTTAAACTTTAAAATAAATCTGTGTTGATGATTTATGCATTGTCTTGTTACAGCTTTATTGCATCCTTTGTCGAATATCATTAATTTGTATTCTAATTCGCTCCGAGACGGCGAACAGCTCTGATCGATTCGCCTTGAATTGTAAAATTTTCTTTTACAATCATTGCAAGGTTTTTATTCAAATCAAACTACGAATCTGTTAAACCGGTAAAAACTAGTCTGATTGAAATTTCTAATTTCTAACAATATGTTTATGCTTCCTATTCTTCTAGAAATTAGAACCTTAATTAGAACGCGGTCTAAGAATTATTGTTGTTAACTGAGAAAACTTCCGTCCAAACTTCTTTTATAATTTTCTGTTCGATGCTTAAACGCTTAAAATTTAATAGACAGTAGGGAGCGACGTTTTTTTTTCTCTCATACTGGATGACTGGGTGTCTTTCTGAAAATTATCTACCCTGAATATTGGCGTTTCGTTTCGAGGAAAATCCTGAGACTGATAAATTTTTGTTTCTCGCAGGACACAAATTTAACCTTGACGCAGCAAACTCCTAAGATGACCCCAGCTCAAGAATTTTAAATGAAGACGGGGAGGGGGGTCAAGCAACTTTTTTGAAAGGTAATTTTCATTTGAAAGGTAATTTGATTCTTTATACGACTGTAATATAATTGATTTTAGGTGTGTCGAATTTTTTTTTAGTGCCAATTAATTAATTTGTGAGTAATGTCAGCAGAAGTCAGAGTTGGTGTTTTGTTTTGAGGAAAGAGGAAAATCCCGAGACAGGTCTATTTTTGACACCAAATTTAAAACAAAACACCAACAAAGTTATTCAGGGGGAAAGTTTTCAAAAAGACACCCAGTATAATAATTAAATTTTATTATTCTAACCTGGGCGCAGCGTAAACCGAGCACAGAGAAGTGTGAAAGAACGACTGTCTTATTATGATTAATATAGGTATAAATAAAGTTAACATACACAAATATCCGTATAAAGAGTGGGATTCGAACCCACACAACAGCAGCTTAACCCGAGATACCACCGACGGCTCCATTGAGTCACATTTATATTAATCAATAGAAGATAGTTAGATACTTTGTTATTGTTTATTGTTACATTGTTCCATCTTCCAGGTCATTCAACCTATTCCTTATAAATCTGACATTAGTGTAGAAAAAAATCTGATTAACCACAAAATTTGAATTTTATACAATTACAGTCGTCCATTATGATTTAAAAACATTCCTAATCCTTTAAAGAAATAAAATCCAAGAATGTATGATAAAATATTTCACAAGCAAAAAGAATAATAATTCTATTTCCGAGGAGGTCTGCGATAAAGACTTTTTTCCCACTTTCAGTGACAGCCAGCAGGTGGCAGTAATGTCACCGTTAAATTCAACCATTATTAAACGTCGAGTACACAACCAAGTAAGTATGAATGCTGTCACCTGAGGGGGAAGCTGTCCAACTTCCGTCTCAGAACTTCCATTGAAATGATATAAAATGCAATGCAGTCATTTTGACACTTTTATTCGAAACGTGGAAAAGCAATTCCGTTTCCGGGGTACGTCAAACTGTGACATTGATGTCAAATATAAACTAGAGAAATTGTTCTCATATTTTTTTTTTTATAAAGAATAACATAATATTATTGATATACATAATACACCCGTGAAGTTATCTCAGAGTAGAGCTGGAATAAAAAGAAATATCAAAATTTCTTAATAAATAATTTGAAATTAATTATGCCTTCATTACCTGCACAGCAAAATTTCTTTGGATCTACCTAGATGGATACTTAAATCGGAAATTCTAATTCTACCAATAAATGAAAAATAGAGATGCCACCGCTCGGGATCCGATTCAGGTTTTGGTCATTCGGCCAGTTTTAGTTACCCGGTTTCGGCCCAAGATTCGGCCAGCTCTGACACCGACGACGATATTTCCTATAAGATAAGTTTAAAATTGCTACACAATGAAGCAAAGAAAACTGCTCTTAATAACAGGACCGCAGATGGTATAGCGAAGTAATTTACACATTAAAATGAGATCTGCAAAAAAATATCTAAAAAGAGTTTCATTTAACTTTACTATGCATTAAGAGCAATCAGAGGTATGAAATAATTCGTATTATGCAATAATTTGGTATTCGGGATCTGGTTCAAATATCCGTTTTTTTTTTCAAAAACATACTGCATTCCTACTTATATACAGTGGCTTGTCCGCAAACTAGTTTCTATGATCCGGTGGTTCTTCGAACAGTCCGAGTCCACTGCAGTAATTATATAAATTAAGTCATGTATACTCATAATATGTACTTAATTTGCAACAACAGTAAAATGATGAACTCTTGCCAAGGCTCAAAAAGTAGATCTGTCGTTAACCTTTTTTCTGTCACAATTATATGTATGTTGGTTAATAATTACACATTTCTATCAATCAAATTATTTGGCAACATTACTCAAGCCTCTTAGGTACTATACAATAATAAGAAAGTATCACAACAAACTTTGCATAATTATTACTTCGAATCCATTATGAAAAAAACTCGAGCTATTCTAATGCATTCCTAGATTATAAAAACGGCAGCTGCCGAAAAAACGAAGTTTCTCAAGACTTTACAAAAAAACTTACCGGTATAAATATTTTCACTTTGTTTATTTAATGTATAATGATGAAAGGAGAAAATAAATTATTTACTTAGGAAACATACCGCGTGTTTGCCTAAAGAGTATTATGTCCCCAATAAATAATGGAGACCTATAAACTACGAATTCTTGTTACTTGTTAGTAAACACGAAATATGCCAATAAAACATTTTTCTGATTCATAAGTTACCGATTCAGGTTTAACTAACTACAAACATAAACAGCAAACATAAAAAAACAATAAAAGATTGAATTATCATTGAAAACAACTTGTTTTTTATAGAATGATTTGCTCCACATAATTTTTTGTAAAATTGTGTTGCAATCTGCTTCGTTCTCCTTTTTTATAATTTATATTTTCAGTAATTTTTGCCCCAACTCAATTTTTGATACACAGACTGGAAACTTATAAATAGGTCATAGGATTTTAAATTGCAAATTCAGTTTTGTGACAGTAAGATCTCCATTTTCAGTTAAAACACTTTACTAATTAATTTTCAAATTTGCACTCATTTACAGGTTTTATTGACATTGTGGATTGTTGTCATTGTGTAATAACGAAATGTATAAAGCTAATTAGGTAGATTTAATTTCTATTAATTATTTAATATCTATACTGCCCTGTTAAAACCAACTGTCGTAACTAACAGAATTGAAGTTTCGAGATATTAAATGTTTCGTGTTTTATTGGATGCCGTCCGTAATTTTAAAGGTACCTTTACTACAAAAACTGCTTTCTTGGTTTAAAAAAATTGACTATTTCATAGTATAAATTATACAGGGTGTCCCGTACCCAAGCAGCAATGAAAGACACATTTTGGGCAATGTGTCGACACAGTTTCGACACATGATTTTGGACACGACACATTTTAAAGACACAAAGTCGACTTTAAGACCACTTTGTGTGGAAAATGTGACCGAAGTGGTGATGAAAACGAGTACCAAAATGTGCCCATATTTTGCCCACTTAATGTGCCCTGATTGTTGCTAAAATGCGCCCATAATATATCGTATATGTTCCCAAAATGTGCCCACAATGTGCCCGGTAATGCGACCGAAATGTGCCCGAAATGTGCCCGGTAATGCGACCGAAATGTGACCGATTTAAGCCCAAAAGTGTTTATAATATTTGGTTACCAAATGGTCGCCGTTTGTTCCAAATTGTTGCTAAGGTGCTGTTTTGAGTCACAAAATGAAACCAAATGGACTCACACTGTTTCTGATTAGAAACAAATTGGATACAAACTAGATACAAGAAGCAAGTATACCTAGGTACTTGTAAAGAATTAAGCGCATAAAATGGTTTTGCGTATACCTACATAATATATTGTTATGAAATACTTCCACTTTAATCGAACATTTCTTGTATGTATTGCCTCAATTTTCATTGCGAACGAAATTTCATTGATGATTATAATCAAGATACTTTCAAAAATTGAACGGGACTCAAAAATAATGAATTATTTTAAATATTTACAAAAAAAAAAATAAAAAAAATGTTACATTTTTTCTTAAAACTAAACTTATATGCATTCTATGTAACTTATAACATCGTGATTTTCAAGTTTTAAGCTTAAGTTCCGCCAGAAAGTTAAATTATGTTGAAAAAATCCGCATCAGCCATTTTTTCTTAAAGCACCGGTTCTGTTTCAACAAAAGAATATGGCGAATTTATGCAATGTGTCCAATTAGAAACTAGTTTATATGTGTTTCCATTATGTAACCGTTTTTGGACCAAATTTATGCTATATTGACACAGAAGAATTGATAGGCACATTTTAGCCACATGTGTCTAATTATAATCCAGTATTTTTCCAAAATGAGTCTATATGGACACACAGACGCAATTTAGGAACTTATCCGACACTTTGAGACTAAATTTTGCCCAAAACGAACCCGATTTGTAACCGGACCCAATATGCGCCTTGCGTGTTCGGAAATGTGACCAGTTTAGCATGCTGGACATGCTGAACAGAGCAAACTCCTACTGTCGCTTAAGGCAGATAACTATGAGAAGATTCTCTTAACAAGCCAAGGAGTTCATTTAAAGCACCGTGGGTAATTTTATTTTTAAGCACCCAGATTTTTAAACTATCCATAAATGACATTTTGGAATCCAGCAGGTCGTTGTCTTCGCAATGTTCGCCATCATAGTCGTCAATTAAATTATGTCTTGAATCATTGTCGTCAATTATTATTGAATTATGATATTCCGACTCGTTGGTCTTAAACGTTGTTTCAGAAACATTTGGCTGAGAACATTTCATAAAGTTTGATTCAGGACGTCCATCTATTGAGCTCTTTTGTGTTTTGTTTTTAGTTGCATAATCTGATGTGAAGTCGCCATTTTCCTGATTAACTACTACTGCATTATTTAACGTAACTGCGCTTTTATTTTCACTTGCTTCATGTAATCAAAGAGCATCTTTTGACTATGCTAAACTTCTTTGTTTACATTTCTGTAAACATTTCTACAATGACATAATTTACACGCAGACTGGAAAAAAAGTGTGTAAAATGTGTCCATTCGGAACCTAATGCGCCTGCCAAGACACAAATGAGGCACCATATGATTCTAAAATGCGGCTAAATGGGAACTTTTGCGTCTACTCAACTCAATTTGGTAACAAAACGGAAACATTGTAATAAGGTAAAATATGGAAACATTTGAGTCAACCAAGTGTCGACCCTAATGCGTCCGAATTGTGTCACTGTTTCCAAGAGGACACAAAAGCGACGCAAATTAGGCACATGTGTCTAAAAAAATTCTACTTAGACACATACTATTCTTGGGCCCAATTGGTCTAAAAGGTGTCGACACAAAGCAGCCACAAAGTTGAAGAATGGGCACAGTTTCTATTTAGACACTAGTTTTCCGATTTGTGTCGAAACAATTTGGAAACAAAATGTGTCGTGTCCAAGTTCGGGCACAAATTGCTGCTTGGGTATCGTTATGTTCAAAATTCTTGAGCATATAGTAGGCTTAATTTTGAGCCCAAAAAACCCAAAAGTGACAGGTCTATCTTTATTCGTTACGAAGTTACAGGCCTAAGAAAATTATGACTAGTAAATAACAAGATTCAACTTTGTAAGCCACACATGAGTAAACGTCACCGAAATAAACATTAGTAGAGGTTCCCCTGCTCATACGAAATGGCATTAGGATTCAAATAGATGCGGCACCAGCATATTTCGGAATTGGTGTTTGTAACTAAATACCAGAGAGAAATTATTATTTGATCGTATTCAGCAAGATGGTCAAGAGATACCTAGGTACGCGAAAAAAGACGAGAAATCTGTTACTTCTGCAATAGGCCTCCGAGCACAAGTTTGTATTCAGCAAGGAAAAAGGCATTGTTAACACATGATAAACTAAAGATTTGGTCAATAAAATAAGTTTTATGTGGTTTTCAAAGTTAAATCTGGTATTTACTAGACGTTATTTTCTTAGGCCTGTAACTTCGTAACGAATGCAGATAGACCAGCCACTTTTAGGTTTTTTAGGCTTAGAAATAAGCCTACTATATGCTCACAAAATTTGAACATAACGATACGGGACACCCTGTATATTGTAAAAATTAGTGGAAAAGAGACTTTTGATAGATACGACAAATTTGACTAACATAACCTACATACATTAAATGTATGCACTGTTAAGATCATACTGATGAAAACCATGTTTTGAGATATTAGCAATTTCATGTTTCGTCTTATGCTGCTAAAACTAGCTGACTTACGAAAAAACAAGGGCAAATATAAATTGCTATCATTGAGTAAATTTCATCAATGGAAATAATATTTATGCAAATATACAACAAATATGACTTTTGATAGATACGACATTTTTACCCAACAAATTAAATATCTTCATTGAGATACAACAATTTCACTAATGAAAAAGTAGGTAAAATAATGGATGGGTAATAATAAGAAAAATTGTCTTTCTTTTTCTTTGTCTATGTAAATTTAAAAGCAAAAATATCGAATAATTTTTACTCATCCCTGCTCAAGGGATATTTCCATATATGTACCTATTTTTGATTTCGACCCTTATTTTCCATTTACCTGGAATATTAGGTAAAATGGTCATATCTTACTAGTAGATACAGCAACTCGCTCTAATATATGGTGAGCATATACGACAATTTCCAGTAATATTGTTAGATACGGCAATTTTAGCTAACAATAGAATTACAATTTAAGTTACGACAAACTTTTACCTTCAGTTTCCTTCACTTTTAAGGGGAATTACGACAATCTAGCTTAACAGAAAGATAGAGAATTGTCTCCTGGTTAGCATATCAATATCTTAAAATCGACCTAAATTGTAGATACGACATTTGGTTTTAACACGGCAGTATAGCTAATAAGTTCTGGCAATGGTTAGTCAGAACTTATTTCAATAACATTTTATTCCAAAGATAAGCCTGGAAATATTATTTGCATAAAACGAAATTAGCATGATACGATTCCTATGATCCACTTACAAGTTTTCACCCTGCATATGAAAAGTTTTTGTTATATACAGAGTGGAAGAAAGCCTAGAAATGCCTAATTTTCTGTTAAGCGGGTGGTCAGATGTATAGGGTGCACCATAATATATCCTATATATTGCTCTCTCGTAAACGTTAAGAGAGTAAGGGTGTTATTTGAAAAGTTTTTTTTTTGAATTTTTGAAGTTCTCAATTGACGGTTCTTGACGACTAATGTTAACCTACAAAAAATAATATAATAATTTCAAATAATGAAAATAATATGAAGGATATTTCAGGAACGGTCACAGATATCTTGTACGTCTTGAAGATGGTCACAAAGTGGGGCATCCTTTCTCTAATTTAACCGACCCTGTATCTATTAGCGTTTACTAGATAGCAATATAGAGAAGGATATATGGAGCACCCTGTATACAAAACTTGCGATTCAGCTGTTTCAGTATATGAAGATTCTGGGTTTGACATGTATACTATCTTGCCAGCGAGGTTGTCAGATTTACCGTTTTAATGATATATTATTATATTTGTCACATTGAATGTCACTTTAAAAATATATTATATATTTTTAAAATATAACACCCTGCACATTTTTTTTATTGGAATCTACCATTCAATATTAGTTTAATCATAAAATGTAATTAACCAAAACACAGGTTGTTACATTTAAAAACCCACAGTGACTAATAATAAAAACATGTAACTATAATACAGGAAACTTTATCGCAAAAATCGGCGACAAAATTAAGTTCCATCTAGCGTTTCGGGGCGGACCTAACAACAATTGAAACAATTACTTTCGTGAATAATAAAATTACTGTCAAAATTACTTCAGTGGGGTTGCGTAGATTGATATCAAAGAAATCAACCCAATTCACATACCAATTTTCGTACTAGGTCCACCCCGAACCAATAGATGTCGTTGTCTCAGTGTCGTCGACCAAATTATTATTGCAGCACCTGTTTTATAGTTAAAGGTGTTTTGCTAATAATATCATAAAAACATTAAATCCCTGGCAACATTGCACATATCAAACCTGAAATATTAATATCCTAAAACAGCTGTTCCCAAGTTTTGCACAGGTATTTTCTGATCACCCGTTTGACAGAAAAATTAGGGGTTTTCTTCTATAGGTATTAATGATTATTATTATTATTCATATAAAGTGACGTTGACATATTCAAACGTTATAGGAAGTCAATTATTATTGTAAGGTAGATGATCTCTTTATAGCTATTTAATAAACAAAATCACTTATTACACTAATTACATTATTACCACGATGGTATTTACGGAGCTATGATATTCCCATATGTTCACTGTCAACGCCAGACTCTATGAATTAGGCTTTCTGGTGGTTACATCAAGCCTATCTGTGGAAAAGTCATTCTCCGACATCTGACATGAGCTCAATCTCTTACCAGTTCCTCGCGGCAACAATTCGGATCCATTTACATTTAAGAGTCGCCAATACAATCAAATTTCATGATTCTGACTATTTTGCCATGGTCTGAAAAGAGTTTCATTGTACGTTTTACGTTTACTCATCTAACCATTTAATTAGTGGTGTGTATTTAATTTCAAGTCTTTCGGTGTTAAAGTAAAAATACAACCGGATACTTTTATAGCCGCGAGTTGGTTAAGGGAGCAGAATTTTTAAATTTGACCAGAAAATTCTCCTTTTACAGTTTTTAATTTCAAATTTACTTACCTGGGGCAATATGCGTTCCACAAGACACGTAATTTAGGGTCCAAATTAACCAAAATCTTGCGGAATATGCGGAATATCTTTTATTAGCATAAATATTTATAATTGATTAAACATGTATGTAAATAATGAAAAAAATATTGAATAATGAATGACTGACATCATGAAGAATACTCGCATAAAACACATTGAAAGTAGTGTTACATGTGAATAACTGTCCTTCGCATGGACAAGGAGTATAGCAACAAGTTGTCAATGCTTTCACCAACACTTAATGAAAAAATTCAGAAACATTCCGATACAAAAAAGGGCTACAAGGTCCTGCATGATAATTTCCTTATTTTTTATATTTTTAATTCCAAATTCATCAGCAGAAGTATAGAAATTCATTTCACATAACTTCATTACGGGAACTCTATAATACAGGCTGTTTCGAAACTGGACAACCAAAATCGAACGTCATGTATAAAATTGTATTTTATGAATAAATGACAGAATAACTCTTTTCAAGATAAGGTCGCGTTTAGGAAATATTTCCAAAAATGTGTAAACTAAGGCTGATAAAAATATATTTTTTAGTAACTGGACAGACAAAATCGAAATCCATTTATAAAATCGGATTTCGAGCATAAAAAAGAATCATTTTTTCAAGATTTGGATTCGTTTAGGATCCCGATATCAAAAAATGTAAAACTAAGGCCGCAATAAAAATATGTTTGATCTTTTTGAACAAGCAGAAAGTTATTCTCTCTTTTATGCTCAAAATACGATTTTATACATGACGTTTCATTTTGGCTGTCCAGTTACCAAACACCCTGTATACCTAAGTTTCTATACATAAATTAGATGATCACGATTAGTCCCTACTTCAAATGTCTTATTATATTATATTAAAAAAAAAGTAGATAGTCTCGAGTAGAGATCAGGGTAGTAAAATTGCATAATAAACACACACTCAGACAATTCAAATAATGTGGTTAGTTTCGAGACTACGTTTGTTTGAAACTTAATCTAACTTTTAAGCGAAAAAGACTCTAAGTCCATATTAACTGTTAAGATAAATATATTTTCTAGTCTTTCCGTTATAAAAGCTTTACCGCAAGGACGATTTATTTAATTAAATTTTCGTCGCATTTTCGTCGCAGCACTTTTATTCTGAGAAAAATTTAACCTGACTTGAATCCATTACAGTTCGATAGCTCCATAAATTTTCCAGGAGAATTTCATAGGATAGGTACATCCAAATTGGTACAAGAAAAACCTTAGTAGAAAAAACCATAAAAAAATTGAACCTTAGAAAATGTGTAGTATGTGCGTCACGTTGTCACTATCACAAATCTTCCAAGAAGTTCTCTTTTTTTTAATCTATTTATTTACGGCTTATTTACCGCTTGTCTCAAAACCTTGTCACAAAAAAAACATATCACTGTCCACTTACTAGCCCTCTCCAACTGAGCGATCTCTGACAACATCCCAAAATACACTGACTATGCGTTGCGATTGAAGCTATTTTTATGCCATGGCAGGTGACGTTCCAGAACATCATTATCGCGGTTCAAAGCCGAGACTGAATCTCAGCACATTCAGAGTTATTCTGGAAGCAGCAACGTATAGAATACCTAAGTCATTAAAAAAACACCTTGTCTTTTGCAGAATCACAAGAATTCGTCTTTCTGTTGCATCTTCTCTTAGTTAGATTGTTGGCTGAACTGCGTGGGACTGAATTTCTGTTTTGGTGGCCTCCAACTCATCTACATGATTGGTAATCTCGGAAGGACAGCTGCTGGGCGAGCAGTATATTAAGTCACAAAGTAGCCCACAAGCCATAAAGAATCTCCTTTTCAATCATATACCTAGACTGGAGTTTGCAATGTAATCTCCTTCGACCGCAGTCAGAGGATGGACAAGAGGATGGCCTTATTCCGAAAATAGGGCCATGGACGGAGAACAAGTTCGCTAAAGAATCAGAAGGCTAGAGACCGAGGAGTTCATATACGCAGACTCAGAGAAAGAGAGAGAGAGAGAGATGATGCTGAGCACACCCTTTTCCACTACAAGAGGTACGAGAGAAAGGGACGAGAACTAGAATCATTAATAGGAGAGAAGGTAACAGTAAGAAATATGACTACAGTAATGCTGGAACGAGAGGAGAAATTAGATATGATAGAGAGAGAGATATGAAAATAAACATGCAAAGAAAAGAAAAGGATAAACGCGCCTAGAAAAAAGATTTTAAGCATATCATGGCTGGTCTACTATAATGTCGATAGACGGTTCCGGACCAAGCTATGGGAAATCACGGAGGGGTTCTAGCCGGTAAATGTCCGGCACTACCCCGAAAGGTTACACTTGGGGTATCCATGAGGATTTCCCCTTTTAAAAGAAAAGTCTCCTTCAACCGATGTTCCTCGTCAACGTTGACCATGACTTTGCATGCACAGTTTTAGTCCTGCAGTTCGATTACACTTTACTTTCTTGTTACACTCTATGCTCGGTCTGCTTGAACTTACTGGCGGCGCAGTAAATCTTCACAGCCCAAACTCAGAATAACTTATTCCTGATCACTTCCAAAGGGCTTGTGTATTTCAGCTGTACTATCAATGCTGGTCACACTTCTTTTTCATCTGATGCCCTTTCTATGTCGATCTGAGACTTTTCCACATGTCTCAGATACATGGATATTATTGGTATAATTGAGTCGTTATCAAAAACAAAGCATGAATTTTTAAAGCAGTCCACTATGTTCTTAAAGCACGAGTGCTTTCTACGGCCTTTCCCCAGTTTTCACGTAACTTTTCCCTGAATGATCAACTGTTAGAAGTTCGTGTTTGGTGTTACGAAAAATATATCCGAGATAGGCAATCTTTCAACGTTTAACGATCTGCAGCATCTCTCTCTCCACGTTCATGGTCTCAGGACTTCTGTATTTGTCACATGTTTGATCCAAGGAATTCGCCCCAATCTTCTAAAGACCCACATTTTTACCACTCCACAACGCATAACAACGTTGAGTGGACATAACACCTAACAAAGCTCTATCGTATAACCCCAGGTGAAGACTCCGATACCCAGCAGCGTTTTCATGTTGAGGAATTACTTAAAACACATAGATAAATGAAAAGATTACATAATTAGTTGAGAACGATTAATTAAGACTGCATTAAAACGAGCTGCAAAAATAACAATGAGCTGCTAGGAAAAAAATCGATGCAATTGATGGGGAAAAAAGAAATTAATATCTGCAAACACTTACAGGAAATTAAAGATATTCTGGCACGGAACAAGTAACAGCGTGTTACCATTATATCGAGCTTTATATGGAACCTTTAAAGACATCTTAATGAGGAAGCAGAAAAAACAAAAGGTATCTAGCGCGATGCCTAGAAGAAAACTACGAACATAACAGGAATTCTCACCGGACACGTCAATTAAACACACACACATGTTTATTGAATGAGGATAAGTAAGTAGTGATACCGCACTTCCAGCAGGCGCTCTGAGAAGGTAGATGAAACCATCAGCCATAATAATTACACATAACATAAGTACTTTGCGTGCTCAAGCTTCTCTTGCGCCAATTAAGTTGCCGATAGAGTCCATACTCGAAGAACCCAGAAGATGACCACCTTGAAGGATATTTACCCTCCAACCAATTTCAGATACGGGACCGGCCGAGATTAATTTTAAAAGCAAGTATGTAAAAAATGCAGATTGAACCTTTCATTAAATTCGATAGCAGCAGAAACTTTTAATAATTGAATAGAAGAAGTTGGAAGTTAAGAAATCTTGCTCTGTCTGTCATGCCATGCAATGTTCCCGAAGAGCTTCATCATTATTGGGGAATCGATTCTGAATATTTACGCGCTGAAATGCGAATGGAACCGATGTTGTACTAGCGGCGGTTCTCGTAATGAAGCAAGAAACCTCACGAAGCAGCGCCGTCGAAAGCACGACAAGGCTTCACGACTTGCCTTCAAGCTCGCGCAATGGAGGTAGTTGATCTCACCAGGTCGCTTCTAAAGGATTACTTTTCGTTTCAATAGGGCTCAGGTTGATTGTAAAGGCAGTGTCGTGCAGTATATATCACTTTAACAACTGCTGAGTTCGCATGATGTTGTCTTGACGATTTTGTCTCTTTATGGTCAGAGATAATTTCAGAGAGCAAGGGGGAAAATTGTCTCATGGGGTTGTTTATGGTGTAAGGAATTCATGAATGAGACTGTTATAACTCCGAGGAGAATCCTTGAGATATTCAGTTTCAAAGTTACTTAGTGCCTGGGGCACATTTAAACCAACATTATTAAAAATTTACCCATATTATAAGAGAATATGGTATCTAATTTGTCGTGTATTAACAGGTAATTAATTAGTCGCATTCAGATGTTAATGTCTATTAATTTATTAATCTGCAGTTAATATGATAGAATATGTTCAGTATTATTGCCGATTAATTCAATATTAGGTCAATGTTATTACCGCCCTAAGGTAATTATAAAGACATTATAAAGACGACATTCTTCAAGTATAAGTAAAAAAAGGAATCTGACAACACTGCTATCTATAATAGAGAACAACTGATTATAGACCGTTATCAAGGTTCACCGGTGACATCGAGACAAACTGAATTGCCGTTCTGCAATCACAATACATTTCTCTGGTATGTACAGGTTGTCCATCACTTATTTACGTCCATGCAGCCTCGAAATTAAGGTTAATTTTAAAGATAAAAAATTTAAACTTTGAGTATTCTTTTAATTGAGATATAGGACCATATAGAATAACATTATCAGTTTAATGAATTTTTTCCTTCGGCTACCAGCGATAGAAAAACTCGAGGAAAAACTATATGTAATTTGGTGGTCAAGTGATTTTTCTTCAATAAAATCAAAATTGCTAAAAAAAAAAGTTACTTGTCCTTATTCCAAAAAAAAGTACAGGAGAAAGATTTCAAGTTGACAGGTCAGGTCAGGTCACATCCTTGAACATCCTGCCCCGTATAAGAATCACCCTGAGTTCACCGGTTCTAGTACCTAGATCTGTGAGTGAACCAGAGATCCAGTGGTATTTAGTGTAGGAAGCTAGGAAGTGGAGGAAGCTCGGGAGGAAGTTTAGTGTAGTGAGGAAGTAGAGCGAATTAAAAACATTGACAGAACGAAGATTGTTATTATGAACAAATAGTTTAGGTTAATTGTTTGTTGTGATATAATTTTTCTAATTATTGTCTCTTTACCATTTAGAAATAGATTATTGCAAAATAAATAAAGCTTATTATGAAATTTGAGAAAGTCGTTAGGTACTTGTAAAACGTGTATACAACCACAATTTTCATAATTTTTACATGATGTGTTTTTGATGACATATTTTTTTTGCTCTTATGTGTTGATTTTATTATGTTATTTGTATTATTTAAACTCATCGTTTAAAATCACGTTATATGTGTCTGATGTTATAGCTTCAAAACTCTATAAACATAAAAAGTTAAACGTCCAATAAATGAACTGTTAGTTAATAATTATGCGAGAGGTTTATTATGTAAATAAATAAACAATTATAAATAAAGCAAATGGAAGTTCGATACGTACCAACTCTTTTAAAAACCAATACCTGGAATATAATTGTTTGGAATATTCACGAGTTATTATTGATATAATTTCTCCATAAAATTTTGTCCTGGTTTTATTATTGCCTTCCGTTTCGATGAGTTTGTCCGAGTTTCCAGTACGTGAAAGCCCAAATTATTAGAATTGACAGTGCGAAAAATACTTCAACCGTAAGTCAAGCTCAAAGTACTTTAATGTTTAGTCCCGCGACTAATTTATGATGAAGGCGGACGATTGTTTAATTGGGAATCGCACCCGTTTAAGGCTAAAAGTAGGTCAGTTGGGAGCGAGGTTGGGAGGGTAGGTATTTTTGGAATGTACAGTACAGAAAGTACAGGGTCATTTATGTTCCTGCACAAAATGGAAATCAGTTTAAAAGATATAAAACTTAAACTTTGAAGAAACGTGTGATTAAATTAAATTAGGGCAATTAAGTTAAATTTTTTGTACAGGCACAAAATATTAAAAAAAAAATGGAACTTGATGGTATAAAGTGGCAAAAACTTTACCTTCTTCGATATAAGTAGAGAATTCGTTCCTAAAAATCACAATCGCAAAAAAAAACGATGGTTGATTTACCTGCTAATGCTATACGTCCATAGAACTCAAGCGGCAGTATTAAAGTCAGAAAATCTTGACAAAAAGCTATTTACTGGTTTTCAAGTTGAAATAAAGCCCTTTGTTTGATTAGACCTCTTATATGAGCCTTTTTATGGTCAGTGGTCACTTATAACATTTTAGTTATAATTGTTAAACTTCAAAAAATTTATAAAAAAAAAATTATTCTTTTTTCTTTACAAAAAAGACA
Organism: Malachius bipustulatus; assembly: GCA_910589415.1. Classification (NCBI taxonomy): domain Eukaryota; kingdom Metazoa; phylum Arthropoda; class Insecta; order Coleoptera; family Melyridae; genus Malachius; species Malachius bipustulatus. The sequence continues at coordinate 18,052,323 of OU342634.1, forward strand.
ACTTTTTAGACCGAATTTCATAGAAATTATTTTTTAGAAGAATAAAAATTAAAAAAAATTTTTTTTTAAAGTTTATCAAATTTTGATATCCATTATTTTTTTCATATGGAACGACATAAAAAATAATATGGCGGTCATAAGAAAAACGAAAGTTGACTGTGAAAACTCTTGGATCTAGTAGGCCTTGAAAATTTTTGTAATGACAGATGGGTTATGATGATGCAGCTATTGCCCGACTTATGATAGCCTACACTGTAAAAACTGAGAAGGGCATTTTACATTGAAAATCGAGGGTCCATTTGTTGCCAGGGATTTTCCTGGTAATAATACATACTGTATGAAATATTTCGATATTTTCTGTAAATTTACATATTGTTCATACCTACGATTTCCATAACAATTATGATATATATTCCAGAAATTTATGAATATTATTCTAAACGGATATGTAATTATTTCAAGAAGATGTTGTAATTTTTTCCAGAAGTTTATGGAATTTATTCCAGATGTTTAGGTAATTTATTTCAGCAGTTTATGTATTTTAGTCCAAAAGATAATGTAATTTATTCGAGAAAATTATGTAACTTATTCCAGAAATTTACGTATTTTATCCACAAAGTTGTGGAATTTATTACAGAAAATAATGTAATTTATTCCAAAAGTTGATGTAATTTAATCCAAAAATTTATGTATTTTATTCCAGAAAGTTATGTATTTCATTCCAGAAAGTTGTGCGTGTGATTTATTCCAAAAATTTTTGTATTTTTGTTCAGAAACTTGTGTAATTTATTGCAGAAACTCATGTATAATACCTCCAAACATATTATTATTGCAGGTATATTTTCAAGAAGAGTGTGTAATTTCATATTCACCATATTTTTCAAATGGTGAATACGGAACTGCAAAAACTTCAAGAAAAACATAGGTACATACACTTTTTGAATACCTATTACGTTGATTTCTTCAATAAATTGCACATGTCCCTGAAATAAAATGCATAGGTACCTAACACTTTTAAGCTTTGCGGTAATTGGATGTGAAATAAAAATGAGATATACGAAACTCAATTGAAAAGGGTTTATTGTTTAATCAAAAATAATGCTTCCAGATATCATACAGATGTCAAGACGGAACCACTTAGGTACTGATGCGTAGAGCTACATAATAAACTAATAGGAGTTCAATAAGATGTGCATAAAAATCACAATAATTGAAACATTACAATTAAAAAAAAAACATAAAAAATATTTTAGTAGTCGACTACTCATGCAAAATTAGGTATACCTTTATAATACATAGTGTTATGTAAGTAAGTATATAACAAATAATCATATAAAAAATATATAAAATTAAATTAGATTCTGTAGTTAAATAAATAACATAATAAATAAAACATAAGTAGGTACACCTACTGTCTTACATATCGTAAGCAAAATAAATTAGAATTCATTGTTCATAAATAAAATAATAAATAAAGTAAACAAAATATATAGTCATAATCTCTTCTGACTATCTTCTTCGCCTGACTCTGAATCTTGTTTAATCTTGTTTAACCAGCAAGTTTTCTTATGAAATTTAGAACCTTATTTTTGACATTTTTTGTCAACGCTTTCGACCCAGTTTCTTGGTGTATTTTAAATATATATCTTTGTATGAACTCAAATGTGCAAGCACATTGTTTAGGATAGCAAAGATTAAAATTGAAATAGAGGGCGAAAGCCATTAAAAAAGTATTTTCAAAACTTATAAAAGGTCCAATTCTCTTTTTTTCTATTTCTATTAGGTTTTCCTTATCTGAAAACATGAAATTTAAATAATGTATTCAAAAATATTTCAACTGTAATTGCTCATACCGACTCGAATGATGCATGGTGCTGGTATTTTCACCAAATTATTATTATTTTGAACCTCATCCATAATCTGAAAATAAAATAAGAACTATCAGACTAACTATAAGTACATACCTATTCTAAGAAATTACAGTAAAAATTAAGGAGTAAAACTAAGGTTTTTTTGAGACTGAAAAATGAAGCACAAAAACACAGCCACAAAAAAGTGAACTGTTACTTCAGATGAAACATGTTATTTTTTCTTCAAACGTCTGACCAACTCAAACTTGAATTTTTTAATTTAAAAACTTTTTTGGTACAAGAATATTAAGACTTACCGCAACCTCATAAATTACATTGGAAATATCTTCTTTAAAATAATTCGCTACAATTTTCAAGGCACACATTATTATGTCATTTTCCTCGGGCAATGTTGTTCTCTTGTCGTTCTCCCCAAATTGTTTAATTCTTCTCGATTTCTCGATAATGGATATGTCACGAATATTTATTTTTGTTAGCATTTGAAAATGTGTAAATATGCCTTTTTCTGTAAACAATCCTGGCCATTCTTCAAAAACATCATTAATAGTGTGTGTGTCATTATTGATATATTGCCTTTGGTGTGGAAACGTTTCCTTTAGTATTTCAACAAATTTTGGATCATCTTCAGAGAGACTTCTCAAAACAATTATTTTGTCATCATCACTGGTGCCGGTAGGTTGTTCTAGAGGTGGCTGCCAATTCGGACATCCTACTCTTGTGTTGGCAATTAATTTGTTTTTTTTACTGGGAATAGGACTTTCTGTTGCATATTTTCTTTTATTTGGTCGATTTAGGTAGTTATTTCGGTCTAGAAGTTTGGTATATAAAGCCTCGTAACCATTTCCCAGAACGACATTATCTTCGTCGTGTGACTGGAATGATGCTTCATATTTTTGCACCATCCTTGAGGCCACTATTTTGAAAGCTTTGGAAGGCAAATTTGTCTTAATCTCCCTCATGGAATCGACTACATTTCTGACAACTTCGTTTGTTAATCTCGACAAGCGAGTACCTGCAATTTTTATACCGGAATATTATAGAAATTACTCGTATTAATCAGATAAAAACATTGAAAACAAAAAAGCAATCATACACACATAATATACCTTACCTTTTTCCAACTCTGCAATAAGTTTTTGTGGCGAACTCGCCCAAATGTCGAACTGTTGCCAAAATATTTCTGAGTTATTATCTACTATCACCAATGGAATGCCTTGAGCTATTTGATTCATGTCTTCATTGAAACAATCAACCGGAATATGAATATCAGACACGCTGCTCTTACTACTAACTGTTTCAGTAGTGGCTGTGCTGATGGATCGAGCACTATCTTCCGGCATCCAAATTTGATTACTTTCCAACAGTATGATGGGTTCATCTTTCACAAATAGCAGCTCTTCGTCGTTTTCAAGTCTGGTTCCGTCCCTCTCAACAACCAAAGAAACACCATTTACATTCAACTTTTCAGAACCTGGAAAATATGCTTTTTTTAATTTGCATCTCGCTTCCAAGAATATGGTTAGCAGTTTAATAAAAATTAAGACAACGACTCACCCTTCAAAACCACCTCTGTGTAAATATCATCGCTTGCTTTAACGGTAACAAATCGTTTTTTAATTCTATATACATCCCATATTTTGAAAATATAAGATTTAATATTTTCCATAGTGCCAATGAATCCTAATGAATATTAAAATGATCAGTGCGAATTATTTATATTCTGCAGATCACTGAAAAAAGAAAAATATTTATCGACTCCAGTATTACACATTATAAAACACATGGAAAAGAGTTTACGAAACACATTATTCTGAAAAATTAACAAATAACACTTATAACTTATAACTGGGTGATCGGTCGCGATTACTTACTGAAACTTTTGATTGAAGTTTTATTATAGGTTGAAAAAAATAAAACAATAAGAGAAAGCTTCACGACAAAGAAATATTTATAGGTAAATAAGTATTTGGCTAATATTGCTGTCCGTTTTTTGAGGCTACCTGAAAATCTCGCTTAATCGGTTAAATAATAAGAAATGCCAATATTTATACACAGCAATAACCTTCAAGTAGTCAGAATTATATTTTTCAAAAAATTGAAGATTTTGTGCAATAATTAATTAAGACAATAATTAAATAATTCTCACTAATAATGCGCTTCATTCCATTAGGTCAAACGGAGATGATTTGAAATAAAAATACGGTATGTTTTCTATGACACACCAAATTAAAGCTTCATGGCATAAAAGGCTATTGTATGAACAGCAAACGTTGACATTATTATTGTTCTTAGCAGCTGGAGACAAAACATAGAGACCCAAATCTTCATCATAATAAATTTCAAGTTTAAAACCAACAAAAAATATTGTTGTAAACTTATTATCAATGAGTATTTTTTGTATTTTACATATAACATAATTTTGTTCTTCGGTTTTGTCCATACAAACATGCATATCTTTTTTATATACATTACCCCTGTACTCTACTTCATCTGACAGAAAAATCGTTCCATCTAAATTGCAAGACTTGGAAATTAGTTGTGCATAGGCGGAGGAAAAGTCACTTTTGTTGTAAACTTGAGAATGCTTTGAATAGACATTTATGTTGAAAAGGGAATCTTGAGAAATGCACAAATTTTGAAGTAACTGGTGTTTTTTTGTCAAACTAAGCAACACATTTTTAAAGTTAGGACTATGTCGTAGAACTGTTTTGAAATAATTATGTTTGCCTTCAAATCTCAAAGTCCATAAATGACGTAATGGCCCAAACTGTCGTATTAAATAAGGGTAATGCAATAAATAGTGGTGTTTTGGTTTTAGAGGTGTATTAGGAAACAGTTCTGTTCGGTATTCAATATATTCAAAAATTAGTTCTCTCAAAAGTGAAATCTGCCCAACAGAAAGTTTGAAACTCAAACATAAATTACAAATTTTACGAAGAATAAGCAGCATAGCCCAATATTTATTCGAAGTTTTCATCAAGTTTAAAACCAAAAAAGGAAAAATATTGACAAACTGTATATTTTGGTGCGCAGTGCCACCAACTTTATCACTTTTTTTAATCGGGGGAATGTTTAGTTTATCTTGGTCTGGCAGCTTCAGATTTTTAATCCTTGAATTGAGAATGTCGTAAGTGAAAATTTTATCTTTTACAAGTTTGTTAATAATTAACATTATATCAGATTGAACTACTCCTTCAAAAAGATCATGGGCTAAGCATGGAGGCAAGCCAGGGTTAGAAACGTGATAGTAACTTAAATCATTTAATTTTGAATCAGATTTAACGCCGCGATAAACTGTTCCTAGAGCAGCTGCGGTGTAAGTATCTAAACAATATGAGTTTTTATTTCTTAATATTATACTGTCATTATACTTGGCATTCGTAAACTCTTTAGCATAACAATACCGGCAAAAATAGTTACTTGTATTGAAATTTTGCAAAAAACCGCCAATTTGATGACTGCCAAGATTATCTCCAACCATGGCAATAAGTGTGCCCTTGATATTAACATTCATGCAAGTTTCAATGCCAGTAAGTTCTAGATACTTTATATCATTTATTATTGGTTCTATAGGATATTTTGAAATCCAAAAATGTTAACATCACGATCGTAGCATAAAGCTACCAATTGAATATTATCTAATTTTGATCTGAGCCATGGATATAGATTCCCTAAAACCATATATATTCCAATTACTTTATGTTTTTTCTTACTACTGCCTAAAGGATTACACAGTTCAAATGCGTCTTGGAACAATATTAATCTTAGAGCGTGAGGATTGTTCAGAAAAAATTCGTTGCTTTTATAAACAAAACCATCACAAATGTCTGAAAGAGTTTGTCGCTCTATGCTGATATCACGGAAACACATGTCAAAAACATTTTTATTTTTCAGCATTGTCCTCAGGGTTTTCAGAATCGGTACATAGTAAAAATAAGAAGTCTCTTGATTACCTTCAGTATTTTCTTTATTTAGTTCTATTTTAATAGGATGTATGTAATTCTGACTACTCTCATAAGACTTAATTCTACTAAAATTCGATCTGAGAATGCCGCTTTCTGAATTTAAGGCTTTATCAAATAAACTTTTTTCAATAAGGTCTCTGTTTATTTCAATGTTTGCTTCTCTGATTCTATTTAAAATAAATTGGGAATTCAGTTTATCTAAATCTCTCAAAGTATTGGTTAAAATTCCCAAAGAACTTTTCGACAAAAATGATTTTGCTTCCAAATTTTGATATAGAGTTGAAAATAGACTCAAATTTTGAGTCTCTAATTCTTTTGAATCAAACTCTTCAATTTGTATTGTATTCTCGTTAAAATTTTCTACACTTGAACTTTGAGCGTTTTGATTTGGACAATCAGTTTTATTACAATCTTGTGTCGACTTTATTTTTGTTTTAAAAAGGGGTTTGAAATGATTCCTCTGTTTATGTTTATCAAGAGCAGCTACTGACTTATATAAATAATTAGGTTTTTTGCAAATTAAACGCATGGGGCAATCAACAGGTGTCTTATTTTTTATATGAGTAACAGCATGTGAAAACAAGGAATCTACGTTCCTCGATTCAAAGTTGCATTCTGTTACTCCACAGTTAAAAGCTTCCTTAAGATCATCGCTTTTTTTAGGTTCTTGATGCAGTCTAAATATATGACTTTTAAAAGTCGTATATGTCTTGAATGTTTGGTAGCATTCTGTAAACATGTATTTAAAAAGTTTTCCTTTTTCACACCTGTGAAAGTACTGGTGTAAATTGTACTTTCGCAAGCATGAAAAGCAGTGTTTACATGAGTTGCAAACGAACATTATTCCATTCACTGAATGTATACAAAATATAAGTAACGACGCAATAATTATTGAAATTTTAACCAACTATTTTGTTAGGTACCTATAATAGTTCTAATAAAAAAATAGGTTGGTACTTACCTGTTACCTCTTGATAATAGGTCCAGCTCCCAATAAATATTATCAAACAGTTGGCTGTTCGCCTTCTGAAATCGTCTGTATAGTACCTACGCACTTCGCACTTCCTGGCTACGTATTACGTAATGAATTCAAACAGAAACCGAGAACCGAGACGCTCGCTCTTGAAGCCGATGGGATCGGTTATTCACAGAAATACTCGGTAAATTTACATTTTTTAATGAAAATTATCAACACTTTTATAATAATAAATATTATTATAATGTGAATTCACATCCGATGATGCGTTATTCCGTAGATTCATGTCAATCTACATTGCAGTATGTATTTGTTGATAATATAGTTATTTAATTTCTCATTAAAAATTTGGGTTACTTTCAAAGGCTGGTGTAAAAATAAACAATTGCTTGTATTTTTACAGGTTAATTACACAAAATTTTCTGTGAATTTACATGATATTTTGGGATATAGTATATTATTTCGTGAATTCAGGTGTATTTACTTTGCAGTATGTATTTTTTCGGGTAATTATTTATTTATCCATTAAAAATTGACGTATTCTAAATTTCCAATGTGAAAATCAACAATTTTGTGTATTTTCACAGGTAAATTCCACAAACTTTCAGGTGAATTTACATAATCTATAGTTATTATTCCATATATTCAGGTATATTTGCTTTCCAGTATGTGTTTTCCACATAATTATTTAATTGTCCAGTGAAAGTTGAAGTTTTTTTAAATTTCCAGTGTGAAAATAAACAATTGTTTGTGTTTTTACAGGTAAATTACACAAACTTTTAGGGGAATTTACTTAGATTTAGTATTATTTCCTATATTCAGGTGTATTTTCTTTGCAGTGTGTATTTATTCATATCATTGTTCAATTTTACATTGAAAGTTGAAGATATTTTAAATTTCCATTGTGAAAATAAACAATTCTGTATAAGTCCATAGAAAATGGAGTGGATTTTACAGAGAATTTCAAATTAATATTACATCCATTTTTTACAGTGTAATACAAAAAATTATAGGTACGTGAAGTTGGCCCGAAAACAATTCAGGCTGGGTGGTAAAACGTCCTAATCGATTGTCCAACGTATGACCACGTTTTACCAAAAATTATTTTCGTTTTACCACCTTTGTTTTTTTTGCGAATTTTTTATTTTCGGGCTAACTTCACAAGCCCGAAAAAAACGCGGGCCGGGTGGTAAAACGTACCATTCGATTGCCCATCGTAGGACCACGTTTCACCACCAACTCATTTTGTTTTACCACCTCCAGAAAAAAGTTATGGAATAAATAAATCGTACCCTAGCTGATACCTATGTGGTAACTCGGAGCAAGTTTACGTGGCTGTAAAATAAAAACGATGACTAAATGGAGGTTAAAAATCGTTGTAGTACAGCTTTATACCAATCCAGGAAAAAGTTTTCCTACCCCTCAGTTTTCATTTATCACCGCCACAATCACCGCCTCCGACCTTTATGTGCTTTATGAAATTCGGGCCAACTTCACAAGGGCGAAATTTCCTAAATGGTTAATTCCAGGTGATCGAAAACGTTTTACCAGTAAGTATGTATCCACCCGAGAATATATGGCGCACCCTGTATATCCCTTTGTACAATGAAGCCGTTTTAATCAAACATGATTATATTCTCACATGTCTTATGTTCTGGTAAAGCTTGCAAATATCACACACAAGTTTGATAATACGTAGGTAATATTAACGACAGAATCAATATGTATAATAACCAGAGGAAACAATGACCTGGCCGATTTTTGGGAAAGGTCAATTCGTTAAAGAAGTTGTCCTTGTTTCTTATCCTTGTACGTGTAGTTTTATTACAAATCAACAATTCAATATAAATGGATAGTGCGTGGAATAATAATTAGTAAATATACAGGGTCTTGCAAAAATACGATCGGCATTCCTAGCGGTCTTACCGTTCTAGATAGATAAAAAAATGTGAGAGAAAAGTTGTTTGAATAAATCTATAACCTAATATTATTTTCAGCAATACATCGCTGTACGACATACAACTTTGTTATTTAAATAGGACACCCTGTATATTATTACAATAATTTTTTGAGTTTTTTTTTAGTTTTTGAGATATTAGCAAAAATTTGGAATGTAGGTTATGATTTAGGGCTTACATCATTATAGGCACTATAAATGGTTGTGAGAATCTACTGAGAGATATTTTTCCCTGAATTTCTCGAATTTCACCCCCATTTCTCCCCCTGAACTTTTTTGTGGAGCGCCGCTGGTAGATTCTTATATACAATATGAATTTTCTGTTTTACTTAAAAACTTTTTGGTCTCCTATAGTTTTTTTGTATCGGCAACCGTTATTAAGAAAAAAAAAAAACAATTTCCTCTAATTCCTTAGACGACATTAAAAATTTTTAAATGGTAAAACAGGTTCTGGCTTTTTTAAGATAATTTCTCATTTCCATTAAGTTTAACAGTTAAGTTGGCACCATCTGTTCAACTTTAAAGCTGGAACGACCCTGTGTGATTAACTCTTTGACTAAAGTTTGACTAACCCAAAGGAGCTATACAGGGTGTCCCGTATCGTTATGTTCAAATCTTGTGAGCATATAGTAGGCTTATTTCTAAGCCTAAAAAACCCAAAAGTGGCAGTTCTATCTGCATTCATTACGAAGTTATAGGCCTAAGAAAATAATGTCTAGTAAATACCAGATTTAACTTTGAAAACCACATAAAGCTTATTTTATTGACCAAATCTTTAATTTATCCTGTGTTAAAAATGTCCTATTCCTTGCTGAATACAAAGTTGTGCTCGGACGCCTATTGCAGAAATAACAGTTCTAATTTCTCGTCTTTTTTCGCGACCGATCTCTTGACCAGCATGCTAAATACGATCCTATAATAATTGTTTTTTGAAATTTAGTTATACAAACGCCAATTCTGAAATATGGTGGTGCCCCATATATTTGAATCCAAATGCCATTTTGTATGAGCAGGAGAACCTCTTCTAATGTTTATTTCGGTGACATTTACTCATGTCGTTGCCATAACAATAAATTATTAGCCTAAACCACAACACATGTGGTTGTGTGGTTTTCAAAGTTGAATCTTTGTTATTTACTAGTCATAATTTTCTTAGGCCTGTAACTTCGTAACGAATAAAGATAGACCTGTCACTTTTGGGTTTTTTGGGCTCAAAATTAAGCCTACTATATGCTCCAAAAATTTGAACATAACGATACGGGACATCCTGTATAAATCTTCAAATTTCAACACAAAGATCGGTTAACGAAGCGGTTGCGAACCAATGTTTATATGAACTTTTAGGCACAAAATAAACCAAATTATCACCTTTCGTATGTACCCGATGCCCGATGGTATTCGGGAACATCCTGTATATTGCAGGTACAAGTAATTCTGAATCGGGGCTGTCTATGACACGAAGAACCCTCCCCCAAAATCTAAGGAGAACGCACGACCCGAGGGCATAGTTTCCAGGAGTAACAAAGCGTGCAAGCTTGATAGGAGAGAAAGTTTTCTATCGAATATAATACGCCTAACCCCTAAATATATCAAGAAAAAGAATAACCTGAATTATCAATTTAGCGATCTTAAATTTATTGACGTGTTAAATTCAATTCCGCGATACATGAGGATTGTACAATAATTTTATTATTTTTATACCTGCGCTGTTTTATTTTGTAGAAACGTATAAAATCTTTGAATATATTTTGAAGGCTTAAGGGATATGAACTCACCCGGTCTTCTACTACTTAGTTTGACATCTTGGAGTTACTTTTCTGTATAACCACTATTGAATAAATATTTGCAGAGATTTTGGTGGTGGTTGGTCAAGTCTCCTTCTTAATCAGAATCGTATAAAGGTGACCTCTTTGTATTTTTTTAATTAACCTCTTCTTAAAAACTGAGAAAAAAATTTCATGACATAATTCTGTAAATGTTTTCGATAATCACAGCATTAGGCGGTGAATATCCATGAAAATTCATATTAGTAGATCGACCGATGTTTCATTGCGAACCTTGTGGAAATAACTGAATGGTCCTGAAGTGCATGGATTGCAGTAAATGAACGAGAACGTGAATCGCTTTGACAAAGACATGGTTGCTGGTTCTGGACAGATTAAAACTAGATGTTTGAAGCTGAAAAAATATAGATTGAAACCTTCAAGTCACTTGTTTCAAATTTCTAATCTAATCCTGATTTGAATAAGCTCCTGAAAAAATCTCCCATTATCTTGCTCATTGCTAGCACAGTTTTTAGCGAAGTTTGAAAAAAAATCCCGGAGGTATAATATGAGGTATACCTACCCATAGGAAGGGTTGATAATTTCCTGTAAGCTGATTAGGTAAAGTAAAAAAAATCGTAATAGGAAGGTACAATATGTAATCAGGTGAAATTTAAATTTAAATTTTTGTTGAATAAAACATTTCCTCAAATTAGAACCGCAGGCCAGAAAATTATGTCAGTATCGTCTCTAAATCTGAAATCAAATTACTTATTATTATAATTCAGATTTATATGTCATTTCCTGGTATGTCGTCTTGATAGATACATGTATTATTGTAATGAATGAATAAATGAATTTTAAACAGAAGAGTCTGACTGGCTCGTAAGTAGTCGTAGCGTACCGAGGCTTTGTTCTTTGGCCGGTGATGAATCTTTAGCGGAATGCCTCCTTGCTGCAATATTGCCAGCTAGAGCGAATCAATGCTGGCGGTCCGTAGGTGGACCTTGAAATTGCCAACCAAACGGCGTGGTTCTCTACGAACTTGATAGTGAAATTTTCTGCATTCCACCAAGAGTTACACCTTCTCAACCTTCTCGCCATAAAATCGTAACCTGAATGCAGATGAAACCACAAGCACTGTATTTCAAATTAGATTATTATTTACGTTGTTGCTGGCTGTTGCCTGCTCTGCAACAATATTTCAAATTCCCTAATCTGTGTTTTACTCTTTCGTTTTATTTTACAGAGCTTGAGAGCTTCGTGTTAGCAATAGCAACAACTTACACCGGGCGTCTGGAAAAATTGCGCTTTTTCGTGTTAATAGACAGATGTGTAACCTAAAAATAAAAGTAAAGGAATTTTCGCTTCTGTAAAACTCCCTCAGTTCAAGACTAGGGTGCCTAAACGAATTGTCACGAAAAACAAAACGAAATACATATTGATAAAGCTGAGGTTATGATAAAAACACTCGAGGGAGTCGAGAGAGCTTTATTGGCTGCTCGTATTTAGTCTGGTTTTAAACTACATTATACCTTCCTGCATGAATCCTTCAAATGGTTATTACGGATTTAAAAATCGTGGAGTGCTATAAAATTAGAGGGTGGAAATTGTAGATAGGGGTACTAACTACACACCTCTTTCAGTTTTTTTTTATTATTATATCTCGAAAAAAAAAAAAATTCAGGTCTAGTTAGTAGAAATTTTTCTGTAGGTAATGAGATTTTACATCCGAATAGTTCTTTTAAAAAATTTAGAAAAAATTTCTTGTATCTAAAATATTCGAAAAACTAATTTGAAATAAAGCAAAAAAAAATTTCTTTTCGTTTTTTTCCTATAACTTTTCTGAGTAGAGGTAGGTAATAGGCATTGCTTCACAAGAAAACAAGTAGATTAAATTATCTTCAAATGGTGTGTTAAATATTATTTTTGAAGAAAAATTAGCTGAGATGAAGCCGCCCAAACTTTGACTTTTTTTTATTTTTTAGCGCTCTCCTTGATAGTAATTTACCCTTCTTCAGTTTTTTTCCAACATCAATTTTTTACAGTGTCAGTACGAGGAAAAATAAAAAATCGGATTTATTTTAATTTTTACGCAGTTTTTACGTCAATAGCACTTTAGTTTTTCACGAGGTTTTTCATAGCTATCCGTGTGGTTCAAATTATTGCTACCAAAAATTTAGAAAAGCTGCGCCCAAACAAACAAGTTTGCCCCGGAGTTCAAATTAAAGATAATTTGAAACCTCTTTCAAAACCTGACATATTTTTATCAAATAAAAGCAATAAGAAAAACTTCATTCAGAACACATTTAATTCAAAATTCACTGAAGTTAACATAAAAACAAAAACGTTACAAGCGGATGAAGGTACATCCCAGAAAAGACATCCCAATCAAACAGTCATGTAGTTACATGTAGTTGGCCAAGATATGGATCTTCTTGAAGTGAAGTTGGCACCCCTAAGTGCGAATTTTCTAAAATTTAGACGGCATTCATTTGTCCGCGGTTTGTCCACGTTTCTCCAACAAATATTTTCGTTTGTCACATCCTTCAAAAAAATTTACTGCAAAATAAAAAAAAAATTAATTTGAGGGTGGACAAACGAAAAATTTTTATTGGACAAACGTGGACAACCGGTGGACAAACGTGGACAAACGAATTCCGTTTGAATTTTATAAAAATTTGCCCTTAGGGGTGCCAACTTCACCGAGCTTGGATCTTCTTATAATTTTGTCACTTTTGCCAGATTGGTATCAAAATGTATATTACTTCAAAGCAAGTATAGGACAAATATAGCACCAAAATTGTATGATAGGAATAGTTTAATTTTCCTGAACAACGTCAATACCTTGGGTTCGTACATACCGTGTGTCCCTGGATACGTGAAACGACTCTTAATTTTTTGATTTTAATTTTAATTTTTTGGGGTTTAGCACTTGGCTAAAGAGTAATTTCTAACAAAATATTAGCTTTGAAAAATCAAGCATGCCTTGGAAATTTCCAAGAAACCGGTTTTTCTGTTGAGTAAAGTGCCTTTTATGTGGCAAATACGACAAAATGTTATTTGAAAAAGTTGTTCAGAATCAACATGCAGGTCTCTATACCAAATTTCAAAATCATAGGTCAACTTTTATTTTTTCATTTATTTTTATGTTTTATTTCAAAAATCAAAGAATTTCATTTTGTAACAAAGACTGCCATGGAAAAATCAAATTGTACCCATAGCAATAGCAATCTGTCAATATCACTCTTTGTTACAAATGAAATTCATTGATTTGTGAAATAAACATAAAAGTAAATGTAAAAGATCAAAGTTGGCCTATGATTTTGAAATTTGGTATACGGACCTAAATGTTGATTCTTAACAACTTTTTTATATAACATTTTTTCGTATTTGCCACATAAATAGCACTTTACTCCACAGAAAAAAACATTTTTTTTGAAATTTCCAAGGCATACTTGATTTTTCAAAACTAAAATTTTGTTAGAAATTACTCTTTAACCAAGCAGAGCTGAACCCCAAAAAATGAAAATTAAAATCAAAAATTTTTTGTCTTTTATAAGAGTCGTTTCATCTATAGGTATCCGGGGACACAGGTAAAACGTGGTCCTACGATGGGCAATTGAATGGTACGTTTTACCACCCGGCCCGCGTTTTTTTTCGGGCTTGTAAAGTTGGCCCGAAAATAAAAAAAATCGCATAAAAAAAAACTAAGGGTGGTAAAACGAAAATAATTAGTGGTAAAACGTGGTCATACGTTGGACAATCGATTAGGACGTTTTACCACCCAGCCCGAATTTTTTTCGGGCCAACTTCACGTACCTATATTCAGCGCCTGCTATATAATACCCAACTAACAATTTTATATTTTATAAATGCTGTAAGAATGTTAATAAAACAAAATTTATAAAACAGCTTTATTCCTGAGAACATTTCTAAAACGTCTATACAGCAGTTATAAACGCAAATTGGGCGCAGGTTTATAAAACATATTGGCTTTTTAACTTGTTCTATAAGGTCAGCGTAGCACTAATATCGGATAGTTATGTAAACGTCTACTCAAGTCTTAAGAAACAAAGTCAAACATCATTATAAAACTGTTTTATAAAGGTTATATTACCACTATGCAACGGTTATAAAATAAAGAGAACATTTTCAAGCAACAGTTTTATAACTTACTTCCAAGTTACATATTTGTTTTATTAGTGTGATGGATCACTGCAAGCATAAAATATATTTGTTTCATAGGTGCTAAACAATTCCTTTACTATTAGGTAGAGTGTATAATATATCCTTAAAGAAACTAAAATGCTACGACTGGGTATTTTATTGAAAACGGGATGTTGTATAGCTACTCACTTTCGTACTTACAAGTCAAATTATCGTGGCTCCTAAGATCTCCTAAAAGTCAATTTTACTTGCGAAGTAAATTTTATTGTGAAATATATAGTATATATGTGGTAATATTTCAACGCGCCACAGTTAAAATTGATATTAGAAATATTAAAAATTTATAAAAAAATTCAAAAAAAAAAAAATTCATGATAATATAATAATAGGTACGTGTAAACTTTTTTTTTAAGAATATACTTCAACTGATATGTTTTTTATTGTTAAAAGGTGGTAACTACTGACTCAAAATTACACATAATTCAACAATGGCGCCTGTTCATAGGTGCTTAATTCTGTATCCAATATGGCTGGTACCTAATAAAACAATTTTGTATCTAAAGTCGACCTTATATGGCAAGAAAGCAGAATTAGTGACTTTTATAAAACAATATAGTTACGACATTCAACATATCCAAAATACAGGACCGTATTCGATGTTTATCAAACAATAATAATGATATCTATTGTATGTTATTATTATTATTTTTAAATTACCCAACAGAAACATACAATTTCCAGTTACAGCGACCAGTTAAAGTACAATTGAAATCCAAAAAAGCACAATACACAAAAACAGTGTTATATTATACATCAGGTTGTTGATGAATAGGTGTTACTTGGGAAGTACCGGCGTTCATACTACTTGAAGTGCCATTGCAGTAAAATGTTTATCATTTAAATTATAATATTACTTTAAATATAATATTATAATAATTAAATCCCGTTAAAGAATTTATAAAAAATTATTCGATTATTATTAACTGTGTAAATTTCATTTCTATTTGCTCACGCGATATTAAGCGACACTAGGGAAGAACGGCAACTTTGAATTGCAAAATATGAGTAAAATCGTGTATTTAAATATCCCACCATAGAAAAATAATAATACGGTTCTGCAATTGCCCTCTCCATAAGATGCTGTGTTCAAAATACGTTGTTGTGCATAATACAGTTGGTATGCAAGTCTTACCGAACAAATTTGTTGTATAACATTGGCTTGTATGACAGTTACAGAACAAATCTGTTTTATAACACTGAACTGGAGACAAGTACAGAATACATTTGTTTTATAATCCTGTTCTCGGTGACCATTAGAAAATATAAGGCAAACAGGTTGCCAGTTAAGTAATATACAGAAGAAATCTGTTTTATAACACTGAACTGCGTGACAATTACAGAACAAATTTGTTATATAAGCCTGTTCTTGGTGACCATTAAAGAATTATGATATTTGCAAAATTGATTTTAGTTTTAAAACAGTAATGTTTCAGCAGTTATAAAACAGATTTGTTTTATTATAATGTGAAAGTATATCTTTAGAGAACAATTTTATTCGCTTCTGAATCTGATAGGTAGTTGAATATCTAATTCTTCAGTGTATTCTAACTTTACAAGCCAGTCATTATTTGCTAAACTACTCGCTTCTGTTTCGTTTTCTGTCCTGACCCTGAGACTAGACCAGTTGTTATTGAGTACAAAATGTCCTTCGCTTACAACCATTTCATTGCTTTTTCCAACAATTTTGTTTGTCTGTAAGCCTGAATGATCATCAGAGACAGCAGGAACCCTTTCGCCACTGCGTTTTATTTTTTCCAGCGACTAAAATATCCGACAATTAATTTGATTTTTGTAAGAATAAGCACCCTTGATCTTTTGAACAGGCACACATATATTAGACTTTTATTTATTTCTTATTTTTTTATAAGTAGTTATCCTTTACAGGGCTATTTTATTTCATAACAGTTTTATTATTATTTCCTTTTTGCAGGTTCTTTAGTTGGTATATAACAGTTATATTTCGGCTTCTATTATGACAAATTTGCTGCGATAACAAAATTGCATTGTAAGATCACTTATATAACAGTTTCATAAGAACACAACGTCAATTGTATAAAGCAATTATGTAACCGAGCTTTCATATTATGTTTTAAACACTGCTAAATAACTCCTATAAATCAGTTTCGTTTTATAATAATTTATATCCTATAACGATAGTCGCATAAACGTTTATAAAACAGTTTTATATTTATTTTATAAGGGGTTTTATAATTTAGCACTAAGAACGTTCTAAACATTATCTAAGAAAACAATTTTGTTCCCAAGAGCAAAATGATTTCCCTCACAGCTTAAATACAACAAAATTATATTCTTGAAGCCGCAATATAATAATTATAAAACAAATCAGTTCTTTTATGAATATTTTATACAGCAAAATTGTTAGTTGGGTACTAAGTCCTTATTTCTTATTTTTCAATATTGGAAAAGAAATGGTCAAATCAATAATTAAAACCGTTACAATCGCTCTACTTTCGTAGGGTGAAAGGGGGGTTAGAACAAAGATTTACAAAAAAATACTTAGTTCTAACCCCCCTTTAACCTTAGTAACCTTACGAACGAGCTTAAGAAAGTAGAGCAACCCCCCCCCCCCCCCCCCCCCCCGGGTTGCGACATATGGTGGAAGGCCGTCTTCACGGTGCAACAAGATGGATACATATGTTTTTACTCGTGTTTTTATGCAACAATGCGACTGAAGAAACAATAGAATCTGCATTAGAATACATTGTAGCTACCTTTTTTGAAGCAAAGATAAACAAGTTCTTAAGTAACTGTCGCTTCCAGCTTTTCTGCAAACTATCAAAAAGTGCAAAAATTATTTCTCTTGCCCAATTACCACCAACACGCAATACGATAACATCAAACACCATGGTTTTTAAGAAGAACATATTTTCAAATTAAGCAGTGGAATAGTAATCATTTAAACTCATTAGACAGAGGTCGGAAAAATTGATTGATTGAGATTTGCACAAATGAATCTCCTGCGTCAGACATGTTGCTCAAGAAAGTGGCTTACGGATGTTCTGTGGTTGTAAAAAGTTAGGAATAACTTGTTCAATACTTTGCAAAGAATGCATAGGTTTCAATTACGAAAATGCACGATAGAGCTGACAGAAGACGATGTTCTTGAAGATAAAGACGAAGAAATCCATATTCAATTTGACAAAATTTTTTATAGAAAATTTGCTTTTCTGTAAAAAAAAAAACAGTGCAAACCATTTCTTTCCAAGCTCGTTTCCAAGTATACGGTCCTGGATTTTCAATTCGTGGTAGAAAGATTTAGGCTCAAATGTACAAAACACCCTGTGGTATCTCCCTACCTGTTGGCAAAAAATACAACAGATTTAGATTTGCCTGGACGTCCTCTTAATTATATCTGAAATTTAAGTACCTACGTTACATTAGTCATGAATCATCCTGTATATAAACGACAAATTACCTTATTAAAGTGCTCCAAACAAAACATTATAGGTATACACTCCCTCTAGATCTAGATCTAGAAACTAGATGTTTGTTTTGCGTAAAACACACTCCAAAATTCCTCATATGAAAGTAAATACTTCAACAATTTCACGATTGATATTTGCACAATTGAACATCAGTCTTGAAGTTGGAGTAATTATACGAGTATAGAAATCCTTAGGACTAGCTCCGTGAGTAAAACGTGGGCCAGGTCAGCTTAATTATAAAACTTGGCTGGAATTCAGAGTTTAGTAGAGTTCTGCTGAGATAATTAGAGGAGACGATTAAGAGAGATTAATTTGATTTGGAACAGCTTGAAATGTAAGCTATAGAAGTTTCAGAAGACATATTTTTTCTAGTTTTCAAAAGCGTTGCACAAATGTTTAATTATCTTGAAGAGGATGAACTGAGTTGCATAATTTTCAGGCTCTTCAATAACAGAAACAATTAAAAATTAGTCCCTTCGGCCGATGGTGTAGGAAATTTCAAAAATGATGGCCATAACGTTCCTAGAAAGAAGAAGTTCTTTTGAAAATATGACAGAGAGGAGACAGGCCTTGGAAGTTCCTTTTTATTTTTGATAGTTTCGAACTCTGAAAAATTATACTGTTCTGAAAAGTTTTCTCCGATCGGCAACAACTCACGATGGTTTTCTGAAAACATGACGCATCGATGTTTCGCTTTTATTAAAGATCATCAGTCTGTCATATCAACAAAGAATATATACACTTCTTGTCTCATTTATCTTATTCTTTTTCTTATATTCATTCATAATCAATACAAAGACTCGTTTAATAAAATGAAGTTACTTATACGAGTTTAAAATGTAAAATTTTAAACGAATCAACTTTATAATGGAATTTTATTTTGGAGGCCCTAAGGGCCGAGAAGACAAAAAGTAACCTCGAGTGCCGACGGCCGATTGAGCGTACTTGAAAGTATAGTCTCGGAGAAAATAAATAGGTATTAATAATCAAATAAGAATTTTTGTTAGCAGATGTAGGTATACGTTTGAAATTCGTTTTTATAATTAACTAATGTTTACAAAAAACCTTGTTTAATTACGTTTAAGGGTAAAGAAAAGCAACGCTCAATTTTTTCTACATACCTTTGTATTAATGTTCGTATAATTCAAAAAAGTCTGAAACGACTGGACTGTAATTTTTTTATTTTGATGAGAATTTTGACGGTCTACATTAGGAAATCAAATAGTTATTTACTATACAGGGTGTCAATTTGAAAACTTGCCACCCCCAAATTCTTCCTTGAAAATTTTTTTTCAAAGAAATCCCGGAACAGGTCAATTTTTAAATTTAATTTATGTTCTATTGACGTAAAAATATTTTATACAGGGTGTTCCTTGACTCAGTAATGACGACATTGTCGATTTTTTTAAATGGGACACCTGTATATTATTACATTTTCAGATTGTCTGAGAAAATCCAGTAGGAATGGTTTTCACAGTTGCAGCTTGCATTGAGTAGGTTATGAGTTATAAACAAATGAAAATCGCAATTTTCCATTTTGAAAGCAGTGTACATCGGACACGGCTCTAAATATCGAAAAACGGCTTACATGTCCCTATCTTAACTTTTGAAGCGATATCCTATGATGTAGATGAAATATTTATACAGGGTGATCAAAAGTCTGATAATTTTCGTCACCCTGTATGAAAATTTCATCCACACAATAGGATACCGCTTGAAAAGTTAAGATAGGAACATGTAAGCCGTTTTCCGATATCTGTAGCCGTTTTCAAAATAAGCTGCTTTGAAAATGAAAAACTGCGATTTTCATTTGTTTATAACTCGTAAGCTACTCAGTTTAAACTGCAACTGTAAAAACAATTTATATTGGATTTTCTCAGACAATCTGAAATTGTATTAATATACAGGGTGTCCCATTCAAAAAAATAGACCATATCGTCGTCACTGAGTCAAGGAACACCCTGTATAAATTTTTTTTACGCCAATAGAACATAAATTACATTAAAAAATTGACCTGTTTCGGGATTTCTTTGAAAAAAAATTTCCAAGGAAGAATTCGGGGGTGGCAAGTTTTCAAATTGACACCCTGTATAAGTGGGATACAGACATACCGCACGGACGTAAATTTTGCCGGACGAGACCGTTACGCTGAGTCCTGTACTCACGTATATCGTACAAAATGTTTTCTACAATCATGAGAAATTAATTATTTTGAATTTTATATTTTATTATTAACTACAAAAAACTTACAATATAAGTATTCAAGACTTGAGTTATTTATATAGATGAATATGTGATTATCGCGTAGCTAAGAACAGCTAGTTTAATTAACGAAACCATGATAAAAGAAATCATATGTTCGACTCAGAAATTCTATATCTTAAAGTAGCCGCTACAAAACCTATTCTGATATCTCTTCGGTCATCTGTTTTACCTTTTGATAAATAAAGAGTAACATATTTATACAAGTTGCTGTGGCAACTAATGAAAATTTGACTGCTGAGCGGTATTTACATTTTTTGGGGGAAGAACTTTGTCCATACTTGGGATTTGCTTTTCCTAACGGTGCGAATGAATAACAATATCCCCCACGAAAGAATTTGGTTTCAACAGGATGGAGCTCCTCCTCATTTTGGTGTTAATATCAGGCTACTTCTCAACAAGGTATCTCGTTCCCAAAGAGAACCGATAGAACGGCTCTTTGTATTCACGAAGAAGGGGAGAATCCGTTCTTAAAAAAAAATGGGGTTTCTATTTAAGAAAAAATATGATGACGTCACGACTCAAAAATGTGATTTGATAAAAAGATAATTTTTATGATGATAAATGTCTTTTTTACAAATAAAATCGACCGGTTTCAAAGTTAGAACAAAGTTATGAATATTATGCGGAACGTTATCACCACGCTGTATATACGAGCAACGGCAAAAGTAATTAGAAACTCCTAAAAAATATATTATTATCCTATTGATAATTATTATTATTGGATTTCGATAAATTTAAAAGAGAAAAAGCATTTACAGAAATCATTGTCGTATTTAGAAGGGAGAATTCAATCAGGCTCATGCACCTTTCTTCTACTCTGAAACTTTCTTCCAGCTACTTCGAATCTTAAAAGACTTTTCATTCGTGGAATTTGTTTGAATTTTTCTTATTAAGCGAACGGCACATGCAAACTTTGATTATTTTTTATATAAACTTTATAAGAGTTTAAGAGAGACAGAAAGAAAGCCTATACGTCTTTTTCCAGTAAATGATTCCGCGAATTGTAATATTACTTTGATTTGGTTATAAAAAATAAAGAAAAGAAAGAACTGAAAAACTAGAACTTCTTAGCGAAACTTGAAAGGGCTGTTACTAATTGAAACATTATCATAGCAAAAGAGCCCGCGTGCCATAAAAGGGAAAATACCTACGCCTCAGGCAAACTGATTATAAAAACATAAATTATTTACACAATACCTACTGCATAAAATTGTTTAACAATTACCTTTTTAAATTGTTCTTCTTTAAACAGGATCATTTTTGATGTTATGTGAAGATATTGTTGTGGTAAGACTGAGCAGAGTAATGGTAACCAGTTTCATTGAATTCCAAGGTGGAATGAGGAGAATAACGAACACGGAAAATAAATTAATTTAAAGCCTGGCAAATTACCTCCAAACGTGTAACGTTAAGTTGGCACGCATATTAAAGCTTTCGTTTTAAATTTCCTTTTTCTTTAGGAAATTAGATTGTGACAAACGGTTCACTCCCACTCGTCGGCCGGCGCTATATTGTGTTCAACTTCCGCGCATTCAAAGGAAATAGGTATGCAGTTTCAAGCCTGCAAATTGAGGCCAGTTCCAGTTCTCAACTCTTCATGTTTCTTCTTCTTCGTATTGTACAAGAAGTGCATCCACTCGTATCCATTTTAATAAAACGCATAAAAGCGGTGTTGCAGATTGAGCTGCTTTTAAATTAGTTTAAATCATGTAGACACTGTCTATGTGTATGTAGACACAGTTTAGGATGAAGAAGAACTGAAATGTCGAATTTTCTGTTAAATATTGATCCGGGAGATGCACTTCTTAGGTGGTCTTCGTGGAATAGGGAAAAAGTAAAAATGTAACCCTTGCTTGCCTGCGTCAGGTGTGCAAAGCAAGACAAGAAAGATTCGCTTTTCGTTCGTTGACCAGGACAGAAGTCCTGCTGTCTCTAATATTCGTATTATTTCGTATCGTTCGTTCGTCAGACTAAATAAATACCTACATACCTACTCCGACTTAATTCAAATTATTCATCTTACTAAATCGTTTAATCATATTATAATCGTCTACATAATTAGAAATTACCTTTAAATTGATTGGTTGTTCTACAGCATTGTGTAAAATTACTAGTTTTGCATTAAAAGATTAATTTAATGTGTGTCTATTAATTTATACAGTTCATTATTCGTTCTTTGTGTACCTAAACCGTACATAAAAGTGGTCCTTCGAGCCGGATTGTAACTGAATTTAGTGCAAATGGAAATTAATGGAAGTTGCTGGTGTGCCATGGATGCAGTGAATACGTCGTTAAGCAAAATTGTGCAGTTTTAAGTGTCCAAAATCGTTCATTGTCGACTACAAGTATTTCGTGTTTCGTGTTGGATGGTTGTTGCAGAGAAACTTCTGTACGAGCGCCTGGATTGCAGACAAGTCCCTGGAGTCCACAAAGACGAGCTCCTGGATTGCAGACAAGGCCCTGGAGTCCACAAAAACGAGCTTCTGGATTGCAGAGCAATTCCTGGATTCCACAAAAACGAGGTCCTGGATTGCAGAGAAGTTCCTGGATTCCACTAAACTGAGTAACGTACCTCTTCATTTATTATTCGAGGAAAGTTTCTTATTTCCTATTTCGTTTTCGCATCAAAATGTCATATTAATCGTTCGAAGCCTAATTCGTCAGCTGATGAGTCGAAAGAAGCACTCAGACCCACCTACCTAATTAAATTCGTCGTTTTGGTTGATGTATACCTACCTACTATTCGTGAATTCGTGAATAATACTAAAGTTGATAACTTTGATCGTAAAAATATAAATAATTGTAATTTCGTTCGTGTTTATAATATTAATATACCTATAGTTATCGTATGTCATATCGTAAGTAGGTACCTAAATGTTCGTCAGTCGTCTCATTGTATGAAAAATCGTTTATTATATTATTCTGTGTTATAAAAATATCGTTTGTTAAGTAATATTGTAAAAAGATGGATAATTTGAAGAAAAAGAGGGGTTACGCGAAAGGATTAATTACAAAAATCGAAACGTGGGTTGAGGAGAATTTAAAAAATGAAAATAATAAAAATCAAATCGAAATTCGCAAAAGAAATTTAATAGCAGCTTATCAGAGTTATGTAAATATACAAGAATCGATCGCAGAGATTAAAGAAGATGCCACCAAAGATAGTGAGGATGTAGAAAGTAAATTTTGTAATTTGTTTTCGAAGTTAGAAAACAAAATTGAAGAGTTAACTAGTCTAAGCACCCAACAACCTAGATTAGATGGAAACGTAGAATTTCAGAATTTCGTATCGAATTTACAACAATCGAATAAAGAATTTGTAGCCGAATTAGTTCAGGGTGTTACGTCAAGTATAAATACAAAGGGTGCAAATTCTCAAACAGTTAAGCTGCCCGAAATAAAAATTCCAATTTTTTCAGGTGATGCTGCAGAGTGGAATAGTTTTCATGATCTGTTTACTAAACTCATCATAAATAATGAGGATTTAGATAATATCGAAAAACTAATTTATCTTAAGGGATATTTGAGAGGCGAAGCACTGTCTTTAATACAGAATTTGTCGTTGGTAAGCTCGAATTTACAAACTGCAATTAAGTTGTTAGAAAATAGATATAAAAACACGTATGCGATAATCGAGGCGCACATCACCAATTTATTCGAAAACTTGCCTAATTTATTGAAGCCAAAGGCTCAACACCTGAGGGAGTTCTTAACTCATATTAATCAAAATATCGAAAGTTTGGAAAATTTAAATGTACCCGTAAATTCTTGGGACTTAATTTTAATTCACATTTTCTCCAAGAAATTGGATTTTCAATTGCAAAAGTCTTATTGCTTACACCGAGATACCAAGAACCTACCAACGTTAAAAGAATTTATTAACTTTTTAGAAAAGCAATGCAAAGCATTAGAGGAAATAGATGCAACAAAAGGCACTAGTCCTACACCGATTAGGAAAGTTAATCATTTTATTAGTTCAACTCATAATTCGAATCAACAACAGACAGGAAATGTGACAGGAAATCAATCCTATTTAATTTGTAATTTTTGCTCAGAGAATCATTCGATTTATAAATGTTATAAATTTAAACAATTAACTATTCAGGAAAGAAACAACTTTATAACCTCTCGAGGTTTTTGCAAAATATGTCTGTTTAGGAAACATTCGTTCGATGATACTTGCACTGGGAATAATTGTTGGCAATGTGGCAAAAGGCATAATACTCTACTTCATATCAATTTTGATCGAGAAGTTTATTCAAATCCTACAAATTTTCAAATTCGTCGCACAGAAAGTCGCAGCCAGTGGCAGGATCTCCATAAACCTAATTCAGGCACAATTAATCGTCAATTTAATCGTCAAAATCGTACGTATGGTGTAAACGAGGGTGTAAACCAATATCAAAATAAACATTATTCAACTAATAATAATTCAAATCGATCAACGCCAGAAAATAGAGAATCGGGACAAATCGTAAATCAAAAGAATTCGAGTCAAGTAGAATCAAGGTCGCAAGACGATCCCAAGCAAAAAAGTATCGTAAATGAAAATGAAAATAAAGAAAATAAGCCCGAAAGTTCGTTATCGTTTTCCACTTATTCGGAAAATAATTCGCAAATCCTACTAGCCACAGCAGTGGTAACAATTTATAATCGCAACGGCGATCCAGTTTCGGCTAGGTGCTTACTGGATTCGGCAAGTCAGATTAGCATGTGCACAAAAGAATTGCTAGGCAAATTAAATTCGAATACTTATCGTAAAGAATTGCAAATATCAGGAATCTCGCAAATAAATGCTCAATCAAATGAGATGGTTGATTTAACCATTAAGTCAAACGTTTATAGAAAAAATTCGTTCAAAGTTTCGTGTGCAGTATTGGAAAAAATAACTTGCGAACTACCGCAAACTACTCTAAACGTATCAAATTTAAAAATACCGGATCACATTATGTTAGCTGATCCAAAGTTTTATGTCTCGTCGAAAATCGACATCTTGCTAGGAGCAGACGTCTATTATGATTTAATCGTTCCAGGAGTGATTAAATTAGGGGCGGATATGCCAACCCTTTTTAGTACACTCTTAGGATATGTCGTCGGCGGTAAATTGGCAAATAATAAGCCAAAGCAGTCTAATATTAATTCGTATAATGAACTAGGGAAAAGTTCACCCAATTGTTGTTCTTTTTTTAATACGTCATCGAGTAGCGATGAACTGTTACAAAAATTTTGGGAGATAGAAGACATCGAAGAGAAAACAATTTTAAGTCCCGAAAATGCAAAATCGGAAGAAATTTTTAAAGAAACGACGATTCGATTAGAAAATGGACGGTTTCAAATAAATTTTCCATTTAAAAATCAAGAAAATAAATCGTGTAATTTAGGTGAATCGTTTTTGCAAGCAAGAAAACGATTTGCTGGTCTCGAAAAACGATTTCTAAGAGATCCAAATTTAAAATTAAAATATAAACAATTTATCGATGAATATGTAAACTTAAATCATGCAAAAATCGTCCCTCTAAGTTCTCATAATGAGAGAGGAGAAAATAAATATTTTATGCCGCATCACGCAGTTATACGTGAAGATAGTGAAACAACAAAATTGCGTGTTGTTTTTGACGCTTCGATGAAAACTTCATCGGGTTTATCGCTTAATGATATTTTATTAAAAGGCTATACGGTACAACCGGAATTATTCGATATCATATGTAGATTTCGGATAGGTACTTTCGTAGTCATTGCGGACATTGAAAAAATGTACCGTCAGATTCGTGTAAATCCGAATCACACATATTTACAGAACATCCTGTGGCGTGAAAATGAAAATGAACCTTTACAATGTTTAGAGTTATTAACAATAACGTATGGTACGAATTTCGCGCCCTTTGCTGCCACTAGATGTTTAAAAGAACTGGCTGAAAAAGAATCGCAAAATTACCCGCTTGCATCAAAAATGTTACTTTCGCAAACATACGTGGATGATGTGCTCGTCAGTTCAAATTCGAAAAATGAATTAATCGAAACTTCTTCGCAATTAATTAGTTTATTAAATACTGCAGGATTTAAGTTACATAAGTGGCATTCAAATGTCAAAGATTTTTCTACAGAGTTCAATGAAAATAATTCGAATGAGGATTTCCAAGCTGATTCAAATCAAAATAATTCGAAAAATAATTACGACATTCAAAATGAAAGTTCGTCTAGTAAGGTACTTGGCTTGCAATGGAATTCTCATGAAGACTTTCTCGTAATGGCACTGCCCGAATTTAAGGAAATTAAAAATTACACAAAAAGAGAAGTTCTGTCGAAAATTGCTTCAATCTTCGATCCTATTGGATTGTTAGGTCCCGTCGTAGTAACTGCAAAATTAATTATGCAGAAAATATGGATCAGTAAAATCGAGTGGGATGATAATCTCCCAGATAATTTAATGTCGGAATGGAATAAATTTTTCTTCTCGCTACCGTGTCTAAAAGAGGTGAAGATTCCGAGGAATCTAACTATAAATTTGTCAATCGAAAGTATCGAAATCCATGGATTTTGTGACGCCAGCTTAAAAGCTTATGGCGCCTGCGTATATTTGCGTGTATTATATTCAAATAAGGATGTGTCGTGTAGACTAATTTGTTCAAAATCAAGGGTGTCTCCTTTGAAAAGTATAACATTGCCAAGGTTGGAACTCTGTGGAGCTGTGTTGCTCGCGAAATTGGTAGAAAGAATATGTCGAACTTACGAAAATAAAATTGAGTATTTAAATCGGTTACAAAATCGTCCGAAGTGGTTAAACCATTCAGAAAATTTAAAAATTAACGATCTCGTTTTAATAAAAGAAGAAAATACTCCTCCATTGAAATGGCCAAGAGCTAGAGTTATGGAGGTCGTCCCTGGTGTTGACGGCAAAGTTCGAATGGTTAAACCTCGGGTTAAATTAAAAACTCAGGGGG
The DNA here is from genome assembly GCA_910589415.1 of Malachius bipustulatus. Classification (NCBI taxonomy): domain Eukaryota; kingdom Metazoa; phylum Arthropoda; class Insecta; order Coleoptera; family Melyridae; genus Malachius; species Malachius bipustulatus. The sequence goes on from OU342634.1 coordinate 18,079,737, forward strand.
GAAATTTCATAAGAAGTATTTCAAAGGTTTGCCCTCTGCCAAATCAAGATTAACAATGCAAGTAATAATTTTGAGACTATTTTTTTGTCTATTCGTTCGACGATTTTAAAATAAGAAAAAATATTATTATTTCGTTCGAGAGAGAACCGCAATTATATGTTGAAAATTTTCGTATGAGAAAAAAAAAATTATTTAGTGTTATTGAAGTCAGAGACTCCAAGGGGGGGAATATGTTGCAGATTGAGCTGCTTTTAAATTAGTTTAAATCATGTAGACACTGTCTATGTGTATGTAGACACAGTTTAGGATGAAGAAGAACTGAAATGTCGAATTTTCTGTTAAATATTGATCCGGGAGATGCACTTCTTAGGTGGTCTTCGTGGAATAGGGAAAAAGTAAAAATGTAACCCTTGCTTGCCTGCGTCAGGTGTGCAAAGCAAGACAAGAAAGATTCGCTTTTCGTTCGTTGACCAGGACAGAAGTCCTGCTGTCTCTAATATTCGTATTATTTCGTATCGTTCGTTCGTCAGACTAAATAAATACCTACATACCTACTCCGACTTAATTCAAATTATTCATCTTACTAAATCGTTTAATCATATTATAATCGTCTACATAATTAGAAATTACCTTTAAATTGATTGGTTGTTCTACAGCATTGTGTAAAATTACTAGTTTTGCATTAAAAGATTAATTTAATGTGTGTCTATTAATTTATACAGTTCATTATTCGTTCTTTGTGTACCTAAACCGTACAAGCGGTAATGATTATTATTATACGAATACTTTAACAGATACAAAAATACGAGAATATGTAGGCTGACGACCTCCTTTGCATTCCGTTGTCCCAGTGGATATTGAATATTTATGTTCGCATTAAAATAGTAAATGGCCCTTATCGAAAAACTCTACAAATTTTATGTGAAATTAAATCAACAGGTCTTATCTTAATGAAATTCATTACGCTATTACTTTACTTTCATATTATTCACGTTTTTATGTTGACGTAATAGTTTTTATGGCTATAATGCAAACTTTTTATTACACTTATTTCAGGGAGGAAGTTATAAGCGCTCCAAATTTTGACCTGAATTCTGAGCTCTTTTAGTACCTATAATTTTATAGTTCTTAGTTCTGAGAAGGGTGCAATGATAGTTCTGAAGCAGAAATATTTATTTTTTAAGAAACCAAAAAAAGGGTGCTAAACTCGCACCGCATCCCAAATTGGTAGAGCTATTGTATCATTCTATGAGCACCCCTCTCAGAAGTATAAAACTATAACAGTAAAACCAACTCGAAATTTGGGGTGCTTGATTTTCGGGTGCCCATTACAGGGGTAGAAAATACGTGAGAGTGTAGTGAAGAGCGAAAGGCACAGCGGGGAGAGTGGAAGAAAAAATCCTGGAAGACAATGTTGCTACGCCATTGCTTCACTGAAAGGTAGGTATTAAAAGTAAGAATGTCATCCATCTATACAGGTTTAACATAAAAGGAAATTGATTGATAAATCAATTACTATAATCATTAAGAGATAGAAAAATAAGAAAATCATTTAACATAACCTACTAAGAGAAGCAATTAACAAAAGAGGAAAACCAAAAGAAAAATACTGTAGTACCCGAGGTAGTACCATGTAGAATGGTATAATCAGTTTAATTATCTTTTTTTCGTTAGGTCAGCGGTAAAAAGCTGCAATTTGGTACTAAAGTGGCAAAAAATCAATTTTTCTTCAATACATCGGTAGAATTCGATTAATTAAATCAAGATCGCTAAAAAGAAATATCAAAAAATTAATTACAAACCAATTAAAGAAAATACATAAAATATGGAAATGACAGGTAGAATGATTGGTATATGGTAGTGATAAAAGTGAGCAAGATTTTTACATCCTAAGTACCTAACAGTCAAAAAAGAATCTCCATTCGAGTTCAATGGCTCACTACATTGGGCATTGTTCTGACTGCTGAAGGATTTCAGGGTATAAATTACCCGTGAAAATGGTTAACTATACATAATATAACTACCCTCTTCAGATTATTGATCACTTTTACTACTACCATATATCAATTATCAATCACTCCCATCTCTGTCATTTTCATATTATACATATGTTTAAATTAAAGCGAGGATTAAAGCCTTGTATTTAATTTTTTGATACATATTTTCAGCGATTTTGATTTTAATTCTATCGATGTATGGAAAGTATTTTTGCCGCTGGTGGACGAACGAAAAAAAATAATTGAAACTAATTATGCCATTCTATGGTCCTATATTGATTACAATAATCCTCAAAGTTTAAATTTTTCTATCTTTAAAATTAACATCTATTTCGGATGTGCATGGGCATAAATAATGAACCATTCTGTATAGGCGGTCGACTCAGTAAAGCGGCCAGTCGGAATTGAAATTTAGGAAGAGAGACAATAATAATTAAAAAAAAACTAGGGTGTGTTAAGACAATTGAAAAAAGTCAAGAAATAAGAATTAAATTTAACATTATTGCGTAAATTCACAGGTAATAATAATCGTTAAAGAGAGAAAAATTACCCATCTCTTGTCAATATGGTTAATTTATCGATTTGCTTCATCTTTCTTTTCATATTAACGGCTATTTACCTCGTTTCTGACTTCCGAGTTCCGACTGTGCAGGAAAAACAAAACATTGATTAGGGAAATAATGATTAAATCTGACACCCCAAATACGGTAAAAATTTGCAGTTCAAGTGACAAATTTGATTCATGTTTCTGGATGTAATTGAAAACCAGATTACTGGCATCGAATTTCAGAGCGGAAAATCAGGAATATAACTCTCCGTCGGTCTCTTTGATCCCCATTAATACAACCTAAATGTGACAATATCCAAATGACTTCAAAGTTAAACAAGCATGCTGCTGAAGTGTAAAATTAATGTTCTAAACAACATATTATTTTAATACTCTCATGACATTTTGAGCATACGGTTAATGTAAAAGCACGTAAAATAACTAATTTCAATATGACTGATTGCTCTTGTCGCTTTGATTCATTTTGTTGATTTTATTGTGGTTCCCGGCTTGGCCCCACCGCTATTACCATGGCTGAGCGGCTGAGGAATATAACAGGGAGTCCTAACTTTGTATCCGAGTGTATCTGAATATTTCTCGAAATATTTACAAATCATTTTTATTATCTTATAAATGTTTGCTGAACATTGTTTTAGTCGGCACTTTCAAATATTATATTATGTAATATTTACCGGAATATTGTCCAATCTCCTTCCTAAAGGAAGCGGGAGACAGTCCGGGAGGAACATTTACAAATAACAAAGCATCATATTGCTGAGTATTCCTTGTGTTCGTTTAGCATTATTACACAGGCATTAAAACCAGCATCTCTTTGGTTAATTAGGTACCATTAATTTTCAGTTATGACTAACTACCTCCCGCATTTCCTATAACGTTTCCCTTAAATTTATATGCATGGGGACCGCCTTACATACTTCATATTGGGCGTATTTATTTTTTTTAACTCCAAGAACGGGACATAATTTAGCCCGCTTATCTCGAAATTACACCAAAAAATCGATATCACACACAAGAGAACAGGTATGATTCAGAAAAAAATTTGCATAATAACAACCTCCTTTGATTTAGCTACATCACTATTGCAGAAAATTAGGGGAACACCTTTTTGGAGTTCCCTCGAGTGACGTGACTTGAAATGCACCCATGCGCCAAAATGGACTTTTACTCAAGTTGAAATTTTGGGCTTGCCCTAATAACCATCAGAATTTGTAACGTACATTTTGTACGTACCGGCTAGATGCCGGTAACACAGAGACGACGGCGGGCGCGCGCAGTGAGTGAGTGATGGTGAGTTTAAGTGCATCGGCCGACTGGAGGCCTCAAGTCTCGTAACATCGACTGTCAAGTTGCAATCAGGTGCGTTTCATCATTATACCTGCGTTTTCACGCTTTTCTCTCCTGGAAATTCGCGGATGAAGGGTCCGCAAACATCTTAAGTTTCCTGAAATGGCGTCGTGAACTTTCACGTTAATTATTATAAGAATCAACTACGTTTTTGGCTTGGTGAGTGTCGTAAAATGATTTTCTTAATTGTGTTAGAATTATACAGACCATATTTTCTTAATACCGTATGCTAATTAATTACAGTTTTTAAAACCCGATCGAGTTTCGCTCGCATGTAAAATTTGTCAGTCACATTTTTCGATCTCAACCTATCTTGAGGACGGGAATAATTCTATGTACCCTTGGCAAGCAGACTCGATCGGACCATTCATTAATGCAAGAGTGGTTCTGATACACATGAAATTACAGCTTTTTCCCTGGAGTCAACTTTTTCCCTGGAGTCCATTTTTCCCTGGAGGCAATCTTTATCTCTGGAGGCAATTTTTCTCTCAAACAAGAAGGCTGATGTTACCTGAGACACCTGAGAAGTTTACCGGCTGATGTTACCTGAGACACCTGCGAAGTTTACCACCAACTAAACTTCCACCCTCGCTCCGAAGACCCTACGAAGCTAAGTGCCTTTGCCTACCAAGGTTTAACCGATCAGTTCATTCAGATTCTACACGCTCTTGCTCCTTATTGTTGTTAACCGTGCTCAAGTTAATAATTTGTGATAATAACTGTGATTTATTTTAATAAAGAGTGCCTGTTGTTCTGCTGACCTGCTTGTTATTGTTGACCCTCTTGGACTAGCGACTCAACCTACGACCCTTGTTATCTTTTGCTGTCTCATGCTCTCAGCGGCTATTTTTCCCCTCGTAGGGTAAAATAGTTCGTTTCAAGTGGCGCCCAACGTGTCTATCTGCCAATAATTCGTTTCAAATTTCAATAACCCTTTAACAGGCTTGAATGATTGATTCAAACATCCTGCAAGCTCTTTGTACCAAAGGTTCGCCGATATTGTCATTCTTTATGGAGACAGTTCCTTCTTGGAAGTCCTGCAAAAACGTCCTCAAGGCGTTCAAAGATGGTTCAAGTTTGAGGCAAATCGATTTTTCTCATCACAAAAGAAGGAAACCAATTGTGAATTGTTCAAAGCATATTCTTAGTATTGCATTTTTTAACAAAAACATATTTCCGGCAAAACAGTCAGTCATAACATAAAATGGAATTTAAGAAAATACGAAGCGAGCCAACAATCCGCGTCAAAGAACAAGCGGTCAATTAAAGTGGATGGATTTCCATCACTCTTACATTATTTGTGGTAGGAATCTGTGGTTCCAGGATTGGCTTACCTTTGATCTCTGAAAGTAATCATAGAATCGTTACCAAGTGAAAGTATGGCGTCATATCACTTACAGTAAGTAACTGACAACTATAGTAAGTATATGTAGGGCATTAGGGCGTTAGGTTGCTACTTCAACTGTGTTAGAAAAGTATACCTATTTAGTTTTTCGAATTAATTGTTTATTTTTGTTTTAATTTAACCCTATTTTACCAATTTTAACACACCAAATTGACATTTTGTTGTCAGGGATAAATATTAAATGACGTTTTCCACAATCTTGTCGTTATAACTTGAAAACTAGCCACAAATTTTCTTTTAATTTGGTTAGTCAGGACTCAGGAGATACTTTTTTCCGGTGTGATTAGAGAATCTCTTCATCTTTGTTTTACCTGCAGTTAACGGCACTTCTCCACGTTTCCAAATATCTACTACCACTTTCCATTTTACATTTCATTTAGCATTTTCCTCTTAATCCTGCCCTTATTCTCATTCCTAACCTGTTGTGCGCATAAGCGCAATCGGATTTGCGTCGGATGTTTATTGTGTTGTTTACCCACAACACTTGTAACTAGATCTGGAGACGAGAAAAGAACAGCAGCAGTACCATACCAACCTCTGCCCTTCCGAAGGAGCAGGATTCAATTCAAGATACGAGCTCCGTGAATACATGCAACAAGTCGAAATTCGCAAAAAAAAATTATAGCTAAAGCTAACTCAAGCAACGTCCCCAGTCATCGATTCACCGCTCCTTACAACCGTTTTGAATTAAGTCCCTAACTGTAGGTACACACTTTTTTAACTATAATAATAATCACGTAAAACTGCCGCTTTTGCCAAGGGATCGCATGCTCTAAAACATACTTAAACTAATAAGTGGTATAAAATATTTCATTCTTTATAATATAGACAGTAAGATATTCCTTCTATATCCTTATTTTCGCTTCCTTACTTAAAAACGGACATTTTCTTTTCAGTAAAATTGATAAACTAATTAAATTTATGGTACGGAAAAGCGGCAGTTTTACATGAATAATAGTATATCGGCAATCCGCCTACAACACGAAAAATCGTATAACCCGATTGGTCATCAAGATCCAATTTTCAATTACCGCATCACTCCCATAGGTCATCCACATACTCACACGAAAACCCTTGGTGCAGTTTGTATGGTACCTAACCCTGCTGCACGGGGGGACAAGATGACAACAATATTACTTAAAGCACCCGAACTGGCTATACCGGAGCAAGGGCAGGGAAGAAGGGTTGCGCTGGACCTGGGCTATGCACTTATGCAAGACTCACTTACGATTGAGCTTGAGCATTCAGCTCAGCTCGACCAACCTCTCGCTCGCTCGCTACCTTGCCTGCATACAAGCTTTTGAGGAAAGGTGCTCACTTTTGTCCTTATCGAGTAATATTCAGAGACGTTCGAGGCAAGTAAAATTGTTTTCAATATAGCTTTCACCGAGACTTTTTTGCAGGCTTAGCAATATCATGTAGATCAGTAGTTCACAGAGTTACAGAACAAGGATCTGTTGGTTTGAACACATCCGAGGCACCCGATTTAGTGAAAGAGATCTGTGATGATCGGATTATCTGTCGAAATACACCGATACCGTAGCTAGCCAGATTCTGCAAGCTTTTAAATGTGATTTCTTTTTATGCATTTACATCAAGGACTCGATATTTTTTGTGATACTGTTAACGAAGTCAAGTCAAGTAATCGAGAAAAGAAGTTCGTCGAGATAAACGATACACGCGGCGAACAGCTACAGTATGTGCCTTTAGTGCATGGAGTGAGAAACCGTGTATGAAATGTCTCCAGGAGGGTGAAGAGCACTTCACCTATCTCTTAAATGAATTAATAATAATTGTTGGTTTTATTTGTGTTTTATAAAAATGTCGATAAAGTGAATGCCTATATTTTATTAACGTTCTTGAATGTTTTGACAGCTGTCCTAACCTAACGGGTTCGTTTTCGAACACCCTTTATTAACATTTATGCTCGCATTTATGTAATTATTACTTGCATGCCAAAAGTAATTCAATTGCAACGGTTTCCATGTCAAAAGCAAATATGTACCTACTTTTAAAAACTTTATCGCAATCTTTCGTTAAGTTTTATAATACCGGTCATGCCGTGTACCTATGTCTATCTACATACATTATAGTCATTATACCTATCAAGACTTTAATTTGATTATATAAAAGATACATTTTAATGATAAAGATTCAAATTGATGGGACAACCTGCATTATGATACCAAATTTAACATATGGATCAGCAATGCGTAATAAGCTGTAATTTATAGCGGACCAAATAATTTTCAGCTAATGATCAGCTCATGCAAATGATAGAATATGACAGTGTCAAGCAATAATTATACGATAACAAGACAAATTATTTTGGACACCTATGAAATATAATACTTATTAGTGGTATTAATTTATGCAGTCATGCCATTTTAGTCACGTAATCGTTCTATTAATAACCCGTGTATTTTACTATCGTGTAATAGATATATCTAAGCTGAAGCTGCTCTGAAACTTTTCACACAGCGCAACCTAACAGCAATGACAGGAAATGTTGTAAAACAATGGAACATATTTTCACTTCCGAAGCAAATTAAAAAGGAACCAAAGGTATAATAATGGATGATATAGGTACCTAGGTGAATTTTGTTAACCTCTTTCTCTCTAATCAAGGAGGTCGCCGCTTTCTGGTAAGAGGGCTAATACCTACGGAGGATAATACAATGCTCGATAAAATGTAAACAAGATTTTTTCAGATTCATTCTGATCTATGTCCTAATTTTATGAGTGCGAAGATCTCCGCAGAATTAGTACCTACCAAAAGGACCTACCTATAATTGTATAACTACCTATATATAATTTCAAGAATAAAAATTAACTTTCCCAAAAATAAATTTTTTTTTACGAATATGGACGCTAAAAATGTCAAGTACCTACCTCCTAAGTGTTTTACATTTTAGATTATTTTAAAAGTATGTATATTATTATGATTAGCATATTACTAAAGAAAAACTTGGATATTATCACTTTAAATTATTTAACTAACATCTGTCAGATTTTATTACAAATCTTAGGGTAGGCCGAGGAATAGAATTCTCAGAGGAAAGTTTTGCTATATAGTTTTGATTTTCTCATCCTCTATGTTTTTTGGGCCGCTGAACAAGAATTTGAAGTTTGCTGGCAAACATTTTGCCTGAATTTTATTTTTCACTTTTTGATCAATTTTTTGCACTTTTTTTCAGTTTTTGGTCTAAATCGCAGAAAGAAAGCGTTTTTTTTCCATTGTATACGAAATCAAAGGAGACAGAATTTCCTGCATTTCTCATCGATAAAGTTTTTTTTGGGGGGGAAGACTAACCGTTGCGCCGGTAGAGGTGGTAGGTAGAGGATTTTCTGATCGTCAATGTTTTTTGAATTTGCGGAACACGAATTTTAAGTTTCTGGCAAAAATTTGGTCAGGTTTTCCTTTGCACTTTTTGCACTTAATAGTGGATATAGGGAAAGTACTTAATTAAAAAAATGGCGACAAACGAATGAAATGTAGTTATTAGTGGAACGAATATTGATGCCGTTTTGACACAATAGTACTTAGTTGTTAATTGTTATGTACCATAGCATATAGATGGGTATTATCGGAAAAAAAGCCTGGAGTGCGGGCCCCCTATATCAATTTTTTCCCCCCGCTCGACTAAGTGAGGTCCTGAGGTCCCAGCTCAATTTCCCCACTCACGTTCCATTGATTTGAGGGGCGGGAGATGGAAAGGGGCCATTGTAAAGTACGGGATATCGGTTTTTCGTGGATTTGATCCTACCGAAAAAATTGTTCTTCCCAAAAAGGAAGAGCTTGGCAGAACACGTAGGCTCGTTCCAGGCGGAAGTCGATCGGACAACTTGTTCGCGTACTACCTAAATAGAATTTTCGGTGCGAAATTTTTTTTTTTAATGGTTTGTGTTTGGCCGGTAGCGCATGTAGGAGGTTCAGTTAATGTTTTTTAGAAGGGTATTTTGATGTTTTTTAATGGCCCGTTGGGAGGGGATGGTGGTACAATTTGGAGAGGAGGAAGAGAGAAAGTTCAAAATTTCTTAAATCCCCGATAACTCGACTCCGAAGAGGCACAGCGCAAAACATCAAACTACGCTTTTTTCGTTTTTTCGTTTCCGAAGCCACGTTCGCGAATAATCCGCCGCTGGCACGCGAAACAAAAATCTTTATTTTTTTGAAAACGGTTTTTTGGACATAAAGGGAGGAGATGGGGGACACAATTTTTATTTGAAAAGATGCTCCTATCTTCCAGCTTTAATTTTGGCTTTCGAAAATCCTTCACCGATAATTTTCAAGGGAAATATGAGTGTTCTACCCTCGGTTCTACCTTCCGACTCTGTAACGGAGAAACGGAGAGGAGTAAGGGGTTCTTGAGGGCCTAAAATGGAGCTAAAGCATCAGGCTGTTAATAAAGAAAAAATTATTCCATTCGGTCCATATTTCGCCCATCCACGCGTGGTAAAAAACGTTCCTGAGCGGACGCGTCAGTCAGCCGACGCGGCAGTGAGCGGGAAGGAGGAAAAAATTCTTGAACACTCGCTTCCTCGTATCTTGGTCAATTTTTAACCGATTTGGAAAATTCTTTCTTCCTGTTAACCGCTTAACTTCAAGGAAGGAGAAAAATGACAAAATGATTCTCCCCCACCCCTTCCCTTCATGCCAAAAAAACATTTTGAAAAAAATGCATATTTCGCGTGCCAGCAGCGGATTTTTCGCGAACTATGCTTCGAATTCCGGGCAAAAAAACGAACAAAACACCGTTTGATTTTTTGCGCTACGCCTCCTCGGAGTCGAGTTATCAGGGTTTTAAGAAATTTTGAACTTTCGCTCTCCCGCCCCTCCAAATTGTACCACCTCCCCCTCCCAACGGTCCCTTAAAAAACATCAAAATAATCTTCTAAAAAACATTAGCTAAACCCCCTACGCATGCACAATACAATACACATACCGCGGCCAAGAATCCGAATGAAAAATGGCACAGTATACGCTGTTGTTTACTCGACAGCGTGCGCGAAGTAATTCGCACACTAGAGCGAAAACTATTTCGTGCACTGTATAGAAATCTTGTATTTGTTTCCTAGCAACAAAGCACCAATCAACTTGGAACTAAATTAAAAATTTCCTTCTATTTGCATGGTGAACCAGTACGAATGACGTTAAAAAAATTCTTATTTGATTCATTAGAGTTCGAGTTAGAGTCCCCTGTTTGCAACCCCTGCACCTCGCCTTGCACTATACATACGTAAAATCCAGGGTGAAATCTATTCATAAATGTTAATTAAAGAACCTATTTAATAAGTGAGTAGATATAACATTCATTTCATATGTATTTTTGTATTTCATATGTACATTTTCCTGTATAATCAACTCTCTTAAAAACCTTTGAAATATAAAATTTCAATAACGAATTCAACTAAGTAGGTACATCATAAAACGTACCAACTTTGATGTTTCACTTTAAAGAATTTTATATTCTGCGAACTCTTTTAACTTGAAAAAAATGGCTTTGAAGTCAAAAATATACTTACACCCTCGCTTAGGCCCCTTAAAAACCTGTAACATATCAAAAGAATAGGAATTTTCTTGACTGAGCATTGTTAAAATGATGTAAACACACTCTAGGCTCTGAGGTGTGAAACTCTTTATAGATATAACAACCGCTTAGACAGAAAATGTTCTTTGAATCCGAGCAAAGAAAACTTCCTCTATGGACTAACAACGAAAATTCTTTGGCCTGTGAAATTGTTCCCGGCGTTTTCATCCCGATTCGAGTACCTAAATCATTTCGCTCGTCAAACATAATAACAAGAATTATTTGTAATAATTCTTACATTACGTAAGTATAGAGGTTGGTAATTTGCTGGTTATTATCATTATCTACACTACACCGAACACAATACCAATTATTCCGTGAATCGTGTCTGTACAAATTCCATGTCTCTCTTTACCATCCTATCATTATAGTTTTTTTGTATTTTTACAGCTGTTTAGAAAGAACCACAACAAGAGCTTTAATTTTAATTTTTATAATAACTTCATAGTTTGACAAAATAATAAGTAAAGTTGTTAATAAGCGACGTAGATCAAATTCATTGCTTGTTAGCAACTTCAAAGTTTCGTGACTAAATATTACATAAAACCAAAAACCACGAGTCGAGCCACGAGTAATACATCGTTACCCTATTATTTCAGGATACATTACAGCTTCAGATTTACATTATTCTAAGTCACTCTGCATGTTGGAAAGGCATACCGCGAAGCTCGTTTGCTTTAAATATTACAGTATAAAAGGTCAAAGCAATTTTATGACAGTGATCGATGATTTTCGGACGGATCAAGATAATAGATAAATTTTCAGAGTATCAAATTCAGATAGGTAGGTACCTAGAAATCCATAGCTAATAAAAATTATTTTATACTTTTTATTTGGATACTAAAAATTTATGTAAATAATATTATTTTCTGCTTTTTAGTTTTGTATGTGTCGAGGTATATTTATGTGAAATTTAACCTTTGGTCTGTAGACCTCTCTCCGCTGCTATTGGCTCCGCCCACGCGCTTTCTCATTGACGCTCGGTATTCTTCAAAATGTTTGCCGAATAGATCAAGAGGACAGACAAGAAAGCGAGTTAGAATTGTATTGCTACAAGAGTAAAATGCGCAAAAAGTAATAAAAAAATAAACTACTCAGACTCAAATCAAGTAGGTATAAGGATTTTTATTTTCAGCTCCTCTATCGCCAGTATCAGTACTATGAAATATGGATTGTTCTTTTATCAATGCCACCCTATAAAAAAGCCGAGAAAAAGCTCAGAACGCCAGTGAATGTCAGGAGATATCATCAGAAGTAGAAAATATGTATACCATATGTATGTTTTAATTTGCCACAGACATTGCCTCCAACAATGCTAACTACTCGTACGTGTAAAGAGCTTTACCTATACGAGTACGAACCCAGTTTCTGTGTACATGACCTACTATTTTACTGCCGAGACAAAGTTATGTCGTGTTTGTACGGAATGAAACTATTACACGATTGTAATATAATATAAAAGTTACCAATTTTTCACAAATAACACAAATAACAAATAACTGACTTCGTGGTGGGGAAAAATCGGGAAAAATAAAATAGCCCGCCCCTTAAAACTTTTTGTTTACGTCAATTGAAAAAAGTGATTTTGGTGCTTTTTGCAGTAAGGAACGCTTCGGAACGATTTTAGGAACAATTTTATTAATTGGGTCAAAACTATTAATCGAATAATAAGTTTTCGAAATTACAGTCTCTATCTCGAAAAAGGCGAATCGAGGGGAGTTCACTCGTGGAAATAATTGTACACTACGATGGAAATATGTAACTGGAAATAGTGTGGAAATAAATGGAAATAATTGGAAATAATTGGAACTAAGTGGTAATAAGATGAAGATAGTGGAAATATTGTGAAAATAAAGTGGAAATAACTGGAGATAATTTAAAAATAAATGGAAATAATTGGGAAATAAACGAATGGTTTGGTCCGTTCAGAGGTAAATTCACTTCAGACGCATGCGCTAGTTTTTAAAATCGTGCCATAATCGGTATAGCGTGTGGCGCGAGGTGCGGCGTTACTCCTTTCCTCTCAAGGGAGATCAGTCAATCAATCTTCAGTTAAGATTTGGGATGGCATTTCCGAGGGCATTTCTAGAAGAGGACTTGGACCATTTTGGATGGCCGAAAGGAGATTAAATAGAAACCATTGAAAACATATGTTCTGTAAATTGAACTCGTTAAGCAAATTCTTGTCAACTTCAAAGATAATTTTACAGATCTCAACATGTTTCGTCTTCAAAAAACACCATCAAAGCTATTCTAATACTTTCAAGAATTATTGAAAACGTTGCGCCAAATTTATATTTCTGATTCAACTTCTCGCAAATTTAATTTCTCGAAATCTTGTTACTCTGTTCTGTTGTCTTAAAGAAAACCCTCGAGAAAACCATTTAATTTTTTAATCCTCATGATGGTCAATTTATTAAAAACAGTTTTATTTTATTCCCATTTACTCATTTTAGACGTCTATGAAATCTTCAGTCACCAGACTATTATAGCTGCATTCCACATATTGTTATTGTTGCTCTGAAGATGGAAGTTTGATTATCTCATGCATTTAAACCGCAGAACAAAAGAAAATTGATTGTCCGATACTCGGAAGATTTTTTTATTGATCTTCAACCTATTGTTTGGTTCGACAATAATAGGTCTTTCATTTTCAAATGTATTTTTCCCAAGACAGCTGCTGAAACACCTACACACCTATACCCGAGCTTATAATGCCCATTCAGCAGGTAATGGAGATATTCAATTTGATGCTTTGGATAGATGACGCTTCTTCTACTTCTATTACTCTTTACATTGTTTAACTTCAGCTAGTACAATATTATTATTTAAAAATCGAAGTTCAAGGTTCATAGAATCAGACCAAATCGAATTCTCATTTATATAATGATTTAACCGAGGATTTAACTTATAGTCGATGTTTGAGCATACTGCCCTAGATACTGACAATATTTTTTTCAACCGATTTTCAACTAAGAATATTCTTTTGGAATGTTAGTAAATAATTGAACGAAATTAAATTAGAATGATCCGAGGAATGATCTAAATTAAACTAAAAAAGTTTTATTATTATTTCGCGCACTAGAGGAAAACTATTTCGTGCATGGCAATAAAAATCACCTCGAGATCACGGTAATGTTTTCCTAGCAACAAAGAAACAAGCAACTTTGCCCTAAATTAAATTTCCTTCCGTCATTTTTATGATTTTTATTTAATTTTTTTATTATTTCAATAAAGCTGGCCAAAAAATGTTGTATGCATCTCGAGCACAAAATTATGGTGTTTTCGAATGATTTTTTGCCTCGGCTCAAGCACTCATTCTCAAGCACCAACGTTCAATTTCGCGCACTAGATACATAAATAACTATTTTGCCGATCGGTCATTTTTGTTGTTGTTTACCTAACCGTGTCTATTTCCATGACCATGACGGTATGTTGCAGTTCAGTTCAGTAATGTCTAATAAAACGTCTGAAACGGTAAGTACTGTACCGGGTGGTCCATCACTTATGTCCACCCCCGAAATAGAGGTTAATTTTGAAGATAAAAAATTGAAACTTTGAGGATTTGTGTAATTAATATAGGACCATATAATGACATAATCAGATTAATTACTTTTTTTTTAGTTGAGCCATCACCGATAAAAAACTGTACTTTGGTGTTAATGTGACCAAAATAAATTCGATTTTTCTTTAATACATCGATAGAAATCGAATAAGAAAATCAAAATCCCTTAAAAGAAATATCAAAAAACTAATTACAAGCCTTTAATTAAATAAAATGCTTAAAATATGGAAATGACAAATAAAATGATTGATTTATGGAAGCTATAAAACTACCAGGATTTTGAAGGGATGGTAAGTGAACATCCTAAGTAAACATTCATAAAAGAAGCACCATTCGAGTTCAATGGCACATTCTTCTGACTGCTTTGAAGATTATTTATGGTAGGTACCTACCCTCATTAGATTTGTCAGTTTTATTACTACTCTGCCATATACTCGACCATATATCAATCATTTTACCTGTCATTTCCATATTTTAAGTATTTTATTTAATTAAAGGCTTGTAATTAAGTTTTTGATATTTATTTTCATCGATTTTGATTTTATTAATCGATTTCTATCGATGTATTCAAGAAAAATCGAATTTATTTTGGTCACATTAACACCAAATTACAGTTTTTTTATCGCTGATGGCTCAACTAAAAAAAAATAATTAAACTGATTATGCCATTATGTGGTCCTATATTAATTACACAAATCCTCAAAGTTTCAATTTTTTATCTTTAAAATTAACCTCTATTTCGGGGGTGGACATAAGTGATGGACCACCCGGTATAGTAGTTTAGGTATACCATAAAGCTCGCTTCAAAGCGATTAACAACTAAATGAGAAAGGCTCGGAGGAACGTTTTCTCGTATTTTAGAAAAACTTCTCTCTTGCAGCTTGAATCATTTCTGCTTGTCGACACCTCGTTGATTGTTATTGCTTCATTTTTTAGGTGAGAAATTTGAAAATAATATTCTCCATATAATTATCATCAACATCAAAGGCTACAAATTCTTATAATATTTATTAAACGCAACCATACAATTTTGTAAGATGACCCTGTAGATGATATCTTAATTTCCCAAGGTATTGAGTAACCTACTTAAAGTTCACTCATGTAAAAGTACGAGTATTTCGTGTACGAGTATGTAATAATAAGTAATAAGGCTTCGTGTGATAGTTTATGTCAGCATTAATTCTGAATTCCTATAAAAAAGCTAAATGCTAAATCATCTACAGGGTGTCTCTGTCTGTAAAGTACCACTAACGTTCTACTCTCGGTTCTACCTTATTGGATTCCTGAATTAAAAATATGCCGATTTAATCGAAATTATCTATATCCAGAATGGTACCTACCCTTACACATTTTGCAAAATAAATCAAAAATGAATTAAATGAGAACTCCAACATTTCACTGCATGCTACTGTTGCTCTTAAGATCAGTAGTAAATCGTACTCGAGATCGTACTTGAGCCACACTTCAGCCAGTTTCGTTGTACACTGCCTTGAATTTTGAAAATGTCGATTTTTACTTGTTTATAAACCGAGTTTATAACTCATAAACTACTTACTTTAAACAGAAACCGTACAAGGCAAGCCATTTCAGTTCGATTTTTTCCAGACAATATGGAAATGCAATAATATACAGGGTTTCCAATTTTAAAAACTGCTTTTTTAGGGAATCCCTCATGACGTGATCTTTCAATTGTTTTTCTGTTTTCACCATATCCCTAAAGTTGAAAGAGCAGGGTCAGCAGAACAAAAATGTTATAAAACCACAATTGGACGCTAATTAAATGAACCAATTAAAAATTTAATGCTCCATTTTTTTCTAAGAAAAACTACATGTTTTGCCAGCTTTTTTTAGATCAAGCTAGCAGAACATGAGTTCAAAAATGCCAAAATAGGCGTGATATCCATGTCAAAATGCTCGAACAATTAAACGCTGATTAAATGTACTAATTCAAAATTTAATGCTGCATTAGCTTCGGCATTTTTTGAAATTTTTTAAGTTTTGAAATTCCTAAATTTCCAAGCGTTTTCACTGATTTTGTAGTGAAGATTGAAGAATTTTTCAGTTCAGAATTCTCTGAATTTTTTGTTTTCTAAATTTTTTAAGTTTTGAAGTTAGGAAACAATTAAAAATTTACAGCTTAGGAGCTTCCAAAATTTTGTTTTAAATGTATTGGAGTTTAAAAATTGTCGAAAGTTTTGAAGTTCTGGGAATTTTGCAATTAATGCAATTTTGAAGTTTGGAAAACGTAAAGAATTTAATGTTTTGAAGTTGTAAAATTTTCAAGTTTTGAACTTTTATAGTTATAAAATGTTTGACATTTCGGAAATTTAGGAAATTTTTAGCAATTTCAAAATTTAGAAGTTTAGAAGTTTCGACAATTCCCGAGACAATTCCAAAGCCGTGATAGAACTTTTTATGAATTTTTGGTTTTTGAATTTTGGAAGTTTTGGCTCCCCCAAAGAAAATTTCTTGCTATGAAAAAAACCATTTCGCCTGATACTTTCTACATTTTTTGGAAGAGGGGTGGGGGGCCGAAATTAATTTTGCCCCGGGCCCCAAAAAGCTCTGACCGCCTCTGTTTGGTACGGTCTTTGACAGTATTTTTCTTATTATTATTACCTACATGAAATTTCATGTTCATCATTGAGGTTGAAGACGGTGACTTACGTAAAGACGTCAAGCTGGAAACTATTCCACAATCTTTTTCAATAAATAAATGTTAAAGAAGAAGAAAAGAAATATAAACTGGTGAGTATAATCCATTTCAAACGACCTTACCAGTACTTAAGAAAACAAAGAGAAAAGCTATTGATACCGACAACCAAAACCAACAACCAAACTGGACATTGCAACGCCATATTATGTCCTCGACCAGGAAACAAATGGACTGAATTTGATCGGAATTTGACGACATTCCAGGTAATGGTTTTCCGAAAAAGAAGACATTTGAATGATGTCCGAGTTTACTGATCTTCGGAAAAGTCGATGCTTGAGCCGCTTGAGAAACTGTATCATTAAATTTTGATTAACTAGTCGTTTCATTGTTCGAGTTTCACGAAATGCTCAACGAAATGCAATATGCGTTGGAGGCTCGGCTGTACGCATGCAAAACGGCTGTACGCTCGTCTGTACGTAAAGACATCTGTGCCAACCTGAGAAAGCAAGGGCAAGCTTTCAAAGTTTTTGTAAATCTGAAAAGTCAACGATTGACAATAATATTACTAAAAGGTTAAAAGTAGGTATTAGACAATGAATGAACATTCACAGATAGAACAACAATAATTCTTGCTCCCCAACATCCGAAAGAAAGCCTTTGCTGGCAAGTTTGCATGAGTTATTTTATTGTTATTTTGTCTTTCAATGTTAATTCCGAGGTTAATTATTACCTTACCCACTGTTAGACTATGAAACCTTTGTATTATTGTCACATTATTGTCAATTATTATTACATTGAAAGCGTGCCCTTGCTTTCTGTTCAAGAAAAAGATTTGCACAGATGCCTTTATGTAAATGTTTTTGAATGCCTTCAACCTCGCCTGCAACACATATTGCATTTCGTTATCAGATAAGACAAACATTTGCAGTGGGCTCTTGGACTAGCTATAAAAAATAAATAAATTGCGATGCTATTTTGGTATCATTTGATTGGCCCAAAATTATGATAGAAGCGGCGCTTAGTAAATTTTTGACCAATCAAAATCTAAATATTCCATTTAACAAGTTGGTAACTGAAATGTCACTCCGATTCTTTGCGATTATCTACGGATGCGATTTCCTCGGCCATTTCCTGATGGGCCAGATTCTACCAAAATATATGTGCCTACGAGTAGAAAATAATAAATCAAGTTTCCTATTATGTTATGTACCTAGATACTTTACTTATGTGAGGCATTATGCTAATTAACACAATGTTCCAATTCCATGAATGCACCTAACGTGACTTTCACCCAAGAAAGCGATTGATGACTGTGTACTGTGTGTGTAGGTAAGTGTGTAAGTTGTAACCGATAACCGATAAAATAACCAACCTACCTACCTACCTACCTTCCTAGGTAGTCAAATCTTGAGTCAAACTATTATGGTCGTTTAATAATATGCGATAAGTTCAGCAATGATAATATTTACTTTATAACTTGATATCAAAAGGTAAACGACTCTGTCATTCAGATTTTATCCATGTTGTATCATTTCATTACCATACCAGATTATCCTCTGCTATATAGATAGGTAGACACTTTATAATATTATGTAGATAGCTAGGTAGGTACCTACAGGTAGAGGTACCATAAAACATAAAACACAATCATACTACTGAAGTTAAGTACATATTAGGTAGGTATTGCTTCCCAACAAAATTCGTTAAGTAACAAAAACAATGAAGCATTTGAAGTTTCCAAATTTCATACCTATACCATCATTACCATTAGGTAATGCACGTTCAAATAATAGGTACCGTCACTCACCATGAACAGGAATGGTTAAGAAACAATCTGGCAGAGAATCCAAATCGTGCAGGTGAACTTTTGCATTATTCGTAGGTAGGTTAAAGATGATGAACTTCACAAGAATTAGCACTGAAGACAGACAAAACACACCTGTAATCACTGACAAATCGAGCACTGACACTTCGAACCGGCAACACACCGCAATGGAACACACTTGCACTACAGATGGTACGCACAATTCGTATTTTTTGATTGAACTTTGGTGAATTAGAAACCGTTGGGTCAATTGACGCGGCTATTGCGGGTACTTTGAGAACTTTTCATTCGTTCGGCCGACGGCTGGTAGAACTGTTCGCGGTTGGCATGTTGGCAACCTGTCTCGCTGCGTGGAGTGGGGTCGTACCTGTACCGTAAAACGTGGCTTCGCTGTGCTGTAGGAGCTCACTGAACAGAACAGAGACGGACTTGTCTAATTTCATGAAGTCAACTAGGAAGTACCTACCTATATTCAACAGTACATAATTTAATAAAATCTATTTTTACATTCTTCGTCATTATGCCAGAAAACTTCTTAACTGAGATAGCTAAAAAAAAAACTGCTCAGCAACCGAGACTATCTCTCTACTTCACCATATATGTCTTCCTTTGGTTAATTCTGAGTGTTGAAGCTCAAAGAAGAGGAAGGAAACATAGAAAAACACCCAAGTCAAGTTAGCCATGCTTCGGTCAGCCACACTTTCGGCCAGGAAGAGGGACTTCGAATAATTTTCAACAAATTTTTGTTTTCGTTATTCACAGCTTAAATGGAAAATATTTGGTTTGTTCACCCAATAAAAAACCACCGTAAACTGAAAAAATCGTAATTATTGAAACGTGACGGCAAACCATGCTTTCGGCCACGACCAAATAAACTGAAAAAAAAAACATTTTGGTGAAGTTTTGTTCAGAAAAGTTCGAGTTTTTATAATAATGGCCAGCCACACTTTCGGCCACGAACTTTATAAACTGAGAAAATAAGTTTTGCTGAAAATTGGATAAAAAGTCAGAAATTTTATAATAATGACCTGCCACGCTTTCAACCATGAACTTTATAAACTGAGAAAATCATTTTTGCTGAAAATTTGATGAAAAATTTTGAAATTTTATAATAATGACTAGCCAAACTTTCAGTCATGGACTAAAAAAACTGAAATTATAAATTTTTGTTGGAAATTTTCTGAAAAAAGTCTGAAATTTTATAATAATGGCCAGCCACTTTCGACCACTAAATTTAAAAACTGAAAAATTCATTTTTGCTGAAATTTTCCTCAGAAAAGTTAGAAATTTTGTAATAATGACCAGCCACACTTTCAGTCACGGACTGAAAAAACCATTTTTTGTTGAATATTTGCTGAAAAAAGTATGAAATTTTATGATAATGACCTGCCACGCTTTCAGCCATGAACTTTATAAACTGAGAAAATCATTTTTGCTGAAAACTTGCTGAAAAATTCTGAAATTTTATAGTAATGACCAGCCACACTTTCGGCCGCTAAATTTAAAAACTGAAAAATACATTTTTGCTGAAATTTTGCTCAGAAAAGTCCGAAATTTTATAATAATGACCTGCCACACTTTCGGCCACGGACTTAACAAGCAAATTTGCTGGAAATTAATCGAAGCCCTCTCCCTGGCCGAAAGCGTGGCTGGCCGAAGCGTGGCTAACTTGACTTGGGTTAGAGATCTTAAATTCAACACCAGAAATTACTGTAGCACAAAAAGAGTTAATTGTCTCCGATGGTTAAAACTGGCTCAGAATCATATAGATTAGGATAATTATAATTAATATGCAGAATTATTTGTACCCACTTATTTATTTCATAGTGTCTCGTCTATCACGTTCATTCATATTACGTTGTCATTATGTCATTTTGTGGAGAGCTCCAGTTTCATGACTTCAAGCGAGTGTTAGAAGGTTAATGAAATTCTCTTCATGGTGGTAGGAGTTCGTTATATTACTAAAGGTGCCATCCAACGGTCGCAGAGGAGAAATAAATGACGAGAGGGAATGCACCAAAAACTATGACACGTGGAGGTGACGATTACCATACATGCAATAAGCAACATGGGTATAAAGAGAGCCTATATAGGAACGTGGACTGTCGTGTTCCGACCAGGAAACCATCCACACAAAAACTGATTTTTAAACTACCATAACAAGGTTTTGGTTTGTAAGTAGCGAGGTAAGTAGTTAAAAAAGTAGTTGCATATTTAACTACTAACTACTTGGTAGTTAGTAACTTAACTACTTTTTTTAAGAAGTAGTTAACTACCAAATAGTTAAACTACTTTTTTTAGAAAGTAGTTAGTAGTTATACTCCACTACTTTTTAAAAGTATCTTGCCCAGCTCTGTACATGACACAAGTTTTACTTGATCAAAGAATTGGAATAATGGACTAAGAACACTGGCTATTAAGGAACATTGGAGGAGATTTCAACAAAATCTTGAGCGTAAGGAGAGGGATAAAAGAAATCATTTTAACTATACCTACAGTGTCTGCTAAAAGTTGGTATCATTTGGGAATTTTTTTTTATTTACCAAGAAAATAGAGTTTGTCGAAATTATGAAAACATGAAACCACTGTCTTTCGAAAACAGAGTAAAATTACATTGGTTTTTGTATAGCATGTAAATTTTAGCTCACTCGATTTTAGCGTCTCAAATCAAAACCCAAAAATGTTTGATAATTTTTCAAATTATTACACTTTGACTTAATTTCAAACTTTAATTTTCAATTTTTTAGTGAAAACTGACAAATTTTCTTATTGTAACGGACAATAAGAAATAAAATCTTTCATTTTTCCTTAATGGGTAAAATCCTTTCTAATCGCGATAGTTACGACAATTACATTTTTGGTAAAAAGTTACTAATTTTAGTAAAGAAAAACTGTTAAAATGTCACAATAATGTTTTATATTTTGTGAGTAAATCCGTCAAATAATTTCAGTTCGGTCCTGTAAAATTCAAACGCGACCGTTGCAGGTAAACTATATTTTCAACCATTCTTTGTATAATATTACGTTGATATTACGTCGGTGGTGTACTGTATAGCTCCTATGTTTATACATGTAATATAAACACCACCCCTTTACGTGACTTATGGTCATTACCTAATTGGAGCCAACATGTAAATTTCCTACTTTAGTCCTAATGATTCCAGTGTTCTTACACCTGTTCACTCTCCGTTATGAAGCACCAGACCGGGACTCCGCAGCGTTTAGTCTAATTTGAATTTCTTGCAAATTATCTCACAAGTATTTATTAAAATTTAATCAATTTAATTGCTGAAATGTTTTATTTGGAACTTAAAAGAGGAAAGGAGTGTATTTGCTTTAATCAAGGACAACCACAAATTAATGCTCGTGGTGATGGTGATGGTGATGGTGATGGTGATGGCGATTGAAGCCACAAGAGAAGTGAGCGACTCCTCTACTACCTTAATGAAAAATTTCCTATAGGTAGGTATGTGGTTAACCATTTAATTAATTTTATGAAACTATCGTTAATTTAAGGTGAAGTTTTAGGTATTATTTTTCATGACTTGAAAGTGAGCCTTGCCTTAACACATATCCATATGTTGTGTAATGCAAGATAAAAGGCTATGGTAGAACAATAAAATTTAGTATTCTCGATATGTCAAATAATGCAAAATTAATCTCATGTGGAAACACGTATAAAATTCGCAAACCTGTTATTATCGAAATGAGTGGCACACAATATTATCTGTTTGTTTAGTTCATAGTTATTGAAATTTATCATAATTCCAAGAAAAATTAAATAATTAAATTTTATTTTTGATTTATTGCTTTGACAGACGATGTTATTATTCTTTGAATGTAAAAGATCAGGAAGGATTATAATCCCAACTGACCGTTTTGATGAATCAGTACTTATTATTGGTTTGAAAGTTGTCCTCCATATCCAAACACCTCCTGACAGTCGCAGCTGTTTGCACGTCATAGTAGCAGGTACTTCCTGACAATATTCGAAAATTGATAAAGTGTAATTATTGAATGTTTAAGTTAGAGCTAGTTATGCGTATTAACCGTATTCCATTAATAATTTCGCATTATCAAATATAAAATGGAGTGAACCTTAAATAGAATGGAAAACACCCCAAATAATAGCGCAATCTAAAAAGGAAATGGAAAATACTTTAACCCAGAAGTCAAAAGAAAGATATCAGTAAAACTTCCCATTCAATTTGAGACGTAGGTAGGTACTAAACTTTTAGTTAGATAGTAAGTCAAAAACATCATAGCCCTGATTTTCGCACCTGCGGAATTACACACTCGCTGCACTAATGTAAGCGTGCTCCGAGTTTGAGAACACGTCATGATGCTCTGAATCAATCTGAATAGACAGAGAAACGGCAGACCTTCAACTCTTCTAAAATTCTGGAGAGGAAATGAATTCCATAAAGTGAACATTATTTGAGATGACTGATCGTAAAGTCTTTTTTACATTTTGATAATACCGTTTCTTTTCGCTACTATGTAGCATGATGTATGGAAGCAATGAGAGCTATAATCGTTGAAATGGTTTACAGTTTTCATTAAATTTTATGGAGACAATAAACACGAATAGATGCTTGCTTATGAGTCTTTAAAACTTTAAACATTACATTATCGACAATGTGAAGTATTTAGTTCAGAACATAATAATTACATCCATTATACATAGGTAGGTATCTGATTTTCAAATAGAATGTTTTAATTTAAAAAAGGCCATAAAAATATATCCTGTATCTAATCAATACATATAATAATGACTAACTATACTTACAATGGTATTGGTAAGTTAATGTTTTTTTATAATTCTATTTAACCAATTCATTACCTGTACAACTGTACAATATTATTATCAACCTCTAACTTAATTATCTTTTGTCTTTAACGCAAATGTTTGCAATAAAAAAATAAATCAACAACTTTATTGTCAAGTAGGTAGGTACAAATTAATTATACAAAACATAAACTATTGTGTAAATTAGGTGATTAAGAAGGACGCATTTAATTTAATTGTAATTAGTACCCGATTTATTTATTTTTTCTTGATTTATTGAATAACAAGGTCAACAGACCCATAAGTAGTATACTCCAATTATTATCATAGGATGACACAATCTTACAATCTAAAATAATAAACATTCTCAATATTTAATTATCTCAGTATTTATTTAATTTACATTATTATTATTAATTTTAATAATAATTAACATTATTAATTATTAAATTAATTATTATTTAATAATTTAATTAAAAATTTATATAAAAAAAGAATTGGCAGACAGGAAAGAGCTGCTGAATTCATGGAAATGACATGCACAATGACACAATACATGTCATTGTGAGATAGGTAGGTACGTCCCAGCCCAGCCCAAGAAGCAAAATTGCCCGTTTTTATGAAGGTTAATAAGCAAATCTGTCGTATTTTGGTCGAAACTACACTTCTCCAAGAAATTCACGCACCACCAAGAAATAACCAAAATTTTTTTCTTCATGGGTTTTATCAAAAACTACTTGTCCGATTTAAATGACAGGTGGTCTCTTCCAGAATGTTAGTGTATTAGTGCCTCCGTTTGGAAACCTATTTTCTATAAATACAGGGATTAGCAATAGTTAACAGTATGTTTTTTCCAAAAATTTGAATCACCCTGTATAGTTCAATAATAACAATACAGCTGTCAAAAATCATTAGAGAAGTGTATTTCCATTATTATAGTTCTTATGTTTTTTTTATGTAAAATCCTTCATTTTCATTAATATACAAATAAATTAAGTCTAGAGAAGTCGAGATAGGTTGGACAATGTAAAAAACAAATACGGTCCTGAACGAGATAATTCCTAGGCTTTCCTAAAGAATCCCGAAATTCCCGAAAAGATTACTATTCTCGGTAATGGATCCAGCTCATTTTCAACGGGCATGAGTGACAGACTTTTTTTTTTGAGGGGGCGGGGGAAGAGTGCATATACTTCCTAAATTTTACAAATTCTTGGTTTTTAACCCAGGATTGTGTAATTTTCGTAATTTCAAAACCGAATTAAACTTGTTTTATAATTTTTAATAAAACATATTATGCTCTAGAATTGTATTTCTCTTGTAATAGCGAAGATAATGCAGTAAATCAAAAAACAAAACGTTACAAAAAGATAGGGCTAGAGTTAAATTTTAATTTTAAATTGATATTGTTATTGTTGAACTCTATAGGGTGTTTCAAATGTTAGTAAAAAAAACCCGCATTGTCATTGCTATGTGAAAACATTAACATACACTTATACTTTCTGAAAGAGATAGCTTGTTATAAAAAAAATCGTTCAAATCGGACACTTTTTGTGTCCGATAACAAAAACTTTTTGTTATTTCTTGGAGGTGAGTTAATTTCTTGGAGAAGTGTAGGTACCTTCATTTTACTTAATTTTCGAGTTTCGATGAATCCTTGTAGTAATATGTTACCTAATACCTACTTTACAGCAGGTAAATGTTTTACTTTGAAAACCTTTTTTTTCTAAGAAAAAAAGATTTCTAAGAAAATCTTACGGTTAAATTTACGAAGAGGGTAAACACTATGTTTTATATACACAGGCCTTTTTGACCATATTATTTATATTAACGATACAGTCCATAATCAGAATAGACATTAATAAGGTTGGTAATAATTAATTATTTTCGCCATTTTCCTCGAAAGTTATAAAATACTTTGAAGGCAGCAACTGGGAAAGTTTCCCAATTTAAAGTCAATTGGCCTTTATAGTTACACCAAACACATTCCTCAATATGTCCTCTTAGAACATAAAAATATACTTTCTGAATCTGAATTTTTTCACACACACCAAAGTGAGGAAATCTACAAAAATTACTCATCAGAAATCGAAAGTACGTAAATTATAAGTAAATTCTACGTAGTTTATGTTAAGAAAATAATTTTAGACCTAATTTACGATATATTGAGGCAAATTTGACATAAAATTATAACTCTGAATTTTTCTTTACTTTGTATTTAAATTTATCCTGTTTCTGGGCACTTTCCTCAATATCATCAGTTCCTCATCCCAGGTGCAAATTCGCGCCAGAATCGTTAATTATATTTTGTATTGTTTATTGTTTGTACTGTTTTGTAGCATACAGTATTGTCTACCTAAATCACCTCTGTAAAAGCAGAAAGTAAGTAATAAAAGGACAGCAGGAGAAACTACAAATATATTTTTATGTCGGTGTTGATGCTTATAGTGACAGTTGAGAAACAAAAATCCAGTGAAAGGGGGAAAGTGGACTTTGTCAAAGAGTACACCTCTTAGATCAGTGGATTTGTAAATGAATTTGAATTAGAAACACACGTGTAGAAAGGGTTAAAAAAATTACATCCAGAAAGTTTTCCCAAATAAAGTCCTATCCTATAACAATTTTGAATCTTCTATAATGTGTAACTTTATTGGGAAACGTGTTTTGTTTATAAAATTCAGCATCGCATCAATGACCTCAACTAATGAAGATGGATCGAGATCGATAACAAATACCAAATTATTATTATTATTAAATATCTCTTAAATATTTAATTTCTTTACTGGAGATAAATTTAATTTAGATAAAATTACTTAATATCCACTGCATTTCGTTTCTTTTGATCGATGTGTCAATTCACTTTATAATTGCAGAAGACGAAGACACCATCACCATGGCATATGGTATAACAAAATCCCAACGGTTGCTATCAGAAGACGATGACGAAGACAGGTTCTCTCTCAGGTCTCAAGTTCTCAACTTCTCAAGAGTCGATATCGAACTGCCTGCGAGTAACGACTAACGACTGTTATGTTATCGAGTTAAATTCTAAAACGAGAATATCTTGCTTTCCCGCTTCTTTGCCTTGGGGCCGGCTTAAAGCCAAATTCCTTAACCTACAAACACCTGTTGGAATGCGGCTTCATCTTCCTTTTCTTGTATACGTATAGGAGATGCCCAGTCTCAGAGAATTGCGTTCATGTTCGTCACATGGGCGCCAGTAACAAGAATTGAATAATGGCCAATGGCTAATGGTATTGATTATTTTTATCGATTCAAATTGATTTTGACTAATTTAGTTTAATAAAAGAAATTATTTGTCGAATAATCTGGCAATGTAAAAAAAACACAAATGATAATTTTTCAATATTCAAAAATAATATTTTTTCCAGTTTTGAATATGTGAGTTAGTATTGAGTTTTAAATTTATATATAAAATCGATTTTACTTCCAGAATTGCACTCGAACATGGATTGGATTTCCGGAAAATTCACATTTTTTCTCTACTTACTCGAAAAAAAACAGCAGAGGGGGATCTAAAGTTAATGAGCGTGTCAAAAAATTATTTTGAAGAAATGGACAATCTAAGTACATACCCATATCTTGAAAATGGGGACAGTTACAGAAGAACTGCATGATTACACTTTTGAACTCCCCTTAGTTCTTATAGTCAAAACAGGGATTTCCACGAAAATTGCTGAGAAATATCGTTGATTACCGTTTGAAGTGATTGGAGTAGTGAGGGATATTTATCTTGAGACTGGAAAGCCTCATCAAAAAATCGATGATGTCGAAATATTGTCATGGTCCAATGGTCCACTATACACCTATAACACGCGATTAAAGATGTAATATTAAAAATAATCACTTGGACATTTCAAGACGTTATAGAAACAATAATTATTATTCTAATTGTTGCAATTTTAAAGCAATTGAGTGATAACTTTTAGGATGGAGTTCTTCTTCAACATATCAGCAACAAAAGTGTGTGCTAATACTGCGAATCAAAGTTCGTCTGCTTACTACGAAAACCAGTGTGACGAAATGTGAAAAAGCTATCGAAATTATATATAAATCGAAAGCACTATCAAGTAGGTACAGCTTTTTCCGCTCTTTCTACTGGTACAATTGGCTAAGTAATACATTACAGCTGAATAACGTTCAAGTATCCATTCCGAAATTATTTGTTCAACTTAACAAAAAAAGTAGGTGAACTTACAAGTTTTCAATATCTTTATATTTCTTGTAAATAAAGTAGGTAAATGTAGATTTCATAAAATTCTTTAAATCCTCTTAAAATTCTATGTCCACGTGCAAAAGAAATCATAGAAGCGTTTTTTCATATGTCATATGTTGATTTTAGCAGTCAGCACACGTTTATGTTCCCAGTTACATGTCAATTAATGCAAAACTCCAGACTTATTCAGCAGTTCTTTGGAGCAATTGACTTTGATTAGTTTCGTAACAAATCTAAAATCATGTCGCAGGACTATCTCATCGTTACCGATCCAACCGACAAAACCTCCAGAAAAAGTGAAGCCTCCTTATTGGTGGAGGCAGTTCCATGAGGATAATCAGATTGTATTTATTTTTCATTTGGGAAAGCGTAATAAATCGAGCAATTCCCAAAGGACTGTTCGGAAGTGATAGATGATGTATAAATACGGGAAAGTCCCTAAAGAAAGTAAAGCTTCAAACATCCCTAATGAATTGTTCAATAAACCTTCCTAAGTGTGTTGCTTCCGATTCTTCCGACAGTTTGTCGTTTGTCACTTCAGAGGAGAAAACGTTGATAACTGAGAACAAAAACTTAAAGTTTGAATTAAAAGGAATTTTCCGGCAAACTTTGGGATTTATTTTGCTGCCTGCATCTGCAAAGAACGTACATAATTACTTTCATGCTCGTTTCTGTCACTCCTCAGATGTAGTTTAAAACTCAAATGAAATAAACTGGAAATTTGAACAGAAAATTTATATGAATATTTTATTAATTAACATCTGGCAATTATTAAATTAAAAATTGTGTTTATTAAAATTATCAATTTTAATTGTAGCAAAAGCCATGATAATAATAATTTACTAATGAAACAAAAAAAATTGTTTTGTTGATCAGAGTTTCCGGCCAATATAAAAAAAAAAACTGTGTAGAGGAAAAATCAACTTATCAAACATTAAATTTTTTCTGGTAAAATTTAATTTAGGCTTTTCTTAATCACACTTTAGTATAATTTAATTAGGAGCCGGTTTCATAATAAATGTTAAAGTCACTTATTTAACTTCAAGTCATTTAATTTAAACTATCATTAAAGACAATATAATAAAAAGATTGTGAGTTTTATAGGAATTTTTGTAGGAATTGTGATTTAAAAAATTGACTTTAATTAATTATAATATGAAACTGTACTACTCATTTAAAAGAAAAAAGGAAAATATTTTGAGCGTAGTGGAGACTTTCTAAATTATTTACAGAATAAAAAAAGTAAAGCAAAACAACCTCTCCAAGCCAATAGATAGACACCGCTACTTGCTGAAGATCTGTATGACTGGTTGTATAACCGCAAAAGTATCTTGGTAAGATTCTTACAACTACACAACACCTGTGCGGAAAATATGAACGAATAATTTTGTATTCATTCATACATTTTAAAACTCATTTTATTCATAAAAGTATAAAGTGTTGCTTGTTTATGAGATTGATGGCATTGCCCGGAGTATTTTCTCTTTCCTGCTTCGTAAGACACCTTAATAATGTCATAGCTGAAAAAAATGGTAGTACCTAAGCACAAAAAAGATAAAATACTTGGTTGTAGTTATTTCGTTAAAATATATAGATTTTTTTTATTTTTTCAGGGTTTAATTCTTCCTTGCATGGGTTGAACTTTTGTTGGAACCAAGCCAACAGAAAGAAACAAGATCGTATACAAGATCATACACAACACCACATAGCGCCAGGTTCAGCAGCTGGAAGAAGGGGTGGAAATGAAAACAAGGGTTTTTCATTTTTTTTTTGTTGGAAGATTTTTTGTTGCTCTAGAAGGGCACTTTATACGTTGGACAACAAACAGAAGTTTTGTCACTTTTTACACTCTAGCATTTATACAGGGTGGTCCAACTTAAAACGTCATCAGGACTTTACCAAACGAGAGATAACGTTAAAATAATGCCAGTTTCTCTAGTACACTTATAGCCGGGAAAGCTTCCTTTTCAAGATACAGGGCGCGTTGAAGTTTTGGGAAAAAAATAATGTTTTGTGAATATTGTCAAAACAGCTGCTTTAAAAAAATTCAAATTTGGCACGCAGCATAAGCTAAGTACTTAACTTTCATGATTTACGGCTTATGGTGATAAATTGCGAAAACCAGCGGCGGAGATATGGGTGTGCCATCGCCCCTTTTTTTTTAAATTGACGCCACTGACTCTATGGCAAATTTAATAATACTATTCAATGCCCCATACTTTTTAGAACAAAAAAGTACTCTCAAATTTTTTTCACAAGGCGCTTTCGAGATAATTCAGGGTTTCTTAGGTAATATCCGTCGCCATTTTAAGAATAACAGACAAATTCTAATCAAGTAACTTTTACTTAAATAATTAAATAACAGAAATAAACAACACCTAACTAATGTAACAATTGTCAGTAACCATAATAGAGTCAGTGGCGTCAAATTTTTTTTTTGAAAAGGGGCGATGGCACACCCATATCTCCGCCGCTGGTTTTCGCAATTTATCACCATAAGCCGTAAATCATGAAAGATACTTAGCTCATGCTGCGTGCCAAATTTCAATTTTTTTAAAGCTGCCGTTTTGACAATATTCACAAAACATCATTTTTTCCCAAAACTTAAACACCCTGTATCTTGAAAAGGAAGCTTCCCGGCTATAAAGTGTATTAGAGAAACTTGCATTATTTTAACGTTATCTATCGTTTGGTAAAGTCCTGACGTTTTAAGTTGGACCACCCTGTATATTTTTATTGATATAATATAAAAAAATAAGTTTTATTTAATACAGTTTTATTAGTTCCTAAAAACGTCGAAGAGGATGACGAATTTAAAAATTCTATGTTACAATAATTAGTAGTTATGTGGCAATAAGGTAAAAGCAATTATTCTATAACTTTGGTTGACAACGATCCAAGAAAGTCGAATACATAATTCATTTTATAATTAATTTTCACAGTTCGTTGAGCTTTCCATGCTAAACGAATAAACATTATTGCGGAATATTAAAATATCTACCTAGAATCGCCCTTCTAGTAATTTTCAGTTACATTTTCTGGCATTGATGTTAGCACTTTCAGTTAAATAGATGATCATTGTTTGTAATTAGAGATGCTTTCAATTACCTAGCAATCAACTGATTGTGTCAGTTTTCTTTGCATTTCTATTAAGATCAACAAAAAGTTGTAGATTTGTCTCCAAAATTGATTAAATAATTGAATGCTGAAAAAATCTGTTTTCATAATTCAATTTCAAAGAGAAACCAGGAATATTAAATCAGAAAGAATTTAAAATGCAAATAGGTACTCAGACAAAGTCAAATGCAGACATTCCTTAATTACAACTAATTGGCTTTTTATTTGTAAACGATTTTTAATTGCAAAATAATTATCCTCGTTTCTTATTCTTTTCCTAACCTTAATTCGGCTATGCGTTATGATGATGACATTTTTATTTTATTAGATCTATAATTTGTTTTATTTTTCTTCTAGCTTTTTTTTAATTTTATTTAATTGTTCTGTAGAATAGTTACAGTATATATTTCTTGCTATGTAAAGTGTCTTCAACGAAACTGACAGAAGAGGTGATATTTTACTGAAGAAGGTAGGTAGTAAATCTCAAAAATAAACTGAAAAAAAAAATCAAAACTTATTAATTATTATTGCATTTTCTTTCATCACCTTTTTTCATAAGCTGTCTTCATAAATACATTTTGCATAAGACTGTTTTGATTGTTTTCTGTAATATACATTTAAATTAAATTTCTAATCTAGGTGGGTAGATATCCCGGACTTCTTTTAATTAACTTTGTTAGCATTGTAATTGAGTCCTGTTTCACTGGAAGGCCCCTTTTTTGTATATATTTTTCTCTATCCTTTAATAAAAGGAAATGTTCGCATTTATGGGGGATGGACCGGATGGATTGAAAAAATATACCGTTAACAAAGTGTATTATTTATAAATGATTTAGTATTAAAGGCCAAATTGCTAATGATAATGAAATCAATCTAAATATCCGTACCTCAGGGCAAAACTGTTATCAAGTCACAAAACAGGAATTTTACAGGGAGAGCTGAAACATTATTTGATTTGTAGTTTTTTCTAAAAAGTACTTTTTTATTCAGAATGCACGCAACTTTAATATTTATTATTAGTGATGAAAAATTACACTTCACACTTCAGAAATATTTTTAGAATTCTTATTTTTTCGCTAATAAGGTGGCCTTGACTCATTTTTGCTTTGGTAGAGAATTAAAAGATTGTGACTCAATACCTTTTGTGGGGTTCGAGAAAACTAATGTTTTAGTATTAGTAGGTACTTTTTCACTGTTTTAATTGTTCAGCTTTTTATTAAATACATAGTCAACTTGAGCTAAATTATTCTAGAAACGAAACTCATTATATTATGTACTTAAAACACATTCACCTAAAGTGATTCGTCATTTTCTAAGCCTCTCAAGTGTTATGGTAATAATGTAAAAACACTAACAAAGAGTTATGAAAACTAAAACAATTTAATTCCTATGAACGACAAAACACAAAAATGAAGTTTGTGAAATTGGTAGGTATGTATATTCCAATTGGTTGAATTAAAAGAAGTCGATGCTTTGAAAAAAAAATTATTAGAAATTAATGTGTTCAATGTCTAGACACCTCCTCTATTATTATTGTTTGGCATCAGCGTTCACGGTTTGTTGATGGTAAAGGATCTGAAAAAAAATGGTTGTGGAACTCATTTTAGCAATTTTTGAAGATCATAAAATTTTGTTGAATTATTGGGTTTTAAAGTGCTCAGAAGCTCAATCAACGACTCTTTCACAGACAGATGGTTGCGTCCTCCCTAACCATGGTTAGTTTTCGGGATTTTCGCTTGCTCACGCCGTTTGACCACCCCCTGAACAAGTATGACCAGCCATTGAAATCGTTTTACTACCCCCTCAGAAAAACTAAGTGCGAAAGCAACGAATTATCATAGAGGTTCCTGCTAACTTCACAAAATTCCCAAATTGCGTGAATAGTGACGTTTTGTTGCTCATCCGTTTGACCATCGTTTCACCACGTCTAATCGCCACCACGTTTAATCACCCACTAATTTTCTTTGACCACATCCAGAAGAAAAATAGATTTTTTATTTTTCCGTTCCGGCTAACTTCACCTCTCTCTGCAAGGTAAGTAGTGCTTAACTACCGGGGGTCGAAACTGTTTGACACAGGGTTTGACCATCCTGCGAACACGTATGACCAGCTAAATCTACAAAATTTTCAAAATGGCTTAAATGGTCGTTTTTCTGCTCATGCGTTTGACATTTATTGGACCACGTTTAACCACCGAATAATTTTGTTTGACCACGTCCGGAAGAAAAGATATATTTTTTCCGTTTCGGCTAACTTCACGTCTGTCTGAAAGGCGAGTGGTTTCTTTCCAGGGATCGAAACTTGCTCACGCCGTTTGATATGCCGGAAGATGTTCATTTCTCCTTCTCGTGAAGTTAGCCGGGAATAAAAAGATCTTTTTTCTGGACCCGCCGAGATGAAAAAAAGATCGATGTTCAAACGTGACCAAACGATTCTCAGACGAATGAGCTATAAATCGTTACTATTACACAATTTTTAAAATTTTGTGGAGTTCACTGGAAGCGGCTTACATTCGTTGTTTTCGCGACTAGTTTTCCCGAGAGGGTGGTCAAACAATTTCAAAAGCTGGTCATTTTTTCGGGAGATGGTCAAACGGCGTGAGCAAGGTTCGATCTTCGGAAACTAACCACCAGCCTTTCACAGAGACGTGAAGGTATCGGGAACAGAAAAGAAAAATCCATTTTTTCTTTGGACGTGGCCAAACAAATATATTGGGTGATCAAACGTGGTCAAGCGATTGTCAGTCGAATGCGCTATGACAAATTTACATGACTTTCTCAGTTAACTTCAGGAAGGTCTGTTCTTCATGCATGTGAAACATATTTCTTACAAAAATTTTCCTCTTTTTAGTGTCTTCGGTTTTCAATAGAAGTTCACTATATTTCGCGATCTATCTCCCCTGTTTTTTACACAAGTTACTATCCGCCCTGATAAGACAAAAAAAAAAAGAAATACACACAATTCTCTTATTTTTGTAAAATATATTAAGCGTTGGACATGATATTTTTCCTCTCCATAATACTGTTTTGCTCTGAACGATGATTGTATCATGTTGGACTTAATACATCATGGAATAGAGATGATACAGTTTTGTTATAAAATGAATGTGGACTTAATACTGTTCATAGAATGTTATTTCAGGCATTTTATGTCTGAAGATTGTATAAGCTTTATGAGCGGATAGAGCGGGAAATGTTAATAAAATTGTCTGAAAAATTAAAATTTTGTACTTGATACAGTTTTGCCCTAATGTACGGATATGTAAGTTTAACCAATTTTTTTTTATTAAAAACCTACATTTTATATTCATTTTTATTTTGCATCAGTTTTTGTCCACCAGATTATATACGTATATGCATTATTTAATCATTAACCTTAATATTATGTTTACCAATCGACAGAAAAGAGTTAGAAACCTTAGCGGCGATATACTAATTTTATACTAATTAACAAATCAACATTGCAACAAAACTTATCAGTCAAATTTATCGAATTTTGTTTCACTCTCATGTTTTATGGTACCTAAAGCACGACACGCTACCACTGGTATGACTGCGCCCAGGTCTTGTGGCGTCAAATAGGTACTTTGAAAGAAAATTAATTATCGTAATAATCGTGATTTGTACGTTCAGCCTTTCCTCTTCCCGTGACGTCATATACGAAGCCCTATTCCACAAAAGCTTTGAACTTTGCACTTTTTACTTTTCAATTTATTACAAAGCAGGAAATTTTCTTTTCCATAATTAGTTTAGTTAATAATTGAGCACTGCTGTGCAATTATTACATTGCATCGATTACATTGCAATATTACGGGAACAGGAAGTTTTCTAAAAATGAAGTTGCAAAGTTTTTATTGTGGAATAGGCCCCTGGTTATAACCTCATACATTTGAAAATTTCGACCCGTCTTAGCTGAAAATATTCCTTTTTTAATTAAAAATCGTAATGAAATAATATCGAAGGAGATTTTGTTAAACATCTATTTTTATCCGAAAACTTGGTCACCCAGGAATGTTCAAATTTAAAATTTGCTTATTTTTCACTATTCCAGAATCTTTGCCAAATTTTTCTATAATAAGTTCAACTCTTCAGAATTCTGATACAAGCAACCACTTTTTGACGTTTCAAAATAATTGATAACAGTAATTGTTTTCTTCATTATTTGCTCCGAAAAAAATCTTTTCAAAGTATACGCTACAAGAGTGACCAAATACTATGAAAAATTTTCTTGCTAGGATGGGGTGATGCGGAATCTATTGACGATGATCCAGAATCTGACTTTTAATTGAATAAAAAAAATTGAGTTTTGATATAAAGCATAGATCAAATATTAACCAGTTCAATTAAATTTTGGATATATGATGGATATTCAGTAGATGGAAATATTACTGGGAAAACAGAGAGAACTATAATTAAATTTTCAATTAATTAAAGGGTAGATACCTAATATGTGAAATTTAATTAAATGATAATACTTGCAATCTACCCGTTAAATTTTGTTTCATTTGTGGAAAGGTAATTTCTTCTATCCTATACACATAAGCCATCAGCAGAATTATAAAAAATATAGGAATACAAAAAACATGGAAAGCTATTATTAGGGATAAGCGATGTCAATATATTTTTATTAATTAGATTGATAAATAAAAATTATACAAGCGATTTTTCTAATGATTACAGCATTATTCCTGCACCAAGCAAAATATTCTGTACACTACTGACTCTTTAAAAGGGGCATGACAGCCTAAGTTCGTTCAACAATACATTAGTGTTTAATATAGTAATATTTATGTTTATTAGATGCACATAAGCACATAAATCCATGACAATGGTGAGATTTGAACACACCCAATAACATCCATCCCAGTCTGCGACCCGCGATGTTAACTGAAGGTCATAGCTGAGAATCGGAATTTATTATTGAACTATCAAAACTATGACCATATAAAAATTAAGGAGGAAACAACCTCCCCAAACTGAAAATCACCCCAATAAAGAGGAATAATTTCTAATCCTTCTTACAGTTCAGATTTATCAAGCAAGCAAATCTTGGAAATTCAAAATCATAGTCATATTTGCGTGTTTCGAAAACATTCGGGACACTCAACTTCAGGGTGCTCCCTTTAGATGGAATTAACTCCTAAATTATGCTGTTTTGTAATACAGTGCTTCCCAAAAGTAACGGATAAATTCAATAAAATCGTATGAAGACGTTTTCTTTTGTTTTGCTCGGACACGTCAATCGTTATTTTTGATTTGCCATCCACGCATGTCTTTTTCGACCCCCCACCCTTAATCTCCCAAGGGGTAGCTACCCCAATTTTAAAAATTCAAATGGCAAGGTACCCCTTGCGATACCTTGATTGATAGGTTTTTTCATCCTGAATATAACAAGAAAATTTTTTTCAAATCGGTTCATAATTAACGAAAATATTCAGCAAAATGTCATCGAATAAGGCAATAAATAAGCGTATTAAAATTAAATTAAAATTTAATTAAAATTTTTTCCTATCTTTCTCTCTGAATTAAATTAAACTAAATTAAATTAATTATGAACCGATTTGAAAAAAATTTTCTTGTTATATTCAGGATGAAAAAACCTATCAATCAAGGTATCGCAAGGGGTACCTTGCCATTTGAATTTTTAAAATTGGGGTAGCTACCCCTTGGGAGATTAAGGGTGGGGGGTCGAAAAAGACATGCGTGGATGGCAAATCAAAAATAACGATTGACGTGTCCGAGCAAAACAAAAGAAAACGTCTTCATACGATTTTATTGAATTTATCCGTTACTTTTGGGAAGCACTGTATATGGGAACTCCTTTACACCTATCTAACAAATAATTTTATCAGTTCCGAAATATATGATTATCGTTTTTCTACTTGCAAGTAAGTACATACCACAATAATTTTTCATCTTTCTCTCACGCTGTATAATATCTTTTAAATCATTACCTGGCAGTGAGATAAGCAGCCGAATAATCCGAAGTCAGCTAGCAGCTATGTCTGTGTCATAAAAGGGTCGTCTCGTAAAGCCACCTTTTTAATTAACCATGGAAATGAAATTACTCTCTGACATACAACCTGTTATTCGGGCAGTTGGCTGAAATTATTCCCCCTTACAAATGGCTGGAAAATTCACAACCTCCAGATATCACCCTGCAACGTTTATCTACCGGCTGGAAATTAACGCAAGAATAAAGATTAGAAAGACTTTTCTTTACATTAGAGGTATGAGACGAAGAATAATTATTAGCATGTGTCTGTATAGGCAGGTAGCTAAATACAAAATTTTTATTTAAATTTGGTTCAATCATTAATCTTTTTGCGAATACTCCATTAAAGAAAGTGTTCGTGTGATTAATTATTCGAGTTTGATAATAATAACTGTGCTCGTAAACTCCTGTAAGAATGGAAGAAAGACTTATTTCTAAATAAATTTCAGCCCTAGATAACTGAAATCTTCTTGAGCTAGCACCCGCTTGACGCAATGTTATACGCGGGAGACAGGAGGACGAGTAAAGGCCCTACAATCAAACGGTTTTGGAAATACGCACCTATCGCTGTCTCAACTATACAGAATGGTTGCAAAATACAACTTTTTGGTCTTGACTTTGGTCGTCATGACTTTTTTTTTCTTTTTTGGCCGATTTTTAAAATTATCAAACTTCAGTCATTTTGACTTCTAGTTACAAATAATTGTTGCCAAGGACAATGTGAAAATTTCTCGATGATAATTCGAAAAAAAAAAACATCAGAGCGTTTTTTTTTACTTTTTGTCCTTTGGGAAACTTGCCTTGTAAAGTTCAAAAGGAACTTCGGACCACTTGGTCGATTTTGAAGGCAATTGACGAAACAGGAAACAGGTGAGGAAGAACTAAAAAGTTTTTTTTTGTTATGCACTCTGAAGTTGAGAAGATAGATGGGTATTTCCAAAATCGTTTCGCGAGATAAGTGCAACAACTCTGGACCAGTTAAAAAAATCCCACAATTTTTTTTCAGAACAGGGAGTTACCCGAACTTTCAAATTTTTTCAAGGTATAGAAACACCGCATCAAGCGGATGATAGTTCAAAGGCTCAACTAACTAATCTGATTTTTTTTCAAAAATAAGTCTTCTTCCAAGAGCTACGACACTTTGAATGCGACTGAAAATATAGGATGGGCTTGGGCAGATCATTCATTGCTCTTCTCCAATCGTTAAGTGCTAGTACAGATTTCCTTCAGAAACAACATCCTTCCGCTGACGTAGTAATATTTGGGAATTTCAATTTTTACTATAAAGTGGCTGAAGCTCTCTAACTTTACGAACGCCGCAGGAAGAGAAAATTTCACTATTAGCTATGAATTGCATCAAATGGTTCGCTTTCCGCCAGATTCTCGACATCAGCAGTCATGCAGCCAATATTCTGGATTTAATGATTATTTTTCACTACGAGTCTTCGAACTGGTATGATTGTGTAAATTCTTTTCATCCTCCCCTTGGCAGGACGTTTATAGGCAGGAAATTATATGAAGCAAGATAATCTGCGAAGTCCATCATAGACGTTATTTTGTTCGCATTCAAACAATAAACCTTGGTGTAACAACAACCCAGCGATCAGAGTCGTGCTGCGATATTATTAAGTGAAAAGCTAACAAATTAGTTAGGTACCGTTCCCACATGTAGGTAGAAGAAATTGAAATACCTATTAAAAACAGGACGTTAGAATTTTGCAACAAGCTTCTTTCTATACCGTTAACATAGCCTGACGGCAGAATTGTGACATCTTCTGAAGACCTGGCTCTCATTTTTGCAGAAATGTTTGACGAGAACTCAACCCTGAACTTTCTGGTACAGTTTGAAGCAAACTCAGATCTCCAAAGTATTGGAGAAAGTCACCAATTCAAAAATTCTTTCTCATCTGGAGTAGGAGGTTTTTTTTACTAAGTGATCACTAATACTGTTTTCGGTATAATCGATTTACCGTCGTCATGATGACTTAGATGACTCATCCCTGTCATTTCTGAAGTTCATCCTTTGAAAGGGTTGAAGAAACGATGGATGTAGCCTTAAACATCTCAAAGGCATTTGATATAATCTGGCATGTAGGGATTTGTTTAGGAAACATCCCTCCAATGGGCTTTCTCTTCTTTCAGTGAGTGGAACTTCAGTTTACTTTCTGATACAAGCTCATATGTTGAATAGACTTTATCTAACACTTATGCCACCATCTCAGGAGTGTCTCAGGGCTCGATGTCATCACCCAATCTACCGTGTGACAAGTTTCAAAGCAGAACATAGGCGAATAGCATGGGAAATCACATATTTGCTGTTTATTTCTCACCACTTTTATCTACAAGAACGGTAATGGTGTCTATCGAAAGAGAATTATTTTCTGAGCATGCTGATACCAAATACTTAATAATTAACTTTTTTTTATCATGCCAGAAGAACTTAAACATTTCCAAAATTAAAATTGTGAGCGGCCATGACATGCCTAATTCGAATAATTTTGTTACTGTCAAAACAAACATTTTTAGTTACCAATACGCGTTTCCCTGAAAAGATTGTCAATGAATAATAATAATGGCTATTCTAATGCGGGACGCGTTTTTATCGTCGTGGTATTATTAACTGGCCGACCAGATCTCCCGATTTATGAGCTTATCCTTGTTGTGATTTTTCTTGGGATCTTGGGGTTACCAAAAACAAAATTTACAGAGCTAGTCATTGTCGAATGTGCACTCGTTAATAACCAACAACTCGGACAAGTCCGAAGCACAATTTACAAAAGAGTGGGAATATTAATTTCAAAATGAAAGACTATTTGAATATTTTGTTGTACTTAGTTATTGTTTTAGTTTAATTATTTTACGTGTTTATTTTCCATGGTCAATTTTTCGTAAAACAAAATGATGGTAGGTAAATGAGGATTTTCGTAATTGTTTAGTGATGTTCAATCAGAATTAAAATAAATTAAATAATTGAAAATATTTGCTTTGACAGCGAAAAATTTATCCGAATTTAGCATGTCATGGCTGCTCATCTTTTAATTTTGAAAATGTTTAAGTCCTTCTGGCATGATAAAAAAACTGTTAATTATTAAGTATTTGGTATTAGCATGCTCAGAAAACAATTCTCTTTCGATAGACACCATTGCCGTTCTTGTAGATAAAAGTGGTGAGAAATAAACTGCAAATATGTGATTTCCCATGCTATTCGCCTATGTTCTGCTTTGAAACTTGTCACTCGGTATATCTTATACATACAAAAAAATCTGATTAAGTTTGGCATCAAACCAGATTCACAATGTCGTCGATCACACAGTACTCTCCACTTGGAATTTGGACAATGACCCGGAACTTTGTTTTTTTTGCACTTTTTCCCAAATTTATAGACTTTTTTCAGTTTTTAGTCTAAGGCCCGTATTCACAAAGCGTTTCTGTTCTGTAATTTCTCGAAAATAATTAAATAAATGGGATGGAGATATGCAGTTTTTATGCGTTAATGAGATGGGTATAATTGATTACGTAATTATTTAGGAAATTATCGTTTGTGAATACGGACGTTAATCTCACAAATGAAGCGTTTTTTCGACAAGTCCATCCAATACAAATTTCCCACATTTTTCATAAAAACGTTTTTTTTTTTTTAACTATCCGTTTCGCTGGTAGAACGCGCCAAAAAATATATCCAATTGAGCGGGGTTTTGAAAGGTTTTGCCACAGACAGGATTTTCTCACCCTCAATGCTGTTTTGGGTCGCTGAACACGGTTAATATATTTTCAAAAGAAACGTTTTTTATGGGAAACGTAGGAAATTTTGTGTACTTTAATTTTTTATAGATTGGACTTCAAAATACCGATTTCCTTCTGAGATTATGGCCAAAAACTTGAAAAAGTTAATATTTTTTATAAGGAATGGACTTGTCTAAAAACCACTTCATTTTTTAGATTTACGCCAAAAACTGAAAAAAGTGCAAAAATTTGCGAAGAAAGTGCCAAAAAACCAAAGTTCCTGTTCAAATTTTTCCCAGCAAATTTCAAATTCACATTCAGCGATCAAAAAACCATTGAGGATGAGAAAATTAAAACTATAGCAAAACTTTACTCTGAGAATTCTAAAGGAAACTATGCCTAGCCTGTAGATTATAGGAATGTGGATGTGTTCGCCTTCGTAGAAGTGCAAAAACATAAAACAACCAAATTTTTATGATAATAATTGTAAGAAATTATTGACAAATTTAATTGTAAGTAAAAGCAACATCTGTTATCAATGCCTGAAAAAGTGTCTTCGTTAACAGTAGTCATGTACAATGTATATAAATTATGATGCATACATGCATCATGTATGCATACGTAAAGAACATTAATGCAGAATTTGCAAAGTGCACAAAAAACAGGAACTGCTTATATAAAACAATGACACGCTTCACTGTTAGTTGTTCTGTTGTTGTTGTTGTTGTTGTCTGAGAAGTTCACGTCAAATTGCTGACTACGAGAACTTACTTCGAGAAAGTACCTGACCCCTTCTAATCATGCAGTTTGAACCAGTCGCAGTCACACGTGAATTACTCCCCAACATCGAAATTCGGTGACCTGTTAAGTGTGGCGACAACAATTTACCCTCCAACAATTTAACTTGAGATCTTAGATGTCAGGTTCAATATAGGTTACGTTTGTATCCGATAAAACAGGACCATTCATGATGTTATAAAACAAAAGGCTCGTGCGTATTTTGGTTAAAATCAACCAGACACTAGACATTTTATTGAATACGCGGTTTCAAAAGTAAAATCATTTAAACAATAATTATTGCTATAATATGCAAAAAAAGGAAAAAAAGTAAATAAAAACTAATGACGCTATTCAGGAAAACTAGTCCTCTTAAGCTTAAAAAACAAATTTCAGAAAAATATCTTCGTAAAAAAGAGTTAAGTAGGTATAGCCAAAAACAAAATATCAACATTTTGAGTTTTTTGCAGTTATTTCATGAACTGTCAGCGATATTTTAGATTTGTTTTAAACATCACATTAATACGAAAATGTAGCAACTTTTTCCTAGTTCAACCGACCCTGTATCTATTCCGGTTTCAGATTATGTAGTGAGCACGAAATATTTGTAACCATGCATAGTGCAAAGTTAACATACAGGTGTTGAGGCTCTGTTGCCAGAACATATTGCTCTGAAAATTTCAGGGGCCAAATCTGCCAATCTTGTATAGGTATCTTTTGACAAAACAAAAATCTCTTTGAATCTCTCAAAAAACACAGTCAACACACTACAAACTTAATGAGTAATTTTTCTTAATTTTTGATGTAGTGAAGAACAAAAAATCATGAATCTAGTGTGGGAGATGTTCAAAAAGCTCGCTTTGAACTATTTGGCAAAATCCTAATATAAAATTTTCCAACGTAAATTTTTGTCGCGGCTGTTATCGTAAAATTATTCGATAAAAAAAACTTTTTTTGTGTCAAAAGGTGTCCAATAATGTCAAATTTGACCCCTGACATTTTTCAGAGCGATTATGTTAAGCCGTTCTGGCAACAGAGCCTCGGGTTCATACTTAACACCTACCCTTTACAATAAAAAATACCTGTGAATGTAAAAAAAGATACTGAGACATTTTTATTACAATTATATGCTGAAAATTTAGAAACACCTTTAGATAATTAATCGTAGTAAATCAATGTTCGTAGTCTGTGAGAGTCCTTAAACATTTTCGACGCGATAGCTGGAAATAGTAAGCTAGATGGAGTGTAGAATGAGGGGATGTAATTGGCAATTTAGCTGCTATTAACCACATGCCTGCTATGTACACTCACACCGAGATTAAGACAGAGTTCATTAAGAAACGCACTAATGCTAAATGACTTGCTGATAAACCTGCTGCTAACTGAGTAATTCTGCAAAATGTGACTTTTTTAAATATCATGCCTCTAAATAAAAGCAATTTTTTTCATTAACATGGTTAACGAAATTCGTAATTCGTATTTGTTTATATTTACCTTCTACAATAATAATTATCAT
Organism: Malachius bipustulatus; assembly: GCA_910589415.1. Lineage (NCBI taxonomy): Eukaryota > Metazoa > Arthropoda > Insecta > Coleoptera > Melyridae > Malachius > Malachius bipustulatus. The sequence goes on from OU342634.1 coordinate 18,122,838, forward strand.
GACACAGTTATTTTGCGAAATTTCTAGTGACATGATAGGAATGACATATTCCCAGGCCTTATAACTCACATTCTACTAAACGCCAGAATGGTTCTGCGTTCTGCGTATGTTCGAGATCGCGTGGAGTCATCCGTGAAACTACCAGACATTTCTAGACTCTACGGTCTTCGGATATACAGGGTGTCCCATAATATGTGGGCAATCTCCCGGATTTGGGTAAATTTCTTAAAAATAAATGAAAAAATAGCTATAAAATTAATTCCTCAGAGACACCCCTACAAAGATATTAGCTGTTGAAGTTGAGGGTTGAAAATCAATTTTTTGCCATAACTTTTTTATTTCTTGACCGATTTTGATAATTTTTGGTGTTATTGTGTATTATTTTGAACTGTTTAGAATAGTGTTTCTTAATCTTTGGTAACACATACATATCCCTCGGGATGGCATAACCCCCTCATTCACTTGAAATAAAATAATAAAAATAATAATTTTACAGTTTTTTAAGATTAATTTTCTTTTTATTTGACATTTTTTACATAAAAAATGTATCCTTATTTATTTCGATAGAGCGAACCGTTATCGAGATAAACGTCCTTCTAATAGGTGATGCGTCGCAGGAACTTTCTAAATTTCAAGTAAATTTTAACAAGATGGCTGACCTATGACAGTAAATTGAGCAGGAAACAAAACAATAACTTAATTAAATACACGTCAGTGTCAAAAGATTTCATTTCATGCAGATTCAATTCTAACAGATTTTCTGCGTATTCAGCGTTTTTGTAACTCATTTTAAAATCAGTTAGAATTGAATCTGCATGGAATAAAATCTTTGACACTATTTGACGTGTATTTAATTAAGTTATTGTTTTGTTTCCTGCTCAATTTACTGTCAAAGGTCAGCCATCTTGTTAAAATTTACTTGAAATTTAGAAAGTTCTTGCGACGCATCATCTATTAGAAGGACGTTTATCTCGGTAACGGTTCGCTCTATCGAAATAAACAAGGACACATTTTTTATGTAAAAAATGTCAAATAAAAAGAAAATTAACCTTAAAAAACTGTAAAATGATTATTTTTGTTGTTTTATTTCAAGTGAATGAGGGGGTTATGCCATCCCGAGGTCTATGTATGTGCTACCAAAGATTAAGAAAAACTATTCTAAACAGTTCAAAATAATACAAAATATAACACCAAAAATTATCAAAATCGGTCAAGAAATAAAAAAGTTATGGCAAAAAATTGATTTTCAACCCTCAACTTCAACAGCTAATATCTTTGTAGGGGTGTCTCTGAGGAATTAATTTTATAGCTATTTTTTCATTTATTTTTACGAAATTTACCCAAATCCGGGAGATTGCCCACATATTATGGGACACCCTGTATAAGAAGCTGCCGGCACACTTACAGTTCAGTTGTAGATTGGAAGTGAAAGACTGAAGTAACATAGATTAGAAAACAGAGTGAAGTGAAAGAGTATAGTTGTTGAGTTAGTAGTATATGTGTGTGTAAATAAGAGAACAGCTGATTATTTAGATTTGGAGATTATTGTTATGTTATATGTAGTTGTGTTAAAGTATAACTAAATAATTTTGTTTTGTAATTAATAAAGTGTACGGCTGTTAAAAATAAATTATGATGAAAAACAATGTGAGATATCTCAAAAAATCATTATTATGAAAAAGTTATCATGAGAGGTATAAATAGGTATTCATTTTTTTCTCCCAAAATTATTTAAATATTCAATCAATTTCTATAGAAATCAGTTTGAATGCAGACTTTTCACGAGCAAGGATTATTGAATTAATTCTTACCGAGAGCTCCACGGCATGTATTTAAATGTTCTATTCGGCCTTATAAATATGTAAAGATTTTAAATTTAATCAAGAATAACGTTCATTCCAGAATCAAGGACGAGGCAGGCGTAAGCTGCGCTTGGATGTCCTTTGTAGGGAACGGGATATCTCTATGAAATTCTAGCCATCAGCAAGCTCCTCTTGAAATCCTGCCTGAAATACCACTATAATAATGGACACTAAAACTGTATCTGTCCGGACCTCTAGATCTAGAGGCTCTTCCTTCCATATAGGAATGAAGGATCCTCTTTTGTGGTCCGAATTTCGTTTTAACTCAATTTCAGAAGCATTCTGGATCTGAACGTGAATATACCCGCACCCAGCTAGTTTGAGTCAATTGTTCGTCTTCTACAAGGAATCTAATTCAGAAATAATTAACATAATTTGTTTTTTGTAATTGACCTCGATTGTCTGAAAATTTTCTTAATCATCCTCGTAATTCTTATCGATTCCGAGGTAACAATACTGGGTATCAAATACCCGGTATAGCATTGTTCTTGACACCACACCTAAACTACTCCACAGTGGATACGGAAATCTCTGACCTGCAATATTAAGCAATTAGCCCTACAGGGTAAATTTTTATGAATGTAAATGAACATGGTACCTATGTGAATGAAATTGGAAGCAAAAATACCAGCATGATTGCTGGCATGAGCAACATCGTTGATGTAACTAGAGTCATAAAATGAAAAAGAGATGCAGATGAAGTAAAAAACTGAAAATTTCATTTGAATTTCTGTCCTATATTTTGTTTTATTTAATTTCTAATTTCTGGCAACGTTCATAGTTTCCCATGTAAGTATTATGTATATCACCTAAATTTTCATACCTGTCGGTATTTGGACGTGTCATTCAGCATATTATAATTTTAAGTAGAGCTTTTCCAGTAGCTTCATTAGAGTTCGTTTGGAAGCTCTATAGGCTAAGGATCTTATTACAGTGTTACAATGTGATATCTCGAAAACGATTTCAGATATTTACATGAAATTGTGAAGACATAGTTATATAGGCGGATAGCAATGGGGGACATATTTTGCGATAGCTTTGACAATTTTTTCTCCACCATCTTGTGAGGGGTGGGAGGTAACTTTGGTATTTTGAATAGAAACCCTTATTTTTTATTACAGCTTCGGATTTTATGGCTGAAAATATGTAGAAAATTGCACTCCCATCCCCATTCCTTGTATCCTTGTAGGTGTGGTGGGGGTCAATTTCAAATTTTACTGCGGAATCCGATTTTTTATTCGATTTTAATAAGACCAATTTGTCGGTAACATTTTTTTCGATTCATGATAGATGGCACTGTAATCGACAAAATTTATTTCTTTTCGCTTTGTCTTGTTACTGAAATTGAACGAAAAAGGTCCGTGAATCGAAAAAAAAAAATTAAAATAAATTCTACTTATTAGTCATAAAATGAGAATCTGTAAGAAAAATCAGGGTTTCTAGCAAAAATTCGAAATTTACCTTTCCTACACCTCCAAGAAGAAGGCAGGGGGAGAGATTTCCTAAGCATTTTCAACCGTAAAATCCGGATCAACAATAAAAATAAGGATTCCTATTCCTAAAATATCGTAAAATATTCCCCCTCTCCTGTACTTACTACGTCACCATAATTTCATGAAATTGTTTGAAACCTTTATTATTACCTTATCTGTATTATGCCTTAAAAAGTCCTGTATATGTCAAACGTGAAAACATGATATACATACATCTTTAGAATGAAATTTTGTTAAAAAATTCATGCGCAAGAGTACGCTTTTGAAATTGTGTAGGTACTTTGTTTCTTTAGAGACAACTTTCAGCGTCTCTTTGATGATGATAATTACCTAATTACCCTAAATTGGCTGTTATTAATGCTTGCATGCGAAATAAGCTTGGAAAGGTTTTGCACGTTTTAAACTTGTTAACCTTTTAAAATATTAAAAATCACTTCTAAATAAACGACAACTGTAAATTTACATAAATAATAACGTTAGCCATCAATATTTATAAAAAAAAACACTTTTTTTTAAATAACATTTTTCACTAACTCCACCAAACTTCAAGGCAAATAGAAATTTCAAGATTATTTCATTGAAGTTGTATTTTGCATACTCTGGTTAGTTATACGTCAACTGCATACTTAAGTATCTCTCGGCAATGAAATTGGAATACTCTCATATTGACAACGTGTTCACTCTGCAACTGCAAGGCAAAATGTTCCAGGATGATTTTTATTTCCGCTTTAACATTTAGTAATTTCTAATATATTTTTTAGTAATATCAGTCACTATAGGCATTTCACGCAGTATACCTAAGTATAGTAGGGGATTCTCCTTTATTCAACTTCCTGAATATGATCATCGACCATCGATGTACCGTCAATCGAGCTTCCACCAAATCGATTAAGAAGAGTGAACATCAATCTGGATCTCGTAGTATTGCCAAATCCGAAATTTATTAAATACAGTTATAGCTTGTAGGGTTGCCAACATATTATTTAAAAAAATATTTCCCTTATATCATAAATATGATAGATACGAGTCGAACTTTTTAACAGTTATTGTAGGTATATCTCGAATTGGAGCCTCAAAGTTATAACACTTTATAAAATTCCCATGAAAAATGTTTCGACTGACCTCCTGGCCGTTAGATCGAAAGACCCTCAACAAGAATTTTTCATGATTACTTAGTTAATTTGTTTTGAGAGTGGAGTAGCTTTTGGTGTACTTTGTAATCGAAGGGCTGGACAAGGAGCCAGAGTTGATGAATGTTTACCGAATCGATCGGTGAACCGCCAGACATGGTAAAGAATCGTCGTGTGACAACCTCCAATGGAGGTGATACGTAAGGACGAACACGGTTGCGGCGATTATAGCGCCATGTTCACCCTCAACTTAAATTAAATCACGTCAATTTCCTCTCAAATTAAAACCGAATCGCTATCAATTAAATGATGCCCCTTAATCCGATCATTCCGCAGATCTAGTTTCTAGCTTGAGAACGAGCGGGGAAGAGATCTTCAGAGATAAAATTGTTACGGCGGATGTTGCGAATTTAAATTCGTTTTTTTCGGGTGATCCAAATTCATCATAATTTTTTCTCACGATATTTATTGAGAAGAAAGGCCTTCATAAATAAACAGGCGTGTTTTGAGGCATTTACTTATTGCGAAAAAAAAATGTTCGTACCTATCCAGTTTTTTCCCGATTGTTAGACGTTTTTAGACGTTATAGACTCGGTTTCATCCCGTAATAAACGGGGGTTGATACAATTTTTTTTATTTTTATTTTTTTTATTTTAAATATTTAGCTACATCATTTGAAAGCTACTTGAATTCTCTTTACAACGATATCTAACACTTTGGGTTTCACTTACATACAGGCTGGCCCAAAATAAAAGTTTTCGTTGGGCCAGCCTGTATGTAAGCGAAGGCCACTCACATACATCATTTGAAAGCTACTTGAATTCTCTTAACGATATCCAACATTTTGGGTTCCACTTACATAAAAATGTAAGTGTAAGGCTGGCCCAAAAAAATGTTTTCGTTGGGCCAGCCTGTATGTAAGCGAAACACAAAATGTTGGATATCGTTGTAAAGACAATTCGAGTGGCTTCAAATGGTGTATCACTCAATAGCTGTTCCCTATGATGATAAGCAAAGTGGTAGCTACCCCTGCCAAGGGGGTGAATTTGGGTGGTTAAATTTTGTCACGCAAATATGCCTACTTCGATAACAAAATCGACCTGTTTCGGCGTTTTTCGCGTACATCTTCAGTTTTCGAGTTATTAGGCCTGGTACCTTTTCGCTGGGCCACCCTGTATAAAGTTTTTTATGTAATTTTAATCAAGGGCCCTTCAGAAAAAGTGTCCACCATTAATTTTGATGTAGGTTTTCAATAAAATTCTGCAAATTCAAGTACAGGATCACAATGGCCATAATTTAAAATTTTTGTTAAAAAATACACTATTGAGGACGACATCACTTTTCGAAAATCACCCAAACTCATCAAATGTCCACCGATCATGACCCCCAGATCACGAAAAAGTGGTTTTCCAAAATTCACCTGCCCACGATATATATATATATATATATTTATATATATATTTATATATACAGGGTGTTGATTTTCAAAGCGGGCCATAGGGGATTAGCATTGTGAAAGTGGTTTTTGAGGATTCCTGCTCACCGTTTAAACTGACAGAAATGGTTTTGGTATCAAAATGAAGCTAAAATTATTGCGCATAACGCTTGACATCAGAAATTAATTTAATTTCACGTTGTTTTCTAAAATTAATCAGTAAAAATTCAAGTAATTGTTAATGTTTAATCACAAAATAGCATGCCTTGCCTAAACAATAATGACGTTTCTACGTTTTGACAATCCAATAATAAAACTTTAAAAGTCAGTAGGTAATAATAAAGTCTGGTTCTATTTAACCCTACTGTAACTGGCTACACTGTAGTAGGTTTTCACCATAAAGACTCTTTCTTGGTTTGTATAAGTATAACCCATTTTAAATTAGAACCAGACTTTATTATTACCTACTGACTTATAAAGTTTTATTATTGGATTGTCGAAACGTAGAAACGTCATTATTGTTTAGGCAAGGCATGCTATTTTGTGATTAAACATTAACAATTACTTGAATTTTTACTGAAGAATTTTAGAAAACAACGTGAAATTAAATTAATTTCCGATGTCAAGCGTTATGCGCAATAATTTTAGCTTCATTTTTATACCAAAACCATTTCTGTCAGTTTAAACGGCGAGCAGGAATCCTCAAAAACCACTTTCGCAATGCTAATCCCCTATGGCCCGCTTTGAAAATCAACACCCTGTATATTTATATATTTCTCCAAAATCGCGAAATTTCGATTTTCAAAACGCTCCTGTAGCTTTATCTTTCAAGATTAGTGAACGAAATTTTGGATTCTTGTAAATTATTCGAATGACGTTAGATTTTCGTTGAAAAAATTTACAAAAGTCCCATCACTTCTACAGGATGTCCCTTCAAAATTCCATGAACCCGGTTTTTGTCATCTCATTTCAGGTCGCAGTTTTGAATCTAGGAGGCTGAAATTTTTGTGGGAGTAAGATATCCACAAGGAGTGGTCTGGTATTGCACTTGAGCAAAATCGGCCGAGCCGTTTCAAAATGGCAGCCATTTGAATTTTCGGAAAATTGCCAATTTTTTGAGCCCCCGTATGAGCAAGATGGCAAAAAAACTTTGAAATAAAATTAACACGATTTGAAGAAAATTATTGGAAATTTGAGTTAATTCAATAAAATTAGCATATTTTCCATTAATAAGCCAGTGTCGTGGGTAGGAAAAAGGGTGAAAATGTGTCAATTCTATAACCGTTTATGAGTCCATTTTTGAAGAAGTTGAACCGAAATTTTCCATTTTTTTTTGCTTTAACATATAATTTGATGTCTTAGCTTCAATTCGCCTCGATTAATGTAGCACTTTAAACGAAAAACAAAAAAGTTTTTCGCTTGTGCAAAATTAGCTTACACTTATATAAAATTATTTAATGAAAGGGTTCGCAATTTCTTTTTTATTTTTTTCCACATTCAATTATGAATGGTTCTGAAAATTAGAAGAGCAAACGCAACAACAATTAAATCACCTACATGCAGGTGAAAAAAGTATTCAAATTGGTTTTTTAATAACAAAGATACGATCAGTTTAAAAAATAAAATGTGTAGGATGAAGTATTGGACGTACTACATATACCTACTCGATCATCGCTACAATTTGAAAGGCCCCTTGGCTCAGTTAGTTAGGCAAGGGTATTTGCCAAAATAGTAAACTGTTGATGCGGGTTCGAAACCACGAGAGGGTTATTCTTTTTTTTTGGTAGGTAGGTGGTTTTCCGCTTTTCCCCCCCAAAAAATCGGATTATTTTTTCATTATACATATTCATTATAAAAAAGAAAAAATAGGAAGAAAATATTTTATTATTGAATCGCATAAAAATACACTATTTCTGCGATTGATGCGCAAGAAGGTTTTTTTTGACTATATTATAGAGTGGCTATACATATAGACTATACATATATAGAGTGGCATATCAAAGTTATGTTTTTTTTTTTTAATGGAATGCTCTTATGTTATTGCATTTTTAGATTGTCTGAGAAGAAAAAATTCGTTTGGCCTACAGAGACCAACTTGAATGAGCTGGGAACACCCTGTATACTGTATAGTAATTTGAAATTTAAAAAAAATTAATAAAATTCTATGATTAATATTTTATTTTTGTATACATTATGAAAGAATAAAGTAACATATTGTGCTCAATTATATCATCTTTGCATTCCAAGTCTTTCCCATTTTTCCCAAAGAATTCAGAACTTCACATTGGGAATTTAGAAGGGGCAATAATAGAGGCTGGTATATTTTTTTAGGCACGCAATGATCGCATAACATTCAAGAAGGGCCATAGAAGATCAAAATCGCCGTCTAGCTACGAGAGAAAACCAGCCATTTATTTATTAAATAACTTAATAAGGACTCAGATTGTTTAAAAAGAAGCATGCGTAATAAAAAATATACAGTGCGCGAGAAAAGTAAGGAATAAATTCTCTAACTTTGTAAAAAAAAATTAGAAAATATGCAAAAACATGATTGTCAACTGTCATTCGGGAAAGTAGTTATCAACCCCCAACTTGTCACCCCTAAGGGGTAGCCACCCCCCAACTTATAATTTTAAATAATTTTAAACAATTAGTCATTGATAACAAAATTGCTAGGCTACTAGCTTCCACGATAGGATAATTCAATCATTTTGAGTTTCGGTCAGGTAATGGTAATAATATGTTATTCAAAATAAAAATCATCCACCAGAAATAAAAGGTATCACTACACAAATCACCAAATTCATAAATTATGTTGATATTTTGGCATTAAACTGATAATTTGGCATCCATTATTTACATACGTAATTATCCGACTACATCGCTTGGGATTACCACCTCAAATTATATCATGACACACTCTGAGCTGTAAGTGTTTTTTGTAAGAAAGTTCGGTATGAAAATGTTGTCATCCATGGTCAGCTTAACTGAAACGAGGCATACCTAGTACCTATCAGTTTCCAGTAGAGGAACCCCCGTTTCACAAAAAGTTCTCGAGTCATCGCAGATACTCGAGGCTAGCGCGTTATTTGATAGGTGATAAAGCAAATACCATCTTTTTGGAATCGATGTACATTTTTTTCTTGCATTTTTGAATATGACTGTTCGATTTTTAATCTCTTTCCCAGGTTCAATGTTTCATCTTCTTTTATTATTGTTTCATGATAAATTAAACAAAATTAATCAGAATTTTCGATACGCAAAAAAGTTCGTGTAATATTGAGCTTTGTTTTTTAACACTTACTTCAAAATATGTATATTTTTCCTATAATTCCCTACAATTTTATTAGGTACTTTATTATATAATGTATTTATACAAGAAAGGCTTCAACTTCAAGGAAAAAAAGTATTTTATGTTCCTGCAGTTTTACAGAGAAAAAAAACTGTTCCCTTCTTTAATATAGGGAATATCTGATATCTCTCGTGAAAAGAGTCATGGTATGCGAATTTTTTTAAATTTGAATGAAGTATAAAACTTAAGGAACAAAAAAATGTCATAATTTCCAATCAGATAATCAATATGTATTTTATGTAAAAATATCCATGAGAAATACCATCTGAAGCATTTTTATGAAACAAGCTGAGAATACGGGTCCTATAATAGCCATATTTCTGAAACGTGAATTTTTTATACTCGTGCGTAGGTTTCTTTGTTCCAATAATTCCATATTCTTTACGCCTCATCTGAAAGAGACTGTATGTAATAGGGGTAGGAGATAGTCTGTTTGATTTCACGTAAAAGAAAAAAATTCTGAAATTAAGTAAAAACAATAATTATTCATAAAGAAATTGAGATTATTATTGCGATTGATGGATCTTATAACTAATGGGCCAAATAAACAACCATGACGCTATACTGATAAAGTAAAGAAGCTCATCTTCTGCCATAACTTCTTATCTTTTTTTATCACAATAACGCTCCACCGCATGTCCCTGGAATAACGTAAACCATCTCGAGTAAGCCTGCCAAAGCAACCCACTAGATCCCCACATCAAGTAATAAACACTCACAAATTTCCCAGTCTCTAGAAACTTTGGAGGCTCTTCAGTGAGAAATAGAGGCCGCTTAGGACGAAATAACACGAGACATTAATCAAATTAACCAATAATACATGTCTACACTTGTGTGTGTTTAAGTGGGGTAGGGGGTAGGTCATCTCGTTATTAAAATTACTTATCTCTTACCTGCATGGTTTTTTAAGGTTCCATTATTTCATTTGTTACCATTTTTATTTGTTTTATTTGAAAATAAGTCTATCAAAAGTTCTGGAGGTTTCAATACTAGTGAACAATAAACTGCTAAGATGTTATTTTTTTATGGTAAATACTGCAATCTTTTCGAATGATGAGCTTAACTTTATACCAAATAACACGAAAAAAAAACATATGGTGGCTATTATAACAATAAAATTTGACTATTGTTACGCAAAATCTAGAGTGCCTAATTTATTTTGACACAGGTTGATTTTTTCCCATAACTAGTAAATTTTTGGAAATCTGACACAGAATTTTAACCCCCTCAAAAAGCACAGCTTTTCTCTAATTTAAAATTTAACCAATCTCGTAACTCTTTTCGATTCCGAGATAGCAATAGTGGCCTTAATACCAATAGCAAACTCTATGTATTTTTCAAATCTTTTATTCTCATAAAATCATCTAAAATTTCCGCTTCAAATTAATTCTGAACATAATTGCGCAACTCCCCCATAACCTGCTGTTTTAGTTCACCGAAACCGTCAGCATGGAAAGTTCAATTTCCGCGTATCAATTTTGTTCACAATTCTAATTACGCCACATATTCAGCAATAGGTTAATAATCTAGCCCGGCTAGAGAATTCTCTTAGGAGTCCTGTGGGATTCTCGGAGAACAATTACCTAAGGGCCGAAATGTCGGGAGGTTCGAGGTTAAACTAGCTGTCCAGAAGATGACCTTATAAGGAAATCGACGATAATTCGTTAGACCGAAGGGTTGAAACTGCTCAGCCTGTCATTACTAGCAGATTAAATCTCTAGTCGGCGTTGTAATTGCAACCACGAGCAATATTCTATTAGAACGAAAATAAAAGTAAGAAAACAGAAATAGGAGCAATCGGTTCCATTTTCCCGAAACGTAAGTCTCACTCGAGAAATGTTAATTGTCCGCTTAATTATTCCATTATTGGAATATTTTTTTTAATAAAGACGTTTTTCGCAATAAGGCAAAATAAATAAAGACAATCCTGCAAGCTGTGTAAAGTGTAAATGACAAGCCTACCCTATCCTCCTGGTAGCTAATTAAATAATATATTGCGCAAACTTAGAAGGCCTACCTAAACTTCGCTAACAAGAAAACTTTTCCGCAGTTTATAAATTGCCCTCTAATTGAAAACATTACTTAAGCAGTGATCGTTAATATGACCGAGGGACTTAGTTAGCCCGTCTTTAGGGTAAACACTGGCCGTCATAACTTACGGAGGGTTTAGTCGGGATTCGTTTCCGCCAGGACAATGGAGTTCTATTCCAGGGCCCCTTTCCTTGCAGTTCAGGGAAAGGGCAGTGATTACAGCCCGAGTTCCTAAGCATGGTATTTGCATTATTGTAGAATGAATATATGAATTATTAGATTAGTTTCTGATACTGTATAGGATCATTGCCAAACTGCAAAATTTTTTCTTTAAAATTATAAATTGTTGCAGCTTAACTTGGTCGATAGGTCCTTCCAGAAATAATCAGAATTTCTGGAAGTTCCACAAGAGAGTCAAATTAGGATTTATTCTAATCTATTCTCATGACTTGATAGTATAAGAAAATTTAATTCAGTTATTTTGAATGTAGTTTTCTTGCAGAAGGGAAGGGTTCTAAAGAAAAATTTATAAAGGTACCTACAATAAATTGTTGGGAATGTCGGTACCCAGATATTTTTGTTAAAACTTATTCTCTAAAAAGTTGTAATATAAGATCAAAAGAATATCGAAATAATTTTGGATTAATTTGTATTTTATTTTATGTGGTCTCCGGAAATTATAATTAATAATTCCTGTTATTAATGAAAGTCCATGATTTAAATAACAGAACAATAATTCGTTTATTTACATAGAATAAAATACGAAGGAAATAAAATATTAATTCTTGATTATGAAATCGATTAACTACATCAAATAGATGGGCAATTATTGTTTATCCCTAAATATTTTTTATTCAAATACAGTGCTTCCCAAAAGTAACGGATAAATTCGATAAAACGGAGAGGGCTGTTTTTTTGAAAAAATAAAAAAACAGGTCGATTTTGTTTTTGAATTGTTCAACTTTTGACATAATATTTGGGTATACAGGGTGATGCGCGAAAAAGTGGTGACGTCATCGGCATTTTTTTAAATGGCAACCCTTATTTTTTATTCCATTTTTTGATACTTAATTTAATTGCCAGTATGGTAATGTAATCAATTTGTAACCTTAAATAAGGAAATTTCTGAGAAACAGCTTGTGAGTCGAAATTGTGCACTTTTTACTGATGTGAAAATCGGAACATTAACGATAAAAATAAAAAAATATCAAATAAAAATTACTGTTTCCATGGTAATTTTATAAGATCTGTCTATTAAATTAAGTCTATCAAATTGAATCTGTTAAATTAAATTAAATTAAATCTATTAAATCTATGGAAATTAAGTTATTTTCTCCGAAATTTCCTTTATAACCGTTACAAAATGATGACATTACCGTATTGGCAATTGGATGAAGTATCAAAAAATTTAATAAAAAATAAGGGTTGCCATTTAAAAAAATGCCGATGACGTCACCACTTTTTCGTGCATCACCCTGTATACCCAAATATTATGTCAAAAGTTGAACAACTCAAAAACAAAATCGACCTGTTTTTTTATTTTTTCAAAAAAACAGCCCTCTCCGTTTTATCGAATTTATCCGTTACTTTTGGGAAGCACTGTATATATTCAAATTGACAAGAATTTATTAATATAGGCTGTAGTGAAATCGATTTACCTATGTTCGAACAAAGTCTACAAAATCATTGGATATAATTAATAATTAAATTAGGACATTCATTATTATATTAAATTCATCAATTTCAGTTCTTTCACTTTATTTGCTATTAAAAACAGTTCATGGAATTTCAAGATCAGGAAATAAAAGAACTTCTCGACGGAGATGATTAAGGTGATTATTTTGCGAAAATCACTTTGATAAACAAAACAGTAAAAAATTGGGCCTGAGGCTGTCATATTAGTACCTTTGATTTGGTGAAATGGCAAGGTAATTAGTTGGTTCTCTCTCACTCAGGAAGTCAGATGAAAATTCTGTAGTTGTTCTTGCAGGAAATAACTGCAGACGTAAGTTGTTAAAAATAACTTCAAGAGTCTTTAAAAAAATAAGTGCACGACGTCTGATGTTGTAAACCACAGGAAGTTCGATAGTGTTAATGATCGTAAATGGAAAAAGCACTTACGTATTTAATCGACCGAATTAATTGATGTTATAGAAATATAATATAGAAAAATGTTATAGATATTTAAGTACCTACTCTTGTCGAAAGATCATATGGCGTAGTTGAATTCGCATCAATTCGGATTCGCGAAGAAAACACTGGTACTTCGCAAATTTCTTTAAAAAGTTACAGATACGAGCATAGATTCTGAGATATCAATTTTTATACTAACAGGTGAGCGTTACTCCATCTTTAGAAGTTCTTTGGCGACGACTACCGCGTGCGCTTCTTGCCCGTCTCCTTGCCCGCGTCCCTCGATAAATACGCCAACTTGTAAACAAGGCTCTCCCGAGAGCTACCTCTCTGGTTTGGCCAATCAAACGGTCAGAACATCAATATTACTTAATAGGGAGTTATGCCAGAGAATAGATACAATCAGAAGCTAAACTCGCCGGCGGCGCCTTTGATCTTTTAGAGACAAGTAACACCTCTAGCGGCCATTCCTTCAGAGTAGAAACGCAGGCCCGCCACCAGCCCGCCACAGAATAGGTACAATTCTATTCTGTGGGCCCGCATTCAAAACTAATGAAAGCTCATCTCAAATCATGGCGGATCTCTATGCGCCGAGTAGAGGCGCGAACTCGGTATTTTTATTGAAGTTTATATTCTGATTGTACATTCTGTTGTTATGCTGTCCTTATCAATGTACCGGGTGGGCATTTAAGAATGCACAGCGGCCATATCTTGGGAAATATTGATCCTACAGTTTCAAAATGAAAATTTTCCTGACATAAGTGACTATGCGAAATGCAATGAAAATATTTTCAAGATGGTCGCACTTCCGGAAATACCGGAAGTTGACACCTACTTCGTTATTTTAACGGGGACACCCAGTAAAATATTATATTTTTTAAATGTCTGAAGAAATCGAATACAGGTGGTTTTCACCACTGGAATTAAGATTGAGCGGTTTATGAGTTATAAACAAGTGAAAATCGCAATTTTCCAACTTCAAAGCAGTGTAGAACTAGAACGGCTCAATATATCTAAAAACGGCTTACATGGTCCTATCTTAACTTTTTACAAGGTATTATATTATGTAGTTTAGATTTCTCTACAGGGTGATGAAAAATCTGGTAATTTTCATCACCCTGTATAAAAATTCAAACCACATGGTATGATACCTTGTAAAAAGTTAAGATAGGGACATGTAAGCCGTTTTGAGATATATTGAGCCGTTCTAGCTCTACACTGCTTTGAAGTTGGAAAATTACGATTTTCACTTGTTTATAACTCATAAACCGCTCAATCTAAATTCCTGTGGTGAAAACCACCTGTATTCGATTTCTTCAGACATTTAAAAAATATAATATTTTACTGGGTGTCCCCGTTAAAATAACGAAGTAGGTGTCAACTTCCGGTATTTCCGGAGGTGCGATCATCTTGAAAATATTTTCATTGCATTTCGCATAGTCACTTATGTCAGGAAAATTTTCATTTTGAAACTGTAGGATCAATATTTCCCAAGATATGGCCGCTGTCCATTCTTAAATGCCCACCCGGTACCTGTGAATTCCAATCAGGTATGTCATTTTGGGCGAATAAAATGAATAATAATTGCGCTTTAGAAACTGTCCATGTAGAAACTGTTCACGTTGAACAAGGGAGTTGAAGTTACACAGGATATTTTTTAACCTTTAATAATTTAAGGTATTCATATAGAAACTTCTACGCACTAATACGCTACACAATAATTTTCAAATTAAGTATGAAAGTATAAGAATATTTTTCAAACTGTTCAAAAAATTTTTGCTTCAATTATCTTCTAATACTCGTTGAGAGTGCATTTTAGAATAAAACATGAGCATATGACATAACATTGACAGATGGCATACCAGAAAAATTATTAACATATTTTGGAACCAGACCAATATCCATTCATTCAGCTATTTTGGAGTAACAGTCAAAAAAATGGCGGACTTTTACTCTACACCAAAAGTACTACTAGCAACAGTTATTGGAGTGGCTCAAGAATCAATATTGAGTTAATCCTTCTGTCTTGAGTTGACGTACGCTTCAACTTTCAGCTAATTCTTCAATTTTTAATTATTGCTCCTTAATAAAATGACGTATACGTAAATTTAATAGTATTTCATCCAAGTGTTGAATCAATCAACTTTTATAAGGTAGAAGTTGTTAGAAACTATAATAATATAATTTTTGAGTGTAGAAAACTGTTGAAAGAAATATTTCCATGTCTTCGACTGAAACCATATCACAAAATTCTCAATACCGTCAGTTTTTTATAAATTGCTATCACGAGAAAATTTCTATTTTTCTACTTTGTAAAAGGAAAGTTTACCTAATGAAAAATTTACCCCATTTTTATTCCATTCGTATACCTACTCCTAACAAGAAAACACGATCGTTAATTTCCCATAAAATACAAAAAGAAATGTTTGAGAAAAATAATTTATCAGCTTTTGTATCTAAAGGTATATAATTAGGAATTTAGTCAACATTGACTCGAACATGTCAACATTAAAGCAAACAAAAGATATTGATTTACTCCCTCAATTGGTGACGTAATCGCGTTTACTGGTAAATCTTTTATGTCACCATGAAAGGCTTATAGGTTAATTGGAATAATTTTTTTCTTTTACTGTACCAGGTGTATAAAAATGACTTTCCTTGCTGATTTATAAAACCAATAGAACAAAATCATTTTATTTATAAAATAATTGCCAATTTGAATATTTTCTCTTGTTGAATGACCATCATATTGAATGGTGTATCGTTAAAAATTATTACAAACGGTAATGTAGATTCAGTTCTACTGGGGCTGAAAATTTACTTTGATGACTCATACCCTGGCAACCTGTAGCGATTTTTTACGTCACGCTTCACCTCACATATCTATATTCCATGGAAACAAGCTGCAATTTATAACCATTTCCACTGTCGAAGAGCGCGCCGAAATGTTTCACATTTTTTATCAGAAATTGTATTTCCGACCGTAATTTTATTCCTGACTGGGAACGCCTTCGGCACAGTTTCTGTTATAGATGGCGCTCTTCACCAGCCCAAGCAATCACATTTTGCTGAAAGTTAGGTATATATGCCAGCTAAGTAACTGGCATATGTGAAAACGAATGCTGGCAAACAGAAATTTTTGATACTGAACAAAAAGTAAGACTTTTTCCGTTGGATATTAATTAGGCTCTAGTTTTAGGTACGTCGTTTCAATTTTACATCAAAGAGAGAGGAAATCGTTTATTCAACATTTGGTTCGATTTATCGTCATAAAATGTAATTTTTTCGTGTGACGAAATGAAAAGATAATTTAGCAGGCTTTGGAAAAAAATTCATGTCTGAGATTAAAACTGTCATATGAAAAATTCTGACTGTTTACAATTTTACAGTTTCTATTTCAGACATGAATTTTAATCCAAAGCCTGCTAAATTACTGTTTTTGCCAAATATTTTTATATACTTCTTTTTACAAATATGTATTTTGAATTCTTTGTCTACACGGACTTTCCTATATTATTTCTAGCGTTCCGTTTAAGCAACTCAAACAAAGATTAATATTATAAAGTTTCATGAACAATAAAGATTATAATACAGCAAAGCAATGTTCATTTTGTGTGCAGAAATTAACTTGTGGGAAATAAAAAAGAGTAATCTAAAACATGTGTTCGCTATTTGCATTCCACCGACGCTTGTTGGAATTAATTTCCTGCAGTTTTAATTAATTAATAACCACAACTACCGTATAATCTTTAT
The DNA here is from genome assembly GCA_910589415.1 of Malachius bipustulatus. NCBI lineage: Eukaryota > Metazoa > Arthropoda > Insecta > Coleoptera > Melyridae > Malachius > Malachius bipustulatus. Next base: position 18,140,027 of record OU342634.1, read on the forward strand.
ACCCACAGCTTCGTAGGAATAGGTACTATAGTTCCAGTTCTAGACACTAATCCAGATTTATTAATTAGCCGTTGGGTGGATCCAGGAATAAATCAAATCGGGACAAACACAATTTCATTAACGCGAATTAGAATTGTTTGATATCGGCTATAATGTAAGTGCTGATGAGATTTACTTGACTGTTAAACACGTACTGAAAACCATCCGGACTCAGTTTCCGGGTTTATTCAATAGTAAGAACAAATTCCGTGTTCTGGCTGATGTCTGAAGTCCCTTTGTTCCAAGATTCCTCCAGGTCAATATTTAAGCAAATCTAGATTGCTTGCAGGTTTGAAGTGGTGAATTATCTCTCTTCCTACGTTGTAGATATGAAATAGACAGCATTGAGAGTCATGCTTCATTGTATTAAGAGCAAGTATGTTGGCACTTAACCGAGCAAGTGCACTGCCACTATTAAACAAAGGGGTAATGGGAAAGTTTAAGTTAATTTAGTAATTCTTGAACTTTATCCAAGATTTACTTAAAATAAGTCTACATCTTATACCTTACGAGTCTTTTCATAATTTTTTTCTTTTCTAAGAAGTTGACTGGATCCTTTAGATTGATCGATCTTATGTTATAGCAATGAATATTTATGTGCATGTGTACCAAGAATTCAAGACAACTTCGTGTCCCGAGATAATTATTGTCGGCAAAATTAATTAGAAAATATACCTAAAATTTTTAATTTTGATAGTTCCAATTTGAAGTTATTGAACAGATAATAAAATAACACACCCCACGAGAACTATATTTAACATTCATGTAAGTACAATTATTATTATTAGTGACGATCGTGAAAACCTTTTGTCCAAGAATGTAGGTACTTACAAGGTCTTATTGAAATTGTATTTTCTGATCAATATACAACAGGAGACGTTGAAAATATGTAATTGAAAATATTAAAGATGCAAGTTTGACCTAGATTATCTTATATTTAACGATTAGTCCTGCGACCGCATTGTCTAATAGTATTTTCCCTATTATTCGCAGGGCTAGAAGGCGTTCCTTAAACCACTAGAAACTCTCTCAATCTATATGATAATCGCATGTGCCTCCGGAAACAGGAGAGAATGCCTTGCAACCCCTGATATACATTCCGGACTGTTTCCCTTTGAATCAACCCCTTTTTGTTAGTCTTGCAATTACGTAATAGGCATCGCTTATAAATTTTCAAACGAAATTCAGGTATGGATGTAATAATTTATTAATTTATTTAAAAAATTGAAATAATTGCATAAGTTCCAATAAAATTAATAAAATTATCAAATTATCACTAACAGTAAATTAATTCAAATAATGTTATCCTAGACATGTAGAAAAAGGAAAAATTTCGACTTGGTAAATAACTTAATAAAAGCTAAAGGCCATAAACTCCAAAGGACGAAAAACATATAAAGAGAGATTTATTTTTCAACTTTTCAAACAGTGGTGTTTGAAGAAGAGTTTATAAAACGGTTTGTACCTAAGTCTTTGGGATTGGAGTCTTTTCCTAATTTTTTACAATATGATGATGTTTTAGATACCTAACTACATTTTGAAAATTACTTTTACTACTAACACGTGTGCAGTCTGCCAGCAGTGTTTTAAATTTCCTTGTTTAACATTTTTAATTTACCTATGTAACGTTTTTTATGTAACAGTTAGACCGTTACTTATAATTCACAAAAAAATTAAATCTCTCTTGTATACTAAAATAAATAATTCAGGCTCTTATTTGGAAGACAAACTAATTACCTACCTACCTTTTTAAAGTTTAATTACATTTTGTTTCATGTTTAAAATTTTGTAGGTCGCAATGAATTTCTTGCAAAGTAGAGCAGTAGAAACTTTACCTATAATCCAGGTTGTCACGAGATCAAAAAAGTGAACACGAAGGAATCATTGAGATGAGATGAAGGAATGGATTCATACAATCTGATGGCGAGGTTTACAAACTATTAGTGATACTTCCAATCTGATAATTTTGAGGAACGCGATTTCAAGCCAACTTTTTTATATTTTGTTGAGGAAATACCGAGAAAAGACCCAAAGGTCTTTTTTGTTTTTAATTACTTCTAAAACTCGACCCACTTCCTATGCTTTCTCTGAACTTTGAGAAAATCGTTCATGTGAAAATTTATGATCGCGACCGTAACGAGATTAATATTTCAAATCAACCCCCGATCAAATGTTTTGAATTTTCAATTTACCAATAAAAATAAACGCCCTCGAAAACAGTAAATAGGTAACCCTTTTACAGCAATGACAGCACACGTACATGACAGAACACTCGTCGTGACTGATATTATTAAATATTTCACAAAATATAATATAAAGGGATGTTAATGAAAAAGACAGGCAGGTACGTATGTTTCAATAAAAATCAGGTGTAAAAATAGTTCCTATAAAAATGAACGGAAATAAATCCTTTTGAACTACTGGCACTGCCATTTCACTGTTCAATATATTCTGCAAATAACATTTTTCAAAGAGCATTAATTGGAGGGCGTCGAATCTCATCTCATGCATATCAACAGTGTGCACTTTACAACGAAATTGATTCATTTTCCTTTGACAGCAACAGTTTTTCAGGTACATAATTCAAAATGGATTCAGCGCTAGAGAGGTAGATTTATTATGCCACGTATATGAATACTTGACGCGAGCATAAAAATTGAGTTAAATTGTGCAGTAAATTCTGATTAAACTCTGCCGGACGAAGGAAAACGTGACACTGGAGATCTCGTTTTTCATCATAACCAACATAAATTTTCTATCAAGTGTACTTTTTTGTGTACAGATAATCATTTATACATGGGAGTAGATATGATTTTTTATTTCCCGACTCCAGGGAAAGGTTTTGTAGGAAAGGGCATTATAATAGAAATTTATTGTTCATTTCCAAAGGGTGTATAAGAGAAAAAAAAACCTACAACAAGGTGTTCAAATTATGACTATAGTGACTTTAAATTTTTTTATATTCTCTGCGACCTATCTCGACGGCATAAGTAATTTGTACATATGACCAGTTTAGGTCTTGGTCGATGTGAAAGCCCAAAAACGTCACGACATCCGTGGGCCTGATCAAGGCACTATCGGTGGGTATGGAGGGTAAATAAGGAAGACGTGATCGGCGAGAATGAAAATGAGTCCACTCAGTTTTGTCCAAATTGAGTTTAAGTTTATTTTCCCTGAGCAATAAAGATCCAAGATTTAACGGTATATCTATCAGACGAGGAAAGGCGCTTGGTTGAATAATTAACAAGAATTGTTATATTATCAGCATAGTTGTTAACACAGAGTGAATTAGGAGAGATAATTTTGGGGCCCAAGTCGTTAATGAAGATAAGGAAAAGAAGCAGACCGAGAGGTACCCCAGAGGAGATGGGAGTAAAAAGAGATCGCACCGGTCGGCCATCAGACGTAGTAATCTGAACTTTCTGTGTTCTTTCCTGTAGGTAGCTGGTAAACTAAGAAAGGATCCACGAACTCTCCAGTTTCCGAAGGAGGCACTCGTGGCACACACTATCAAAGGTCTTGGAGAGATCCAAAAGCCATCCCACAGTGCGCACCTCTCATTTCCATGTCCTCAAGTATGAAATTCGTAAGTTCCACAAGATCCGTCTGGTAGATCTGTTTTGGTCTGAAATTTTCAGTCTAAAAGGAGTTGTAATTTTCTGAAAACGGCTGAGCAAGATCAGAAATTCAGTGCTTGACGACAAAAGAAGGAATCTCGTCCAAACCAGAAAACTTCTTCTTCTTCTTCTTCTCCTCCTTCTTCTTCTTCGAAAGCTACTTCTATTATTTCCCGAGGTGATGAAGGAATGAAGGATGAAGACTCAAGTTCTAAGATTTTATGAGAAGTGCTTATTTATTGGCATTGCTTGTTTATGAGCACCATATTTCCACTATAAGCAAGAACGTTTGGTACTTTACATTGGGAAAATCCATCCAGGTCTATACTACTGCCTCGAATATTCCGGAAATCGAAAGGGAAAAGTCAGAAACAAATTTGTTTTCAATGTACTTTTCTGAAGGCTTTGAGGTTATTGTATGAAACCGGTAAACAGTATTGGATCTCTGTTCTTCTTTAAGATATTTTACAAAAATAGCTTTAAAAATAAATACATTTTTTTCGCCTTTTTTGAATGACATAATTATTTCATTTTCTACATACACTCTCTGGATTCTACGCCCTGTATAAAACAGACAACACAGACTTTGTTCATAGAAAAAAACTCACCATTAGACTTGAGCACTGTATAACGAAGGATCAGCTTTCCGGAACCCCAGCGCTGTAGAATTTCCAGAGGATGATCGTTCTCTCCAAGAGGACATTCTGAAAACAAAGATATACTTTTATAAGTTCCATCTCAGCGTTATGAAATATTTTTCCTTGGTTAACGTAGAGTCATCCTTTACACAAGACATGAAATACAAGTAGTACAAAGTACAATAGAAAAATGTTTTGTTTGTACGACAACAAAAGCTATACGAATAGACTTTCATATAGGTAGCTATACATACATACTGGTATGTGCAATGAATTTGATATAAGAAAATTATTTTTATTTGGATTCCTGTAGAGAATGAACATACATACACAAAGCTTTATTGGTGGAGAGAAAATGCGAATTTAAGTCTTATTAAATTTTATATCAATAGAGAGCACATTTATTTTTCAAATTTCAAGCAATCAAACGCAAAAACGTTATTAATAATTCTTGCAAATTAAGGCTTTAAAATAATATTATCTGAAGCTGCCGTAGGCTCAAGATTTTACCGCACTTTAATACGGCGCTTCTCCAGACGAGGTCGTGCATTTATGATAACGCGCCGACAGTGCTTCGGGAATTGTTCTGCCTGCTGAGACAACTCAAACTTGCGATTTGGGTCCGCTCGCTTTTTTCCTTGTGGGGGTAATTCGAAGCTAATTCATAAGTTAGGTACACAGTAATAATTCTCGAGCAAACCTGTTATAATCCAAGATTCAATTTGAGCATTAAATCATATGAAATGTTCCAAGAAAAGGAGAGTTGTCTTGAATATAATGAATATAGTTCAGGCATTTTATACATTTGGAGATCCGAGAAAGTTGATTTTTGGAAATTATGTGAGGGAAGAGGGCTTAGAAAAGCTGAATTTCAAATTGTCGACCAAGATTTCCTATGTGCATTCTCCGCCATCTTGAAAAAAGTGGTAAATTTTTTTTTTTGCAATAACTCGGCTCTCCGTCGAGATACAATAATTGCAAGGGGGTACTTTTTTGTTGTTTTTTTTATGCTCTACATTTTGCCGCTCATCGTTTCCGTAGTAAATGACGCCGCAGAATCCGTATGAGAACTGACTCCTAGTCAAATTTGCTGTAATTTTGACAATCTGTAGTATTCGATGAGTAGATCAGAAGTCTCCATGGGCATAACCCATCATCTGAATATCATCATCATACATCTGAAGATGGATTTTTTCTATCCTGCCAAATACGTTTCTTTTTTTGTTACATTTGTGGTCTGTTGAGCCATTTTCCAGAAAAACGGGAAAAAGTTTTGGATTTGTAGACTCGTTTTTATAATAGTTCTTGGCACTTGGCTGTGACTTTAAATTGAATATTTTTTAAATTTTTGACTTTTTTTTATAATTTTTATTGTTAAAGTTAATGCAATTACGAAAATGATAATACAAAATGGAACTTCTTCTTGTATTTTTAGAAAATGGCTCAACAACCATAATAAAGCAGCTTTTAAATATTTCAATCACGAGAGAGAAAATTATTATATTTTCAACGAAGAACAGTAGGTGAAAAATGTAAATGACCTTAATTGTAGAGAAAAAAAGCAACAAACTCATATCTCTATGGAGAGCCGAGGTATTTCAAAAAAAGCAATACAATAAAACTACCCCCCATCCCTCCACTCACACACACAATCAGCTTTCTCGGTTCACTTGCATTTCTAACCCATTATTTTCTACGTAAATGTCTGGACTAAAAGTTCTGCATTAACACATGAAATCACATCAATACAAAATTATAAAGTGTAAAAATCTAAAATTAGTCTCATTTATCACGAATATATTTAAGTCTCTTTTCTGAATGGAATCAAGTAATTATCGTTTTATCAAGTAAAACGTAATTTTACGTTTTGGGAAAAGTATCTAAGTGAAAATATGATGAAGATGAATAACTCATTTTGTGCTCTAGCATCTGAGTTGTAATTTTTTTTTCAGTGACAAAAAATTACTTTACATCCATGTTGTTATGAATATTTTTGAACGATCATAATTATAGAAATTTTAAAGTTTTCACTACTCTTCAGAATATGCCAGTAATCACATTCCTTTCTGTAAATCTAAACTCCTTTTTCGTCACGTAACTTCATAAAGATTTTATGTTCCTTGATACAAACTGTTTTATTTTTTTATATTCTGCTTGTTCAATAACTTCTTCAGGTCACGTAATATTCAAAATAAAACGGGGTTGATTATGTTCAATAATTATTCGTACTTTTTAATCATCATCTCCTGCTTACACTTGTAGGCATAGAAAAATGTGAAGACTGAATGAATACATTAATAACGAAATTTTCATTGTGAGCTTATGCGCATGTGACTCATTTTTTTTTTATTATTCCAAATTGTTGCTTGTCAAAATATTCGGATTTATGTATTATTTATTTTTACTCTCCTGTAAAATTATATAGATACATGTCGAGGTGAAAAGTTTTATTTCTTCCTCGACATAAACTTGACCAGGACGCTCAAACACGTTCCACCTGGATATATAATATATTATTTTTCCACTTTTCAACACTCTTATGACCGTATTCCGGAAACATTGACGACCAGCATCATAAAAACTCTAAAAATAATTAAATAAATGGAATGGAGATATGCAATACATTTAGTTTATATCTCTTAAGATGAGCTAGAGATTGTTAATGGGTGTTACTGAATAGGTGTTACAAACTTAAAGGGCATGTAGGAAATGCAAAAATAGGATATAAATTTCCTGTAGACAAGGGTCGTTGGAGCTTTAGTTTTTGAGATACAGGGTGTTGAAGTTCTTCGAAAAATTTAATATTTTTTCAATATCTACAGATTGGCTGATCAGAATAACTCGAATTTTTTGACAGCTGTTGTACTAATTGAAGTATATGATTTGATACTCCCAAAGAAAAATTATTCAATCCAGTGGCAGAGATCTAGGTGTGTTGTTACCTTTTTTATTAAACAAATTCTACGCCACTGACTATGCAAATTTGTTATTTTGGGTAGACACCTCGTTTTGTTTAGAGGAGAAATGTCATTTTATGTTTTTGTTGTAGGATGCACTGTTTTCAAGATACTTCGCAATGTAGGAACCCGTACGAGGTAAAATATCCTAAAAATCAATGTTATTGAGTTTTTACAGAAATTAATCATTTTTGTGATCGTTATTGCAGCGTGTTACATTACCAAAAAAGCTTGCATGGGTTGCTACATTGTGAAATATTTTAAAAACAGTACGTCCTACAACAAAAACGTAACATGACTTTTCTCCTCTAAACAAAACGAGGTATCTACAAAAATAACAGATTTACATAAAAGTCAGTGGCGTAGAAATTATTTAATAAAAAAGGTAACAACACACCCAGATCTCTGCCACTGAATTGAATAATTTTTCAATGGGAGTATCAAATCATGTTTAGTACAACAATTAGTACAACAGCTGTCAAAGAATTCGAGTTATTCTGATCAGCCAGTTTGTAGATATTCAAAAAATATCAAATTTTTCGAAGAACTTTAACACCCTGTATCTTGAAAACTAAAGCTCCAACGACCCATGTCTATAGGAAATTTATCGCCTATTTTTGCATTTCCTACATGCCCTTTAAGTTTGTAACACCTATTCAGTAACACCCTGTATACATATATGTCACTAACACAATTTTATGTTAAACTCAATTGAATTACACAATATCAACACAATCAACCCCAAACTGAGGTAATTCATGAGAGAGCATTGCTGATTCAGTCAATACCACCATCACTTCCTGTAGTACGGAACAAGCGTAATTGCATGTACTTCAAAAACACAACCCCGACATGCATAGAATGGAAAATATTAATTGAAAATGTTACATAGAGATTGAAAATCCATGGAAACTCGACAAACCCTGATTACTTGAAGTTACAAACAAATTAAACTAAAAAATAAATGCTGTTCCAGTACCATTATCTTCAGGTAAGCTCTTCTATTCCCATTAAACAAATTTATATTGATGTAAATTTGATATAAAGTCATATTGATATAAGTTTTACTAACATAGATAATGACTATGCATTATGTATTATGTTTAGAGGAACTTTACAGCTCGCCCTAAATTGTCTAAGTTATATAGACGATAAGTTACTGACAGGTAATTATTATTCCTGTATATGAAGGAAACTGTACAGGTATTTACTTCAGAAAACTAAAACTCCCTACCTGTCTACCTTTATCAGTCCTCTATCAGAAACGACTGGACTTTATTCTTCAATCATTCACTACTAGGTACTAACTACTCTAACAATGAATAATTAGTTAGGTGATGGATTTCTAGAACTTGGTGGATTTCTGTCATAAATAATAACAATCTCAAGCTGGGGGCATTGATTATGTTTATGAAAAGCTAACCTGGTTATGACATGTATGATCTAATTTTCCAGTCAATGATGTTAGTATATTTTTTATTATTAATTTATAGTATTGTAGTATTTCCCGGTCGTGGACAAAGTGTAGTATTTTACTCGCATATAATGGCAATTATTCACGAGGGTGAATTAATTTTTATATCCTCGCTGAATAATATATTATCATCCACGTTGCTAAGAGCAACCCGCTAATATTTTATATTCTCTATACTCTTCTATTTAATAAACAGAAACATATAAATAAGCAAACCGTGAAAGCGAAATAATATCCCTTTAAATCCTTTAACATAACATTGATTAATATTAATACTCCGCATGTTTTGCGGGAATAAGAAAGAAGTCATCAATCAGGGTCATGGCATTGGCAATAGGTTACAATGTATAGTGATGTTCCCTAAGGAAATATTAATGCCTTCTAGCTACATTTTGTACTTTCCAATAGAAGCCTGGTTCTTCTACCAAACTGAGATCAATCATCCTGGAATGATACATGAGGATTATGGAAAAGCTTCAGCGTGATTGATGTCATATTCAGCAGCACCGATATACTTTTACAGTAATTCGTTCAGAAAGATTACACATGAGCCTAATAATTTAGCTCTATGACGTTAAGTTTCTAGAGTAATATCTTTAAAATAAAAAGGAAACTCTGATAGCTACCATCTCCGAAATACTTTAAGATGCCCTCTTTTTCTTATCGGATCGATTTTGAAATATTTGAGCTAGCATATTGCGCAAAAGACTAAATATTTACAATTTAGACATTCTTCATAATTGAAATGCCTAGGTAGTTTGAATATTCCGGAAATATTTTTTGTAAATTTTTCTCAATTTTGTTAGGAAAATTTTCTTGAACAGTTTCTTGTAATTTGGTTGCCTTTTTCGCATTCAACAAAAACGAACCGTTGCTCATAAATGATTTGAATTAAAGTTTACGTAGTAAGTAGTATGAAAAACCATCTTGTTGAGTAAAGTAATAATAAATACTTTTCTATTTGATTTTTAAAGGGCGTTTTTCTTAAAGCGCCTATTAGAAAAAGTTCAACTTCGAGTTAATCTATTAATATGAAATTTTGAATTTAAGCAACATAAGCAATAACGAGCTAAAATTACATCTTGCGAAGATTACACATTTTACACAAGGTTACGCAAGATTACACATTGCATATTTGAAAATGACGAAAGAAGTCCCAAGAACATCTTTGTTTTTCTTTAATGGGACAACCCATATGTTATCGCATTTTCAAGTTATCTAAAAAATCCAGTAAGAATGGTCAGTGGTATCTCAGGTGGCTACCTACTTGATACTTGTAGGTAAAATTATGGTACGCCACTGCTTTTTTGTCAATTTAAGAAAGTGTTTAGATTGAGCGGTCAACATTGTAACTTTCTTGCCCCCTGAGCTTTACTCGTATCTAGCTTTGTTTCCAAGAAAAAAATCAAAACCTGTGCCTGGCCCCATTAAAACAAGTATAATAAAATTCGCATCGATTATTGAGATTCATTTAATTTATTAAATTCTTTTTAAAATTTAACTTAACCTAGGTAACAAATCCATATAAAAGCAGATTTTCATAACAAATTCTGGAAATGGCTGCCTCCTTCGGCGATACAACCCTCCATTCTTCGCCTCATGGAATGCCGAAAACGCTCGAAAATTCGGGGAGTGTTTCTGACTACCTCGAAGGCATTAAATGTTTTTTTTGTGGGATTTTAATGGAAGGAACTGGTCCTGCATCATATACCAGGCTTTTAACATGGCCCCATAAAAAGAAATCCAAAAGTCTGTTGAACGCGGTGACCAAGCTAGGTAAGGTCTAAATCTTCGTGGAAAGTTATTCGAGCATGGAGAGGGGTTCCATCGTGCATAAAATAAAGGTTTTGGCGAATATTCACTAGTCTTCCAATAAACCGAGTAAATGATTTTGTAAAAAAGTATCACCATCTAAAGTTCGGGGAAAAATAAATGAACCAATTACAAAGTCCCAAATAATTCCTGCCCAAACATTCAAACTGAATACCTCTTTGGTGGTTTGACTGTCGAATTTAGTGGAGATTTTCAATTTCCCAAACATGGATGTTATGATAATTAACGATCCCATCGCGGGTAAATTGGGCTTCGTCCGTAAATAGGATACGAGATGAAAAGTTCGGATCCCTGGCACACTTATTTAATATCCATCTTGCGAATTGTACCCGCTGGGGAAAATCTCGTGGGAGCAAACCCTGCATGCGCTGGATATGGTATGTATAAAAACTATGTTGATATAAAACCCTCAAACTGTCAATTGACGAAGGTTTAAATCCCGTGCAATTTGACTCCTCAATAACTTGCAGAATTTCCTCTTCGTCATCACGTTGCGGATTTCATGCGGCCTATATACCAGCATTTATTGTGGTAGTTTTGGAATGTTCTAAATTCCCGATGCTGATGAGAGTTGCTGAAAGTTCTGCAGTTGGGCAGCCGACGATAAGGAAATCTTAACGAGTACATCCTACGAGCTGCAAGCGCGATTCCATTAGTCAGACCATAAACGAAATGGATGCTCGTATGAAAATAGTTCATTTTCCATTGTTAAAAGAAAAGAAAAAATTGAAAAACAACCACACAAAAAAACTAAACCGACGGTAAACATTAAAACGTAAATAATGACAAATGTGTCATGGTTACGGAGAAAAACAAATTACTGCTAACAAAAGCCCCCTACTCACTTAGGTGCTTGTTTTAATAGGCCAGGCACAGAATTTGATTTTTCTCTTGGAAACAAAGCTAGATACGATTAAAGCTCAAGGGCAAGAAAGTTACATAATTGAGCGCTTAACCAAAAATTTTTTTTTAATTGTCAAAAAAGCAGTGGCGTACCATAATTATACCTATAAGTATCAAGTAGGTAGTCCCCCGAGATGCCACTGGAATTAATAAATACAGCAGATGTTTATTATTGTTTTTTGATAACCATCACTTATAGCAATTTGTTTGATAACATAAATTTCTCTGTTAAAATTGTTAGGTACCTTATGCTAGGTACTTCACCAAAACCAAGATGCTGATGGGTATAATCAGTTTTCGCGTAATTGCGTCAGAAGTTCTTCATATTTTACAGCGAGGCTGGATGCTCTGGAGATCGTCCGATTTAAATTTATCAAACTTATTTCAAAAGTTTTAAGCTATAAAACGTCATCCTTCATTTTCTATTTAATTGCTGAAAGATAGGTAAAAATTGCGCGCAAACACGAGCTAAAAAAGCCGAACGCGGGAGAGTGGGGATAAGGACAGCAGATGAGGGGTACAACTGCGCTTCGATCACGCCTTCCCCTCAACTGCTGTTCATAGCTGAAGCCTTCAGCCATGAAGGCATCCAGCCTCGCTGCAAAATATGGTATGAAGAAAATCTGATTGCAATTACCCGAAAACTAATTATCCGATAGCGTCCGGGTTGTTCACACAGGAAGTGCCTACCTAACAATATGGACTATCACGCAAAGGCCTGTACTACAACTCAAAAATTACGAAAATTTGAAAAAAACGCACAATTTTCGTTTTTTTCTCTTAATAATTAACCGATCGAGTTGTTTCAGCTCTCATTTTATCCGCATTTTAATTCTCTACAATTCGTCCACAGAGACCAATCAGATTGTCCCATCAGTTTTTCCTTTACAAGCAAAAAACAACCCGTGCGGTTGAGTACCCATCGGGCGCGTCTCCAGGTGGCGGATAGGGGAAGGCCTTACAATGAGCGTAATTGAGTAAGGTTAGCAGTGGTGATAAAGCTCGTCGGAGGTAAAATTCTAGACTGGTAGCTCAAAACCCTGCCGCGGACCACCTCCCCTAACCTGGTTGTCGTGTCGTGACTAAAGGTCTGCACTAGGGGAAACGGCGCCAGAGATGTCCGACTGTGGACTATCTGATATACCGTATCATCTGTTGTCGTGGTCACGTTCCGCGCACAGAGAGATGCGGGGGTCTCGGCTTAATCGCCGGAACCAAGAGGAGACAACCTCACTAAAAAAACCTAAATCCTAAGGCGGGGGTCCAGGCTGATGGGATGCGTGACTGGATAGAAGACCAGCCCTACTGGATTCAACCTTGGGGCACCAGGGGGCACCCCACTGTATCAATCCCCTCACCTTTGCATGCGGGGCTCTGCATAGGTGGAACACCCTTCCCTAGCTACTCGTGGGATCAACCATGGTAAGAAATAAAAAACCAAGAAATCGCGGGACATCACCGCAAAACAGACTGCTGACCGAGCGGGGCTTGTCACCCGTCAAGACAGTCGGCAATCTAAACAATCCTTGTGCTCGAGACCACCTCGAGCGCAAGAAGAATGTCCACTCATTGGCAAGAAAAGGAGCATCGACACCCTTCATAGGACCAGAACCATTCTGTGGCTTCGAAGACACTTTCTTCAAGCAGAATTCCAAAAGGAAGAAGAAAACTGAGAGAAACTCATTGGAGGAACCTCTCGGGGTTGAGACAATCCAAAGAATTTCTCGGTAAATTTTAACCGAGAGAATTAACAGAACACTGACGGGATTCCTAACGAGACATTGCAAGCTCAAGGAACACCTGAGGAAGCTAGGCGTAGAAGAAAATGGCGTCTGCAGATTCTGCGGGAAAGGAGACGAGACACCACGTCACCTGCTGCTCAACTGCGATGCGATAGAACTCAAAAGAAGTAATGTTCTGGGCCATCACCAGCTAGAGGCAGGGAACTTACCCGACCTTGATCCTCTCAAAATCCTGAAGTTTCTCAAGGAAACGGACTTGGAGAGGGTGCTTCACTAAAGGGATTCCACACCAGGCGAAGCACAGTAGAGCGGATACAATAGATCTTCTAGGTCGCAGTAACTTAATCACCCTCAAAAATACAAATACAAATACAAATACAAGCAAAAAACAAAATAAAAAAACTATTTTTTGCACTAAAGTGGTAATAAAAAAAAAGAAAATGGTAAACTCAAATAGAAAACTGTGCAGTTAGAATCTGGTGGCTTTTCCGCGTGTGATAGCACTGGCGGTATCCGTTACAATTTTTGTAGAGAGAAAACCTCTATTGGCTTGGTCTGTAGGTAATTGTCTTGAAAAAAATACTAGATAGGATCGACAATATTGATGATAATCAGATAAAAGATTCTTGGATTCTACTAAATTTGAAATAATTTCTTTTCTTGCAGGATAACTCAAAACCGAACGAGATAAACGACCAATTTCCATTTGAGTACTATCATTTTCAGTACTAAATTAAAGAAAAATCCGTAACCTTATGTTAAAAGCCCTGTAATTGAATTTCTTAAATTAAAAAAAAATCAGTGGTCGACAATGAAAAGTTATACATTATTAATATTATTATTATTATTATTATTAGTATTATTAATAAAGTTTGTTGATATTAATAAGGATTCCTATATTTAGCTCTTGAATAGAGATGGCGAGGAGCTAGCAAACATAAAAAATATTTATGTGATACTTACGTCATAAACAGTTTTGTTTCTCATTGTAAATTCAAGGTAATGTACTATGAAATGGTACGATACGGATGCTGGAGAGAACGAAGAAAACTCATACCTATTTAAGCAGAAATATTTGTAGGTGCAATTCGAAAGGGATAACAAAACTGTATGTGTGTATAAAGCGAAAATGCTATGAGCTTCCCAACCACTCATTCGATAAGCGTGTGGAGTACTTTACCCCAGAAAAGGGCCAAACATTAATATGCATTAGAGGAGTAAACGACTGTTTTCCTTCAAGGATGTTTCCTTCATACGGTTCGTTTGCCAGTTGGAATATGTACTGCGTTGTTCTTCTAACCTATACGCGCTTTCAATGAAGAATTCTCCAAGGAATTTCTCATATTATACCTAGATATAGAATTCAGAGTAAACGTAATGATGTTTACTATACAGCTACAAAATTTGCGCATTAAGATGAATGTGTGGAATAATATTATGATATTTACAGTATAAACTCAACATATCAGATATAAAAGTAAAATTCACAGATCAGGAGGAATATTTTACGACTATTGAAGTGAACTTGATCAGTATTTAATCTTACACATAGATATACTAACCAGTTTTAGCTTTCTGTTGGTTGCCCTTTTCTTCGTTGACTCGCTCACTACTAAACTTAGTTTTCGACGAAGTAACAAACATCATCTTGAATAAAAGCTGAAGGAACGGACTCGCGAATGTAACATAATTCCATGCTACCTATACAGTCGCTTGTTTCGATCGAATCGGTACTTTCAGTAATGAAACTGAATGGATGGAATACAAAAACGGGGGTGTATTAGACTGACAGTCCTAGTCGCTAGTCTACTGGGGGAATACAGGAGTCAGGCACGTCTACGATCGATTTCATTTCTGTCCAATGAAATACGGAATGTGTGGCATTATCCGGAATACCTAATATTGAGCATTGTAATTTATTCACGACAGTTCAACTCAGAATTCCTTTTGATTGATTTTATGATTTATAAAAATTGAATGAACCAACGATTTTTCATTAGAACCTGAAGTTTTCGTCTATTGTACTTATATATAAACCCTATAAATAGTGAGGAGGTACCGTGTCAGGAAGTATAATAAAGTTAATCCTACAGGGGATTTTCTGACAAGCCGAGCTGGCTGATGACCCATTTTTATGACCATTAATTCTTAACTTTTTTCTGGTTATAGGAGAGAGTGTGATAAAACCCAGACTCTAAAACATAATTTTTACAACTCACAATTAAACGCACAATCAATCCCTCGGTCTATTTCAGGCTCTTAAAAAATGTGAATGGTTAAGCAGTATCGTCCCTAGGTGTGTCGTTTAAGTTCCATGGCTTTTAGATCTCCTAGGCCTTATTCTACAAAACTATTAGACTAATAATTTACTAGCAATTTATTGAACAAAATTTATTGAACGCTTTACAAGATCAAGGAGTCTCAGTCTTGGATGTTTCGTTATGTTTTATCATCTTGCATGCCTTCTGTTGGGATCCCTTGATGCACATCTACGCAAATATCTCTTTCAGTAGTTTCTGACGGAGCATAGAGGTGATCAAGATATCTCTATAATATCTGCATCAATGACCTCAAATCTCTGTATAGGCGGTTTATGATTTACTTAACCTTCAGGCTCGATGGTTAGTACATACCCTGAAATCGGCTACCCTTATAGGGCTGTGAAGCAACGGTAAGGTGAGTAAAGCTTGGGAAGGTGGAGGTCCACGTTCGCTGTCTCAATACTTCATAAGCGAGTGCCTTCTCCTTCTGCTATCGACTGCCAGGACTTGCTTTCTGGGATTCACTTATTGGCATCCCAAGACAATGCATTTAGGGGTCCCCTAAATGACGCATGAGTGGTTGAAGTTGCTGTGTTCTGTGTGAATGGCAATATAACAGGATCGCATTGTTATATCCTGTAGCTTGATTGACTAGTTCCAGAATTTTAGAATGGGACGTGTGACCTCCGAGTAGTAAAAGCGTGGTTTATTCAGGTGAAGGACGAGGAAAGTTGATACTCGTATATACATATATTTCCGGAATAAAGCAAGGAAAGTATCTTCGTAAACAGCCTCCTCGATCAAAATGAGGTTTCTCTTTTTCTTGGCGAGATACAATGCATGGCAAATTATTTCCTGCCGCATTCATCTATGTGGCAATCGCGTTATTAGAAATATTAATACGGGACAATAACTTTAATGCATGGTTGCCTTGGAGACAAAAATTTTATAAAAATGAATAAAAGATAAAAATGCACGGTGGGTTCGGCTTGCACCATAGGATGCAGCCCAGGGCAGCCAAAATGCATGCCAACAACTGAGTGCAGTTCCCCCGGTGTGCGTGGAAGTGGATGATGACCTACTAGCAGTACTAGCCATTTTAGACAAGAGATGAATGACATATTGCAAAACAATATGCCATGTCGCGCTATGAGTTAGGGGTGGAATTTGTAGACACGTGTTTCGTCCTAATTGGGACTCTTCAGTACAATGTAGCTTACTAACATACACCACAACCTTGTTCATACTTAACCTTAGGAAGAGGAATTGATAAAAATGAATTAAAGATAAAAAATGCACACTGGGGTCGGCTTGCACCATAGGATGCACCCCAGGTACCCAAAACGCATGCCAACAAAATGAATGCCTTCAAAAATAAAAAAAATTAGATATTTTTGGTTAATTAATGGGCATCCTATATCACGTACATCATAGGTATACAGAAATATATTAAACTTTTGTAGGTAACAAGTTTATTTGATAAATTTGCAGATGCCAAAATTTTTGACTGAAATATTAGTCAATTATAGTTTCCAGCGATGTGAACTGAAGGTCTGCCGAATTAAATCTACTATAAATAAGAAATTTATTGCTTCAGCTCACAGACTAGTCTATAATCGATATCGAACCCTCAGAAATAAATTGTCAGTTGAAGTTGTTCCCTATCCAGTTTCCGGAAAAAGAGAATTCTCATTGGTTAAATTACTTTCGGAAGCATTCCACTTAGAACTGTTATTAAACCGAGCCTCGTTTAATTCGAATTCGAATTGTGTTACAACGGCTCTAAATTACACCGATGTTGATAAATCGATTTGTCCATCTAATATGCATTTTAACCAAAGGCCTGAAATCTTCCTGCCTTTTTATTCATTAATATCGGGCGAAAAACTTCGCTCCTCTTGAAATTTATTTCAAATTTCGACGCGGGAATATTTATTAAGGAGGTAGGTATTCGCATTATTTTCATTACCGTACTTCTCATCCTAGAGTGGTAAATTTTAATATTTTGATAACTCGTAATGTCCAATGCAATATTAAGGCTAATTTACGCTCAGAAATTATTGCGAAAGGAAAACTCTGAGCTTATATTATTCAATAAAAATTCACTGAATTTTTCATTTCACATTCTCATTTTTAATTTGAAGTGTTTTACTTGTAGATATTCCGAAAGAGGTTGTGCACAGTGAAGTAAAAAATTTTAATACATATTATAAATAATTATAAAATACATATCTATCCAATTAACTAATTTCATCTTTGAAGACATTTTTGCAGACAATTTATTATCATCTCAACTTCAAGTTAAATGCATTTGTGTTCCATTCTTGGAAGGGGATGAAAAGTGGTCGGTTGCATGTTCGGTTGCATAATTGAGGCTTATTTTAACTTATCCTTTTATACCACTGTTTGCTTAACATTTTCAGGATATAAGTAGACGTTTCATGCACCGTCGGTGATTAGACTTTATAATAGAAGTACAAACAAGCAGACGTGAAACTGTAGAAAGTTAAATAGGTAAGAATAATTATTATATTTAAATTTTTTTTCATGGACAATTTACCTTTTTAAACAAATCAAATAAGTAAATTGCACCTACTACTTACCAGAAGAATTTATGATTATAACTTTCTAATATTTCAGAGTTTACCTCAGGCTCAATCACCTTTTTCTTCCTCTTCTCAGCTTTTACCTTCAACACTTTATAAGATTTCTTGAAGTCAGGCTGAAAGTCCTTGATATTTCCTTCATGTGGAAGGTCACGAAATAAATAATTGTTGCAGGTTCCAATAATTATTGCATGATTGTTGCTTGAAAGAGAGCGCCCTTGAAACCTTCAAGCTTGCCCCTTCCTAATCATGCTTACACCTCCAGTTATTTAAATCTATTTGCTCTCGCAGTGCTAGTGCTCGTCATATCTTCAACGTTTCCCTCTATATTTTTAAATCAAAGCACAAATTTCAACATCCTACTAACTGAGTTGTATATTCTGTATATTCTAGCTGAGTTGTATTGAAAAAAAAGGTATGCTTGCCTACTCACACTGTTTCTAAAATATTTCTATAATTTGTTGGTCAATTCAACAGTCTTCATTTTAGCCTAGCTTGCAAATTCTTTTGAATTGTTACCCACCCGGCAGTGAGTTAGAGGAATAGGCACATATTATGGTAGATGTACTTTTTTAATGTTTATTTTCCACCTTTATATTCACTAGAAGAAACAAGTTCAGATTGTCTATAAGTAGTGGTAGCTGCGTATCCTTTTACTTTATTAATCATTATGAAAAAATGCAAAACAACAAAATTGGATAAATACTTTTTTAAACGGCTTTGTTTTGCTGGAACTATTGTAAATGGTTTTTTCTTTATAGTTCCGCTGGTCTGGTGCCGGCAGTCTTCATCAACTTCGTCACACCCGGCAGGAGACAAGACAGATACAGGTGCCTCGCGGATTCAACACATTTGGCACATCCGTCTAGACTGTTCCTACCGGATCAGCTCGCCTGGTAGGTAGGACGAGGTAGGGGCTCCGATCAACACTCGGAGATGGAATCCTTTTGCGATGTGTGTCACGCAAGATTTTATTAAATGGCCAAGAAACAACAATTTATCGATTCTTAGTCGTCAAGAAATATAAATTTATGAACTCTAGAGATTGGCATTTTATATTATCAAAGTCGCAGGCTTCATGAAGATTCATTGTTAACTTTTAATTGTCATTTGTATAAAAAAAATCAACAAAAGAAAGTCCGATTGAAGGTTGAAGGGAGAGGGATTCTCATGGAATATTTTGGTATAGTTGAACCAGAGATATAACGAAACGACTTTTGTCATTTTATAAATTTTTGGATTATTGAAATATTGTTGAAGTCATAAAATATGACAGTTTAACAATTAGATTTTTTCGTTATATCTGTTGGTCGACTATAACTAAATACGTAATACAGAAATTATTTTCAATTTCTAGTCATGCTCTTATTTAAGCAAGACATGATCTCTTTTTCTGTTGCTTTATTTGTAATGACATTTATTTACCCATTTCTTACCGTTTGAAAAAAATAGTCTTTAGAAAATGGGCTATATAAAATTCTATTATAGTAACCTATCAAGCAGCTCACAATATTTTAACAAGCAACATACCACTTTTTTAGCTACACAATCAATATCTACATAAGCAAAATCCTTATTCTTTAATTTCACTGAAAATGTTGCCCGTATCAAGATTTTAAACAGTCGCTACCATTTTATTTAAATTACATCGAGAAAGTTTATCTTGATGGCCCGTATACGTACTACTTTTCCCTGGAACATAAAGCTAGTTCATCCCTTCCTGGTAAATGTTAGAATTTCACTACCAAAACATAGAGATTACTATCGGAACAAACGGGGCGAATTGTTGGTTTTAGACTTATCATTTCACTTCCATGGTAACATCCTAAGACAACATTCAATCGATCAACAATCCCTTTACGTATTCCGCTTTTCACGATCCACGCATAAGCTTCTTTTAAAGCAGTGTTGTCGCTTTTATTTTCACATAATTGGTCTTTGGGGCTTATTAGAGTTTATAAATCGCAAATAATTCTGACGTATTTTCTAGGTCCGCCATTTAGAAAGCATCTTGCTAATGAAGTTTCCATAATCTATAATCTAATATGAGCTGAAAATATACCTACTACCTATACGATTTTTTAGTCAATCATAATTTTTAAGCACAATTAAACATCAATCCATGCTGATGGGAGTGTCACTCGTCTACGTTATTGAACGCTTAGGACTGCAGTTCCAAATCTGAAGCACGAATTCAAAGCTTGATAGAAGTAGTGGCATGACCAAGTATCGCAGATTGTATTAGGCATCTTTTTTGTGAATCTGTAATTTTTTTAATTCTCCTTTTGGCACACAGAGACCGACTCGAAAACCGTGGGTGGCACACCTTTATATTAAGGATTCTTATTATATTTCTATCGATTTATTATATTTCAAGTCGACTTGCAGCAACTCAGGTTTTCGCTACAATTAATGAAAAATCCTTTATAATTTATTACAAATAATTTTTTTTCGTCAATTTCCATGAATCTTTACTTTAAGGCAGTTTGCTAAGCTAAATCTTCAAATTTAGCTTTTTTGTTGCAAAGTTCAATTATTCATTAAAAATTTATACAAAAAAAATAATAATCCCATATTTAAAGGTTCATAAAACAGGTTTACAAAAAATAAATTATTGTAGATTTCAATTTGTTAACTTTTTATTAACGGGACGCATATAATACCGAACACAGATTTTGGATGATGAGCATATAAACACAAGTTTGGATTATAAATTAGTTTACTTTGCTTTTATAAAACCAAATGAAAAATTATCAGATTTCCTTAATGGTAACGAAATTATGAGAAAACATGCTAATCTAATAATTTTTAATGCCGCTTTCCATTCGTCAGTTATAATAAACCGAAGACATCGACGCCGCCCGGGTATTTATTCCAAACCTTGCGTGTAACAGGAAACATTTCAATATACTCCGGTCAAGGGCAGTGTTACAAATTTGATATTGCTGATTTTTTTACCTTCATTTTGTGGTCATTTCCAGCCGTAGATGGATTGCATTCACTACTGTTAGTTACCTTTTTAATGATTTACATCTTTGCTCTTAGGCTATTGATTGTGGACTAATACACATGGCAATAATAAGGAACTATCAAAAGAGTGGGTTTTTATTGCATGAATCCTTCAAATGGTCATTCTCATTAAAGATTTAAAAATCGCGGAGTGCTATTAAATTAGAAGATGAAAAACGGAGATAGGGGTGAAAGTTCACCCCTTTCAGCTTTTTAATTATATCTCGAAATCGAAGCAGAATTCTATACGATATAAGTATAGCAAAATAACACGTTACGTTTTTCTTAATTATTGAGTCTTTAATTTTTTCGATTTTAATTATGTACCTAAACAGATTGGTGGCGGAAGACTTCTAGACTATTAAATTCGGTCCCTAAAAAAGAGTTACGTGAAATATGTATGAGGAAACTTCTCTATAATTCCCGAACGAGCCATCTTCAAAAAGAATGATTGATTTGGTTTCAGAAAATGGAAAACAAGTGCCTGGTAATGAAAACATCAAATAATGGTGGCGCATGTCATTTAGTATAAAAGTTGGCATCTATTTCCTGTAGAAATAATCAATAAGGTCTAGACAATGAAAATATCGCGCAGGATTTCTATTCCGTTGTTTATACCTACCTATATTGACTGTTCACTCTCTTTATTTGAATAAATTTTTACATTGAATATTAATACTAGAGTTATTAAACTATACCGTGAACGACCAAAAGATATAGTAATAAAGCTGCGCGGAAATTTAATGATAACACCCATTTTCCAACACAATCCCTGTTATTGGGTATTTGAATGTAAGTGGGCGGAAGTAATGAGGATAGCCGACGTCAGATGCACACAGCCCAAATTGAATCCTGGACAGGTCGACACATCAGATAAGGTGGCCTTATCGATACACTACACGATAACATGCCTGTGGTCGATACACTGAGTATCAAAGTTCTTGACTAAAAATGAATGTTCTGTAATTAATGTTAAAATACGGAATTTTATTACTTTAGTGAGTCACTGGTGCTGGTAACACCAGCTTGTGAATTTATTTTCATATTTTTCAAAATTTTCAAAAGACTTCTCAAGTAAAAAATGATTAATTTAGTATAGCAATTCAGATGCTTGATCCCACCAAGAATAAGACCGGGCAGAAATACACGTCGAGCCGCAGACGCTCATCCGTATCAGGTTTAGCTCGTTACACCTCGTACCACCCTATTTCAGACTTCTTTTATCTATAGAACCGCATCACTTTGGAATAGCATTCCAAAGGGCGTGTTTCCCAAAGTATACAACCTACAGAGATTCAAGGCCAACGTGAATCGATATCTCCGTTCATGCAAGGCTCCCAGAGCGTCATAGGGATTTCCCTGCAGTGCATGTGCATTTTCAATAAAAAAAAAGATTATAGCTCAATCGACTTAGGAGAATCAACGATTACTCAATACAAAAATTATTATTTGTAATTCAAATTCACCTACGTATTTTCTAGCCCGTCTCCGATATGCAATTATCTGCATCTGATAGCGGTTCATTATCACTACTACTGTCGTCACTTTCGGTATTTCGTCATCGTCGACGCCTCCCATTTGAATAACTAAATTCTCCACCACAATGTCCATGGCACCTTCTTTGTCCATAAGCTCTTCTTCAAATTTCTTGGCATGACGGCACTTATTTGACAACTTTTCAGCTGTGTAGGCTGCGACAAATTCGTCACATAAGTCCTGAACATGTAGATAATCGTGTGTAACATTTTTTTCTGCAACATAATGTTTCATATCCGCCCACACTAGCTCGATTGGGTTTAGGTCTGGATGGGACGGCGGAAGACGTAAGACATTGTGGCCATGCAGCTGTAAAATTTGGTCAATCTGGAACATTTTGTGGATGGGCTTATTTAACTTAATTAATCTATTATAGAGCTCCGGCTTAAATAGACCTTTGTCAAAAGGTATTTGCTTATCCCACAACCATTGCTGCTTATCTGCCTTTTTACTAATCGAGGTGGGTGCCTTATTAACTTGCACGTTATGATATGGTGCGTTATCGATGACGAGTACACTTCGGGCTGGTAAATTTGGGATAAGTTGTGTCTCTA
The DNA here is from genome assembly GCA_910589415.1 of Malachius bipustulatus. Taxonomy (NCBI): domain Eukaryota; kingdom Metazoa; phylum Arthropoda; class Insecta; order Coleoptera; family Melyridae; genus Malachius; species Malachius bipustulatus. The sequence goes on from OU342634.1 coordinate 18,163,196, forward strand.
TCCACTTCTTGTAATTTGTAAAATTCATGTCATCATGATAATCACCAGACTTTGTTTTTGATTTAAAGCGCACATATGCATTGGGTATGAAGCCATTCTCTCCGCCTGGCATGGATGATGACAAGTCGTTGTCCTTTTGAGACAGGTTGTTTCAGACCTAGAGACGTATCATCGTTCCATGATTTTTTATGGGAAGCATGAATATATGTTTCATCCATATATACAATGTTTCTTCCTTCAGACCTATAGTCTCTCATACTTCTTATAAAAACTGAAGTCGCAAGAAACGTATTTCCTGCTTCTCCATCAATAAACATCGATTAGTTTTTGTTTTGCACCAGTGGAACCCTAATTTATGGATAATGCGCCTTATGCTTTCTTTTGACCCAGTGTACCCACTATCTTCACCAAATTTCTGAGTTAGTTTTTTAGGACGGTGTTGTTTTTTCAGTCACGTGAAAATTATGAGTTATTCTTCGCAACAATCCTTGATCAAAACCATCGAGGTCGGTTTTTCATGCAGGTCTATCCCTTTTTGTACTGGGCGATTTAATACCGACTTGTTTACTTTCACCAATAATAATTCTTCTCACTGATCTCAAACTTACCCCTGTTGCCGAGGACACGCGTTCTTGTACCTTCTCGATTGCTATAACAGGCCCACCATTCACTTTTTCATTAGCAAAATACATGAAAACATTATTAATAATTTCACGACTTTGGCCAGAAAGTATTTTATTTTTAATATATGAAGATTTGGTCGCCATAATTAACAACTCACGAGCACGTGGTTTAGCTCCATATTTTTGAACCTCGCTGCACTATTTGAATAGAGAAATGCTGGGTTGTAAAGTTGACAGTACGATCCGATAGCAGAAAGATAACAAAATTATTATTGAACGCTCCTTTTGCTCTCTTTGCTTGGCTTACCGAATTAATGACTCAAAAACACCTCTATTAATCAATTTATAAACAATACGTTTTTTATAAATGCTGATAAGATAAGACAGTACCGAAATTAAATTATCTTTCCTGCTGCTTGGTAACCCTTGGAGATCATGCAGTGCAGTTGAAATGTTAATAGGCTGGCAAATTTAAGAAGCATGCCTAATCGTTTGTCACGGAAAATCTCCTAATCTATAGGTACTTATACCACTTACCTACTATAATAACACAAGGCTCCTGAAATGCGTGTAGGTACCTAAATAGTTTCACAAAATCATGACAGTTCGTTTTGTTTTATACAAAATTTAACAATTCTGATTTGTTACCTACCTCAAGCACGAAGTTATGATTTCGTAAAACTACTTTTCTTTTACGAGTCTCGTGAACTTACTTACTACTCTCTTACATTACAAATTTATTTGTAGTTTTAGTAAAAAACAGTCTTTATTTTTCAAGATCAGATTTAAAATCTGGCAACAGCGGAAATTGTTCTACACTACCGACTCTTGTTACACTGTGAAACGTTCTTTGTGACAGGTACGCTAGGCCCATCCCATAATTTCCGCGCAGCTTTATTACTATATCTGTTGGTCGGCTGAATAATAGTAACGTTATTAGTACGCGTTAGTAATTATTATTGTCATTATATTATTGTGGCAAATAAAATACACAACCCACAATTAATAAGCAATGAAAGAAATAAAAACAGCTAAAGAAAAAAATTGGCAGATAGTTTGAGCTATCATTAAATTATTAATTAATTATTAATTATTAATTAAATCATTTAAGAGTATTTATCATAAACCAATATTCTTATAAAATATTCAAAATTACAGATTAAATCAACCATAAAAGTAGATTTAATTTTTTTTTTAGATTTAAAGAAACAATCTAGTTGTTGCATTAAAAATAACATGAAAAATAGGTCAGATTCAACTGGATAACTCAAAATGCACAAATTTCGAGTTATCTAATTGTTGCACTAAGGGGGCGATATCATAATATTGATATAATCCAACCAGACTTCTACTAGCCGAGTTAAATGCTGAGATTGAAGCTTTTTTCTATACAGGAATTTTGGTAACTGGACAGCTAAATAAAACGTCATGTATAAAATCTTATTTTAAGCACAAAACAAATAATAACTTTTTTCAAGATCAGACATTTAGGTAATATTTCCAAAATTGTTGTTCAGTTACCGAATAAAACATTTTTATAGCGGCCTTAAAGTTATTAAAAGTTATTCTCTCCTTTATGCATAAAATACGATTTTATACATTACGTTCTATTTTGGCTGTCCAGTTACCAAACACGCTGTAGAGTTTCCAACGAAAATGATGAAGTCTCTTCACCCAGTTACTTGGCATAAATGTTAATAACTCTGATGTTTGCAATATTCTCCCATATTTAATAATTATGAACCCAAAATATAACCTCCACTTCAAATTTAATGAGCAATAAGAATAAGGTAATGAATATATCTTGTTAATGGAGAGGAGAGTTTTACCAGGAAGATCAAAATTGCCCAATTGTTTGGTAAATTTTCAAACTTAATTAGGCTGATTTAAATGAGAGGGAAACTTGATAAAAATTGACTATGAAGAGTATTTATAGCGTATAAAGTTGTCCCTAAGACTTATTTGATATTATCTTGATGTAAAGGCGAAAATAATATTTTCTGTCCCCCGGCCATAATGTTTTATGTAAGATTGTATAACAATATCTGAGTATTAATTTGTTTAATTTTTAATAAAAAATTCGTGACATTTTTCATCTTATAGTAATATATACAGTGTGATCCATTTGTTCTTGAGTCACCGTGTAAAATCTTTCTTTATTGTCCATTTTAACCAGTTTTTTTTTTACGATAACCTAAAAGCGCCTCAATACTACAAAATCGAAGCCCTACTAGGTCAATGTTTAGTAGTTTCAAGCGATTTTGTTAATCTTGGCACGTCTCTGGATTCATATTATGTATAGCAAAATTAAAATTTCAAGGGTTCATAATATGTTAGCGATAAATCCAGGGGGGTATCCGCAGATTTATTCTAAAATATTCAATAATGAATTTTTGAAAATTTTATGTACGTATAAGATCGTTAACACTCACCAAGCTTCAACAAAACTTAGTACAGTACCTTTTTGAGTTATGATGAATCCAATTCCATGCCTAATCTTTTCCAAAAAATTATAGAATCGGTTATACTTGACAGGTTTCGATAAAATTTAGTATAGTTTCAGTATAGTACCGTTTTGAAACTCAGTGGCGTGTACAGACTTTTATATAAAGAATCGCTAATATGAATTCTTGAAATTTTTGTAAACAGTGATCTATTTTCAAGGTGACTCAGGACAAATGGATGCAATAAAATCGCGAGGATCTCTGCTTTATAATAAGAATAATCCTAGATTGCAAGACTTCGTTGAAACATTATTTTAGAACTATGCAACAAACTTTTACTTCTAGCTAACTGAATTGAACTATTGCCCGGACTTACGATGGATGAATAAAAAAATTTGTTAGCTATAATATATTCCATTGCTTTACAAATTTGTTTCTAAAACAATCATATTTGAATTTTCAATACAAATTTATCAGTATATAATGCAATTTTAAACAAATAAATTTCTTGCACTTCCTTCCAGACTTTCTCGCTATTTATTTGCATTTCCTGGTTAGCAAATAAAAATTTGATAACTTTGTTTTCTCTTGAACTTCGAAACTCGATTCAGCATTAACGATTCGATGGAACAGCACTTGGGAAGTTTGATCAATTCAACGCATTCCCTGTCTTTGTTATCACAGTGCAGTATTGTAAATGTTTACTGAAATGCGAAAACTGTATCTTTATAATATGTACCTAAGTATTACATTACAATAACAATATTTACTTTCGAAGTACCGCCTATATAAACATAATATTCCTCTTTATTAAGTGTATTATTTTCATTTGCTGGCATAAACTGTAGTTATAATTTTTCTGAAAATAAAAACTCACCTGATGTTTTTTTCCACCATCTATGAAGGGAACATTTCCAGTTCTTAATAAACTCTACAATGTGAATGCCACTTTCCGGTCCTTGATCTGCATTCGTTTTCAGTTATTATAGTCGGTTAACTAAGTTTAATCAGTCGTGCCAGATTTCGCATTACGAAGATCATCCGAAATCCATGTTTTGTCAATAATCCAGTCATGGCTTAGTCAAATGTGACGAAGCTTAACCACTCCTTGCATGTTATCTGGCGTCCAGAATTTGGCTGAAGCGTGATTGCTTCCCTAATTCAATTAAATCCCGTTTGTGTTTGTGATTAGCTGGAGAGTTACTGTTCCTAATCAAAAACAAAAATGTAGATCTGGAAATGTCGAGTCCGTTGTTCGAAGGTATTGAAGATAATTAAATTAAATTAACCGTACCTATATAAAGTATCATTACTGGCACAGAAACGGCGGTTACAATAATACCTATACAAATAAAGCATGACTACCAATAAAATAATAGAGCCAATTATGCTCAAATTGACTAGACTAGAATAGAATTAATATTAATATAAGGATACAAATAAACGCAGCATGCATGATGTACAAAATTATGTCTAGTGGTTTCAAGGGATTTTTTTTCATTTTACAAAGTTAATAGGCTTTTTCGCGAAAAAACTGTAAGAACATTCTCTACAAATTTACTTATTTCCAAAAGTTATTAAATAGATAAAGGTAATTAATTGAGAGAAATCGAAATGAGGATGCAAAATTATTATTGAAATTACACCTTTTTTCAATCGCGATCCAAAAATCGTTTCCACAAAAGTTGTAGAGCTCAAAATCGTCAACATTTTTATGACTATAATTAATTCAGAGATCGGACTGAGAATTTTTACGCAGTATTGCCTTTTGGATAACTGGGCGTCCAAGGCGGGACTGAGCAACGAGTGTTCTCGCCAGGACCGTCTTAACCATTGGGATAATAGGGCTATAATAGCCCAGAGGCGCAAGCATTTTAGAGGTGTAAATTATATTCAATAATCTTTTCATTTTTCTCCGAAATTTTACTTCATTTTACACATGTATATTTGTTGGAAAATAAAGAAAATACTACCGCGAAACTCAATAATTAACTCGAAAATTGAGTAGGTATACGTTTTCCAACGTACCATTAAAAATGCTTTTTTCACCTTTGGTGTATTTTAGTGTATTTTTTAATAAAAAACTACACTATTGAGGACGACATCACTTTTTTAAGTTGCAACGGCTAAAAGCTTTTTTCTTTATTTTTTTAGGAATTTTATGTTATGTGACTTTTTTCAATTATTCTGACACTTTTTCTAGCCCTTCTAGGTCTAGCCAACCCGCATAGCCCCAATGGCGCAAACCTTTTGGCTGAGGCAATTTTTATTAGTGTCATGCTTTTTGGTATTTAATTATTACTTTTTACATCTGCAGGGTGTACCAGCTCGATTTAGACAACGGTAAGGGCCGTGTAGGTCTCGTCAAGACGAAACGTTTTTTTATTTGAAGTTTTTGGATTTGGACCTTCGTTGCGGAAATATGGCCGGACTTCCGGTTTTTAGTTTTTTGGCTCCAGTTTCGGCATTTTTAGGTTCTCGCCCAAACTGAAACTAGTTTTCGAAACTCCTTAGCTTCAGTTACAACTTTCATATTGAAGTCAAGGTTCTATCTCTGTTGGATTCAAAATGGCGACATGCCCAAGACTTTAAATTTTAAGTTTTTGAATCAATTCAAATTGAAGCAAATTGAAAAATTAAGATTTTGAATCTAACAGAGATATAGAACCTTGACTTCAATATGAAAGTTGTAACTGAAGCTAAGGAGTTTCCAAAACTAGTTTCAGTTTGGGGGAGAACCTAAAAATGCCGAAACTGGAGCCAAAAAACTAAAAACCGGAAGTCCGGCCATATTTCCGCAACGAAGGTCCAAATCCAAAAACTTCAAATAAAAAAACGTTTCGTCTTGACGAGACCTACACGGCCCTTACCGTTGTCTAAATCGAGCTGGTACACCCTGTATAATTAAATATTCAACTACTGGGAAATTGCATTATCTTTAAATTGAGAAAAATTTCGTCTGCGGCGCCTCTCAAACACAGGAACCCCAGCCCACCCCCCTCGACATTATTAGTGTGAAGCTTAGAATCTACACTGTACAAATTTTTAAATCCACGAGTCGCCGCTGTCCCCCTCCAGCTAGTCATCCTGTGCATTTTCTTAAAAAAAAGGGAGCATAATTTTTAGTAGCCCACGGGCGCCGGACATCTAAAGACGGCCCTGGTTCTCGTCAAGTATAGCTTGAAACATATACCCACTGATTTTGGGAAATATCCTTTGTTGGAATTATTTTAGTGGTTGCGCTAAGACGCCTACAATTTTTTTTTTTTGTAATTGACAAGCCTAAATTCATCTCAACCTTATAATTTCAGTCTTGAATCCTTGGTTGCGCTTGATTTTAGGTGGAAAAGAATAATCGCGGTATTATTCCACAGTAGCTTGCCAAAATTGACCCTACTTAGTGTTGAGAAAACTAGGGCTGTAATTTGAAAAAAACAAGTAAGGGGATTGCTACTTGGGAGCTGAAAAGCGTAAAATTGTATTGAGGATGCAGCCGCAAAGCCTTAATATTTGAAATTTCCCAAATTTCATTTGTTTCTGTTTTGATACAGTGTGTCTGCTTAAGTTGGAACCATACGGAAAACTTTTTTATTGTTGCTTTTCTGCAAAAATGTATTCTTTATAAAAAGTTGTGCGTGGTCCAAAACTTACAATGCAACCATCAGATATCGATTTTTTAAGCCGTCTACGAGGTTTGTCAAAAAATATCAATTTAACGCAAGAGTAAAGTACCTGTATTTTCGAGAATATCAAAAATTGTTATTCAAAAAAGTTGATCAGATTTGCAAATAACATTCAAATATGCAATAACATGCAGTTGCTTAACCAATAAAAAACAGCATAAAAGCTAAACCGCCGCTGATAAATCCTATCTCTTTGATAAAACACATATTTGATGAATTGCATACTTGAATGTCATTTGCAGTGCTGATCAACTTTTTTAAGTAACAATTTTTGATATTGTCAAAAACAAAGGTACTTTACTCTTGCGTCAAATTTTTATTTTTTGACACACCTCGTATACGGTTTTAAAAAAACCATATCGGATGGCTGCATTTTAAGTTTTGTACCATGCACAACTTTTTGTAAAGAATACATTTTTTCAGAAAACCAACAATAAAAAAGTTTTCCATATGGTTCCAACTTAAGCGCGGACCTGTATAACGCGGATATCTATTCAAAAAAAAAAAATTGGAACACCTGTATATGAATCGTTCACCAGCATTCTCAAGAACTCTAAGGATCAGCATATTCGTCCTTGAAACGAGCAAGCAAGGATTTAAGTCTGGAATTTTTTTCTAAGGTTGAGATCACAATAGGTATTTAAAAAAATTATTATTTTTCATCCTCATTTCTCTCATTTAATTAAATCAAAGTAGTCGATTACCTCTGGTTAGAAAAACAAAAAAAATCATACGGAGGTATGGTTGCTCCTTAGAGACGAGAATTCGCCTCCACTAGCCGCCCTCCACTCGTCTCCCTCCACTTACTCAATTCATTGATCATTGTTAGGTTTCTTTCTCTTAAAATTGACTACACCTACGCCTTTCTCTATCTTCCATATTTTGTATTTTACTTTTCTTTTTTAATTTTTTTTTTATTTCAAGAGAAAAAAAAACCTAATAATGACCTGACTTAGTGGAGGGAGGCCAATGGAGGGGAATTCTCGTCGCTAAGGAGCAACCATTCCTTCACTACGTCAGGCGAAAGATGTCGAATAAGGAACTCTTTTTTTGCCCCTTTGTCTCTCGTTCTCTAGACAACATCGCTACAAATTCAAGATAATTCTCCTCTCAAAACTCAACCCCGTATAAATAATTTAATTGAATATAAAATGCCACCTACTTCTCGGTCGAAAGAGTGAAAAGTAGCAAATTTCTGGCTATATGATATTTTTGTTGTAGTGTACATAGGCAGTAACTTGTAACAGGGTTGTAAACTTTCAGCAACAACGGTAAGTTTTCTATTGCCATTCTCCGCTAATAAACCTTCGTGGTTGATGCGGCTGATGAATAACTAATAGTCACTAATGAAATTGTATGTATAATGAAACTGGGTAACTATGTAAAGTGAGAAGGGGAAGGTTTAACCGCACACCAAATCTTACATCAAAATTTTAACACTTTACTGTTTAGTATACGATCGCAGCCTGAAATAATTCACTGGTATGCTCAGTTATATGAACAATAATCATGTATGGTAATAGCGTACTAACTTGGAAATTCTATTTAGTTGCATATTTGAATAATTGATTGTCCAGAGTAAGGGTTGACAATTATTTTTCAATTCGTTCCTTCCATCGCAATCGCAAAGCTTTAAAAATGGAGGCAGTCTTCCGCAAAGCAATTTCGTGCTGATATGGCTCCCGATCAATAATTAATTATTTGGACCATCGGCTGATTATTATCGCGTAGGTACTTGTGCTATCAATCTAATAGGTTAACAATACCGTAGCTATCGTGAACATTGAACAGAGAGCTGCCATAGACTTTAATTCGTGTTTAATACGTTATCTGCCTTGTATCTCCACTTTCTTAATATTATTTGTAGAAAATCGCTAGAGAAGACTACCTATATCTTTACCTATATGATAAAGACTCATCGCGATGTCATTTAAATAAATTCTCTAAAAGTAAGTTGTCTGTTAAATTACCGTATACAGAAGATAACATGTACAAACTGGCTAGAGTAACACATCTCATTTTATTGCCACTTTCAGGATATCATGCTACTCTATTTTATTTTTTTCTGAATAAATGATAAGCAAAAATGAGTAGAAAGTGTGTTGTGCGGTCATCGATTGGCATACCAACAATCAAATAATAATAAAATTAGAAGATAAGAGCACACGTTTATCAGTGAATAAGCGTGAATAATTTATGCTAGCGCTTGCCCGAGTACAGGACTCGGCAGCACAAAACAATGCGACCGAGTGCAACAACAAACCTGGGGTAACGTGACGATATATCTTCCCGCACTTACAGCTCTCGTTCGTACACCTTATACTTACACCGTGGTTATAATGTTTGCACTAAGGGAGTATTGTACTCCTTTGACTATTATACCCTAATGGTTATTCTTAGAATTGCCCCAAATTTGCAAAAAAATAGTTTCATAATGATTTTTTTGTAGATGAAGCACGGATTTTCAAAAATCGGGATACGTCATGCGCCAAAATTATGATGATTGACTGAAACTATAGTTTGTTGAAAAACTAGTTGATTCTGAAAAAGTTTAGTTTTTGGAGAACCCAGTAAATGTTGGCGAAATTAATTTTTTTTTTAGGTACAATAAAATGCTTCAGCGGTTCTTGAGCTAGTTTGAGGAAATTTAAAATTTCCCTCAATACACATTTACGCCTTTCAACCCCCAAGTAACCATCCCCTACTTGTTTTCTTTTTCATAAAACCCTCCAATTTTTTGCTAGGCAGGATTACTGACTTCGTTCTGAATAATCCCACCTAAAATCTACCAAAATCTAAGCCTACCTAGCTTGCGAAAAACTTAAATAAACTTAAAACTCTTAAAAAAAAAACAGCATTGCCAAGGAAGGAGTAAAAAAACACACCTTGAGGTCGTTTGAAAATAAAATTATGCTCTCGCCAAACTTATATTTCCATTCTTTATTGTCGTCAAGTGTATGACTACAATAAAGCGTTACTAGGACAACAATAATAACAATACCCAAGTCAACATGTTTTGGGTTCAAAAGAATAGCCGCGGTATTATTTAACAGTAGTTTGCCAAAATTAATTCAACTTAGTGCTTAGAATTATTAAATTTTCCAAATATTACGATTGTATTCAGAACAAAGTCAGTAATCCTGCCGAACAAAAAAAATTAGGGGTGTAATTGGAAAAAAGCAAGTAGTGGGGTTTGAAAGGCGTATAGTTGTATTGAGGGTGCAGCTGCCTTAGGGATATATTTAAAGTTTCCCAAACATGTGTTTTTTTTTTAAATAACGCGGATATCCCTTGATTATGAAAATGTGGAACATCCCGTAGCCACATGAATCATCAAAACTACTCCCTTTGCGAAATTACCTATAAAATACGCTCATCTAAAAAAAATCAGCCACGAAGTAATAGAAAAATAATTTTCCCAGCCTTTTCTTGCACGATAGAAATATGGGATTCCTTGGAAAACCGTGATGATTCATATTTTATTTTACTTTTAAGGAAAGAATGGGATCAAATGTAATGTGGAATTTTAGAAAGCGTATTGTGCAGCAGATCACGTCCTCTATAGTTATGTTTCATGAATGTAAAAGAGTCCTCGTCCAAACAACAAGAAATATCTGACAGGGTATACTTCTTCTTTAAATTAGATTTCTGTGCATTAAATATTGCGTGTAAACAGTACTGATCAAAAAAAAATTATAATATTATGTAATCGTATAGGGACTTGATGAAGGGAGTTGATGAAACTATAATTAATATTTTAAATTCTGGTATAGGTCATTGAATACATAGACAACATAAATGAATAACATCATACAGGAAAATATGAAGGATCTCCTAAAAAATACATCACTGATAATAATTAAATAACTAAAAAAAAAATTGACGCTGCCACCGTCTGAGGTTCGAGTCCCAGCTCGGCTTGGTTGTTTGTGTTCGTTTATAATGGTATTTATTTCTCTACAAATGTGTCTGCGGCTGTATGAGTTCGTTCTCGAAGCCAAATTACCTTAGTGGAGCGACTATGTCTTACCTATACACAGTTAAGATGGATGCCTCTTGAAAAAGAACAAAAAATAAATAAAAAAAGTTACGATGAGTATCCAGGTTCAAGAGTAGGTACTACGAAATTATCTTGATGATTTCTTAATGGATTTCTCAACATCAAAAGAAAGGAACTTAATGGAATAAGTTCAAAGTTATTCTAAGTATTCTAGTTAGAATTAGTTGAAGGAGAATTCATAGTTGAAATCCACAGTTTGATCACGATTAAGTTGACTAATATTCTGAAAATGAGGGTTTAAAGCCAGTTATCTTAAGTTCCGCAAAGTTTAAACTACTTGTGAAGTTCAAGAACTATTTTATAAAAAAAGTAGTTTATTATTCTGGAAATATTTATTAGGTACTTTCAAACTCTTAAGCTTTAGAAATATTATTTCGTCACAAATGAGAAATATTACAACTTCCAACTTACTCACAAATTAATAATCTTATAATAGGCTTAAGTTTCATAGTCCTTGCAGGATGTGTCTAAAATTTTATTGTGTATAGTGAAAAACCTAAGGTTCATTATAAATCAGTAAGCATTTCTTAATTTGCTGGATCAGATTGAATCCTTGAAATTTATTTAATAATCTGAAACTTGTGCTTCGAGCATACAAAAGACCTCATTTTGGAACACAAAGCGAACTTCTTGCGTCTGAGCTCTTGCCAAGCTTGCGGAGGTTTCGCCGACTGAGATAGGGATTACCGCGGCGGAGAACAAAATAATTTTCAGCTATTATTCACGTTAAATCTTTTTTATTCTATCATCCACTTTATCGCGCAAGAAGTAAGAAAGCATTAGGAATTAACGACCAAGCTGTTCTTTGAAACCTTCCTCTTCATCAGACCATTCGCTCATCTGAAACAAAGAAGCATTATCTTTTTGCAACTTTCTGTAATCAACTTGAAACTTTTTAAGTCAAATTTAAATTTAGTGTCAATTTACATTATTCAGATGCGCTAAGTTTCCGACGTTTAAACCAGCCAATTATTCGAAAAGGGTGTATGATATTGAGATTGTAATGATGATATTTTCATGAACATATTGAATTTTAATTTATTCAGGGAAAATATGTTGATGTAAAATGCATTCTCATATTAATTGTCATCATGCGAAATGATTGATGTTTTATAAAACATATTATATAAAATCTGTCTTGGAATCGAAAATTTTCGTCTTATCGGAAGAGAAGAAGCCTAAAAAAGGAGTTCTCTACTCAAGTGACAAAAGCTATTAATCAGCCAGTAAGTTCGCCGCCTCTAACTATACTCGTATCTGGCCATCAAATAAATTGGATCTGGTTGAAGATCGCTCACCTTTTTTCAGCTTGATTAATATAATTCACCCCATCTGATTTGCTGATTTTATCCAACTCTTGATCTTAGAGGAATGAGAGTTATTTATGTGATAGCGATGAGAAATCTACCCGAGAGTTTTTTGTGTTTATAACTTTTTAAGGGATTTAATCGCAAAGGGACAGAAACTTATCTAAAGGCCAATTTCACTAATGCTTTTTAGATCCTTGGAGTCTTAGTAGCAAATTAGTACCTACAAGATTTTTCTTCTGACTATAAGAAAGTTCTTATCCAGAAAACATGTGCTTTGAAAAGATAAAAAAGTTATTTACAAAATCATTACTCTTCTGAAATAACAAAATACATATACCTATGATTATTGAAAAATTTCATTAAATAAATTTCAATGTAGGTATACCTACTTATAATTTTTTATTTTCTCTTAGGTACATAAATTGGGTAGAGCTTTCATGGATTTTTTTTTAATTTCACGAAAACATTTTTTTGTTGCCTTTTAACAGTTCACTGTTAGCATAGTATTTTTTATTTATCGATATGTCATTTTTCTTTATATGTGTGGTCCAACTTAAAACGTCAGGACTTTACCAAACGATAGATAACGTTAAAATAATGCCAGTTTCCCTAATTCACGAATAGCCGGGAAAGCTTCCTTTTCAAGATACAGGGCAGGGCGTTGAAGTTTTGGGAAAAAAATAATGTTTTGCGAATATTGTCAAAACGGCTGCTTTAAAAAAATTGAAATTTGGCACGCAGCATGAGCTAAGTATCTTTCATGATTTACGGCTTATGGTGATAAATTGCAAAAACTAGCGGCGGAGATATGGGTGTGCCATCGCCCCTTTTCAAAAAAAAAAATTGACGCCACTGACTTTATGGCAAATTTAGTAATACGTTCCCATGCTTTTTAGAACAAAAAAGTACTCTCTAATTTTGTTCACAAGGCTTCACAAGTTTTAGAGATACTTTAGGTTTTCTTAGGTAATATCCGTAGTCATTTTAAGAATAACAGACAAATTCTAATGAAATAACTTTTACTTAAATAATTAAATAACAGAAATAAACAACACCTAACTAATGTAACAATTGTCAGTAATCATAGAGTCAGTGGCGTCGATTTTTTTTTTGAAAAGGGGCGATGGCACACCCATATCTCCGCCGCTGGTTTTCGCAATTTATCACCATAGGCCGTAAATCATGAAAGATACTTAGCTCATGCTGCGTGCCAAATTTAAATTTTTTTAAAGCAGCCGTTTTGACAATATTCACAAAACATTATTTTTTTCCAAAAACTTCAACCCCCTGTATCTTGAAAAGGAAGCTTTCCCGGCTATAAGTGTATTAGAAAAACTGGCATTATTTTAACGTCATCTATCGTTTGGTAAAGTCCTGACGTTTTAAGTTGGACCACCCTGTATATTTTTATTTCTTTTTATTTCTATTTATTTATACATATACATATAACTATACAGGGTGTTATGTAATTGAATGTCAATATTTAAGGAGGTGATTTTTGGGTCCATTTTAAGAAGAAAACTTCATAAGAACGTATGTCCTAAGAGTCTTAACTTTTGAGATACAGGGTGGTAAAGTCCTATTAAAATAAATAATTTTTTCGTAATATCTGTAATACTGCTCTGTATATTTTAATGAAATTTCATATATAGGTATTACGCATCAAGGGGCATTTTTTCATGTACCACGTTTCATTTTATTTCCATTAGTGACGATGGTGCACGATCGTGCAGAATTTTACCGGCATATTTTAGCAGATGACATTGATGGTACGCCACTGATTTCTGTTCAAATAGAAATCATTTTTGGAATCCCCATTTATTTCCAAGCAAATTTGATTACTTATTTTTTTTCAATCCGAATCACGGTTTTCGCTTAAAAAAATAAAATCTGTTTCTCTACATGGTCACAAGATTGTCGTTAAATGACAATAAAAAAAATATAAAAATATGCAGGTAAAATTCTGCACGATCGTCACTAGTGGAGATAAAACGAAATGTGGTACATGAAAAAATGCCTCTTGATGAGTAATACCTATACAGGGTGTCAATTTGAAAACTTGCCACCCCCAAATTCTTCCTTGAAAATTTTTTTTCAAAGAAATCCCGGAACAGGTCAATTTTTAAATTTAATTTATGTTCTATTGACGTAAAAATATTTTATACAGGGTGTTCCTTGACTCAGTAATGACGACATTGTCGATTTTTTTAAATGGGACACCTGTATATTATTACATTTTCAGATTGTCTGAGAAAATCCAGTAGGAATGGTTTTTATAGTTGCAGCTTACATTGAGTAGGTTATGAGTTATAAACAAATGAAAATCGCAATTTTCCATTTTGAAAGCAGTGTACATCGGACACGGCTCTAAATATCGGAAAACGGCTTACATGTCCCTATCTTAACTTTTGAAGCGATATCCTATGATGTAGATGAAATTTTTATACAGGGTCATCAAAAGTCTGATAATTTTCGTCACCCTGTATGAAAATTTCATCCACACAATAGGATACCGCTTGAAAAGTTAAGATAGGAACATGTAAGCCGTTTTCCGATATCTGTAGCCGTTTTCAAAACAAGCTGCTTTGAAAATGAAAAACTGCGATTTTCATTTGTTTATAACTCGTAAGCTACTCAGTTTAAACTGTAACTGTAAAAACAATTTATATTGGATTTTCTCGGACAATCTGAAATTGTATCAATATACAGGGTGTCCCATTCAAAAAAATAGACCATGTCGTCGTCACTGAGTCAAGGAACACCCTGTATACATTTTATTTACGCCAATAGAACATAAATTACAATAAAAAATTGACCTGTTTCGGGATTTCTTTGAAAAAAAATTTACAAGGAAGAATTCGGGGGTGGCAAGTTTTCAAATTGACACCCTGTATATGAAATTTCATTAAAATATACAGAGCAGTATTACAGATATTACGAAAAAATTATTTATTTTTATGAAACTTCATTAAATTTATTAAAATATATATACAGAGCGGTATTACAAGATATTACGAAAAAATTATTTATTTTAATAGGACTTTACCACCCTGTATCTCAAAAGTTAAGGTACAGCATTAAATTGGTTGGAATCATAGTTGATTAACAGAGAGCAAAGAATAATAATAAATGATTTTGAAAACAACAAGACATTTTCTGATTGGAAAAAAATTAAATGTGGTGTTCCTCAAGGTTCCATCCTAGGACCACTCTTATTCTTATGTTATATTAATGATTTACCTGCTTTTTTAAATATTCCAACTTTACTTTATGCTGATGATACTTTTCTTGTAATTTCAATTAGATCTAACGATAATATTGATATTAATTTTAAAGTAAATGAAATCTTGGAAAAATTATTTACTTGGTGTGAGTTGAATAGGATTAAAGTTAATTTTCAAAAGACAAAATTAATTCATTTTTCAAATAATAATAGAAATAAAAATACAATTCAATTAAATAATAAATTCAATATTGAAAACGTCGAATCTTTAAAATTATTAGGTTTCAATTTAGATAGAACTCTTAATTGGAAATTACATATTAATACAATATCAAAAAAACCTTCTTGCGCATCAATCGCAGAAATAGTGTATTTTTATGCGATTCAATTCTGATTTTCACCGCTTGTTAAATTGGATTTCTGAAATTTTACATAGTCAGGTGATATTCGCGTAGTGGCTTACTGACAATTGCATTTCATTTCGTTTTAAACCGTGCATGCCTTAGAATGAATTTTTAAATTTAACAAAACAAAAAAAATCATTGGCAAAATTGAACAATTTTGGCCCATTTCCTATGCCCGCCACTGGCTAACTTTACTTAAAAAATACTATTTTTTAGACTACCTTTTATAGAACGGAAAAAGTGAAAGGGGAGCTTTGAAAACCGAAAATTTTAAATTTTAGAGGAATAAACATAATATGTAAAAATATTCTAATATCTCCGCCATTTTTATTATTTCCTTCTTGAAATCTTTGAATTTTGAAGTTTATTAGTATAGTTGTCTACTGGAAAAATTTTCGTTCAATTCCTTCAAAAATATGTTCATAACCGGTTACAGAAATTTTTTTTCCTACCCACGTCACTGGCTTTAATAATAAAAATATTGCAAATTTTATTGCAATATTTTAACTCAATATTTTATAACTCAAATTTCAAATAATTTTCTTCCAATAATGTTAATTTCGTTTAAAAGATTTTTTCTAACTGGCTTATTTATTAGGGGTTCAAAATCCATCAATTTTTCCTAAAATTGAAAAGGCCGCCATTTTGGAACGGCTCTTCTGATTTAACTCAAATGCAGTACCAGACGACTACTTGCAGTTATCTTACTACCAAAAAAATTTCAGCCTCCAGGATTGAAAACTGCGACCAGAAACCGTGCCTCATACCCGTTTTTTTTTTTTGAAATTTGGAGAGACAATTTTAGAAAAATGTTTTTTTTTTTAATCAAACGTCATCCCTAAGTTTCACAAAAGTAAAAAATTTCGTTCATTGATCTTGAAAAATTAACCTACAGGAGCATTTTTAAAATTTTAGAGAAATAAACATCATGTAAAAATAATAAATATTTTCTTCCTATTTTTTTTTATAATGAATATAATGGAAAAATAATCCGATTTTTTTTGGGGGAAAATCACCTACCTACCAAAAAAAAAAAGAATGACCCTCTCGTGGTTTCGAACCAGCACCAACAGTTTTCTAGGACCCTTGCCTAACTAACTTCGCCAAGGTGGGTTTCAAGCTTGTAGCGATGATCGGGTAGATATAATTATGTAGTACGTCAGGTACCTACACCTCACTTTTAAACTGGTCGTATCTTTGTTATTAAAAAACCAATTTGAATACTTTTTTCACCTGCATGTAGGTGATTTAATTGTTGTTGCGTTTGCTCTTCTAATTTTCAGAACCATTCATAATTGAATGTGGAAAAAAAATAAAAAAGAAATTGCGAACCATTTCATCGATTTAATAAGTGCAAGCTAATTTTGCACAAGCGAAAAACTTTTTTGTTTTTCGTTTAAAGTGCTACATTAATCGAGGCGAATTGAAGCTAAGACATCAAATTATATGTTAAAGCAAAAAAAAATTGAAAATTTCGGTTCAACTTCTTCAAAAATGGACTCATAAACGGTTATAGAATTGACACATTTTCACCCTTTTTCCTACCCACGACACTGGCTTATTAATGGAAAATATGCTAATTTTATTGCATTAACTCAAATTTCCAATAATTTTCTTCAAATCCTGTTAATTTTATTTCAAAGTTTTTTTGCCATCTTGCTCATACCGGGATTCAAAAATAGTCAATTTTCCAAAAAATTAAAATAGCCGCCATTTTGAAACGGCTCGGCCGATTTTGCTCAAGTGCAATACCAGACCACTCCTTGTGAATATCTTACTCCCACAAAAATTTCAGCCTCCTAGATTCAAAACTGCGACCTGAAATGAGATGACAAAAACCGGATATGTGGAACTTTGAAGGGACACCCTGTAGAAGTAACGTGACTTTTGGAAATTTTTTCAACGAAAATCTAAAGTCATTCCTCAGCTTTACAAGAATCCAAAATTTCGTTCACTAATCTTGAAAGATAAAGCTACAGGAGCGTTTTGAAAATCGAAATTTCGCGATTTTGGAGAAATATATATATATATAAATATATATATAAGTATATATATAAATATATATATATATAAATATATACAGGGTGAGTCAATAGTGAGAGATCGGAACATTGCTATTCAACCGTACAGGGTAAAACAAAATTTCAAACGCCATCCCAAACCGTTTGTTATTCTGCATATTTCAAAAATATTTTCACTTATACAGGGTGGACCATATTTTTCCTACATGTATTAATTTTTTTTTTTCAAATGGAACCCCCTATATTTTATGACATATTCCTATTCGACTGTGAAATAGCTTTATGTCAATACATATTGTTTGACATTTAGGTGCGGCGTTGACATTTAAAAAAATATTTTCAAAAAAATTCAACGCATGCATGTATTTACTGAAAAGAAGCCTCAGAACTTAGTTTTGGAGTTTTAAGGTTGAAATTTGGTATCCACATGGAAAAAGGCCAGGTCTATCATCGCGATATAATAAGACTGAGATCTACTATACAGGTTAGTCACAAATAACTGTAAAATTTTGCTTACTTCAGAAGGTCATAACTTCAATTTTTTCAAATGGCACACTCGGTATTTTTTTCCACAATTAGATCCACCTCTGATCTGGCTACACTTTTCATATGGTATGTCCTATACCTAAAATGCCCAGTTTTAGAGATATTGTACATTTTCCGTTGGTCTGACTACAGAAGATGCAAATGTCATATAAAACAGGGGATATGAAGAAAAATGTGACATTTCTAGTGACATTTATCATTTAGGAACTCAAACCTCGAGCGAAATAAAATAAAAAATAAAATACAAGATATTACAATAATTTTAAATTAAAATAATATCAAACCAAATCAAAAAATTTATTCATTTGACCAAAAGAATAAATTCATTTAGAGGAAAACAACAATAAAGTGAAATAAAATATGATTTAAAAAATAAACTGTAACGAAGTTGTCAAATACACGCTTGCACATAAATTCTTGCCGCAAGGAGAGGATTTCTCTCACTTTTTCCCAAACAATAAGTCATGTCTACTTGCTCTTGTAAACGTAAATCCATTTAGCAAAATTCTATTTAACTAACGAGAACTTGGAATTTAAACATGCAGTGACAGTGACGCTAGTAAAACTAAAAATGTCACATTCTTCCGTATCACTTTAAAGCGAAATGTCACATTTTTCTTCATAGCACCCTGTTTTATATGACATTTGCATCTTTTTGACATATTTTGAGATTTGATTTGATATTATCTTAATTTAAAATTATTGTCATATCTTGTATTTTATTTTTTATTTTATTTCGCTCGAGCTTTGAGTTGCTATTTACGCTGCAATGATAAATGTCACTAGAAATGTCACATTTTTCTTCATAGCCCCGGTTTTATATGATATTTGCATCTTCTGCAGTCAGACCAACGGAAAATGTACAATATCTCTAAAACTGGGCATTTTAGGTATAGGACATACCAAATGAAAAATGTAGTCAGATCAGAGGTGGATCTAATTGTGGAAAAAATACCGAGTGTGTCATTTGAAAAAGTGAAGTTATGACCTTCTGAAGTAAGCAAAATTTGACAGTTATTTGTGACTAACCTGTATAGTAGATCTCAGTCTTATTATATCGCGATGATAGACCTGGCCTTTCTCCATGTGGATACCAAATTTCAACCTTAAAACTCCAAAACTAAGTTCTGAGGCTTCTTTTCAGTAAATACATGCATGCGTTGAATTTTTTTGAAAATATTTTTTTAAATGTCAACGCCGCACCTAAATGTCAAACAATATGTATTGACATAAAGCTATTTCACAGTCGAATAGGAATATGTCATAAAATATAGGGGGTTCCATTTGAAAAAAAAAATTAATACATGTAGGAAAAATATGGTCCACCCTGTATAAGTGAAAATATTTTTGAAATATGCAGAATAACAAACGGTTTGGGATGGCGTTTGAAATTTTGTTTTACCCTGTACGGTTGAATAGCAATGTTCCGATCTCTCACTAT
The DNA here is from genome assembly GCA_910589415.1 of Malachius bipustulatus. Classification (NCBI taxonomy): domain Eukaryota; kingdom Metazoa; phylum Arthropoda; class Insecta; order Coleoptera; family Melyridae; genus Malachius; species Malachius bipustulatus. The sequence continues at coordinate 18,182,951 of OU342634.1, forward strand.
TGACTCACCCTGTATATATATATCGTGGGCAGGTGAATTTTGGAAAACTACTTTTTCGTGATCTGGGGGTCATGATCGATGGACATTTGATGAGTTTGGGTGATTTTCGAAAAGTGATGTCGTCCTCAATAGTGTATTTTTTGTTAAAAAATACACTAAAAACTGTGCAAAGTTTGCTTCCAACTTCGATTTTTAAAGAATAAAGGATTAAAATTAGGAATTTTAAAAACAGTGTATTATTCAAATTTTTATTCTATTTTAAAATACGGAATAATACATCGGGGGAATTCTTTTGATTGGTTAATTATTTTCAAAATTCAAAAAAATTGCATAAGAATACTAGGCAATGTTAATCGCATGACATCTTGGAAAAAAATATTTAAAAATTTAAAAATTTTATCATTTCCAAGTCTATTTATATACGAATGTCTCTGTTTTGTACATAAAAATAAAAATTTATTTACTTTTTTCAATTCTAATACCAGAAATTCTAATACAATTATTTTAAATAAACATAATACCACTCATTATGAATTATCTTCTGAATACATATGTGCCAAAATTTATAATCATTTACCAAATAATTACAAAAAATATAATTTAAAAAAATTTTCAAAAGAAATTAAAAATATTTTATTACAAAAATGCTACTATAGCTTAAATGAATATTTGAACAATTCTTTGGATTTATAATTTCATAACTTTATTTCATAATTTCATAATTTTATAACTTTATAACTAATTTTACAATTTATTATTTTCCACAAAAAATACAATAATATGTATTTATAATAAGAAAATAAATGTTATTATTATCATTAAGACTCTTAGGACATACGTTCTTATGAAGTTTTCTTCTTAAAATGGACCCAAAAATCACCTCCTCAAATATTGACATTCAATTACATAACACCCTATCGCCCGTATTCACAAACGATAATTTCCTAAATAATTACGTAATCAATTATCCCCATCTCATTCTATTGCCAAAAAACTGCATATCTCCATCTCACTCATTTAAATAATTACGTAATTATTTAGGAAATTATCGTTTGTGAATACGGGCATATATAAGATGAAGAGTAAAGTGTCTTTTAGGGAATGTAATTCACGTAATTGTTATTTTTCTGTCAGGCTGTCAGGTCCACGGTCCACCACTGTCACAATATCACTGACATTTGTCAAGTTCTCCAGACTATAGAGCACCTGGTAGCGAGCTGACACAGAGCAGGCAATCTCTATTCAATATAGTGACTTTTTAGTTAATTCTTATTCCAGACAGGTGTGGTAGGATTGTTATTTGTTACTACAAGAAAATGTCTAATAGTTATTTATTTTAAACAATCTTTACACCTTTATTTTCTTCTCACAAAACACTATAACTGATATACCACAAACATGAGTTTACCTTTTTATCACTAATCATCAATAAAAAATAAAGTATATTGGATAAACCTGAATCATTTTCCTATGCACGCTTATGGTTTTCTTTATTCAAACCGGGTAAAACAGGTGATACAACTTGGACGCGAGAAAGAATCTGCAATGTAAAAAGAGACGTCCGAGAAAAATGACACTAACCTTCCTACTCTTATACAATAAAAATCTGCCAATATCCAATATCCAGGTAATCTACTCTACTCCAGACCAGACCTGAAAATCAATCCTTTCATTTTTCTGCAAGGCAACTATAATAGCATCGCCATAGTTGTTTAAAATTATATAACTCTATTATCAACGCATAATGCATATAGGTATGCATATTGATATCTTTTTCTACTCTTATTGAATAATATTTCAATTTTGGAACATTTTGGATGAATTATGAAGGTTATTATTCGTAGGTATTAAATTATAGTTCACAATTCCCGGCTCTCGTCCAATCACAGCTCTGGCAATTTATTATTCCCACTCGTGGACCAATCAAAAGCTGTAAATTTAATAAACAGAGAAAAGCTCTGAATAGGAACGATAATAATTGACATTTCTATAAAGAACACACAAGTATCTACCGTCACCCTAGACCCAGAATCCAACCGTGCGCAGTCGGTACTAGCATCAGTTGTTCGAAGCAGTAGTAAAAATAACAAAAAAAAAATAAAACAGAATAGTTGGATGTTTTTTTTATAATGCCACTCGCTAAAGCTCGTTGCATTATTATCATCTCGTGAATAATGGCATCATAATCGCTCATATAATAATATACTATTTCGACCGCTAAGTATAGTAATACCTAATTGTTGTATTTCACGGCTTAATTAATTAATTGTTTCATAAATTATTTTTCTTTGTATTGTTAATAATAGTTGTTTATTTTTATTTAAAATTATAATGGCAATTATTAACGTTATAACCTGATTCCCATAAATATAGTTTTGTAACATAGTTCTTCAAGAAAATAATTATAATGACTTTTTTGATAAATTCTAATAAATTCATTCTGATTCCTTTGATGATACTTTTAATTCACTGCTGTAACAATGGCAAGATATAGGTTTCAGCGGAATACTTATTGATTTCAGTATTCCAGTAGGTACAGAGTCTCTCGTTAAGACAGTTCCCGAGTAGGAATTTTCACTATTTTCCAGACTTTACTTACCGCCATGATCCGAGCATACAGCGACCAGGTCACAGGTTTCATCGCCGGGATCCCTGCAGCATTCGATGACGTCAGATGATGTCGTTTCTGGAGTGACAGGAACATCTGTGGTTTCTCCATCCCCAAATACCCGGACTATCATCTGAAACCCAATTGGAAACATTTAATAACAACTGGAACAATATTAGAGTATACCGAAAGGGGTTTATACAAATACAAAGGAATTTATTTGAATTACTTGACAAATAATATTACAGGAAGGGTAGGTTTATTTTGGTCCCCTATATATTCCAATAACTCCTGGGATGTGAAGGGAATTTTGTAGACGGGCGCGGGTCTACACATCTTGGATGGTATAGATGTTTCACAAAGCGTCCTTTGGCGGTAAGATTACAACGCTCTGGGGGTGACATCGATATTACTACCGGAAGTAAATGATAGGACCTCTATAAATTCTGCTCGAAATCGTCCAATTTAATACGCAAACAGGTCTATTTTGGAATATTTGCTAATACGATATCTGCCTAAGAACACACATATAAAATATGAACTACATATTTTATAGAGTATTGATGGAAAATAAATACTGAAACGCTTATTGTTTCAAATTTATTTCAAACTTTATTTTTCAAACAACACAAATATAACAAATTAAATAATCAATTCTTCTTAAACACCCTGCTCTTTACTCTATTGTACCGGGTGTCCCAACACTAGTGCCCACCCCCTAAATCGAGCCTAATTTTAAAGATAAAAAATTGAAACTTTGAGGATTTGTGTACTTGATATAGGACCACGGAATGGCATAATTAGTTTCATTAAAAAACATTTTTAATATATTTTTAATAATCACCTTTTTCATGAGTCCATACTACGACACTGTCCAGTGCAGGTTCAGTGTGCAGGTTCAGTGTGCCGGCTAGCCCAGCAAGAGCCGTCCTTCTATTTATTTGGGCCTTATTTACTTTGTCATAAAACTTTATGCACCTACCGTTTTCAGATAATATTGATTATATTGTTCAGATTATATTGTCTACCTGTCATTGCTATATAATTATATTTTATTTAATTAAAGCCTTACAATTAGTTTTGTCCACGACTACCGTATAATATGTACCTTATGAATGTGCTTTCTAATGCATAAGCATAGTCATAATTCACGTGAATTATAACCCGTGGATAATAGCCAGTGAATAATCATTATTATTCTTTTATTATGAAGTAACATTCTTCATCATAATAATTAATCTGTTAGGTTAAGCACTCTAGGCTAAAATGAAATTTCATCATAACCTAACTATTAAGTAGGTAGTACCTAGGCCCATGTAATTAATTTATGGTAACCTATAAAAGTAGTTGATGAGATTGGGAAAATTATACGCATGTCACTGTAAACAGCTGATGGTCATGCTGTGTGTTGCCAGATTCACTTGTATTTACCAACAGACGGTTATATGGTGAAGTTTAAAAGAATAATTACTATTACAAGTTTATAAATTAGATATTAAGATTATAAAGTGAGGGGAACATAGTTTAAGTTTAATTATATGAAATTTATATGTAGGGCGAGTAATTCTAAACTATTAATTGTACTAATACTACGGTATAATTTCCGATTTTGGTCTGTTGGTAAATACCAGTGAATCTGGCAACACACAGCATGACCATCAGCTGTTCCGAGGGGCATGCGTATTATTTTCCAAATCTCATCAACCACTTCAATAACAGGATTACCAACTTATAGTTTAATAATTTAGTTAGTTAAAAATTAAAATGGAAATAATTGATAGTGAGGACGAAATACTGTGTACTGCACCGGAGATAACGGAAGCAGCAAAGGTAACTTACCTGAATTTGTTGCCTAAGAAATCCCGAAATCTTTATTTAACTGTGTACAACACCTTTATGAACTGGAAGGCGACCAAGAAAATTCATTCATTCTCATTGTTTAAAATAAATTTTTGGAATCAAAGTAAATAGCAGTCGTGGACAAAGTATAGTATTATACTCGCATATAATGAGCTATTATCCACTCAGGTTAATTATGTCACTCGCTAACGCTCGTGACATAAACTTAACCTTCGTGGATAATAGCCCCCATTATATGCTCGTTTAATAATATACTATTTTCACATTTCTTTCAAGCAATATTGATTTTATTAATCGATTTCTACGTATGTATTGAAAAAAAATCAATTTTTTTTTCGACAATTTACCACCATCTTTCAGTTTTTTATCGCTGGCGCACTAATTTTTTTTTTAATGAAACTAATTATGCCATTCCGTGGTCCTATATCAAGTACACAAATCCTCAAAGTTTCAATTTTTTATCTTTAAAATTAAGCTCGATTTAGGGGGTGGACACTTACTAGTGTTGGGACACCCACTCCAATCCAAACTAACTTTCAATCTGAACTAACTTCCAATCGAAACTAACTGTAGGTACGTACTTCCAGAAATAACAATTAAACGGCAAAAAAGTAAGGAGACTTTTCTCTTCCAAACAACACGAGGTATACATCAAAAATGTCACATTTCTATTAAAATAAGTGGCGTATAAATCATTTTAAATAATGTAACGGAATACCCAGACGTCCGCCAGAGGATTAAAATAAGTTTTTGTTGGGAGTAATCATGTATGTACTTCAATTAGCATAACAACTCTCAAAAATTTCGAGTTATTCTGATCAGCCAGTTTGTAGATATTCAAAAAATACTAAATTTTTCGAAGAACTTTCACACCCTGTATCTAGAAAACTAAAGCTCCGACGACTCATATCTATACAGGGAATTTTCCGTCTATTCTTGCATTTCCTACATGCCCTTTAAGTTTCAAGAAAATTACTCTTTATAGTAGTCGCTGGATTGTTCCTACCTGTGATGGTAACATGCGCAGAGAAACTTTCAGCTTTTATAAAATAAGGAAGCTCTGCCAGTCGTGGGCTCTTAGTCTATTAGGTATCTAATTTTGAAAATTGTTTGAAAAGCCTCACTTTATATGCCACAATTAGATAAACAACGCATTAAATATACCTGTTAATATAATGTTAATTGGTAATTAGAGACTTTACGAAGCTTCTCGTCTTCATAAATGAAATTATAAATGATTGCCATGAAGAGAATTCTGAAAACATTTTACCGGTTTAGTTTTTGTATCTAAGGTTATTTCTATCTAAGGTATAATAAGATTATACCTAATAACTTTGTCATGTTAAGGGGCATTGCGCGTTGATGAATAAATAAGGAACAAACTTGTGCTATTATACACGTAGCTCGTCAATTTCGACATTATCCGCAAAGTTTAAAATGTATTCCGCGATCAGAACTGTCAAAGAGGTTTTATCTCCTTCAAATTAGGCATTCCGTTTAATTGGTCGGGTCGTTATTACGGCTTCCTGTAGGTAATAATTCGTTTTCTACCACGGCGATACAGCAGAGAGATGTTCGATTATCACCCTCTAATTACATAACTTTCCTTTGAAATGGAAGCTTTAATCATTATGGTCACGTTAGGATCTAAGAGCTGGTAGAGGAGTTATTGGACCGAATTTATGCACCGTGCCTTATAATCATTATCTCATAATTTTGTTACTGAGATATCGTTTTAATGGGGATCGGGGACAATTATTTTATCCTCTTGGTGATTATGCCGCGCTAATGAAGTTGCAATAATTAGCTTTGCTTAAATTTCTAAACATCTTATCACCCTTCAAAGAATTTATATAGAATCTTTTAAGAGAAAATTAAATTTTACTGGCTTATTTCACTTTAAAATAAAACTTAGTATATCAAATAAAATTAAGCCTTAAATATAGAATACACAAGGTCTTAGCGATGAAGATCAGTCCAAGAAGTCGGGTGATAGTTTATAAAGAGTTTACATATCTGGCTGGGGCCTGACTTTCCATTGAATTTTGTAGAATGACTACCAGAAACAAAATGAATACAGAGTGAAGATGAATGATAAAGTGTAAGTAAATCTGAGGTTATGATTATGATAGAACATGTCAAAATTCGAGCAGTGGATTTGAAACACTGCCATTCTAGAGTCGAAACAAACAGTTCCAGTTGGTTACTGTCTCTAATATAGGAGCAAAGATTGTTTATTGTTGTTTTACTTTTTAACAATTGAATCTTGTAAAATTATGAAAATGGACAATAATGGAGGGGGGGGCTTCGCCTGAGCCTGCTACCATAAACCTCAGAGGGTAACCAGCAAATATTATGTTTTACAGATGTGTTTACCATAATATTTTTTTCCAATATACTTTCAATACAAGTCGATGTACCTAATATTGGGTTCAGACATTTTTATCTAACGATTCCATGAACTTCCTCCTAAACAGAGTTGGGCAGGGCTTGGGAGCTTTAACTTTTTGAAATAAAATCAACTGCGTCTGTTTTTTCGTAAAATTAACTTTAAGAAACGAATGATCAGCTTTAATTATAATGAGATTTTGGCATGAGAAGATATGGCATATTATAATAAATACAAAGTGCCAGTATTCTTATCTTTGTTTATTTGCACATTATATATTTTTTTTATATAAAGCCTCTTTTGAAAAACATGTTTATTTATAGCTGGATATGTACAACAAAAGATTCGGAAGTTATATGTATAAAAGAATTATTTATATACATTCCTCTTATTAAATGATATTGCTTTTATGTTTTCTTTTTGTCCTAATTGTTCGTTCGCTTGAGATACAAACCAAAGCTTTGATTCGTCGTTCTTTCTTCAAGTTATTCCAAGATCTTAATTATATTTAGAGTAAATACAATATGGCCATTCACGAAAATGTATAGGTACCGATTAGACGTATCCCGAAAACGTTATTTGTTACAAAAATTCACCCGGAAATGACTGCTATCTTTGTTTTTTAAATTGAGGACCCTGTATTAATGGTCACCCATAACAGAAGTTTCCAAGGCATACTATACAGAGTGAGTCAATGTTTTGTAGACATCAAGTTCGGCGCAAGCTGAACCCACTGTGTTATTAATTTTTATAAATTATTTGGTAGCATGACTTCACCAGTTTATGTGTGTGTATGTCGAATGTTTTGGCTACGGAAACTACGTCCATCCGCCTATTTCCCAATAATTTATGATACTTTTAATTTGAGACAGTATTCTACACCACTTTAATTGTATACCAATTTCTTTCTATGGTTTACTTTCTACTTATATGCTTAAATGTCCAGATTGCTGTTTTTTATATGTCTGACCAGTCTTTTTAATTCATCTGCGTTGGGGGTTCTTAGAATTTGTGTGAGGTTGAAAGGTAGGGTAATAGTGTTATTGTCATTGTAATATATGTCTTTCGTGTATCTATCTGTTTCGTTAGAGTTCAGACTGCAATTAAGAATCATATGTTCCGCGTCCCCCATTTCTCCACAACGGCAATTTGGGGAGTCTGACAATCCTATTTTGTTTAAGTGTTGGGGTACCCGTCCATGGTTACATCTCAGTCTAGTTACCGTAGTTATTTCTGTTCTGTTCAAATTCATATTTTTGAACCAGGGATTTCTGAGAGGAGTTTCTTGTATATTTTTAATATAGAATAATCCTTTTGTGCTGTTGGTGTATTCTGTCGACCATATACTACTTACCCTATCTCTCATGCGAACCATTATGTCTTGCCAAGGGTATTTATACTCTGCTAGCGTTCCTTTTCGTATGGATTCTTTTGCCATTTTGTCTACTATTTCGTTGTTTTTTACTCCACAGTGCGCGTTGACCCACACTAAGGAGACTTTTTTACCCTCGTTTCTGGCTTTATTTAATTCTATTAGGATTCTATTTACGATATAGTTGTGGTGTCTCCCGCTCGTCATTCTTTGTATACTCTGTAATGCGCTCTTGCTATCAGATATTATCATAAAATTTTGTTGTTGACATGTGTTTGCATAATTCAAAGCTTCCAACATTGCGATTAGCTCCGCAGTAAAAATGGACATAAATTCTCTTAGTTTGATGAGTTTTTTGTAACCATTTTCTTGAACATATATAGCGCACGCCGTACCCTCCTTATTTTTAGATCCGTCCGTATATATACAATATGCATTGTTTCTATTTCTCATTTCCTCCAAATCGTGCTCAATCATTTTATTTCGTATCTGTTCCGGGTAATTTTCATAGCTATTGATATACTTTACTCCAGAACTGGCATAGCTTTCTCTGCTCAACGCTAACGGAACTGTGCTGGTTTGTATGGCATCTCTAAATTCTACCAGTTCCCCATATACCTCAGTCAATAGTGGGGACTTTTTCTTCTGCCAATAGTTTTGTGTCAGGTCTGCAATGTATAGTCGATGTAATTTGTCTATTAAAGTACTGTTGTGACTGAATAACTTTAGTACAAATCGATTTGTGAGATTTCTCCTTCTGTATTTGAGAGGCATTTCTCCTATCTCGCTCATCATATTTGTTATCGGGGTAGATCTTAAGGTCCCGAGTATTAGTCTAATACATTTATTTTGAGCTGTATTGACTTTATTTAGATGCGTTTTGGCCGCTTGATCATATAGAATGGATCCGTAATCCGCTATGGCTCTAATGTATGTTCGATAGATCAATAATGCTGTTGCTGGATCTGTTCCCCATTTAGTGTGGCATGTAGCTCTTAAAATATTGGTTGACTTTTCCAATTTGGCTGAAAGTCGTTCCAGATGATTTTTCCACAACAATTTTCTATCTAATGTTATTCCTAAATATGTTATATTGGATTCTATCGCGAATTCTATGTCATCCAAATTTATTCTCTCCGGACTGCTTTGGTGTTTTCTCGAAAATATGCATACTTTTGATTTTTTTTCAGATATCTGGAGACCTAGGTCAGATAACCAGCCTCTCAAGCCGGCTACCTCCGTATTCATTTTGTTGATTCCGTCTTCTAATCTGCAATTCTTTGCATACATGCATATATCATCCGCAAATTGTAGTACCTCTATACCATCAACATATGAGTCTATCTCGTGAGTATAAACCAGATACAGTATCGGGCTAATGATGCTACCCTGTGGTAATCCAATATTGACCACTCTGGGTCCGATTATTTCTCCATTGATTTTCAAGAAAACTTCTCTGTCCTGATAGAGGCTTGTTATTCTATTTGAGAACTCTGGAGGGATTCCAATCGTTGTCATCTTATTGTGAAGTATTTTTAGATTTACATTATCATAGGCCCCCTCAACGTCAACAAATAGAGCAACCAGATTGTTAGTGTTTGAAAAGGATTCATAGATATCGCAGACTAAATGCGCTACATTTTCCATTGTAGACCTATTCTTTCTAAATCCATATTGGGTATCGGATAGTTTTTTATTTATTTCCAGCCACTTTTCCAGTCTATTTTTTATCATTCGCTCAAAAGTTTTCAACACACATGATGCCAGACCAATTCCTCTATAGGAGGAAGCTAGGTTTGGGTCTTTGTTTGGTTTTGCTATAGGTATAATAAGGTATTTTTTCCAGTCTTTTGGAATTTCCCCTTTTTGCCATATTTGGTTTAATATGTTCAGTAATTTGCCCTTGGCCGTGTATCCTAGATTATATAACATGGGATAATGTATATTATCCAGACCTGGAGAGCTATTTACTCTGTTTTGCAAACTTATTTCCAATTCCTTTCGTGAGAAATTTTCTAGCAATTCATGTGCCGTACTACTAACTTCAGCGTTTTGGTGATTGATTTTCAAATTCTCCGGGACCCAACATGGAGCAAGTTTGTAAAAAAATTAATTTTGTAACAGTTCCTGGTTTGGTGTTGACCTTGAAGGAGCATATGTGCTTTTAATTCTTTTCACCTTTGTCCATATTTCTTTTATAGGCGTGTTTCTATTTAATGAATTACAGTACTCCCTCCAGCATTCTCTTTTGCTTTCTAGAATTACCCTCTTTGCAAGGGCCATATTTCTTTTGTACTTGATGAAGTTTTGAAGATTTGGAGTTCTTTTGTAATCCTTCATTGATTTCCTTTGATTCTCAATAGCGGTTTTGCAATTTTCGTTCCACCAAGGTTTGCGGAACTTCGGATTGGTAGCCTGGGACCTCCGAGGGATAGACTTGTTGGATGCTTCGTTTAGGTACTCGACAAATGTAACATAGTCCCAATCCTCTTCCTGGTTTGAAGTTATAAGTTTACAAAGTTCCGTAGAGAAAAGTTTCCAATCTGCTTTGCTGAGATTCCATTTCCTATAATCTTTATCTTCATAGTCCGAGCAATTGATTGAACTATTAACTTTAACTACAAAGTGATTTGAGCCTAGTGTTTCGTCAAGAACTGTCCAGTTTAACGTCGGAGAAATACTGGGTGATACTAATGTTAGGTCTATAGCTGATTTTGTTCTACTTAATGGATTTAATAGAAGCGTTGGGGAGCCATCATTTAGGAAAATTATGTTTTCATCTTCCATAGCTGACAGTAAATTATTTCCTTGGTAGTCTGACTCTGTACATCCCCAGGTTTGGTGGTGGGCGTTAAAATCTCCCCCTAGTATAAAAGGTCTCTTCAATGATCTGAAAAAGTTTCCCCATTGATTGGATGATATTCTAGTGTTTGGGGGAACGTATATTGAGTATATATTCACAACTTTATTTACACCAACTATTTTCGCACCTGTACACATTGTATTTTCCAGTTTATAGAAATTATTTATTGGATAAAAAGGAATTTTTTGATTAATCAGAATAGCAGCTCCGGCGTAGCCGTCGTTTCTATCTGCCCTAATTATATTGAAACCGTTTAATTTGAAATTATAGTGTGGTTTTAGCCAAGTTTCACTTAAGATCGCTATATTAATATTTTCTTCATTCACAAATTTTTCTAGATATCCCTTGTTTTTTACTATTGACCTACAATTCCATTGCATAATGTTTATATTGAATGTTGTGGACTGTTTAGAATCTCGTGTAGCTTTGTCCCTATCAATTGGTTTATTTGATCTGTGTTTAGTATTTTTTTTTCCAGTTTATATAGTATTTCTACTAAAAATGTTGTTAGTGTTTGAGTTATAACTTGTTTTTCTCGAGGTTGTATCGCTGTATAGTTAGGGTGGTAAGGATTTATTATTGGAGTTGTTGATACGTAAGGGGTCTGGAGTATTTGTTTGTGCAGTTGTAGGACTGGATCTGGGTCTTTGTTAGTGTCCATCTTTTTCCGTTTTGTTGGTCCTGTCTCAGGTGGGAGAAATGTATGGGGGCTCGTGAATTTGTTTTTTGAAATAGTTTTTGGTGATTTCGTCTCTTGTGAGACAGTCGCGTATGACACCTTATATTTATTCCTTGCATCATTGTAAGACAAGTTCTCTGTGCCCATTATATGTTTGATTTGTTTTTGTTTAGCGAACTCTGGACAATTTTTTCTGTCTGTTGCGGAGTGGTCTCCCTCACACAGTATGCAGTGGAAGGTTCCACTCTTATTACAGTCTTTATTTGCGTGTTCCCCACCACAGTTGCTGCATCTTTCCTTGCCCTTGCACGTAGTGCTCAGATGTCCATATCTCAGACATTTAAGACATTGTCTAACTTTTTGTATATAAGGTTCCACCTCGAATATTATCTTCTCTATTGATACTTTTTTTGGTAGTATATTACCCCTAAAGGACACCATTATTGTCTGTGTGGGTCCATATTTGATATTATCCCCCTCAACTATCCTTCGGTTCATTCTTCGTACATATGTTACCTTAAATTTTTGGTACCCCAAAGGACTTATTAATTGTTCAAGTTCGGTCTCCGTCAATTCTATATCTATATGACGTATGATACCCGTTCTGGCTGTTAAGTATTGCGGTATAAACGGTAAGTAATCGTTTCTTTTTAAACTCTCAGATTCTACCAGAAGATTAGCACTTTTTGACGAGTTTAGTTCTATTTTTATGAGATTTATCCCTACACTTGTTATGTTTAAAATATTTTCCTGAATATCCGGCACTAATCTATTAATTAATCTAGCCGTGCATATATAATTTGCTCTTCCTATATTTTTACCGTTAATTCCTTTAACATAAACAAAGAATGGACCTACCATATGATTTTCATACTTGTTAATCGGCCTTGAGATAAGTTTATCATCAGATTTTTTATCTGACGGACTTATTGAAGGCGAACCATTTATATTAATCAGATCGACATCATTTTCAACTCTATTATTACCCGTTACTGAAGTTTGACCAATAGATTTATATCCGCTTTCATTATTGTATTTAATACTAGATTTCTCACTTACCCTACCTAACTCTTCCAAAAAGTTTCTTACTTGTGGTTCCTGAACCCTGTATCTATCGTTGTAACTCGTCTCCGTTTCCATTCTCTGTTCCGTATTTTCATCTAATAAATTTGTCCAGTTTTCCTGCAACGTTTTGCCCCTATCAGGGGGCTCACTATCTTTGCTCATTTAAGTATGAGATTTAAGTAATCAGATTTCACTTTATTTGCTCTTCACTACTTGCCAATTTTCAGCCACTCGATTTTATATGCGTAGCGTTCGACCGACCGGTGAGAACTGCACCAGTTTATAGAAGACCTGTTTTCAAGCAATAAAAATTTTCATAAACATAATGTCCGCAAAAAAAATTTAAAAAAGATATAGAGTGTTGAAAAAATTCTTTTTCTTAGCTTTCCCCGCATAGCTTGGGCATTTCTCAATAGTTTAATTTTACACCAAGAGGTTATTTATTACAATTTAGAGCACACAAAAAGAAGAAAAACGCGAGTGAAAAAATTCATCAGTGGCGTATATTATACAGGGTATATGATCCCTATTCGCTCAGCAACTTTTAGCGCATGGACTTACAAGACCTTACTTATCACTTATCAGCGGTGGATTCCCTGGAGATTTCTTTCAAAAAATGGTATAAGTACCTACGTATGAATATTCAAAATTCTTCATAGTTTTTAAGTAACTTGAGTCTAAACTAAAATACTGCATAAATTAGAGACTCTTTTCTATATGAATTCGTTATCTTTGGATATAAGATAACAAATAAAAAATATGATTTTGTATAGCTAAAAATAAGTTATAAAAAAGTTTAGACTCAAATTATTTGAAAACTACTGGGAATTTCGAATATTTCTAAGTAGGTACACCTTTTTTATAAGAAATCTTCAGAGAATCCAACGCTGATGATAAGTAAGATTTTGTAAGTACATGGGCGTAGAAGTTGTTTAGCGAAAAAGAAGTCATATACCCTGTATCTACGCCACTGATGAATTTTTTCATGAATTATAATAAATAACCTCTTGGTATAAAATTAAAATATTGAGAAATGCTCAACTTATGCTGCGAAAACTGAAAAAAACACCCTGTATCGTTTTTTCGGAAATGCGTTTACGAGAACTTTTATTCCTTAAAGCAGATCTTCCATAAACTGGTGAAGTCCTCCTATAAAAAGCTTAGTCACACTGTATTTTAATTAGTCCTATTTAATTAAAATCAACACTCGTTTGGGACATAGATTGTTAGAAAACGCCAACGCCAATTACTAAAGGATTCGGATCAAGGTATTTCCATACTTGAGAAAAAAGATACAAAGAAAGTAAATCAATAATTTAAAAATAAAATAAAAATATGTTAGATATTGCAAAAAATGTAAAAAAAGTCAATGTAGGCTGATGATTATGAAATTGATGACATGCATGCATAATTTTCAAGTCTGAGCAACTTTTGTAAATAAAATTTTTCGATATTTCGTTCAGAAGAAGTGCTCCACCTACACAGAAAACAAAAAAATACACTAAAAGAAGGCTCCTGTCAAGGGGGCCTGGGACACTGCATAAATTTTTTTCAATTTTTTTAAGGCTAATTGCAAATTTTTCATCTTCCTGTATAATAATTTGAACTGCACAATTAAATAAAACAACTTAAGCCTTTTTCCGATATCTTGAACCGCTTTCAATATGAGCTGTTTTATTGAAAATTGAAAATGGCCATTTTCATATGTTTATATCTAATATTTTTATTTTATTATGTTATTTGATGTATTTTTTTATTATTTATACCTAACTCATAAATTAGTCGTTACACACCACAACTATAAAAACGATTCTTATTGATATTTTTTAGAGAAATGAAAATGTGATAATATACAGGAGGTGGCCATTAAAAAAAACCTTCTTGCGCATCAATCGCAGAAATAGTGTATTTTTATGCGATTCAATAATAAATATTTTCTTCCTATTTTTGTTTTTTATAATGAATATAATGAAAAAATAATCCGATTTTTTTTTGGGGAAAACTCCACCTACCTACCAAAAAAAAAGAATGATACTCTCGTGGTTTCGAACCCGCACCAACATTTTACTAAGAAAGGAAGTAATGAACTGATCCACGATGCGTTTCAAATTTGTAGTGATGATGGGGTAGATAATTATAAGTAATACGTCAGGTACCTACACCTACTCATTTCATTTTTTAAACTGGTCATATCTTAGTTATTAAAAGACCAATTTGAATACTTTTTTCACCTGCATGTAGGTGATTTAATTGTCGTTGCGATTGCTCTTCTAATTTTCAGAACCATTCATAATTGAATGTGAAAAAAAATAAAAAAGAAATTGCGAACCATTTCATCAATTTAATAATTTTATATAAGTGTAAGCTAATTTTGCACAAGCGAAAAACTGTTTTATATTTCGTTTAAAGTGCTACATTAATCGAGGCGAATTGAAGCTAAGACATCAAATTATATGTTAAAGAAAAAAAAATGGAAAATTTCGGTTCAACTTCTTCAAAAATGGACTCAAAAACGGTTATAGAAATTTACACATTTTTACCCTTTTCCTATACACACGACACTGGCTTATTAATGGAAAATATGCTAATTTTATTGCATTAACTTAAATTTCCAATAATTTTCTTCAAATCCTGTTAATTTGATTTCAAAGTTTTTTTTGCCATCTTGCTCATACGGGGGCTCAAAAAATTGGAAATTTTCCAAAAATTCAAATGGCTGCCATTTTGAAACGGCTCGGCCGATTTTGCTCAAGTGCAATACCAGACCACTCCTTGTGGATATCTTACTCCCATCTTACAAAAATTTCAGCCTCCTAGATTCAAAACTGCGACCTGAAATGAGATGACAAAAACCGGATATGTGGAACTTTGAAGGGACACCCTGTAGAAGTGATGGGACTTTTTTAAATTTTTTCAACGAAAATCTAACGTCATTCCAAAGATTTACAAGAATCCAAAATTTCGTTGACTAATCTCGAAAGATAAAGCTACAGGAGCGTTTTGAAAATCGAAATTTCGCGATTTTGGAGAAATATATATATAAATATATAAAATATTGATAATTATGTTGGGATAGCAGCCAATTAAACACGCAGGTTTTCTCTTTTTTCTTTTTAATCAACCCAAGCTTTCGAGCTTTTCTTTAGCTCTTCGTCAGGGGTAAGAAATTGAGTAAAAATTGAAGATGTTTGTTAATCATTTTCATGGACAAGTGTAGAGGATAAAAACATATAAATATGAACTAATAAACCAAATAAAAATTAAATAACATAAGAAAGTTAATTCCAAAAAAGGTTTAAAATAATTTAGAAGTTTTTTACATTTTTTTATGAACAATTTTTATTGAAATTTTTGAAAGATATATATATATATATATAAAAATATTAGATTTGTTTTGGCTGTAGGTAATTATAAAATATTGATAATTATGCTGGGATAGCAGCCAATTAAACACGCAGGTTTTCTCTTTTTTCTTTTTAATCAACCCAAGCTTTCGAGCTTTTCTTTAGCTCTTCGTCAGGGGTACTGAAAAGATTAACAATAAATAATTGTAAGTATACATGAAAAATTAGGAACTAAAAATTACATAATACTTACAGAAATTGAGTAAAAATTGAAGATGTTTGTTAATCATATTCATCATTTTCATGGACAAGTGTATAGAGGATAAAAACATACAAATATGAACTAATAAACCAAATAAAAATTAAATAACATAAGAAAGTTAATTCCAAAAAAGGTTTAAAATAATTTAGAAGCTTTTTACATTTTTTTATGAATAATTTTTATTTAAATTTTTGAAAGATGTCAATTTGATCATTTTTGATTTCATTGTAAGGAAGGAAGTAGGTAATTAATTTATTGTTTAGGAAAGTGAAGTTATTGTAACACACAAAAACCTAGATATTTACTGAAAAATAATCGAAAAAATATTTAACAGAGTAAAAATAATTTTTGAAAGACACTAAATATTTGGAAATGATTTATTCTTATTTTTATCTATTTCTAATAAAAGACTATAAATATTACTTAAGTTGTCTATGTCTTTCTTAGAATTTATCAAATTTGGTCTTTGTGAAATCCTAACCATTTCCAAAAATGTGCGTTTAAAAGTTTTAGATTCTGAAGTTAACACTTTTAAACGCACATTTTTGGAAATGGTTAGGATTTCACAAAGACCAAATTTGATAAATTCTAAGAAAGACATAGACAACTTAAGTAATATTTATAGTCTTTTATTAGAAATAGATAAAAATAAGAATAAATAATTTCCAAATTTAGTGTCTTTCAAAAATTATTTTTACTCTGTTAAATATTTTTTCGATTATTTTTCAGTAAATATCTAGGTATTTGTGTGTTACAATAACTTCACTTTCCTAAACAATAAATTAATTACCTACTTCCTTCCTTACAATGAAATCAAAAATGATCAAATTGACATCTTTCAAAAATTTAAATAAAAATTATTCATAAAAAAATGTAAAAAGCTTCTAAATTATTTTAAACCTTTTTTGGAATTAACTTTCTTATGTTATTTAATTTTTATTTGGTTTATTAGTTCATATTTGTATGTTTTTATCCTCTACACTTATCCATGAAAATGGTTAACAAACATCTTCAATTTTTACTCAATTTCTGTAAGTATTATGTAATTTTTAGTTCCTAATTTTTCATGTATACTTACAATTTTTTATTGTTAATCTTTTCAGTACCCCTGACGAAGAGGGGTACCGAAAAGCTCGAAAGCTTGGGTTGATTAAAAAGAAAAAAAAGAGAAAACCTGCGTGTTTAATTGGCTGCTATCCCAACATAATTATCAATATTTTATAAATATATATATATATATATATATATATATATATATATATATATATATATATATATATATATATATATATATATCGTGGGCAGGTGAATTTTGGAAAACCACTTTTTCGTAATCTGGGGGTCATGATCGGTGGACATTTGATGAGTTTAATTGGGTGATTTTCGAAAAGTGATGTCGTCCTCAATAGTGTATTTTTTTGTTAAAAAATACACTAAAAGATGAATGATAGTAGCTATTTCCGATATAACCAGAAGTGCCAGAAATCAGAAATCTAAAAATATTTTAGAAGACCAAAACAAATTCCTGCAAATTTTTGTAATCTAATTCGAATACGTTTTCGGGATACGTCCAAACAAAGGTTACCCTTTCATGAATGACCCTGTATTAAGGTATGCAGAGTGTAATTCTCTGTAGATATCATAAAATTTTGCAGCATAAATGATGATAAATGATTAATTGTATATCTGCTCAAGTTTTTTTTTTGTTGACATTGCTAATTTTATCAAAAACGGCAGAACCGATTGAACTGATATTCAATTATTGATATGCATCTAAAGCACTTTTTTATCACAAGAAGTTTTACATTTAACATTTTAGGTATTATAAAACACTTAATTAGGGGAGTCAATATTTACAGGAGCCGATATTTACATGCGGGAACTCCGTATGTTCGGAAAATCAAAAGAAACCGTGTATCAACAGACCTCACAAATATTGAACCTTCGTGATTGCTGGGTACCTATTACCAGGTAATAAATCTAAAGTAGTTTAATTTAATTAAATCTAAGTGTTTTGGGAAGGCTACTAATGTAGAACTTTTCAAGACATGAAAAATTCAAGACCTAAAATTGGCTCTACACTCTAACAAGGAACTTTGAGATTCTGCTTTGTAATCAATGATAGGGGAAAACCGTTTTAACTTTACCACGCGCTCCCAATGTTAGATATTTTTTACTAACAAAATCGGCGCAAGAAGTGCACGTAATACGTACCTTATACTTAACCATATCAATCTTCAGTAACTCGAACAAAAGCTAATAAAACATCCCAAGAGATCATTTTTATTGTGTGAATGGACGATTGTATAAATCTATAAATACCGTTGACTGTTATAACGGTAGCGTCATCTATGAAGAGAGAGGATAAAGAAACTGCCAATTACAGATTGTACGTTTTACGATTTCAATTGTTTCGCGGAATCCGGTGAAAATGCTTTTCCATTGGTTGCAGAACATCCTAGACAGTGAGAAACAGTACATAGTTATAGTTGTACTTTTTCTATAGCTGCCTAGATACTTCAAGTTCTCTTGAGATTTACGAGAGTCAATTTATGACGTCTTCGCAATAATTTTATCTGTCCAGAAAAGGAATAAGTTGAGACGGAAAAAAGAAGATTCCTAGAACTGAGAAGAATCGAGCTTTGCACAATGATAGAATGTTATATACAGGGTGTAAATGATTTAGTGCAAAAAATTTTTGGGGATGTTTCCTTGTTGAAAATTGAGCAGGCTTGTCAAATGAAAATGAAATCATTGGCCCCTCCCCTGTTGAGATACAACCCTTGCCCTTGAAGGGAAATCAAAAAATAATTTTTAATTTTTTTTCATACAGTCGTATCGGAATTTTGAAATGTATTTTTGGTAGGTAGTCTGATTTATTCTAAATTAAAAAGGTGTCTTGTAATTTTTTTGTAAAAGTTAAAAAAAATTCTCGAAAATCGATAAGTTTACGGAAAAATTCTGAGATAGGTATGTACCTTTTTTATTAGCAATAAATCAGATTATCCAAAATGCTTTTCAAAATTGACGTACAGCTGTAAGAAAAAAAGTAACGTGCGAAATACGTTCTAGAGGTAACCTTTTCTACCCCCAAAATCAGTAGTAGGAAAAACTGGAAAATGAACGAATTGTTCACTGAGTGTATTCTCAGTAGCAGATACACATACCTACATAGGTAAATTTAATTTCTGTAATTTGAACCTGCTAAATTTTCAATAAGCAGTCACCCCGTATATTTTTTGCACTATAAATAAGTATATTTAAGTATACAGGGTGGAAACTTGTAAGTGAGTCATAGGAATTTAACATACAAATTCCGTTTTATGCAAGTAATATCTCCAGGCTTATCTTTATAATAGGTAAAATGTTATTGAAATAACTTCTGGCAATTTAGGTATTTAATTAATTACATTTGATCATACATAGGTAGACACATACCCAATAATAACAACAGCCCACAATGTCAATAAAAATCGGCAAATGATTGCAAAATTTGAAAATGATTTAGAATTTTTTTGGATTTTTCTTTTGGATATTTCTACGTTATTACTGAAGAGTTTTAACTGAAAATGGGCTCTTAAATAGAAATCGTAATTGGCAAAAATTATTTCCCCTAAAATTTTTCTCTAAATCTAAACATGAAGATATTGTTTGCACCAAACTGAATTTACATATTGAAATCCTATGGCCCACGTACAAGTTACCACCCCGTACCTATGTATTGGAGCACAAAAATTGGAAAAAGTCGATTTCATGTCATCCAAATTTGGTAGCTTAGAGTATCACAATAATTATAATTGCCACTAAAAGAATTTCGAGATAAAAAAAATTCTGAAAACTGAAAATTCAGATACATTTTTCAGGATAATACTATGAAAATTATCTACCTACTTCAAGCAGAGGTATCAATTATTTACCTTCAAGAGGTAAATGCGTTCAAAATTCATAGTTATGCACACTGATTAACTATAATAGATGCGCTGTTGTGAAATAGGTATATAATTATTTGCAAACTTATCAGAAGCAGTTACTTAAACGAAGAGTTTCAGTTTAATTCTGATAATCACTGCTGTAGGTATTGTAAGAACTTCCTGAACTCAGAATTTCCTGGAGAACCTTTCTTCATATAAAGCAGGGAAATAATCACCACATAACACTCGCATTAGTAAGTACCATCTGATTATACAGAATTATACATGATTATACTCATGGGTATTAGATTATTTATACTTTGATTATTGCAAAACAAATACAAAAGCATAAAGTAGTTTGTTACGGTTGCATCAAAATGGGAGATAATTATGTACACTTCCTAAGGAAAGGGCAATTTCAAAGTGGGTGTTTCTATTAAAAATTCGATTTTAAAGAAACAAAGAAATAAAATTTTTTTGAATATTTACAAGAACATACCAAGACAACCCAATGAAATTTTAATTTGGCTGAATTTTATTTCGATAAAATTTATTAAACTACCGTTTTGAGAGATGACGAATCCAGTTGCGTGCGGAGGGTATTTCTCAAAAAATCCTCCTCTGAACATTTTTGGGTTCCTTCCTTAATAGCCACGCTTAGAAGACCTTCTGTCATACCACTTACAGGCTCCGGTCCGCAAAATTTTTTGGACTACGATCTGGAGCATTTTTTTTTTGTCCACCGCCTTGATACATTCCTGGATCAGCGAGGGGCTAGTCCAGCGACTTCGTATCAGCCTGACAATCGGTGCATATATGGATTGTCTGCTCTTAGCCCAGTCGGTTTAGTCATACAAAGAAGTATTTACCGTGCAAAAACCACCGACAGATATTTTATTGCTCTAACCTTTGAAGTGGGGGGGGGGGCACCGGTAGTCACTAATTTAGTCACACTAAATTCAAAATCGTCAATTCCACCCCGGCGTTAGCCGCAATGTTGAATTTGACGAGGAATAGTTTTTGCTCAATATCACGGCCATTTTAACGGGGTGGAATTGCGAAGCGATTTTGAATTTAGACTACCAGTGCCCCCCCCCCCCCCCCGCGCTCAATATTAGAGCAATAAAGTTTCTGTCGCTAGTTTTTCCACGGTCATATTTATGCTTATCCGACTTGGCTCTCTGTCTGGTTATGCAACCACAGCGCACAGATTACGTTTCTTTGTACTGCAGTCCCATTTGGATAAAAGGGGAGGCCATAGCGGCCCACTTAAAAATGCGAGATTCGGGATTATAGAAAGGCGGAGGATACAAGGGACATACAGAGATAGCCAAGGTCGCTGAGATGGAGATACCAATCTCAAACCTTAAGACACACGTATCCACCAAAGCAACAAAGGGGAACATTTATGTTTCTGTTCCAAATTTCCGAAATGTTTACGAATGTTCCTAGTACGTTGCTCCAATGTTCCGTGATGTTGCTAGTAGAAGTTGTTGCTTGTTGTATGTTGCCATTTGTTTGCACGCAATATTTTGCACTTGTTTCTCGAAGTTCCTAAAATTTGGAACAAGAAGCAACAAATGGAAACAAAATGTTCCTGTGTGTTGCTTTGGTGGAGAGGCACCTTTATGGCTACCTCAAAAACAAGGAACAACAGAGAAAATAGGAAATTTACCCTGCAAATTCCGAAAAGGAACAATGGGAAAAAAGAGAGGTAGGCTTTTAACCGGGAGGACTAGCTTGTTTCACAGACGGCTCCAGGAACAAAAATGGCTACATAGGAGCGGGGCTCTACCTGACTGGACGGAAACTGGGAAGATCCTTTCCTCTTGGGTCTACCGCAACCATCTTCCAGGCGGAGATTTATGCTATCCTGCAAGCAGTTAGATTGGAGCAGATAACAGAAGCCAAGGAACGGACGATATACATATGCACGGATAGTCGGGCCGCCGCGAAAGCGCTGGGCACACACGGAACCAGCTTCCCACTGGTCCAGGAGTGTGCCGAGGCGCTTAACAGACTGGCGGACAGAAAATCAGTGCATCTCGTATGGGTTCCTGCACACTCAGGTGTACCAGGCAACGAGCTAGCAGACCACTATGCGAAGCTCGGGACCAGGGAAACCTTTTGTGGACCAGAGCCTGTACTGGGTCTGACCAAAAATCTTCTCAAAGAATCTATAAAAGAATGGACTCGCAAGGGTTTGGAGAATCACTGGGAAACAGCACCAGGCTGCAGACAGGCCAGGCTGTTTCTGGCCGGTCCGATCGGAAACAGATGGACCAGCATGTCCAGATTGAACCGGAAAGAACTCAGACTACTAGTAGGGGTTCTCACCGGTCACAGCAGTCTGAACAGACACCTACAAGTTATGGGGATCACTCGAGACCCGGTCTGTCCTAAATGCGGAATGGATGACGAGGACTCCTACCATTATATAGGCGTATGCGAAGTATATAACAGCTACAGGCTCAACATTGTTGGGTCTGAGGAGCTACAAGAGAAAGAAATGAAACTTCTCTCATACAACAATAACCTTCTGGCCTTTATTAAAAGGTCGGGGCGGTTGGAGTAGGAGTTTCACCATGGTTCGGGTAAGGTGAAAAGGGCCCTCTCGGTGGCCTAGTCGCTTGGGGTGCACCACCCCAACCCACCATACTACTACTACATCCGTATCGAAGATTCTAAGCCCAGGGTTCTCGGAGTGTTTTTCTTCCCTTATCATTGAATTTAGAGCATTTCTGTGGATCTGTGCTTGCGATAAACAAGTTGGCCCTGATGAAACGGAAACTATCGCAGTGTGCGTTTTTACCTGTCCAGTAAATATTTGAAACTGATAGACCTGAATAACTGAGCTAGCCCGATGTAGTCCTCTTTCCCTTGTTGGTTTATAAAGATCACATTTAGATGTACCTTACTAGGCACATTCTAAATGGGAATGATGGGAATGGGAATGGATGGGAAGACTAACAGTCTTCCCATCCAGCTGAGAAATAAATTAAGCAATAGTAAACCTTATCAGGTTCTAGATATTTCTCGCTATAAGTTGAATTAAAATTAAAAGTGGGCTTCTGTCTACAATATGAATACATGATAATTGAATAGGTACAACTTGAAATGAATCTAAAAATTCTCAAAAAAAAAATACAATAAAGCCAATATTCGAGTTGGTAGGGTGGTTCCGTAGCAATCTTAAATTACTATATATTTTTTAGGGTTGAAAATTTCGCGCTCAGCGGTTTTATAGGATTTATACTCTGGAATGTAATCTGATGGTTGTCGTAATAAAGAAACCTAATCACGCCTCTAATTTATTTTAAATCAGTTTTTTCATTATTTCCCATTAAGCCTGGAGATGTGGGATTATTCAACCAAGCTTTGAAATTTATACAAACAGGGCCACTTCATCAATATAAAACCTATTTTCCGCCTGCGGTCAAAACCCTCAGATACATTAACTTTATTTTCACATAGCATGTTAATCGACTGTTTATATTCCCTAACTCCATTGAAATTAATTTAAGTAAACAACTACAAAGGTCAAAATATTTAATTAATCTACCTCACCATTTTTATCCAATAGAAATACCGGGAGGCAATAATTATTTACAACTTTGACGTGGATTGACAATCTTTTTTTGATGTTGAAATTTAATTTCTCTACACCTATTTAATAAAACGTTCATTATCCTGCTGATTTCAGTTAATAATGACTTAGATTCTAACGATGACGTACATTAATGCTTAGAAGTCAATTACAGCTCAGCCTATGAGATAATAAAATAAAAATCACCAGCTGTAACCAATCACAACTGAACAGATACTAGAAATCACCGCATCGAACGCGTTTATACCGAACGAATACCACATACAAGGTGATAATGACACTATCACATTCGAACAATAATCGAAGTAGCACGATCGCATTCCATTGGAGTCTTCTTTTTAACTTAGACTGCGAACAGTCAGCGAGCCTCAAAGTGACTGGCGAACCACGTCATAACAAGTGGCCAGAAAATAAACTTTTAACATGTAATAATTCCTTATAAATTTACGAAATCTATCACATAATTGCAAAATAATTGTGTTAAATTTACAGAACACCTCGTATAGATAGGTACATATAGGTAGTCTAACGTTTTGCTACTTTACGGAAACTTGAACTCTCTCACGAAAGCGACGCTTATTACAAATCGGGTTGTTTATAATGACTTAATGACCGTGTGGGACAATGGATTGCGGAAGCCATCATTGATTGTTATTACGGCTGTTCGAGAGCAGAATCACCGCAGCAATAAAATAAGATAGGCTCCCCCGTCATGAGTGAAAATTGAAAATTGATTACACGAGATATAGAACGACCCATCTTACAAGAGGCGTGTATCCTTTCCACTAGGTTAAGCGCATTTATCTCCAGTTGAAAACCGATCTCTCCAGGACATTAAAAAACAATTTGTTGAAGGCAGCGCTTATTAAATGCCTCCCGATATACGTGACCTCCGGTCTTTGACACATGAAATATTGAATGGAAGCAAATGAGATCCAGATATTAGCACTCAAGAAATTCTGAAATAACACCAACACCATGTTAGGGGAACTTATTAGCCTGGCTTATTTGGAAACTTAGCATTTTATTTTCGGGTTCTTTCATCGTTTCAGGCTGTAAGGAGACTTCAGAAATTGCAGATTACTTAGGGATAACCCAGGCAATTTGCTACACGCACAGAGTAACTCATAAAAATTCAGAAAGTCTGTTAACGGAAACTCGAAAGTAACTTTAGAGCAGAAATTCGATGCGACCTTTCAATCAAAATACAAAATTTATAAAGCCGTGAATAAAGATCTTTTTTAAGTGTAATGCTATTGTCTTCTCAACAGTAAATTTTCTCACTAAATTTACCTACTTGTCAGAAGAACAGCAAAATCCTTAACCCTGTTTCCTTACCTTGGGTCACATTAAGCAGATTAAAATTAAAATAATTCAAATTTATTTTGAAAACGATGAGGAATTACTTTTTAACGCCCTTGCTGCTCTCTCTATGATGCCGAGATAAAATGGTAAAAAGCAGATCAGTCAGAAAATTCTTTATCATAGGTTCTGTTGTTTAAAATTGACTCTTAAATTTTATATTTATATCAAATTATGGTAGCAGAGCAATGACAATAAGACGTAATTTTTTTGTGTTCGGCGAAATTAAATAACGAATTTATTAACGTTATATTGATGGCTAAATGACGATGAAACGTCACAGATCAAAAACGTAATTTATTGACACCAACTTCGCTCATAGCTAAACTCCCTTTTCCACACTTTTCATGCTTGTATTGTATTGACTTAATTGGGTATGTATCTGCACTACGACTTAGAAGATCTTTTGTGTCGCCTCTTCTAGTGACTATTCGATCACAACCCCCATTCAACTCCAGCTCTTGTAGGAGATTTAGGAGTTTAGATGGTTCTAAAGATTGTGGGTCATTTTCCGCTGGTTGGTGAAAACTTAGACAGCGGAGTCTTCTTTATTGTACTGCATGGCACTCGACCAGGGGATGTATTGGGGTTTCGCCCCCCTCCCTAAAGAATCTACAGGTTTGATCGTTTTGTGGACCAATCTTGCTAAGGTGTGCTCCAAGTCTGCAATCACCCGTGAGAAAACCTGTTAGAATTCTCAACCCATTTTTGTTCAGTTTTATGCAAGCTTCGAATCTTTGTTGGTTGTATTTCCCAAGCAATAATTTGGCCTGTCTTTATTTATCCTTCTTTATTTTGTCTTTGAGAACATTACCTCCTATAATGAGCAAAAAGGTTCTGACCCTATGAAATGGATCGCACCTAGGTAAGATGATAAGGGAAATATTTCCTTCGCCCTCATTAAATCAGCCCAAACCGAAAAAGCAAATAGTGCAAGAATTAGGTAAGGTAATTAAAATACAGCTACGCGCCGTTACATCAAGTAAACGATCCCTGCCAGCACATTAAATATTCATAAAATAGAAGCGCTCTAGCTAGTGGAGTTCCAGCACTTTTAACAACATCGAAGAGACGGCCACCGCAAGGGTAGATAAACGTTGCCAGATGCCTCTATCAATACACCCCGCGCCGATTGAAAGGTTGAGCTGACCTAGAAACAGACCGGGTGAAGGAATGTGAAATCAGAATTAAACAATAAGCCTTTGCAGAGACAATGGTAACTCGTTAGGTATCCTGCCCACGATAATGAAAATTAAATCAAACGATAAAGTGAATTAATAAATGGCAACAGCCGAAAATTCGCTGCGGTCCTGGAAAAGCAAGCAGGTGAAAACAAGAAATGAAAGTTAAACCGGTGCAATTATAATAGTTAGGTACAATGGAAAGTTATAGAACGCGTCGGCCGATTTGAAGGAAAATTTAGGTAGTTCAGGTTTAGGACAATTCAGTAAGGTAGCCGCGAGGTCAAATCGCTGAGTCCCGTGGTTAGGGAAATACGATTAAGAAATAAATCACGGCATGAGGCAATGTCAATAAGGTGCATTGTTGCGTGGTGTTTAGAAAGCGGGCGACTGCTTCTATAAAAGCAGACGTCCTACCGGAGCGCCAGGCAGATGAGATCAGCTTTCGAGCAGGTCAAGTCTGACTTCATAACCCTTTAGACGTAAACCCGACGAGAAGGCGTCTTAGCGAACTCTCGGTCGCCCAATTCTTATCTAAACCAAACCCTTTGGACATAAACTCGACGAGAAGGCGTATAGCGAACTCTCGGTCGCCCAATCCTTATCTAAACCAAACCCTTTGGACGTAAACCAGACGAGAAGGCGTTTAGCGAACTCTCGGTCGCCCAATTCTCATCTAAACTTTACCCATATAAATTTGCATCTCTCCTCTAAACAACTCAAACTTCGCAGTTGGCAAACTCTCTTCACAACAAAATCCACATCGATAAATAATTAAACAGATTCGCCCAATCCATGAGCGCAGATCCCATGTTGATTCGAGTAAAATAATCAGTTAGGTGTTGGGCGGCACAGCAAGTAATAGGTACCTGCGCAATTACGTGAATAAATAGAAATAAACCAAGTTAGGCAGGAAACAGGAATACTTCGACAAATAAT
Source organism: Malachius bipustulatus (assembly GCA_910589415.1). Classification (NCBI taxonomy): domain Eukaryota; kingdom Metazoa; phylum Arthropoda; class Insecta; order Coleoptera; family Melyridae; genus Malachius; species Malachius bipustulatus. The sequence continues at coordinate 18,210,393 of OU342634.1, forward strand.
TACATATTCACGTATAGCAAATCGAGATAGAGCTAGGAGCGAAAATAGACCCAGGTCAGGAATTAATAATCTGTAAACAAAACGGCCCATGATTCAATCATCCTCTTCTTCGAAGAGTCCGAGTTTTTATTTAGCGCAGATGGAGGCAATAAATGTCCCTTTAAAGTATACGACATGCTAGAAAACGAAAGTGAAAGGAGCTATTCATTTCATCCCATTGTGAGCGCCATAACTGGAACGAGCAGTCAAAGTAGGCAGGGTTGTCAGATGTAGCATCTGCTACTTCGCAAACATTATCAGGAAATACTAATTCCATTACAACACCCAATTAGGAGTTATAATAGGTACTCGATTAGGGGAGGCATTCACCTCGATGTCCAGGTGAAGACCTCCGTTGAACCAGTAAAGAGTATGATTCTTGAAAGTGGAAATCATGGAGCGCAACAGGGCAAAAGCACCCTCAGAGTAGGACACGCAACAGTAGTAGCCCTCAAACATAGCAGGGCAAGCTTAGGCAAGGTTGTCAGGTGTAATAACCGCCCTCACATATCAGGCAACCCAATAACCAAAATAAAGTTAGGATCATGAATTGCAATTCACAAATAAAAAAATCCAAAGCAAATCAAAATTAATCTCGAGTATGGGAAAGGCAAGCAAGAAAGTCCAGAAACCAAAGTATCATTATAAGGTCGTTTTTCCGAAGCTCTTCTAACCAGATTTTATACATACCTGAATCTTATGTGACAAACGCTATTATTATGTTTCTCATCATACTATCTACGCTCTTTGGGTTGATAGGCCGACGTACTCGTGTTACTGGCGGACCGGTGGCTGGTACCGTTACAATCAAATAAGTAAATTTGTCCGTAAACATGCCTAAACACGAATGAGGGATAAAAGTCCAGCATTTTCAATCATTAACTAGATTAATGGTTAAAGAGTCGTGGTCTGTAGTATGGTCAGCTAATAATCACGTTGAGGAACAAAGATCTTCAAGAAAGAACGGAGCCAACATGCTCTGGGAAATAAATTAAGGTGTGTAGAAAAATCTACAATAATACAGTTGATTAAGGTTTCAATCTGATAAGCACTCGAATGACGAGTAAGGTAAATCACCAGGTATAACAGTGACAAATGCCTAAGGGCAAGGTAACATATGTGACATAAAGGTCGCCTGACGAGGCAGCATCGACGGGTGCAATAAAAGGTAGAACAAGACAAATAACCACAAGGTATACAAAGTGATAACTAAATACAGTATCACCCAGGTTATGAATTAAATAAACGGAGGTGAAATAATTCATCCTTCCAGGTAAATCAACTGTGAAAATAAAATCATTAAATAAAAGAGAATCGGAAGGAACGATTTTATAAAAGATACGAAATCAAAATTCAGGAGAAGTGGCAACCCTGTACTTGAATGAACCTCGCAAGGCAGAGAAAAACGTCGAATAGTTAAACAGACAGACATTTCCTTCAAACCCGGATAGTCTGTAACCGAAATAAAAGCAAAACGAAATAATAAGACATTTCCGCAATATACCGGATAGTCTGTAAACCAAAACAAAAGCAAAACGAAATAATAAGAAAGCACAGGTGTGCAAAAGAGTGGTATCTGAAATAGATAGAAGTGTGAAAGATATATGAAATATATCTATCTTCATTTTCCACTTTTTTGTACTCTCTATGCAAAATCACAGCCTCTCTCGCTTTTCACCATTTTACGCCCTTGCAAACAAATTCTCTCACTCATCACTCGCTTTTAAACTCCCTGACAGGAAGTCCACAGTTAACAACAAGTCTCAGTAGATTTCCCCGCTTTTCCGAAAGAAATCCCAATCAACCGAGATACAATGAGTCATCGTAGGTTCGTTTGCGCATCCGTTTCGGCCATAGTAATCCTGGCATACCTCAATCAAAGAGCAGGGGTGACTACGGTAAAGACAACGGCAAACACAACGTAAAAAATCACTGCGGTCCTATTAGGAGAAATTCGGAAAACTAGACGATCACACGGTGGCTTTTCGCCACAGATAAAGGGGCCTGGGTTCTCTCAGTTACACCTATGAGCGGCGTTCTTGCTTTTTGCTTAACTAGGGTGTCAGCTTCTTCATTGACTTCTACACCTCTATACCAAAGGAGAACTACTTTGTTTCTTTTACATAAATTACTACACTTCATTGGGCATTCCCAAACCATGCTGGTGTACTTTCCCATCGTGTCAAAATATTTCGTCCCAGGTCAAAAGATTCCTGCACCTGTTCCTTCGAAGATTTTTGGTCCGTCTGTGTACCATTTTGTGGTATGCTGTTTCAGATTGTACTTGTTGGACTCATTTGTGAATTTCCTTTTTTGTTACCGAAATATGTTGCAAAGTTCTTCTCAAAGCTCTACGTCCTAGTCATTACTCATTTTAGTCCCTAGGGGCGCTAGTAATGTGTTTTTCATTAGGTAGGTAGTGTTGTTTCTTTTTCCCAATGGATAATCATGTATCTTCTCTAGCCATTCTATTATGAATATGATAGGCCTTTTTGTCTCTGATTTTTTGCAAGGATATTCCTCGCAGTACTTTTCATGCTTTAACTGTAATGTGTTTAACTATACGATAGCCAAACGTCGTTTTTTCATCGTAACGAATAACAGAGGTGACACTTAGATGATAGGAACTTTTTCTCTTCTCGCCACTGTGCGATTTAAAACAATTATTTCGCCTCTACTGGGCGCCTCTCTTTAATTTTTTCGCTTTAATCTTTCGCTTTTGCCAATTAATGTGAGCTTAAAAACGATGTCTTATGAATGATAGTTTTATTACATTTAGCAGAAAAATAGCTCTTTTTGTTAATTTAAAAAATGTAGCTTCGTTACATGGGTGAAAATTCTTATCACCATGACAAATTATTATTATCAGGTTACTCATATCCCAAATAAATTGAGTTTGGAAATAATTTATAAATTAAGATTCTACAATGAAACACGATATAAATAATATTAAAGATTAAAATGTAAGAAATTGCACGCTCTAAACGTATTATAGTATGTGGTTAATTTAAGATTAATCGACTAGTCCCCATGAATCATTACGACCAGATCTAATTAAAATTAATTCGCAGAAAGACTCCGATCATGTTACAGTTTTTACAACGTTCATGAACAGAAAATCCCTTAATATAGATCAATGACAGTCTTTTTATAAACAGCAATGCTATCAAAATTAATATGCAAACCTGATGTCTGTGTAAAACCGACAAACAGTATTTTATTTATTTATAGTAAGTAGAGTTCAAGTTCGCCATAACAGATGAGATCAGATGTTGCGCCAATCTAGCTTTGCGCAGAAAACCGAACAATAATAATAGTCGATTCAATAACAATTTATAACGATTTCCTGGAAGCTGAATTATATTATTAGGAGCTTTTCTTTCCATTGTTTTGTTCTATCTACATCTACAAGATTGTCTTAATGCGTTTAATCAATTACCTTAAAACAAGTGTGTACAAAGTGCTAGACTTAGTCCAGTCGTTGACAACTACTAGTGCTCACCAGTAGCTACATTATTTAGAAAACTACATAAAATTGGCTATCCTGGCATAGCCCAGGAAAGTTCTGAGCAGGTAACCATTATAATAATTTTTATTTTTATTAATATTGCTTTTGAAGTATCAATACGCAAAAGTAATCTTGCTTCTTCTCCTAAACAATAATTTACGATGCAAATATCAATAACAAAATAGGTTATTATCTATGTCTTAGATTATTCTGTTAAATTATTGTTGATTAAAACTGTTTTAGGATGGAAATCGAATTGCTATTACTACTTCTCTCAATTTCATCGTTAATTCCGTACTCATATCAAAAATGCAATACAACGGAAGAAAAAGTTTTCAATTTACATGGCACACGTCTTTTCCCAGCAGACATTATGCCAGTTACAATTTGCAATTCCACCGGCTTGATTACCGAGGAACCTATTAACTTGGATTCTTACGAAGAATATTTAACAATCCGAGGTTCCTCCGAAGGAATAAAAGATTATGAGAAAATACATACGCTGTTCTCCAACAGTTTCAAACTTTTACCGAAGTTGAAAACTCTTATCATATCGCAAGTGGAGTTGGAAATCATCGAAGACAATGCTTTTCATGGACTGGGAAACTTATTATATTTGGATTTACATCGAAATAAACTGTCTCAGCTCCCACCAAAAGTCTTTCAAGAACTTACAAAGTTAGTAACATTGGATTTACACGATAATAAATTAGAATCTATAGACGAGCGTTTGTTTGATGCATTAACAAATCTAAAAGAACTTACTTTATCATTTAACAAATTAAAAGAACTGCCTACTGCTAGTGAATGGAACAAGGGGCTTGGAAATTTAGAATACTTGAATTTAGGATTCAATAAGCTTTCAAGATTGAGAGCAGATATATTTAGTGGAATGGAAAAATTAGATCGATTACGACTTCACAATAATCATCTCGGAGTTATCGAGAAAAACGCTTTTAGAGGTCTTAAGAAATTAGATAGCCTCACTCTGGAACGCAATTTCAATATTACCTGCGATTTGGATTATGAACTACTAGGTAATCTGCCTAATTTGTCGGGGATTTCATTGTCTCCTCCTAATTTCAAGTGTGACATCTTTAGCAAAGCGGAGACTACGATAAATACGAGAGGAATTGAACTGGTTGATAGTCCATATAAATCTACCTGCCGAAATTCGACATCACATCTCCAGTAACGTATAAAAATTACCTGTTATTTGTTAGATTTAAATTTAAAATATATGAAGAATTTATATTATCATTTTTTACCTACAAATATTATATTATGTATGTAAGTATCTTATCATCATTATATTTAATATTTTTTTACCATGACTTTTTTTAAGTACTATTTTCAAACTGGTATTTGTCAGAAAAAAAATGTCAGAAAATAAAATATTTAATAGTCTAATAAGTGCCTACATTATAGTGGCCGCCAAGTAGTAGGCACCATATACGAGTATTATGCAAGAAACATTATGTTTTCATGAAAACGATTTTTTTTTTAATTAGTGAGAAATAACTTTATTTGAAAATGGGCAAAACATACAGGTGCTTCGTGAGAAAATGTCAATATGTATTTTAAAAAACATGTCAAGGAAGTCAAAATAAGCTGATTTTAATAAGTCCGATTTTAGTTTGCCCGCCAAAAAGTTCGCACCATATGGGAAATTTTTTTGTTTTCATCTTTTTTTTTGTCATAATAACTGATATATGTGACTTTCACGACTGGCTTCAATTGAAATCATAGTTGATTCCGGACTGTTTTGTCGGAGGAAATCTCCATGGACCACGACAAAACAGTCCGGAATCAATTATGATTTTAGTTCCATAATAAAGTGGTATTTTTCTCAACTTCAAAATTACAAAAAAACAATCCTAATATTTAGAAAACTTAACGTGTTTTCGGAGGAAATTTCGGCAAAATTCGTTAGATATTCACCAAATGTAATGCCAGGAATGGAAGAAGTTATTTTTTTCTTTTTCAAATTTATTATACAGGTAGAAGTAGTAACTTTTGTAATTTCTACTTTTTGCTCATTTTTCTCAGTGTAATTTTGAATTGGAATATTTTGATTGCAATATTGGTAAATATTGTTCATAATAATTAGAATAATTAACAGAGAAAATAGAAACTAAGACCAGGAGCAAAATTTTCAAATTAAAAAAATTTATTTTTTTAATTTTCACTTTTTTATGTTTTTGGTGCAAAGCGTATTCGACACAAAGAAAGTTCAAATTTCTTTTCAATGTTTTCAATTACCATAAATTTAAGTTTTTTATTCAATTGAGCTACAATTTTTTTTAACTGCAATAATAATTATAAAGGCTGTTTCAATAAGAGCGCAAGATTTGAATTGCGCGCCATGTTTGACAGTCATAATGTCATATATTTTGACGTGACAGATCGAAAGTTGACAGATGGGAGTTAGTAAACATGGAGCATCACACTGTAGATTGTAGAACAACGCGTCCTGATTGTCAAAAATTATTATCAAAATGGTGAAAGTTTAATTGCCACTAGAGAGTAAACTTTATTGATAAAGCAAGCTGCCTGCGAATCGCAGGTTGCATAAATACACAGCATACTGATCAATCTTTCGTCATAATTTAAAATGAACAAATTTAATTTTTTAGCGGTTTTTGAAGTTTTTTTTTTTTTGAAAATCGCGATATTTGCTTACATGTCAGATAACGTCCTCTAGAGGTTGCGCTGGTAATAAAAAAAAAAAAAAAACGTAAGATGCAATCGACAGAATAAGGAAAACTCTTTGTTAATGAGACTAATCTTGTTAAATTCCGAGTAGCAATTAAACGTTCACCATTTTGACAATAATTTTTGACAATTTCCTGATAACGCATCCTTTGACATCTTCGTCTTCTAGAAAAGGCAATAGGTACTTTGTTTTGTTCTCTCATTTTTTTTGTAGCTTTCTTAAGTTTTAGTCAAATTAATAATCAAGTGTTTGAACTGATCATCTCTTTTTTAGGTTTTTAAAACATTTCTTTCCGAAAACAATTATTTGCTTTCATAAGACTATTATACAGGCTGGTTACTTTCAACCTAGGAGATACAGAGTCGATTAGATTAGAGAAACGCTGCACAATTTTATGCCTAACAAGAATCTGAAACAAAATTTAGGATTATTTCAATAATAATTATTATTGTTGAAATATGCTGAAAAAAACTGAAAAATCGAGAATTCTTATTTTAGCCATATTTTATCAAAGATGAATAGATCCCAGAGTTTTTAACTTTTATTTTTCTAATGGCCGCCAAATTGGTTTTCCTATGTCGTTCGATATTAAAAAAATCAACTTAACCAAAAATTACTTACAGTTGAAAATAATCAAACATTTTGTTCCTCTTTTTTTTTAAAGACAACTTTTCATACCAATAGCATATTTTAAAATTTAAAAACCATATGGCAAGTAATATGACTTCATACTGACGTAATTCGGTGAAAAATGTTTTGTTTCGTTTTTCGAAAAAATTGGAATTTTTATTTGAAAAACCTAATACGACGGCCATAAAAGAAGCAAAAGTTGACTATGAAAGCTCCGTGATCTAGTCGGCTAAGGAAATTGTTGCAATGTCAAATGAATAGCTTATAATGGACTTATGTGACCGTCCAGAAAATGGTTATTTAATTTTCAATAATAAAAAAGAATTCACTGAAATAAGAATTCTCGATTTTTTAAATTTTTTCAGCATATTTCAACTATTAGGATTGAATTTTCCATGAATTTTGTTTCAGATTCTTATTAAGCATATAATTGTGCAACTTTTCACTAATTTAATAGACTATCGCCCGTATTCACAAACGATAATTTCCTAAATCAATTATACCCATCTCACTCTAACGCATAAAAACTGCATATCTCCATCTCATTTATTTAATTATTTTCGAGATATTACAGGACGCAGAAACGCTTTGTGAATACGGGCTTATGTATGTCCTAAGGTTTAGGAGATCCCGATGGTGAGCTAGTTGAAAGTGACGTATAATGTAATCTAGAATGTGTTTGCAACGGACCTTTACAAGTCTGATCAATGTTTTATTTAGTCATTCGAGATAAGTTTGATTTGAAATCAAATAGTTTCTCAACGGTGTGCAATTTATTGTTTAGTGTGCCAATTATTCTTTGTAATAAATATTTATTTTTTATATTTGATATTACTTAATAAAATATCCAAAACTAGAAAAATCTCAGTTGCTTTTCTGAATGTGACAAACTAACCAAAATTAATACGTGAGTAATCTTTCACGTTTTCAAGCTTTTTTTTTAATTTAGTAATTTAAATTAGTTTAAAGAGGCTTTATCTTAAATCGATTAGTATACAAAAATCCTTTTCAAAAAAATTATTACATTCCAGATAATGGAGTTTTTACTATTTGTGATGAAAGTCTTCCTTGTGATAACAGTAGCAGTTAAAGCCGAAGAAGAAGAATCATGTACTGTTCATTCAAAATTTGTGTATAATTTACATGGGGAGTATTATGAAGGTGGTATAAATACGCATGTGACAGTTTGCTTGGCTGAATTAATTACTGCAAATAGTCCTATTTCATTTAACGAATACACAGATTATTTAAAAATATCAAGAAACGGTTCAGTCCCAAAAGTCTACAATAATTCCTTCGCTTTGATGCCAAACTTGAAAACACTAATAATGGCTGAAAAACAAGTGGATGAATTGGAATCAGGGGCATTCAACGGTCTATCGAATTTAAATTATTTAGATTTGGGATCGAACAATCTACGAAATTTACCACAGAATGTTTTCGACGATGTTCCAAATTTGGTAGTATTACAGCTGAGTTCCAACAAACTGACTAAAATTGACAGGCATCTCTTCGACAAGCTAGAAAATTTGAAGACGCTAAGACTTGATAATAATAAAATAACAGAATTAGAAAATCAGTGGTACACAGGACTGGGGAGTCTAAGGTATCTTAGCTTGGCAAGCAATCAACTTTCCAAAGTTAAAACTATGGAATATTTTGGTTTACGTAATCTGGACACTCTGTTAATTCAAAACAATAGCATAACCATTGTTGAGAGAGACGGATTCAAAGGACTGGAAAATTTGAAATATCTGGACATGCACACTTATGAAAATAGTTTAGTACTTATTGTACAATTTGATCTGAAACATGAATTGGAGAATATGCCAAAGCTAGAATCACTTTCATTGAGTCATGGAGCTTTTGAATGTGGAGTGATACCATTGGCTCAAGAATATCTTAAACATGTTAACAAAACTGTAATTTTTTGGAATAGATCTAAATCATCAAGTTGTTGGGAATATGGAAAATAAAATTAATTTCAAACCGAATAAGATATCAATAAAAATTATTTACTACTATAAACGTGTTTCTTTGTTCGTTTTTGTTATTTGTTTTATGTTCACAGAAACTTTTATTAACCACACCAAACCACCAAGAATTATGGTGGATTCCTCGGGATGAAGTTTTTCGAAGATAAAATAACTCCTCTTTTGGTATCTGGTCGGGTGCACCTCGAGGATCTCAACAAATATGTAACAAAAAAAAAATAATAAACCTTCCACCAAACATCTTCAAGGCAATCTCTCACACATTCTAGCGCATGTTATGTGTATTCTTCTTTCAACAACATTCTTTCAACTGTTCCTATCAGATATCCGGTTCCGGATATGCAAGCGAATCTACAAAATCTATCTCAAAAGTTATTATGATCGGAGATTCAGAAAACATGGCCTGTCGCGCTTGGCAAAATAATTGTCTAGCGATCGGAGTCGAACCAATTTTTGGGCGCCAATAGGTCAAGCCAAAAACAATTTTTTTAAGCGACAAACTAGCCGCAGTTAGGTCCCCTATTAAAACTTGTATGGAGGAGATAAAATTTAGGCGTAATTATCATAAGAAATGCGCCCCAATTTCGGTTTGTATTTGTTCATTCGAGATAAAATTTATTTTCAAATCAATTTTTGTTTTTTAATGGTATGCAATTTATTATTTAATGCTACAATTATTCTCTGTAATAAATATTTATTTCAGATATTTATGTTACTAATATAAAACGCAACATCAGAAAAAATTTAGTTGCTTTCTGAATGTGGCAAACTAACGAAAAATAATACGTAAGTAAACTTACACGTTTTCAATTTTTTTTTTTTAATTAAGTAATTTAAAAATAGACTTGCATAGAATAATCTTTTTTAGAAAAATTATCACATTTCAGATAATGGAGTTTTTACTATTTGTGACTAAAGTCTTCCTTGTGATGACAGTAGCAGTTGAAGCCGAAGAAGAAAAAGAATCATGTATTGTTTATTCAGAAAAAGTTTACAATTTACATGGGGAGTATTTTGAGAGTGGGTTAGATACAAATGTGACAGCTTGTTTGGCTGAAGTAATTACTGCAAACAGTCCTATTTCATTTAACGAATACACCGATTATTTAAGAATATCAAGCAATGGACCAGTCTCAAAAGTCTACAATAATTCCTTCACTTTGATGCCAAACTTAAAAACACTAATAATGGCTGAAGAACAGGTGGATGAATTGGAATCAGGGGCATTCAACGGTCTGTCGAATTTAAGATATTTAGATTTGGCATGGAACAATCTACAAAGTTTACCACAGAATGTTTTTGACGATGTTCCAAATTTGGTAGTATTACAGTTGCGTTCCAACAAATTGACGAAAATTGACAGGCATCTCTTCGACAAGTTAGAAAATTTGAAGACGCTAAGACTTGATAATAATAAAATAACAGAATTAGAAAATGAATGGTATACAGGATTGGGGAGTCTAAGGTTTCTTAGCTTAGTAAGTAATCGACTTTCCAAAGTTAAAACAATGGAATACTTTGGTTTACGTAATCTGGACTCTCTGTTAATTCAAAACAATAGCATAAGCATTGTTGAGAGAGACGGATTCAAAGGACTGGAAAACTTGAAAAATCTGGGCATGCACAGTTATGAAAATAATTTAATACCTATTGTAGAGTTTGATCTGAAACATGAATTGGAGAATATGCCAAAGTTAGAAGCACTGTCATTGAGTGGTGAAGCTTTTCAATGTGGAGTGATACAATTGGCTCAAGAATACCTTACAAATATTAACAAAACTGTAAAATTTTACAATAGACCTAAATCATCAAGTTGTTGGGAATATTATCAAAAATAAAATCAATTTCTGACCGAATAAAATATCAATAAAAATTATTCATCATAAAAGTGTTTCTTTGTTCGTTTTAGTTGTTTGTTTTATGTAACCAAAAACTACGGTGGATTCCTCGGGGATGAAGTTTTTCGGAGATAAAATAACTCCTTATTTGGTATCTGGTCGGGTGCATCTCGAGTGTCTCAAACAATTTTGTAACAAAACAAAAGAATACACTTTCCACCAACATCTTCAAAGCAATTCTCACACATTCTAAGAGCATGTTCCTGCCTTTTCATTCTTTCAACTCTTCTTATATCAGATATCCGCTTTCGGATATGCGAATCTGAGGAGTCTATCTCAAACATTATTTTGCTCGGAGACTTAGAGCAATGAGCTCGTTCGAAAATGAAGCCTTGCTTTAACAACAGGCGCAAAAGCGAGCAGTCGAAGTCAAAAACTGTCGCGCTTGGTATAATAATTATTATCTAGCGATCGGTGGCAAACCAATTTCGGGGGGGGGGGGGGGGGAGAAGAATACCATATATGAAGCCAAAAACTACTTTTTAAAGCGACAAACTAGCTGTAGGTAGGTGCTCTATTGAAACTTGTATGGAGGAGATCAAATTTAGGCGTAATTATCATAAAAAATGCGCCTCGCATTTGCTGTTTGTATTTGTTCATTCGAGATAAAATTTATTTTCAAATCAATTTTTGTTTTTTATGGTATGCAATTTATTATTTATTGCTCCAGTTATTCTTCGTAATAAAATTTTATTTCAGATATTTGTTGTTAGTAAATAAAATTCGCGACATTAGGAAAATGTCAGTAGCTTTCTGAATGTGACAAACCAACTAAAATCAATACGTGAGTAATCTTTGACGTTTTCAACTTTTTAGTTTTTTTTTTCATAATAATTAAATAATTTAAATTAATTAAAAATGGCCTTGTCCCAAATCAGTCAGCACAAGAATAATATTTTTCAGAAAAATTATCACATTTCAGATGATGGAGCTCATACTATTTATAACGAACGTCTTCATTGTGGTGACAATAACAGTTGTTAAAGCCGAAGAAGAATCATGTTTTGTTTTTAGAGCAAACATGTATATTTTACTTAGGAAATATTTAGATGGTGATATAGATACACATGCGACAGCTTGCTTGTCTAAAGTAATCACTGAAAATAGTCCTATTTCATTTAACGAATACACAGATTATTTAACTATATCAAAAAATGGACCAGTCCCAAAAGTCTACAATAATTCCTTCAGTTTGATGCCAAACTTAAAAGTCTTATTTATGACTGACGAACAGGTGGATGAACTAGAATCAGGGGCTTTCAACGGTCTGTCTAATTTAAGATATTTAAATTTGAGATGGAACAATCTACAAAATTTACCGCAGAATGTTTTCGATAATGTTCCAAATTTAGTAGTTTTAAACTTGAGCTACAACAAACTGACTAAAATTGACAGGCATCTTTTCGACAAATTAGAAAATTTGAAGAGGCTAGCACTTGATTATAACAGAATAACTGAATTAGAACATCAATGGTCCACGGGACTGGGAAATCTAAATCATCTTAGTTTAATAAGCAATCGACTTTCTAAAGTTAAAACTATGGATTACTTCGGCTTGGGTGATTTGCACATTCTGAGCATTCAAACCAATAATATAACCATTGTTGAGAGAGATGGATTCAAAGGATTGGTAAATTTGAAACAACTGGACATGCACAGTTTTAAAAACAAAGTAGTACGTATTGTAGAATTTGATCTGAAACATGAATTGGAGAATATGCCAAATCTAATGGAAATGTCATTGAGTCTCGAAGCTTTTGAATGCGGAGTGATACCATTGGCTCAAGAATATCTTACAAATGTTAGCAGAACTGTAAAATTTCGGAATCAACCTGAATCCGAAAGCTGCTGGGAATATTGAAAATAAAATAAATTTCTGACCAAATAAGGTATCAATAAAAATTACTCATCATAAGTGTGTTTCTTTGTTTTATATGTTGATCCATGTGTGGAGCCCTGAAACTTGAGCAATCAATCCATGAAGCCCTTTATCCAAAACAAACAAATAAAAAATATGCGAGATTCTTCGGAAATGAAATTGATGAGAGATAAAATATCTCGTCTTTTGGATCTCTGAGAGGGGACACCTCGAGGGGGTTCGAAAAATGCGTAACAAAAAAATAATAATAAGCAACTGTGACATCACCACCCAGTTCACAAACATCAGGGGGATAGACAATAATGTAAACTCCGTCCACTAACGTCTGCAAAGCAATCGCCCACACATTCTAGGGCAAAGTTTGATATTTCGAGCACTGCTCCAGTTTTACGTTTTGCACACCTACATTCTGTTCACCCTTCAATGGGTACGACGTTTGCTTCCGGATATCTGATTCAAACGAATCTGCGAAGTCCATCTTAAACGTTATTTTGCTCGGTATGGAGACTTACATCCCTCACTCACAGGAATGAGCTCGTTTGAATAAAACATTGGTTCAAAGATAACTGGAGCCGTGCAATCGAAGCTGCGATCGGAGTTAAACTGCATTTTTGGGAGTCAGAGGGAAGTGAAAGATTACAATCGATTAGGCCAAAAACAACTTTATTAACAAAAAACTAGCTGCCGTACCTATACCGGTAAAGTTGCCCCTGTCCTACCCCGTGTTGGAACTTGTATGGGAGAAATAAAATTTTGGCGGAAGAAAATCACGCGAATACTTTAATCTCCAAACACTTACAAGGTAGACCCGACAATACCAGTGATTGTCATCAAAAATGCGTCCCAGAACTAACACCTATAGTTTGTCGGCTATTTGATAAGTCCTACACCAGTCTGGTGTTTTCCCTCAAGCTTGGAAGTCTGTCCGCATGCAATCTGTCTCAAAAAAGGTCTATAGGTAGTAATTTTGCCCGGCGTCTATTAGCCACGCCTCAGCTTCTTTAGATCTATAAGGCGATGGAGAAAGTCACCAATTCAGATTATTCCTCATCTTTATCAAGATCGAATTCTGAGTGATCTACCGCCGTTTTGATGACTATTCATGAATCCATTTATTGTTCTTAAATCTTAAAAATTAAATAAACTGATCAAATAAAATTATTTATCATAAAACAAACGTGTTTTATGTTCTAGTTTCTACCCGTGCGGTTGAGTACCCATCGGGCGCGTCCCCAGGTGGCGGATAGGGGGAAGGCCTTACAATGAGCGTAAGTGAGTAAGGTTAGCAGTGGTGATAAAGCTTGTCGGAGGTAAAATTCCAGACTGGTAGCTCAAAGCCCTGCCGCGGACCACCTCCCCCAACCTAGTTGTCGTGTCGTGACTAAAGGTCTGCACAGGGGTTATAACGATGCCGGAGAACGTCCGAACGTGGACTCTCCGAAAGACCGTAAAACTCTGTTGTCGAGGTTATATCTCGCGAACAGAGGAATACGGGGGTCTAGGCTTTACCGCCTGGACCAAAAGGAGACAACCTTTAAAAACCTAAATCCTACGGCGGGAACCCAGGCTAAAAGGATGCGTGGCTGAATAGTAGATCAGTCCCTTCTGGATTCAACCTCGAAGAAGTGGCGCACCTTCGAAAATAAATGCCTACCATACGTATGGAGCTGTGCGTATGGTATTTCTTTAATAGCTCCATTACTCGTGGGCCATATGGACCAAGACACACCTAATTCAATGCAGACCTTACCTAAACCTAACTGGGGTGCTGTTCAAGCGACTAGGTGGGTAAAGGGCAGAGGGAGCAGAGAAGATGTAACTGAAAAAGCTTAGTAAACACCGGCTGAGATGGGCAGTTGGACTTCTAACAGAACACTGCCCACTAATAAAACTTGGATCCTTTTGGACAGAAAACCTGACACAAAAGGCCAATAACGAATTTTCCTCATGGGAAAAAACCTAAGGGAGAAAATAGTGCAACTTCAATGCAGACCTTACCTAGGCCTAACTGGGGCGCTGTTAAGCGACTAGGTGGGTAAAGGGCAGAGGGAGCAGAGAAGATGTAACTGAAAAAGCTGAGTAAACACCGGCTGAGATGGGCAGTTGGACTTCTAAGAGGACACTGCCCACTAATAAAACGTGGATCCTTTTGGACAGAAAACCTGACACAAAAGGCCAATAACCAATTTTCCTCATGGGAGGAAACCTAAGGGAGAAAATAGAGCAACTTCAATGCAGACCTTACCTAGACCTAACTGGGGCGCTGTTAAGCGACTAGGTGGGTAAAGGGCAGAGGGAGCAGAGAAGATGTAACTGAAAAAGCTGAGTAAACACCGGCTGAGATGGGCAGTTGGACTTCTAAGAGGACACTGCCCACTAATAAAACGTGGATTCTTTTGGACAGAAAACCTGACACAAAAGGCCAATAACTAATTTTCCTCATGGGAGAAAACCTAAGGGAGAAAATAGAGCAACTTCAATGCAGACCTTACCTAGGCCTAACTGGGGCGCTGTTAAGCGACTAGGTGGGTAAAGGGCAGAGGGAGCAGAGAAGATGTAACTGAAAAAGCTGAGTAAACACCGGCTGAGATGGGCAGTTGGACTTCTAACAGGACACTGCCCACTAATAAAACGTGGATCCTTTTGGGCAGATAACCTGACACAAAAGGCCAATAACTAATTTTCCTCATGGGAAAAAAACCTAAGGGAGAAAATAGTGCAACTTCAATGCAGACCTTACCTAGGCCTAACTGGGTTGCTGTTCAAGCGACTAGGTGGGTAAAGGGCAGAGGGAGCAGAGAAGATGTAAATGAGCAACTTCAATGCAGACCTTGCCTAGGCCTAACTGGGGAGCTGTTCAAGCGACTAGGTGGGGAAAGGGAAGAGGGAGCAGAGAAGATGTAACTGAAAAAGCTGAGTAAGCACCAGCTGAGATGGGCAATTGGACTTCTAACAGGACACTGACCACTAATTACACCTCTCAATAATAGGAGTGAAAAATATCCCTGATTACAGGAGATGCGGGGAGGGGGAGGAAACCCCATACCACCTAACAAGCACCCATTGGACTCATACTGAAATACTTTCGGGAGATGGGACAGATGAGATAATTATCCAAAGGGGTACAATAAGCGCAAGCTTCAGTACAAGGGCTTTGAACCTACCCTAGAAGTAATAATAATAATAATAATAATAACGTGTTTCTATGTTTATTTCAATTGTTTGTTTTGTGATTATTCGGAGACTTTGACCAAGTTCTAAGACTCACAATCAATTCACAGAGACTTTTGACCCAAAAAAACTATAAGTCATCATAGATTTCTCCTAGATGAAGTTTTCCTAATTTCCTCAATCAGATCTCAGGGCGGGTGTACCTCGAGTGGTTCAACAAAGTGTAAAAAAAACAACTTCGACACCATTGTCAAGTACACAAACATCAGGGGGATAGCCGACAATGTGCAACTTAAAATCAACGCAAGGAATTTACATTCCCGAAAGCTGCCAAGTCCAAGAATATCCCTACTATCAGACAAAATAGCCCGGACAGTAATTAATTCCGTCTAGAGCTGTTTTGGACGCTGTGCACCCCGCCAATATACAGTTGGCCTCTACAAGGGTACAGCCGTTCATTATTATAGTACTAATGATAGTTTCTACCCAGAACCGCGGTGTTTTGAAAATCGCTACCTGGACTTGTATTTCCCGTGGTCTACTCCCTCCAACGGTTTAAACAGAGTAAACAAAAACTTAACACACAACAGCGTACCTCCACAACTTTCCTGGATCATAGAAGTGGTTATAGGTATATCGTGCGCAGGTGTAAAAATGGATTTTTAAAAATGAGAAAATACACTGTTTTTTTTGTTTGTTTTTTCACACTCATAACATCCTGAATAAAGTTTTAATGATCGAATTTATAAAAATTTGTAAGGCATGTCAATAATAAGTTGATGAGCAACTAGTGTAAGTAAGTCACCATATTATGAATATTCTTTACTAAAGAAAATATTTTTGTTTAGTTTTTAGTACTGCCCACAATAATTAATAACTTTTTGTTCAAGAATAAATCCAAGGTATTTCCTTCATATTATGCTGGTTAATTGAAGTTATTTTTTACACTTACCAAAGGAAATATTGATTGCTGAGATGAATCATTTTGGCTTGGCGAATTTATCATTTGTCCGGATAAATCCAGGGTCATAATATTTCAGTCATCTGAAAAATAAAATACAAATTAGATGTAAAGGTGAAATCTGTCGTCCTATTTTTCATTCAGCTCTTTCATTTATGCAAATTAGCACAGGGCGTTTACGAGTAATACATCCACCTGAAATAATCCTTACAACCCACTATTATGATCATTAACAAAGAAGCCTAGAATCAAAGGCGAAAAGTATTATGACAACGCCATTTTTAATCATAGAGTACTTAATAAGAGTGTTCTGCGTTCATTCATTTCATTACTTCCATTCAAATAATTCTCTTATTCGGTATAAGAACATTATCTAGGACTAACCGGATGAAATTAAATCGCATTACTTATGCATTGAAAAAACTAGGTAGGTAGGAATGATGCGAAAATAAGGTCACATCAAAAGCCCACTGACTGGATTATTCTATTTTCCACTGGTGAAGTATTCTACTCATACAAAGCCTTATCGTAATGTTAATAAATTTGTGCAAAATGATTTTATTTAGCGAAATCGTTACGTTTTACGTTATGATTTTATTTTTTACAGTGTGCCAAAATCATGGATTCTGGAGGTCTTATTATATTTAATAAGGAAAAAATTTTTCATCTTGATTTTGACAATAATAATGTTCACGTCAAAAGATAGTATTCAACAACAATGGACGTATACCGAGTTTCAATTATTTATCTTGAATGGTTAAAAAAAGAGGGGGCGACACTAAAGATACAAACTGTAGGTATATTTCAATATTATTAACAATAGAAACGAATACTGCAACATGATCCCAACCGCTTCTTAGAAACTCTAACGTTTCTTGACCTCTGCTTAAAGGTAAGTATTACTTTATTACTTTTCCATTTTCACCCCAATTATTGCAATCTTTACGGCAACGTGTCATATTTTTGTTGCGTCAAATTGTGTAAAAAAAATGCACCAGAACTTGAAATTTGAATAACTGTTAAAATTTAAATAAAAGAAATGTTACATTTCGATTTTTTATTATTAATTTTCACCGCAAAAATTAAATAAATCAATTATGAAAATAAAACTTCTAACCTCGTTAAAATTTTTGTAAACTGTGAGGCCTTGAGTGTGATTAAGTGATTAAATGAGGCCTTAGTTCTTAAATTTCAAACCAACCTGTTTAACAAGGTAGATCCTAAAAAAGGCAATGAATAATAATTTTTTATACAATTCTAGACAATAGAGCATAAATAAAAAAGAAGATTTATGACAAAACATAATAATTCCCTCGCCATAAAAAGCAGTACCTAATTTATCCAAATACGCTAAGCATTTATCTGTCAAATATAAAATGTCATTCAGCATTAAATTCCCCTTTCAGAATAATTAGCTAAGTCTTTATATTATACTATACTTAAATCCAAAATCAAATGAAAACTACAGTGATACTAATATTTCTATCATCTTTTCTCCTCTTAACGAATACCGAAGATTACGACTCAGAAGCTGATTTTCGAAAAACCGAAGACGTCGCTAACCTAGCAGGAGGAGAAGGTAAATGCGAAGGAAAAGGTGGTCCCGGTGGTACTACCGGAGATGTAGCAAAAGATTCAAAGGAAGCGTCAAACATAGCGGTTAAAGCTGCACAAGAAGCAAAAGCTGCAGAAAATGCACAAGCAACTGCGGGACAACAAGCTTCCCATCAAGTGAAGGAACAACTGGCCGAAAAAGCCCTGGAAGCTGCCAAAGCGGCTGACGCTGCATTGGCCGGCAAAGAAGCTCTGGTTGAACAATTGGAGAAAGAAATAGACCAGGCCGGAGAAGTTATAAACGAAGAAACTAACAGCTTACAAGAATTACAAAATACACAACAAGCTGCCGGTAAAGCTCTCCAGGAATCCAAAGCTGAAGTTAAATTACTAACGACCGCTCTTCAGTTAGCCGAAGGTAACGCTCAGAGCGCTATTCAAGCAGAAGCGGGTGTTAAACAACAAGAACAAGAAAAAGAACAATTACTCGAAGCTGCTAAACAGAGAAAAGAGGAACTAGGCAAGCAACAGGAGCAAGCTAAGCAAGATTATGCTAATACGAAAGATGCAGCCAAAAAAGCGGAACAAGCTGCTGCTGAAGCGAAGCAAAATGTGAGTAAGGGCAGGAAAAAGAGAAATGTTCGTTCAAAGAGAAGCCTTCGTTCTAAGAAAGAGAAGAGACAAAAAATATCAGCGTAAATTGTACTTATTTTATATTCAATACTATTTAATACGTTGAATTGAACAATTTTTTATACGTATACGTTTAATAATAAAACATAATATTATTTATTATTTCACGCCTAAAAATTTTTCTTTAACCTTTCTTAATATAACAACAACAATCCTTACCCCACCAAGACCTGTATCTCGATGAACGACGTTAGGAACTGGAGGAACTGGAGGAACTGTTACAAGTGAAAACCTTCCTAACAAACTTCTGGCTGAGGTTTATGTATTGACGGCATTATGTTATCTATAAACGCGATTTTTTCGCTCGCTGTTTTGTCACGCGCTATTTTGTCGCACGATGTTTTTCTCGCGCTATTTTAACATAATTATGCGTTTTAGTTACCATGCCGTGGTACTTTTTCAATTATTCTTAAATTTTTTGAAAGATTGCCGCGTTGCCAGGTATAAATTTGTTCCAATATTCTTAAAAAATAGAAAAAACTCCAGCAATATCTCTAAATATTTGGACTGCAATCATTAGTTGGCATTAGGTGCCATTATTTGACGTATTCAACGCTTATTGTATAACTCAACAGAGTAGATCAGAGTAGATTTTTCGGTTATTTTAATTTAAAAAAAACTATCGCGAGCGTCCTATACTGTGCAACTAAACTGTGCATCCTATACAAAGGCTTGCAAACTATTTCAATACTTCTTGTATGCTAATTGTATTTTTATGTAAAGTAAAATTCCATTAAAAGGAATTAATTTTTGCGGTTGTCTTTCTTTCCTGGTTCCAAATCACTAAATGAGGTTACTGAGGCTACCTGTACAGAAATAGAATTACGAATCCATCAGATTCAAGGTTAAAGCCAAATTGCCGCAGGCTAATTTGTACAGGTGTGTGTGTTTCATAATCGTTTGCTTATTTATTTTAATAATACTGACCGGTACCTACCTAATATTATTCCATGGGTTATAAATATACCCAATAATTGTCTTATCCCAATAATAAATAATTACAGGTTTGAATTGAAATATGTTCATACTTTTCTATACTTACAGAATTTCTGTAATATTTATATCGCATTATATGTACCTATAAGTAGTTACATTATGAAATTCGCAAGAATATCAATGGAAAAGGTCATAATAATATTGTTCAGCTATATGTATAATCTCATTTGATTATTTTTATTGAACCTTGTTTCTTAGTAGTTGTTAAATGTTCTTCTTTGTTTTGGGTTTTAGGTTCGATTTTAAAATACTATTTTTCAAAAATATTTTTATACAAATGAAACGTTTCGAGACCGATTGGTCTCTTGTTCACTCATAAATAAATGTAAAAAACATGTAAAAACTTAAAAATACTTCAAAAAATCATAATTCGTCACCTTAAAACAGAACTAGCCTAAGTCCATTTTTGCCAAAAATGAGTTTTTTATACAAAACGATAGAGTAAGGTGTCGCAGATCGAATGCAGAACTAATCTAAGTCCTAATGATTCTATTTATCCCGTATACGGTAAATTACAAATAAGCCTATGTCCAAGGGTGCCCAAATTTTTAATGCAGAACTATCCTAAGTTCGCGAGAAAGAACCTATGTCAATGCTCGAGTAAATAATTTTCAGTGCAGAACTATGCATATTACCATAAGGTAACCTATGTTAGTGTTGTGTTAGGACTTATATTAGTTCTGCTTTCAAATAACATCCTATGTCCAACAAATTGTGGACTTGGGTTAATTCTGCTTCCTCATTTAGAAAAACTATTTGTTTTTTACGATCCCATTTAGCTCTAACTGCAAGATAATCCTTCAAGGATATACTGTTTTTGGAACAAATAGAAGCTTTGCGGCTTTTATTACTAAGCGAACATTGAGAGTTTGGATCTTAAGCTAATAAAATGAACTCTCAGAAGTATACTATGTCCAAAACACACAACTAACCTAAGTCCAGAAAATGGACTTGGAATACTTATCAGCTAAAAAAATATTCTATGTCCATCTTTTTTCTTTAACTTATACGTTTCATATTTAATTAATGCTGCAATTGAAACTGTGCATATTTAAAATACTTGTACAAATTTATATTAAAATATGTGTGTAATTAAAGCAGCTAGAGAAAAAAAACGTTTCCTGAAAAATGTAGTTTTTGGACTTGGGCTACTTCTGTTTTAAGGCGACGAATTATTATATTAAAATGTCGTAAATGGTGTGTTTTTCAATTTAAACTTTAGAAAAAATATAAGTAAATTAATTTTGATCTTGATTTTGACATTTTATGTGTCTGCTTTTGTTTATTATATTTCATTATTGTGTTTGTTACGTGTATTTTATTGTATGATAATATGATTTTTTTAAAAGTATTGTTATTGTAATGGTGGTGAATAATTATTGTGGGGAGTAATTGTTAGTTTTCAGTAGTAGGTAGCAGGTTTTTTTTTTTTTTTTGGTGTGTGTTTTTGTTAGGAATCAGGTTTTTAGTTATTTTTTTTTTGCTTATGTAAATTTTTAATATTATAATTTCAGTATTATTATTAATTTGTTTTTAGGTGTGTGAGGGAGGTATGTTGGATATGATAGTTTGATAGATACGTGATAGATTGTTGATTTCAGTTCGGTCATTTACGCTGGTTTGATTACTTTGTATGTGGATCATTTCTAAAATACTGAAGAACTGTACTGAAGAGTCCCAATTAGGACGAAACACGTGTCTACAATTTCCACCCTTGACTCACAGCATGAAATCAATGAATGACGTATCGTTTTACGATATGTCGTTCATCTTTTTGTTAAACTTTGGAAGTAGGTCTATCCTACCTTTACGCACATCGGGAGGCACTGCACTCAGTTGTTGGCATGCGTTTTAGCTGCCTGGGGTTGCATCCTATGGCGAAAGCCGAACCCACCGTGCTATTTTATTTTTATTTATTTTTATTTCTAAAATAGTTCTTTTGTATGTGTTTTGTTCTCTGTCTATGATGTCGGTTTTGTCATAATTGAATTGATGTCCTGTGGTTTGTTTATGTTTGTTTAGTGCGGTGTTTGCAGTTTTGGCGTATTTGTGGGCATTGATGCGTTGTTTTAAGTGTTGTTTTGTTTGACCTATATATTGTTTTTCACAGTTGTTGCAAGGTATTTTGTAGATTATATGGGTTTGTTTTTCTGTTGGGATTTTTGATTTTAATTTTGTATGAAGGTTTTGAATTTGGTTGTGACTTTTGTGAGCTATTTTGGTATTGGATTTCTTGAATATTTTTTCTATTTTTTCTGATAGTTGTGATACGTAAGGCATCGCTGTGTATGTCGTTTTTGATGACGAATGTGTGTCGTTCATATTGGTGTTATGTGTAGTTTGAAGCACGCCAATGATTGGGACTGATATTTTACCTATAGACTTATAAGAGTGAATTATGTGAGGTGAGGGGTGAAACGAAGGAAAGGACCACCACGAAGCTGGATGGTAAGGGAAGTGCGAATTTCGACTACTGTGAAGGGAGTCGGGTACTAGCGGTGCTCGACGAAAGACGGACCCTTTCCTGCAAGATAGGCAGATCGGTGTCTCCTGCGAGTGTTAATATTGGTAATGTAATATACAGAGTGTACTTTTAATAATAAAAATCCCGAGTGTTAATATTGGTAATAATTTAGAAGTGTACCAAGCAATATAATTTCGTATAACTTCGTCTCCAATCTACAGTCTTCATCATCCGTTACCCCGAAGGGTAAAGCAGCAAGCAGCATAATCATCTTCAGTTTAACAATTACATATATTCTTCAGTTTAATAATTCTAATGTGGCAGTCAAGAGCCCCACCCCGGATGTTACCGTGAGTCTTTAATTATATTAAGCTTTGTTGAGTTTATTCTAGAATTTAAGTTATAACTTGTGGGGGATAAATTTGTAATTGTGTTGTACTTATGTAACAATATAGTATTATAGTAAAGTATATTTAATTAACTCTTCCTTTAATTAATGCAAAGTAATACTCAAAAGAACCTCCCTGAGAATTAGTCAAAAAGAAAAATCAAATGTAAGTGTCCCCAAAAAGGGGGTGCTACAATAATTGGCGACCAACGAGTGGGCAATTAATTAATTAATTAAAGTAACTTTTCAGTAAATTCAATGTTAATTGTCCTGGGTGAGAAAACTTTGCATTAATAATGGGAGGTACAGAAAACCAACCAGAGACTTCGAACTCTGAAAATGTTGAAGGTAGTCAAAACAAAGGTATTGATCCTATTGTTTATTTGTTAAAGCGAAATGATGAACAGTTTGATAATTTATGTAAAATTCTAGAATCTCAGTCTCTCCAAAATAGTGAAATGCTAAGATTGTTAAATAAAAATGTAATCAAAATGAATGATAATTTGGAAAATGTAATAATCGATAAAGATTTAAATTTAAATGTTGTTGATCCGAGGGATAAAGTTGAAAATCAAAATAAATATTGTGACCAGGAAAGTCAAAGAAAAGGGATTTTAAATAAAAGTAATAATAAGGATGAGCCCAGGGATGAGCAAAATGATACTTTATTAAAAGATTTGTCAGTGATTTTTCAAAGCAGAAATCCTCAGGCTCAGGTTAATAATAATTCAAATTCAAACATAATATTTTTATGGAAAGAATGGGGAGGACAGGCATTACAATTTCATCCTGGAGGTTCTGTTCATCCAGTTGTATTTTTGAGAAAGTTGAAAAGAAAATTTCATGAAGCCGAAATACCAAATAATAGAAAAGTAGAATTAGCTATCGATGCTTTAAAGGGGTCAGCTGCTGAATATTTTGAATTTAAGCAAAATCAAATAGTTAGTTTTGAAGATTTTGAAAATTTATTTCTTTCGAAATATTGGAATTTAAATATTCAAAGGGATACTTATAGAAGGATTTGTTTAGGTAGATACGATGATTCTTCCTTATCAAAAGCAGATTATTTCATAAGACTAGCCAAAGAATCTCAGTACCTAGAACCCCCACTTGACGATGATGAAATTTTGAAACTTCTTTCAAGCCACTTTTCACCTGAAATAGAAGCCATTTTATTTTCGTTGCGTAATGTAGATGATGCTGAAAATTATTTGAGGAGACTTGATAATGATAATAGGTACCGAGTGAAAAGAAATGAAAACTATTCAGGAAATGACCGTAATGACTATTATTCCAGACGCCAGGGTAATGATAGAAATTTTAACCGCTCTGAAAATACAAATTTTAATAAGCCTCCTTATCAAAATCAAACTTTTAATAGGTCAGGTAAAAACGCTAATTCGTATCATCCAAGTGATTATAACAATAAAGGGAATTTTAATTTCCGAGAAAATAATAACTCGCAAATACAGAGGAATAATTATCAAAAACGTAGTGTCAATATGATCCAAAAGGAAAATAACTATGATATTGTTGATAGTCGTGAAAAATCTAGTTCCGTCCCAGGTGTTGAAATTTCAAGAAGTGAGGTAGGTAGGGGACATGGTAATGGTAGTATCGATTTCTCCGAGCGGCCAAACCAGAATTTACGTCGTGAAATAAACACGGTCCCAGCATTATTCCCAGCAACACTCGATGAAAGGCGTAATATTCAAAGAAATTATTTGCAGGAAGGAGCGATACCTAAAAATAGAGAATCTTATGAAGACAGTGCCGGGGTGAATATTATTGAACTTGATGTGGAAAATGAGAATAATATTTCACAAAATAATCAGAATAATTCGGTGTTTGCGGACATTCAAGATTATTTAGTCGATGAATTGGAAGGAAAATTGCCGTCAGTAGCTAGGTTACCTATTTTAAAAGCTGAAATTGAAGGATTTTCTGTAGAAATTCTAGTAGACAGTGGGAGTCAGATTAGTTGTTGTTCTCCAAATCTTATCAATAAATTGATAGAGAAAAATCATAAAATGATCAAATTACCAGTAAAAGGCATTACAGTTATGGGAGCAATAAAAGGGAAGTCTCAGAAAATAAAAGAACAAGTTTATTTGTCGTTTACCATTAATCAGAGTCTATCATTTAAACAAGGTTGTGTAATAATACCAGGCTTATCCAGAGATATAATTCTTGGTTGTGATTGGTTGGAGGATTTTCAAGTCGAAATAAATCTATTTGAAAATAAATTATTGGGAAAATTCAGTAATAATGAATTTAAGGAGTGCGTAAAATTGAACAATTATTCAGAGTCGAGAGTGCAATTGTCTGTAATACAAAACATTTGCAGTGACAATTATTTTGAAGACTTAGAAATCCGTGATGAAGATAAATTTAAAGCAATAGTAGAGTCAATTAATGACTGTGATTTAAAAGATGACAATTTTAAAAATAAACTAAAAAAGTTATTGTTCGAATATGAACATGTTTTTGCGGAAAAATCAGGTAATAATGAGCAGAGATCAAAGCATAAAATTTGTCTGAACTTATCAAAGTTGGCAAATCCGTTGAGAAAACGAAAGAAAAAGCGAAAAAAGAAGGGATATTCATGGAAATGGGGGGCAGCTCAAGAAGAGTCATACAGAATCTTAAAACTTATTTACAATCGGGAAATAGGAAAGTTGTTAAGAGCGTTATGTTTTTCCAAACATACTAAGTGGGCATTTGAATTGTCAAAAGTACAGGAATACCTTAACCAGGCGATAAACGAAACTACTGGCTATAGTTCCAATGAGTTACAGTTTGGTATTAAACGTGAAAATTCATTTATAAAAGACATTGCTATTCCTGAAGGAACAAAGCAGAAAAATATATTGGTATTGGCTTATGAAAGAATGAAAAATAAGGCAGATAGGAGACGTTTAAGACACAATAAAAAGTATTCTTTGACGACATTTAATATTGGTGACCAAGTGTTGGTACGAAATCATGAATTATCGTCCAGTGAGGATAGGGTAATAAAAAAATTCTTTGTGCTATTTAGAGGTCCTTGTACCGTAGTTGGTAAGCATCATGCAAATGCTTACGATGTGGTGGATAATGACACTAATCAAAATTTAGGTATTCAAAATATCATTAACCTAAGGAAGTTTTATCCACGAATAGAACAGTTATAAGTTAAAAAAAAAAAAAGAGAACTAAGAATTGAATTATTGTTTTGGTGTTGTTTTTATTTTTCAAAGGGACAAATAAATTTTTAAGGGTCGTGCTTGTTATGAAGCTTGAAAACCCCTTTTTCTTTGGCAGTCCAGGGATTTTCAACCTTGGGGGGCTATGAAGCACGCCAATGATTGGGACTGATATTTTACCTATAGACTTATAAGAGTGAATTATGTGAGGTGAGGGGTGAAACGAAGGAAAGGACCACCACGAAGCTGGATGGTAAGGGAAGTGCGAATTTCGACTACTGTGAAGGGAGTCGGGTACTAGCGGTGCTCGACGAAAGACGGACCCTTTCCTGCAAGATAGGCAGATCGGTGTCTCCTGCGAGTGTTAATATTGGTAATGTAATATACAGAGTGTACTTTTAATAATAAAAATCCCGAGTGTTAATATTGGTAATAATTTAGAAGTGTACCAAGCAATATAATTTCGTATAACTTCGTCTCCAATCTACAGTCTTCATCATCCGTTACCCCGAAGGGTAAAGCAGCAAGCAGCATAATCATCTTCAGTTTAACAATTACATATATTCTTCAGTTTAATAATTCTAATGTGGCAGTCAAGAGCCCCACCCCGGATGTTACCGTGAGTCTTTAATTATATTAAGCTTTGTTGAGTTTATTCTAGAATTTAAGTTATAACTTGTGGGGGATAAATTTGTAATTGTGTTGTACTTATGTAACAATATAGTATTATAGTAAAGTATATTTAATTAACTCTTCCTTTAATTAATGCAAAGTAATACTCAAAAGAACCTCCCTGAGAATTAGTCAAAAAGAAAAATCAAATGTAAGTGTCCCCAAAAAGGGGGTGCTACAAGTTTTATTTGTATTGTTGTAGTATAGGTAGATTCTTTTAGCTGTTAGTTGGTTTATTAGGTGTAGTGGGTAGTTATTATTAAGAAGTATTGTTTTTGCTTTTTCGATGGTTTCTGGTCTGTAGATTGGATTTGTTAGTTTTATGGCTCTGTCTATTAGAGATGTTATGACTGATTTTTTTTGGGTTATGTGGTGTTCAGAATGAAAGTTAAGATATCTGCCAGATGAAGTTTGTTTTGTGTTCCATTTGGTGAGTATTAAGTTAGATTGTCTTATGAGTGTCATATCTAGAAAGTTAATTTGGTTATTATGTTCTAGTTCTATTGTAAATTGTAATTTTGGGTGAAATGAGTTGAAGGTGTTTAGGATGAGGTTTTTATTGTGAGGTGATATTGCAATCGGTCTCGAAACGTTTCATTTGTATAAAAATATTTTTGAAAAATAGTATTTTAAAATCGAACCTAAAACCCAAAACAAAGAAGAACATTTAACAACTGTATAATCTCATGTACCTACCTACTTAAGCATATTATTGTAAGAGAAAACATTAACTTTATATACTTTTGTAAGTATTTATTGTTAGTTACATCAGAGAGGGATGGAAGAAAAGATGACAGATATAAGGTATAAGTGTATCTCGACGACAGAAATAAAAAATACTAAATTTGAAAAAAATAATATAAAAAACGGAAATTCTAACAAAACCCCATTGTGTCCGGTAGTAGGTTAAGATAACATAAGTTCTTGGATAAAAGTTACAAACAAATAAGTGAAAATTCAATAAAATTATAAAAATCACTTAAATTTCAATTATTTTTGAATAAATTGATTTTTACATTATTGCAGGTACTTAAATGCACTACCAAAATTAGTTAGTCTATAATGATCAATTAAAATTTTACTCCTGAGAAATTTTCTCATCATTATAATGTAGAATGTAATAACAAGTTCATTCAATGGAATAAATAAACTCGTAAGATTAACCATAAAAAGAGTTAGGTCTACTTCTTCCTTTTTCCTAGCAAATTTAATTCTGATTTCAATTCAACTTAAAATTAAAAGTGCATAAGTTTATGGACCTTACGTAGAGCTTAAGTTACTTAAATTTATTCGGACCAGGAGCAAATGGTCATTAAAACCGTATTTATGGTCGTTCCTTTATGAAAACTTCTAGTAAAAGACACTTTACCCATTTCATTAAAAATTCATGGAAAAGGCATCCTTAGGTACCTACTGAAAGGCTTCCTAAAGGAATCACTATAAATACTCGCCCCTTTATAAATGTGCTTAAGGATGAGCAGTGTCCCAGTTTTTTGTTTTTCATGCATTAATGTATTCAGTAAATTTTTTGCAATTCTTCTACCAATTCAAATTTAAAAATTAGTTATCACGGTATTTTTAATAAATTTAATTACTTTTGTCTTAATACCCGTAACTGACGGTGGAGAACTTTTTATTATAACAAAGGATCTTTATCTACCCGAAAACCAACAAAATCACTGACAGTGATCGTCAAAACGAAAGCGTAATAATATTATGGAAAAAATGCTTATTTTTGATTTATTGAAGAAACTTTGCAGGCAAAAAATCTCTGCTTATATTTGAAATCTTATTTTGTCCCTCTAAGCATATAGAGTGTTTCTTACTTAATAAGAAAATACCTTCTTTGAATTTATGAAAGCCATAAAACTGTAATTTTTCGGAAAATTAGCTAGATTTCTATAAGATTTTTGTAGGTATATATCGTTAGGTTACGTCAGAGGCCCTTGAGGCTACTTGAAAACTTCTGACACTTGGGCTTTACCACAGCCATACGATATTTATTTATTTTTAGGTATATAGGGTGTCGCTAAAAGGCACTGCAAACGCTCTATCATGCACAGACTTCCTATATTAAAAAATATGACGATTTAACCTTCAAGGTAAGCCCTTAAAAGGAAGTCAACCAAAAAGTTTTTCAGGATCAGTCAAAAATTGATCAAAAACAATAAATAAAAATCCAAGCGGATCCAACTTTTTAGCGCTTACTGAACACAGAGCGTTTCAAAACATGTGGTATCGAGTGTAACAGGTAATTTGTGACCCCAAAAAATATTTTTCAAAAAACTGGGATGTTTTCGTGTTAGTGTTTATTTTAAATATTTCAGGATTTTACAAAAATGAAGCATCATTGAAGTTATTTTGTAATGTTTGCTGTGCAATAAGGGTTAATTATTAATACAAGGTGTCCAGGTATGAGTGTAAGAGCTGCACGTGGCGACCTTCCTTGGACTATTTTGAGTAAAAAATCTTAATACAATAATGCTCTAAACCTCTTCACGGTGCCACACGCGAGGTCATCAAAGTTAGAAATTCTGGGTCACAAATATGCATATATTATTGAACTTCTGTTTCCTTTTGCAGTTACGGTTAACATTTTAAAGACTTTTGCAAAGTTTTATTTATTTTCATTTAATTTTCGTAACAGTGCAATTATTAACTTTTTTAACATTTCTAAAAAAAAAAAAATTAGGAAATGTTAAAAAAGTTAATAATTGCACTGTTACGAAAATTAAATGAAATAAGACTTTGCAAAAGTCTTTGAAAATGTTAACCGTAACTGCAAAAGGAAACAGAAGTTCAATAATATGCATATTTGTGACCCAGAATTTCTA
Source organism: Malachius bipustulatus (assembly GCA_910589415.1). Lineage (NCBI taxonomy): Eukaryota > Metazoa > Arthropoda > Insecta > Coleoptera > Melyridae > Malachius > Malachius bipustulatus. Next base: position 18,239,975 of record OU342634.1, read on the forward strand.
ACTTTGATGACCTCGTGTGGCACCGTGAAGAGGTTTAGAGCATTATTGTATTAAGATTTTTTACTCAAAATAGTCCAAGGAAGGTCGCCACGTGTAGCTCTTACACTCATACCTGGACACCCTGTATAAAAAAGTCATGTTGACCAAAAATCTGTTCCCATCTAAACCCTGATAAAATAAATATGAAAATAGACAAGAAACGCTTTTCGTAGAAAAATAAAATAAATATTCTATCTAGGACTTTGTGTAAAATAATTTTTAATAGGGCCTTATTATTATTATTATTATTCTAGAGTAGGTTCAAAGCCCTTGTACGCGCCATTTTCTTCTATGCCTAACTTCCTCAGGTGTTCCTTGAGCTTGCAATGTCTCGTTAGGAATCCCGTCAGTGTTCTGAGATGTTCCTTGCTGAGGTTGAAGAGTATCTTCGACCTCTCTCGGTTAAAATTACCGAGAAGTTCTTTGGATTGTCTCAACCCCGAGAGGTTCATCCAATGGGTTTCTCTCAGTTTTCTTCTTCCTTTTGGAATGCTGCTTGAAGAAAATATCTTCGAAGCCACAGAATGGTTCTGGTCCTATGAAGGGTGTCGATGCTCCTTTTCTTGCCAATGAGTGGGCATTCTTCTTGCGTTCGAGGTGGTCTCGAGCACAAGGATTGTTTAGATTGCCGACTGTCTTGACGGGTGACAAGCCCCGCTCGGTCATCAGTCTGTTTTGCGGTGATGTCCCGCGATTTCTTGGTTTTTTGTTTCTTACCATGGTTGATCCCACGAGTAGCTAGGGAAGGGTGTTCCACCTATGCAGAGCCCCGCATGCAAAGGTGAGGGGATTGATACAGTGGGGTGCCCCCTGGTGCCCCAAGGTTGAATCCAGTAGGGCTGATCTTCTATCCAGTCACGCATCCCATCAGCCTGACCCCCGCCTTAGGATTTAGGTTTTTTAGTGAGGTTGTCTCCTCTGGGTTCCGGCGATTAAGCTCAGACCCCCGCATCTCTCGGTGCGCGGAACGTGACCACGACAACAGATGATACGGTATATCAGAGATTCCACAGTCGGACGTCTCTGGTGCCGTTGCCCCTAGTGCAGACCTTTAGTCACGACACGACAACTAGGTTAGGGGAGGTGGTCCGCGGCAGGGTTTTGAGCTACCAGTCTAGAATTTTACCTCCGACGAGCTCTATTACCAATGCTAACCTTACTCACTTCCGCTCATTGTAAGGCCTTCCCCCTATCCGCCACCTGGGGACGCGCCCGATGGGTACTCAACCGCACGGGTACTTCATTCCAATGGGAGATATGTTTTTTCTTCAGGAGGTCTTTTATTTCCCTTCTGACTTCGCTGTAGGCTATGCAGCAAGTTGGTTCTGGCCCAATTAAGGGTAGTTTGCAAGTTTGCAAGTCCTTTTTTGCAAGAAGATCCGCTTTTTTAATAGGGCCTTACTTACTAACAGTGGTAAACTGACCACTACAAATGCGCCATTGCTTGCTTGTGAGGTTTCATATTTTCATAAAATGTGGTAACCTATAAGGAAACATCGTGTACAAAATTTAATACTTCTTTTATCTATTCCGCAAATTAAAAAAAAATAATCGTAATGGTGTTCCATTTTTTTTATCAAGGTATACCCACGTTTTTTCGAAACAGAAATTTGGGAAATTTCATTTGTTAATGAAATAAGGCTTTGTGGCTGCAGCCTCACAACTTCACACGTGGCATATTTTGACCCGGGATAATTATTTTATGGGGGTTGAGAGGCGTAAAGTTGTATTGAGGGTGCAGCGGCAAAGCCGTAGGGGTATATTTGAAATTTCCCGAAATTTATTTGTTTTTTCAAACATAGGTATCACTTGATAAAAAAAATTATGACACCTGTAGGTATATTTTTGAATTTGGATCTGGAAAAACCAAAGGTTTGAACAAATGTTTCTTTGTTCATTTTTTTTTAAGATTTATAATCACCCCTTAGAGGTTGCTATTTAATGGTCTTCGCCAATTATGAGAAATATTGCAAATTTTATAAAAGTCTATGTAGCACTCAAGAATTCCCACGAACTGTCTAATAAAACAAAAAAATCAGGGATTGCTAGCTACTATATAAACATAAAATAAAGATAAAATCTTTATTGTTAATATTATAATAAATATTATTCAAATAGCAATTAGGCAAGATTATTAAACAATGGGGATTAAACTCTCCTTCTATTATGAATATTTGATTCATCAGAAACGAAAAAACAAGGCGTTTCGTGAGTTGGAATTCGAAGAAAAGAATTGCTCGTTATAAGACTCAGGAGGTAGGTACTTATGTGGTCAAGAATCGAAGACACAGAACGACGACTACTGTTTCTTACCATGGTTGATCCCACGAGTAGCTAGGGAAGGGTGTTCCACCTATGCAGAGCCCCGCATGCAAAGGTGAGGGGATTGATACAGTGGGGTGCCCCCTGGTGCCCCAAGGTTGAATCCAGTAGGGCTGATCTTCTATCCAGTCACGCATCCCATCAGCCTGACCCCCGCCTTAGGATTTAGGTTTTTTAGTGAGGTTGTCTCCTCTGGGTTCCGGCGATTAAGCTCAGACCCCCGCATCTCTCGGTGCGCGGAACGTGACCACGACAACAGATGATACGGTATATCAGAGATTCCACAGTCGGACGTCTCTGGTGCCGTTGCCCCTAGTGCAGACCTTTAGTCACGACACGACAACTAGGTTAGGGGAGGTGGTCCGCGGCAGGGTTTTGAGCTACCAGTCTAGAATTTTACCTCCGACGAGCTCTATTACCAATGCTAACCTTACTCACTTCCGCTCATTGTAAGGCCTTCCCCCTATCCGCCACCTGGGGACGCGCCCGATGGGTACTCAACCGCACGGGTACTTCATTCCAATGGGAGATATGTTTTTTCTTCAGGAGGTCTTTTATTTCCCTTCTGACTTCGCTGTAGGCTATGCAGCAAGTTGGTTCTGGCCCAATTAAGGGTAGTTTGGATCCCTTTTTTGCAAGAAGATCCGCTTTTTTAATAGGGCCTTACTTACTAACAGTGGTAAACTGACCACTACAAATGCGCCATTGCTTGCTTGTGAGGTTTCATATTTTCATAAAATGTGGTAACCTATAAGGAAACATCGTGTACAAAATTTAATACTTCTTTTATCTATTCCGCAAATTAAAAAAAAATAATCGTAATGGTGTTCCATTTTTTTTATCAAGGTATACCCACGTTTTTTCGAAACAGAAATTTGGGAAATTTCATTTGTTAATGAAATAAGGCTTTGTGGCTGCAGCCTCACAACTTCACACGTGGCATATTTTGACCCGGGATAATTATTTTATGGGGGTTGAGAAGGCGTAAAGTTGTATTGAGGGTGCAGCGGCAAAGCCGTAGGGGTATATTTGAAATTTCCCGAAATTTATTTGTTTTTTCAAACATAGGTATCACTTGATAAAAAAAATTATGACACCTGTAGGTATATTTTTGAATTTGGATCTGGAAAAACCAAAGGTTTGAACAAATGTTTCTTTGTTCATTTTTTTTTAAGATTTATAATCACCCCTTAGAGGTTGCTATTTAATGGTCTTCGCCAATTATGAGAAATATTGCAAATTTTATAAAAGTCTATGTAGCACTCAAGAATTCCCACGAACTGTCTAATAAAACAAAAAAATCAGGGATTGCTAGCTACTATATAAACATAAAATAAAGATAAAATCTTTATTGTTAATATTATAATAAATATTATTCAAATAGCAATTAGGCAAGATTATTAAACAATGGGGATTAAACTCTCCTTCTATTATGAATATTTGATTCATCAGAAACGAAAAAACAAGGCGTTTCGTGAGTTGGAATTCGAAGAAAAGAATTGCTCGTTATAAGACTCAGGAGGTAGGTACTTATGTGGTCAAGAATCGAAGACACAGAACGACGACTACTTTAGAGACCTATTATTTAATATATAATCGTTTAAACAACAACAATAGAACAATTCTAGCAATAAAGTCGACTACTGCGAAAAATAACCTTGTCATTGCCCCTAATCTCTCAGTAAGTTCATACATAGATCGATGTGCATGACCGTCGAAGGCCAACTGGAATTAATGAAGTCGAGTTCTTCATTGCGATCAAATTGCCGAGATGTGAGAATGTTTCTGCTAATAAATATGTAACTAAAAAGAGTTGTTAATATGATCCAGTTTACAAATTGTTGAAATTTAGTACTCGTGCATGTTGCAACAAAAAAGTCCCCTGATAAATCAGTAAAATTAATTGCATTCAGAGGTAAATATCTTGTTTTTTTTTATCTCAAAATTATTTGCAATATATCTCTAAGAAGCTACTAGGTACTTAGATGTGGAATGATTTCATAAAATTATCAAGATGGGTTGTTTGTTATGGGCAATCTCTCCAAATTTCTATATCAAAATTGCACCAAATTGCAACAATAATTATGGTCCATTCGAGAGTTTCTTGACGTACTAAGAACTAGAAGAGCCTTACCTACTTATATAACATACATAACCTGAATTTTAGATAAAATTTTCCGAATTGATATAAATGGTCGAGCTCTATATAAGACCCATTATTCCAGTATAAACCATATCTTTCAGAGAATGTTTGCTCTGTGATGTTCAAGCTCAAAGGTTCTCTTACCTACATCTTTTTTGCGATACTGTCTCACATGTTTACGACCAACATACCTAAGAGGAATTTGGATTAATTACTGGAACATTTGGAATTCCATTCCTTGTCCTAGTCGAGTCTTGCTTAACACCATTCCAATCGCTGAACCCTCTGTTGAGTAGTAAGTGGTAGAAATAAAATTGAAGCCAACATAGCTAGAAATCGTTAATGGTGGTTACTTATTATTTACAGATAAAATCAATGTGAAAAATTGTTTCCAAATAAATAAATTGCGGTTTCGAGAAAGATAAAGCGAAGGAGTGAAGGCCTTCCATTGCACGAATCTTAAATTAATGATTTTATTTCCTTGTTTTATATATCGTTTGAGCAAATCAAAACGTAATTTAGGCGAACTTAGAATAAATTTCGTGTCTGAGATTGAATCTGTAAAATGAAAGATTCTGATTGATAAATCAGAGGGCACGTCATTATTGTGATTATTATTTTAAATTAAATTTTCTTGAATCTCTAGAAATCCACAGGTATCTACATGATCAACAATAAACAGTCGTAAATGAACAGTTTAGACATATTGCTTTCATTACTTAATTTTCTCCTTCTCATCAACAACTAATTAAGAATCAGAAAAATTCGAAAATTTCGAAGAGCTTAACTTTGAACGCGGTCCAGAAATTGTGGTCTTGGGTGATTTCAACATAAGTGGTTACTTCTATAAAATTACCATTTTTTATAAAAAACTTAGTAAAAAGCTCCCGGGACGCCTCTGTCGATGCCATTAAAGTAAGTCGTCCCAAAGGATCTATAGGCACCTCTGACGATAAAGCCCGTTGTCCGGGTCCATAGGCGTCCCAAGCCCTACCTCTCTAGTACCGTTTTGAGGGGCAATGAATCCAATGGCGTTCTCATTATTGTTTTTTTGAAAAACAACGAATATGAAGTCTTTTTTTTTTTTTTTAAAGGAGGGAGCATCGGTCTAAACTATGTAGGTAAGACAAAGTCGCTCCACTCCAGTAACACGGGATTTCGAGCATCTTACTCATTCAACCAGCCTCAAGTATGCCTTTTATAAATTTAAACGTTCGGTCGCTTGTTTTATTTTTCACATACATTCGAAAATGCATCCGAAAAATAACACGAACCGGTGAGTTCCGAACTCGCGACCTTAGGCTCGGTAGGCAGCGGACTGAACCACTAGGCTACGCGAGTCTCAATATGAAGTCTTGAACTTTCAGATTTGCTATAAAATCTTTGTTGGTCAACAGGTTTCTATAAAATTTAGTATAGAACCGCTTTGAGAGATGATGAATCTAGTGGCGGGCTCAGAGTTAAAAAAAAAAAAAAACAACCCATTTAAATTTTAAATTTGCTTTGAATCTAATGCGCATGCGCGAAAATGAACTTTGACGCTTGAGAATGAGGTTTTTTTGTCGAGGCAAGAGACACTATCATTTCGCGCTCGCGATGCATACGACATTTTTTAGACAGCTTTACTGAAATAATAGAATAAATCGAAATAAAAATCATAAAAATAACGCAAGAAATTTTTTATGTTACTTCCAAGTTTTATTGTTGCTTAGTTGCTATATAAAACAAATATAAGATTTCAGAAAAGATACAGTGCACGAAATAGTTTTCGCTCTAGTGCGCGAACTACTTCGCGCACGCTGCCGAGTAAACAACAATAATTTTTCATTCGGATATTGACGAAAAAATGGCAACATTATTTGACGGCTGTCAAAAATATATTGCATAGTACCGTTTTAAGAAGTGGGGAATCTTGTGGCGTACCAAAGTTTTTTTTTTAACCTCCAATTTGAATTCTTTAAATTTTAGTTTTGCTATAAAATCGTTAGTATTCAACACGTTTCTATAAAGTTTAAAGAAATTAGAAAAACTATGACATATCTTTTTTTAGCAGTTATTAAAAGTTTTTCAAATTTCCTGAACATTTACTAATCGAGTTTTTATTTTCAGGAATCATAGCACAAGCCTGTATAAGTTTTTAAGCTCTAATGTAGATAAGGTTGGGGAATGTGACAATTTTAGTCTCAACGACATTATTATTATAGAGCAGCAATTCTCTCTCATTTCATGCTTTAGGTATTTTTGCAGAGCAAATTTACATTCATTGTTATTCTAGCTTCTACAGGTATCCATCTACTCGGAATTTCTACCACCTCCTTTAGACTCATTCTCATTTACATTCGAAATATTGTTAAATAATTTTCACAGAATGCAGATCATTGGCTTGTAATGGTTTGATACTTTGTAATGCAGAGGAGATGTAAATAGATCAGACGGACCATGAATAACAAATGATAATTATTAGCTTCATTCATTTAGGTGGGCATTGTCTCCAATATAACCTTGAAAGTCTTGACATTTTCCCATGCAGTAAATAGCCTTTCGTGCCAAATTTATTCGTAGCCAGAACGAGACTAGCAAAGATAGCGAAATTACCTCCTTAAGAGTAATTTGAAGGAATCGTTACTCAACCTGTGATTTTAAACTCGATTATGTAAAGATTTTTACAGACATAGAAGATTAAGTGTCTGTATCAAGACAATGTAACAATTATTATTGACCTCCATTTAGACGTTTTGATTTGTTTTAAGTAGTACCTATCGTCCTGGTAAATTAATGCCTAACTCTCCCAATGATTGTGTTCAGCGTCTATCTCTACTTAGGTGTCTATCTTTAACTTTTTTATTACTGTGCAGCAAAACAATTATCACTCACGACCAGTCACGATCGACAGAGCGAACAAGCTCTATTTTCGGTGTGCTTACCTACAGGTAAAGAAAAAAGTACGGTATAGTAAAAGTAATTAAGTATATAAACTAGAGTATGGATTGCAATCTGGGACAGAAAAGTTAAAATTAATGTGATTGGATCTGAATTAGGTACTATAAAGATTCATCGGATGTAAACGGAATGTCAACAAACCTGTTGCTGTTGATTTTAAAACAGCGATTATTAAGGTCGCATTTTTTTAGCAGTAATTATAAATACGAAACTGGCAACTATGCTTTAGGTTTACTAGAAAGTGATTTTGTGAAAGTCAAATTGCCTAATAAGTAAATTGGTCATTATAAACCGTGTGGATGAATATTTGTATTTAAAAGAACGACGAGAAGCAAACATTTACGATATTGCTGGGGGCACTGTAGAAATCAAGAATCGATGAACTATGATATAACCATCTTCAAACTCTCAGATAAAATAAATTCAATAAATATATATCACTGTGAATTGAAAAGATAGAAAGGAGAAAGAACTTTTCTTAAAACATGAACAACTGCGTACCCAGAAATTGAACGAGTTTGCATTTCTTTGTATAATTTTTAATTCTGAGATTTGGTCACAAAAAGAAGATTATGTACCTATGCATGTTCTAAATCAACTAAACAATTTAGGCTCGTTAACCGCCTTACTTGTTGAAATATTAAATTACTTTCATATTCAACCTGTCAGGAATTTCTTTCTCAGTTCTCATCAATGCTTCAGTGAGTTATTGTCTGTATACATTTCAAGTCAAACTTGTTAGTTTTTAGTTTCTTGTGTAATTTAAGTGAAGCGTTAATAACGTAATTTGACCTGCACTAAAACTGGAATATACATACGGTTTACAGATGAAATAAAAAGATATCGTATAGCTTTTATTCAGGATTATTTACAAATAGGTGAATGTGCATAAATTATTACATATTTGTTTCACACATTGAAATGTTCCTTCCGACACAAACTGCAGAAACTAGATTTAAAATAATCCAAACCCAGCCATCCGAGATTTTTAAAATGATATTGTATTCCCACTTAACTGATAGGAAAGAAAACAGAGCTCTTCAGAATTGTGTTTTGTGCCATTTTTCTGGAAGTGGTCAAGCCCCTCTAAACATCCTCCAACCATTCGATCGCTCGGATCCACTAAACGATCTACCACGCATTCCTCTCCATATCAGGCGAAACTTCCCTCGGTAAAATCAGAATTGCGGATACTGACGAAGCTTTGGGCAATCAGACAATTTATCTTCACATCCTGTGACTATGCATCTCAGATTTTGTATTGCACCAATTATTAGTGAAGGTGTCTGTTTAACCTGCAGCAGTGGCCAGAATACATATATTTCTATTAATAGTCTTAGGTTTGATGTTGTTAACTTCAGATAAAATTTACCCCTTTATAAGTCAAGGCCAGGGCTAGTTCTTGGTGATCTGCCTTGGTGACATAACTTCAGGGTAACCCATATTTTTACAAGTTAATGGTATGTTAGATCTTTGATCAGAGTTCTGCTAGAATTTATTGGTTCTTCAAGGTCAACAGGACTCAATTTTGAGCCCTATGAGGCTCACATTATCTGAACACTCTATTACCAGATCAGACGTCATCTTGGAGTTGTCTAAGTCTTGGAGTCAACTGAATAATATTTGCTCGAAGATCATTTTAACCACCCAAAAAAGCTAAACTTCGGTCAAATTGACATCAACAGGATACTCCAAATAAAACAGAATTACTTATGAACTTCAAAATCGGTTAATGAAGTTCTTCGCAAAAAGAACCCAATATATCTAATCACATAAAAGGCACTTGAACTTGCATTATTTACCAAAATCTTAATTATTATTTCTTCTCCTGACTTCTTCTTTACTCCTAGGGAGCAGTCATCATTTTTCGAATTCCTTAAAATGGCCCAGATCATAAATCAGAGAAGCTCTTTGTCCGTTAATTAACAGCACTTAGTTTGATCATTTTTTATGTATTTGACCTGCGCAAAACTGTCCAAGATCAAACCCATCATCAATAAACAAAATAATTTAAACACATGTTCGGATTCTGATCGCTTCGCAAATTCATTTTCATTAGTTAGGTCTGCATAATTCTCTTAATTGTTGACATAACGATCCAGCACGTCACGTAATAATATTTAGACTAGTTACCTAGTAAAGATCTAAATCCAGTTGTTGAGTCTCTTGTTAATTATTGCTAATATAGTTCTAACACTAACAAAATATTGATTTTTCCAAAGTACCAACAGTACCTAGCCAGAAGTAATACTAACCAAGAAAAAGTAAGAAAATATGTCTACTTTAAACATTTGCTGAGGTCAGTGTCCGTGACTTATGAGTTTATTTGATTATTACCATACGATACCTTCAACAATGGACGTGGGAGCCATATTTACTTGCAACGTTGACTTACACTTGGAACATTGAATATTTATAGGTGTCTAAAAGTAGGCAATCGCTAATCATACAAGTACAGCCAACATGTAGGTATGTCTGGTCGGTTCTGCATCCCACATAATCTGATTATTCATTGGAGACAATTTTATTGTCTTTCAATGAATCGCTGACAGATTAATACTTGTAACAAGAAAGCTCAATTGGAGTTGGCTTGTTTTTATCAGTTGCGCTGTTGCGCAGTTCAATACTAGAAACTTCAGCTATTATACCTCTACAGCTGATACAATAAAAATATTTAAGGAGGAAGGTCTCGTCATTCTCAAAAACATATCAGATCAACTTTAGTAGGTACCTACTTCATCATCTTGTAAGCATCCCATGCACATAGGGCAAAACCACGTTCGACGTCAACGGGGTCTTATTTAACTCTCGTGTGAAATTGCCACCCGAATCCGATAATCATATTTTTTAAAGTTCCGAAGATCACAAAGAGTTCTTGAGCTCTCGAAAAAAAAACAATAGCTCTGGCATAGGAATTGAGATCAAAATATTGAGGTGCTAACTTCACGCGGTGTACTTACATGGCGTTTTGTGAAACAGGAATCTTGAACAGGGATCGTGACTTTCAATAGGCTGGAATGGGTTCCAGAGTATAAAAATATTTTGGACCGGCTGACCTCTGTAAGACATTTCAATGTTGTTTTCTTCGCTACTGAGTTCGAGGAGCGCCGGGAGAGTTTTGTGAGATGGAAAAAAAGGTAGAAAAAAAATTATTTTCTTTTATTTATTAACAAAAATTTGTTTTATTTATAAAGGGATCGTTGAAGAATGGTTCTATTTTATGTCTTTTATTTTTATACTTATTATGTATTGTAATAATTATGTTTTCTATTTTTTGTTTCTGGGATATTTTTCCTCTTAATTATGCAAGTTTTTGAATGTACCTATGTATTTTTCTTCAAAGTAGGTATCTGCCCATAGAACTGAATATATGCTCCTGTGTTACTCAGAACTCTTATTAGAACTTTATAACGAAAACTGTTTTTTCCCGATTGTTTTCATATTTTTTTCTATTTTGTGTCAGAAAACTCTTTAGGTGCTACTCGAAACTCTGAAGAGATAAAAAAACGAGTACCTAATGCGGAGGCGCAATGGATTTTATTTTTGGGCTTAAAACATCTGAACTGTTTAAAATATTTTTAAGAACTCATTAAAACCATCGTAAATCACTATGAGAACCCCTTTTAGAAAAAACATGGGTCGCGTGAAGTTGGCTCCTGAATATTTGACCTTGTAATTTTGAGATTTAATGAAAATTTTTCGGAGAACTCAATATCGGTTTATAATCTTTCCAGGGCTGGAAAAATATGTGCGATTTTTGAACTTTCTGGTGTCTACTTTCCTCTAGCGCTTCACATTATTGATTTAGGTGAAACCTGTGAAACCAACTCCACAGCAGTAGAAAATTATACTTTATGTACAGACTTGTTAGTTAAGTACCTACTAGGTATATGAGGACACTGCTTTCTCAAATATCAAATATCAAATAGCTATCACTCACATAACAAGAAGCCCCTTCATAAGTATTGAATACCTACCCTTGTAACAGTAACAGTATCCCTGATGGATCCTATCCAAATACAAAGTAATGAGTAATGCCTAAAACCAATACGGAGCACTTCGTAAGGTTTCTTAATCGATGGCGTCTGCATGGATTGTTTCATTTTATGAATGGAGGCTTTATATTAGAGTAAAATCATAACAAAACGTAACAATAATTCTAATGAACTAAAGTGAACCTGTTTAATGTTAGCTCTTGCTCTTGAATGAGTTTATGCACCGGTGTTGCATGCTTATTATTATAAATTAATCTCTCATTCCATTTACATTCTCTAGGCAGTCTAGGCTACATTATTTGTAATGAACAGAAGCACTTTATTAATCTTCACATAATTAAAATAGTAACAAGACAATTAAGATATTTCTAATTCATGTAAACATTAATTGTCAGCAATGATTAATTTTAATTAGTAACCCAAACTATAATAGTAATGAAAGCAAGCTAGGCTAGATATATTACAATAATTTATTCATTTTACATCAGCAAATTCTTCGACAGGAAGGAGAAATCCCACATCAAAATCGTATTATTTTGATTTATTATATTTTTGTATATTATTATAATGGTGAAGACGGTTACTTGGTACATATATTACCATCTTCGAAATGGTCGCTGCTGAAGAGATGTCTAATGCTGTCTCAGAATCCCGGAATTTCTTTTGATTTCAGTTGAAAACTGATACATCTTAGTAGTTGAATCAACGTTTCCTAATATTTCGAAGACGCGTCTATTCCGTTCTCACAACAATTTGCTCCCAGAAATTGAAGAACGATCTCCAAACACGTGTGGGCTGTGAAATTAAATAAGACCACCTGCTTGTGAAGAAGTTTAAATATTTTCCAATATAAAAGTGTCTTAATTATTGATAAGCAAAACTCATGACAATCAAAAAATAAACATTGTCAAATTGACGTCTTATACAAAATTTAAATATCACCCCCCGCGTGAATTCTAAATGAAAACACCCTTACTAACCTTCCTCGTAACGATATTTTTGTTAATTTCTGATCTTGACTCTGCACCGCTAGGAGACGAATTGGTCGCACTGCAAGGTGGCCAGCAATGCGACAAAGAGAAAAGCGCCGGTGACGTCGCAAAAGATTCCCAGCAAGCATCCGAAATCGCCCAGAAAGCCGCCCAAGAGGGTAAAGCGGCACTTGACGCTCAGAACCAAGCTGGCCAGCAAGCAGCCCATCAAGTCAAAGAACAACTGGCCGAGAAGGCTTTAGAAGCCGCCAAGGAGGCCGAAGCTGCCCTGGCTGGTAAGGAAGTGGTGCTCAGTCAACTGGAGGAAGAGATCCAACAAGCTGATGTGGTCATCCAGGAAGAAGATCAAAGTGTTCAGGAATTACAGAATACCGACCAGTCGGCTATTAAGTCTGTACAAGAAGCTCGTGCAGAGATTAAGCTTCTAACCACCGCGCTTCAGTTGGCGCAAGGGGAGACGCAAAACGCCGGCGCTACTAATGATGGAATTCAACAGCAAGTTCAGGAGAAGGAACAATTGATCGATGCGGCCAAACAGAGGAAGGATGAATTGGGGAAACAGTTGCAGAATGCTAAGACTGATTTAGCCAACACTAGAGAAGCTGCTAAGAAAGCGGATCAATCAGCTGCTGAGGCAAAACAGAATGCATCCAGAACGAAGAAGAGATCGATTCAAAATAAACAAGAAAGAAATGAAAAAAATTAGATCGATATTTGAGAAATGAGTGTTTGCATGTATCTTAGGTATAATCTTATCATATACTTATCTATTTAGATTTTACCATGCACCTACCCTGTAATATGATTTTTTGATAAAGGCCACTGGATCAAAAAACTACGAAGTATGTTAGCTTTAAAAATAATTTAAGAACCATGTTCCATTGTTGCTTGCAACATGGACGTCTTGAGCACTGCTAGATCTCTCCTAGATAAAACAGGAATTGTTCAAAGATAGCTTATGTCACTGTATCTAATTTTAGAGATCGCCAAGATTACATAGCTGATTACTTGACTGATGGGTTATTTAAAAATTGTCTTATCTAAAACACGACCAAAAAACTAAAATTAATTTTTTGGTTGCATAATGTTCTGTGCAATTCTGACAAAAGGTTGTTAATGTTGCATCAAAAAACTGAGGGAAAAAATCATAATTTGAGGAAACCAATTTTGAATGATAACCTTGCGAAAAAGGTAAAATGTAATTATTATGAAATTTTTCTATAATCTTTTAAAGTTAGATCCAAATAGTTGCCATAATTGAGTTTCATAAAACTTCCTATTGCTTTCTTGAACACTTTCTTCGTTCATTATTATAAATTCGATTAAGTGCTAGGTAATTACATTAATTCGTTATTGATTGGTTAAGTTATAAACAGTCATTTTAATTGGTCTGATAATTATTATGGAGTCGGTGTCTATTTAGTCGTTAATTATCCTTACTTAATTAGATTGTATATACCTGTGTATCGCCGAAGATCGACTTACTCGATTAGATAATTAATTATCGGTAAGTGCACATGTACGAACGTCTTATAAATTAAATAACGAACTGATAAATTCAGGATTCCGAAGCTTGCAAATGAAAAAACCGAATCTACCTATCACCTATCTAGCACTGTCGAATTTCGGGGTTGGATAAAGAAATTTGAAAAATATTTCGCTATGAATCTTGGGGGCTCAAATTTGGTATGCATACCTATAATAAGAGTTTTTGTATAAATATTGGGGGATTGGGGGTAATAATTTAGGAAAATTCGGAAAGCTGTTAGAATTAGAAGAATTATTAGAACATTTCGAAAAAAATCAATTTTCTCGCTGCTTCTGTCAAAATTTGTGTCTTGCAGTTTACGAGTCTGAGATTTCACAGAATATTAAAAAAACCGGCTTTTCCCCTTCCTTTACATCGAAACTGGAGAAGCTAGAATTTAAAACAATAAAATTATATTTCTAAAAATCAATTATTCTTATTTGATTTTCCTGACCTGGTAAAATTCTGTAAAATTACCTGGTAAATCTTGACACAAAACTTTTTTGTGGAAATTTTTTGTTTTAAAGTCTCAGAGATCTTTCAGAATATGGTGAAGCTATAATTTTTAAAAAATAATGTATTGCTAGTGTTTATTTTACAGAATAACCACACCTAACAATCCCATTTTTTCAAAAGATTCTTGAAAAGTATTCAAAATTTTGTTCCTCCACCTCACAGTTGAACGGGTTTCTTTGAAAGGGTTGAAAGGGAAAATTAATATAAACATTTCAGGGTTTTGTTTCCCTATAATCGGTGAATCCTATTTGAAAATTGAATCCTACTGTGTCCAGTTTTTCCATTCATTTTAACTTTTTAAAGCCAGAAATATATTTTCAAAGCTTGTAATGGTAATGTGTTAACATTAAATTGCTGCAAATATAGAACTCATTTAAAACACAGCCTCTTTGTGTGAAAAATCTGATGCACTGCTGATGACTAGCTGCAGGTAAAAAGGAAAAATAACCGAATAAATACCAAGTGCATTAAAAAGATAAACGCACCGACGGTAAATAAACTTGGTTCAAAGGGGAAAATATCTGTGTAAACTGCAAATTACAATGCAGACTGAAAGTAAACAGAGTGATGCAGGATTAAAAGCTGATATTCATGGCTTCGTTAACAAACATGCAAAAAGTATTAAAGTTATTTTGTACTCGAGTCAGTTTCTGACGCTTTAACTGTTTACTTACTTTAAAATTTTAAAACTGTTAATTATTCACAGCATTCAACTGTATATTTATGCATTTTCTTTAAGTGGAAGTTTGTTTGTGTGCACACTGCATTATTAAAACTTTGCCCGTATACCGTATACAACATAATACACACTAGATACAATGAGTAGGTACATGTGTATCCTTCCCCAATCTTCCTCCCCTCTCCCGCGCTAGTTTAAATTCTGAACTGAATGTAGTTATTTAGTTAGAAAGAGCACGATGCTCGGATGGGGCAATCTATGTTTGTCTAACCCTAACGCATAATATGATCAATAAACCCATAAAGTTGGAGTATTTACTCTGATCCGGCATAAGGTAAAATGTGAATGCCACTTTCTGCACAGCCGATCTAAGCTCGCGTTCCCAACAAAGCGTGAGCTTTCCAGTTCTACTGTTTATTTTAATAAATTCATGTTGTTGAAGTTATTAAAAAGCTGGAAATACTAAAATCTCTAATAGTTATACTGAGCTTTAAAGAAAGGAATAACTAGGAAAAATAGAAAAGAAGAATAAAATAATAAAGAAAAAGGTGAAGAAAAAAGTCAACAAGCTGATTACGTATATCTAGAAAGGGTAGGGTACGATACCAGAAAGTATTGAAGGATATGCCCTTTCTTAATACTATAAAAGTAGTTCCACTAAATCTTGCTTAAAGTCAAGGATTAAGGCCAAGAGCAACACTGTCGGTCAGCCCTGAAAGAAGAAGGAGAAGAAATTGATTTTTTGGGCTCCCATTTTTTAAAGAGTAAGGGGACTATAAACGTGCCCAGTAACTTGAGTTCCTATCTACCACAGTGACAATAATTACTTATTAGAACCAAAAATTATAATGACAGTTTGTGGCAAAATATTAAAAAAGCCCAGTAGTGAAGCCGATATTGAAGGAAGAATAAACAAAAGCAATACACTGAATCAATGGAACATTTTATTTCAACTGTTAATAAAAGCAACGCAAATTACCTGAAAAAAGTTGAAGAGAAAAAAGTTGTTGCTTTTAGTGGGATTTGAACTGTACCTATGTATATTTATCTCCTACAGCCAGGACGCCGGCTAGTGATTAAATGAATAACTCAATGGATGTGAAAAAGTGAAAGAAGGAGCTTTAGATTTTTTGTATCTAGTAGGAATATTTGAAATCTCTCTATTTTGATTGTGCCACTTTTTCTGGCGATTCCCGTTCGTATTCTACTACCTACATAGGTACATCATTTCTAGGGGATTATTCTTTGTCAATAATAAAAAATTCATTAATACAAAATTGTTAAGGGCTGGAACCCAAAAACTTTATTTACTACATTATTATTTTAGAGCTGTGCTACTAAAATATTTTATGTAGGTATGTAGGTTTGCCAACCCTATACTGCCTTACAAATAAGAAATTGGCGAGGAAGTTGCTGTTATATTTTCGTAATTTATGTAGCTACCTACAACCTACAACAAACTAGCCCACAACTTTTGCATGATCATTTTTTTTTCTTTTTTGATTAACAAACACTGAAACTTATCGTTTATCAGACACAATCGACAATTTCAAATTCAGATCACATTAAGTAATTGCTTGCCCACGCTTCAACGCCCGCGCGCAAAGGATTATTCGTCATTGCTAGTCGGGTATTTAAGTAACTAAAACTTCAACAAGTAATAATGTCTATGGCAACATAATATTTAGCTAAGGAAACTGTCTTGACTGACGTCAGGGGTGAAATGGAAGGGGGCAAGTTTAAAAATTCTCGATTCTTCGAAAAATGATTTAGGTAGGTACCTAAACCAATTATTTTAATTTGTAACCGTAACCCAAAAAACGAATTATTCTCGAAAAACCAAAGCACTATCTGAATGGACAGTAAAATATTTTTTTCTCAAAAAACGACAAAGGATTTTTTTAATTAGGTATTTACAAATAGAATTTTATCAAGAAGAAGTAGAAAAAAATTTATTAAAAAAATACTAAAAAGTCTATGTCTTCATGATGGGACAAAATTAAAAAAAAATCTTTATTTTCCTAATTTATAGTTTTATATCCCGAGAAGGTAAAATTTGTAAAATTCTATCAAAAATATCCTTATTAAATAAAAAGACTTTCTGTAAAATTTATATTTAAAATAGAGATAAAATTAATAGTTAATTCCTCCGATCAACGCAATTCCTAGCAGTGTTTTGCCTTCATTAAGGCTCATCAGTTTGTCATATCGTTAAGAGTGTACAATTTCGGAAACATCGACTGAAACAATAATAATTATTGCTCTCTTATAAAACAGCAGTCGTTATCTTTGTCTTTTTTCAGACTAATATGATTTGTGTGGATCGAGGGAATTAGTATATTTTTTCCTTATTTTAAAAATACACGGAAATACCTGCTTTAATATTTTATTAATATTATTTTATTTTTAATAATATTTAAAAATTTTTATTAATATTCACTTCACCAATCAACTGATTTCTATCGTTAATAAAATAATTATAGGAGCTTAATGTTTGAAGAACTTTTGTTCGCCCATGCATCATGAAAAAATCAGAAATTACAGCTACCTTTGAGGGCTCCAAGATCACATTTTAGGAATTAGATTTTTTCCTACTACCTGAAGCAGCGTATTTTTCAACTATAATATTGAATAAAACGTTTATCATTCTGCTGATTTTAGTTTAATAATGAGGTTCATTCCTCATGCCGAAAGTGGACGCACATTCACGGATAGGAGTCAACCACAGTTCAGCATGTGAAACAATAAACGAAAAATAATAAGAGTAAGAGCCAATCACAGCTAGACAGTTTCGAGAAGTCAATAAGGGATGCAGATTTCAACGGACGCGAGCATGCCAAGCGAGCATAACTATTAGTGCCTTAACAACCTAGTGGTTATTAAATGCTTAATATAATGGTTTTAAGACTGTATGTGATACTCTTATGAAGTCGCAGAGAAAATAGCATATTTTTCGCGCGGAGAACGGCTATTATTCACTTTGGCAATACAACAGACGTCTAAGTTTCGTCCTCGTGAATAATAGCCATCATAATATTTTTCATATCCAAATATACATAATATCATAAATCACAAAATATAGGTACAAGGCAGTATCATTCAAGTTAGTTTCTTAAAACGTTTTAACTCGAAGGATCATCATGAATATTATTTATTTTGCCTTATTTAATTTATTATTTATTTATTGGTAATAACAATTGATATTTTCTTCTTCCGAGAACTTAAGTCAGTTGCAAGAAAGATTGAGCAATATTTTAAAAAGACTAAAAGGTAATTATTATGTAACTACAAAAAGTTTAAAATTATATTATTACAGTCTTTCTCTTTTGTTTTTCATCTTTTGTCAATTCTATTTCCAAATTTAAAATTCCCCTTTTGTCAAATTTTATTACTTCATTTTTTACCAAAATGTTTTTCCAATGTTAATTATAATAAAGTGAAACGAATTTGACATAAAGGGAAATTGATTGATAAATCAATGACTATAAGCATATATAGATAGAAAAATAAGAAAATCATTTATTTGACATACTTAAGAAAAGCAATTGACAAAAAAAGGAAAGCCGAGAGAAAAGACTGTATAATGTTAATTTTATTTTCACGTTACTTTTTACTCTGATTTTCCCTCATATTCTGAATGCATATGCTTCTTTTTTTTCAAGTTACTTATAAATATTTAAAAATGCTTAGTACATTTCGATATTAAAGAAAATAAATTTCATGTACCTTGCAATTAAGAAACATTTTCATTTCGTTCTTTATAAACTCACCACTCTTTCCATCTGAATCCATCAAGAGTAAAAGTGGAACTGAAGTTAAACATAAATTGTATATCCATTAAGGCACATTATTATAAACACTTAACACAACAATTTTTAAAAGCACTAAACCACAAGAAATCAGGTACGTCTCTACGGTACGTCACAGCGATAAAATTTTATTAGGTACAATAATTCCGCTCCAGAATAAAACCTCTCGAAAGACGCGAAAGACGCGAACACTAAACATATCAACAATGACAATCAACAATCTCTCGCATAAACATTTTAAACAATACGCAAGTTTTTAACAAATGAGATCCCCGGCAAGGTCGACCGCAACAAGAGAAAACCTCTCAAACCGCGACCAACTTTTATGATTTACCAAAATCACGCGTTCATCAAATTCAAACCCGGCGTACGCGCGCGAAGCTTTGCCATGACGGCGTTGCGACGAGCGAAGAGTGACCTCCGCAATGGTCTATAAAATACGCGATGCTCAAGTCTAATAAGAGCTTTTACCGTCAGGATAACAGGAGAGAGCGGAAGAACCGTCCTTCGCAAGCACGCAGAAAGTAGGTATATATCGGGCAATGAATGGCTAGAACCGCTACTACAACTGGATCGTATCAGTTTGGAGCAATACTAGACGAGACGATCACTGTACCGAGTGTCTAAGAAGGAACTGCATGAATCCATTCTATTTGTAACAAATATAGAATAATTAATATCGGCCCCCTTAACAATAGAATTGTTTCGACTTTTTTTGAAACTTTGCGTTGTCTTCATTTAATAATATTATTAAACTTTAATAATGATGTATGAATAAAAATTGAAAGTAATTTTTACACGTTTTTTATTAATTTGTAAACAAGATTTGCATTAATTTCTAGGAGTTTTGATTATTTTTATTATAAAGTCGCGCTTGCGAGAAACATCTAGAATTCAAAAAGATTTGTTCTTGCTTATTTTCCTTTTTCAACAAGTCGATAAAATTATACGCCTATGCACAAGAAAAATGACACAAGTCAAAAATTGCGTTTTTTGAGTTAATATTGTATAAAGGTTTAAAATGTCATGTTTTGTTGTATAGTAAAGTGTCATAAGTGAACTTCGAAAGATTCTCGATAGATGGGGTTGTGTCACTTTACCACAGAGTGGAAACTATCAAGTATATTCTCCTGAACAATGACACATCTCAGTTGCCAGTTGGCTAACAGACGAGTGTGTGCATGTTTAGTGAAGAAAAACGACACAATTCAAATTGCTACGAATTTACTTTCACAACCTTATGAATAACAGTGACATATTTTGACTTGTGACCCTTTTGATTATAGAGGTAAGTTTGTTTTTCAATATATTTTCCTTGAATAATGTTTTATTTCGAATAGTGTCACTTTTCATCATAATTTTGCAACACATTCAACATTCAACACGTGTTTTTATTAGTTATGTCACTATTCTTTATAAATAACAGCATCAAACTCCTCAATTGTAATGGACTATTTGAGTTCAGCCAATATTCTGGTTTCATTTAAATTATGCAAACAGATATTTTGACTGACTATAGTTACTACCTTTAATTATGAAAAATAGAGTAAATAGGTTAATTAGATTGAGATAACGGCATATAGAATTGTAGGGAATACTTTACATGAAAACATTCGTGTGATAAGTACTTATAGTAGTTTTAAAATCTAAAACTTACTGGATATAAGTCTGGGGAATAGAGTAGATCTATACTAGACTAGATGATCAAGGCAAATAGGACCACATTATTTGTTACCAGACGTTTTATTTGCATTTTTTTTTCAAACAATCCGTATTTGATTTCAGTGCTCATTAAGAATGTCGCAGCGAAGTCAGTTGATACTCAAATTGGCGAAGGACTCATATAAAAATGCAATGATGAGAACCAACCCCCACAACATGAGGATTCTTGGAAAGCAATTCTGCCAGAGCAAAAAACTGGTCATTCGGATATCATAGAAGCTGAATCTGAAACTGAATGTGGAGCTTCGAAAAAAGTCTTAAGCTGGTTGTCCAATGTACCTTTCGGGGAAGTTCCTGTGCAACTTGAACTTAATAGTAATACAGAGGGGGATGTTTTCAGACCATTAATACAAAATCAAGACAGTCAGTTCAACCAAATCGTTAGGCAGGAGCAGAGAGACGAAGCAAACTATACAATAGCCGAACAAGAAAAAAGCGAAGGTGAAGTCTCAGACAGATTCAATTCTGACGACAGCATTGCGGATCCTAATTATTCATCTTCATCTCAGAGTTCTTCATCATCTTCTGCTACATCGTCGTCATCATCTTCAAGTACAAAAAATCTAGTTCTTGAACAGCCGGAATCAAACTCTCAGAATGATGAAGATATTCCTTCACCAGCTGTGAGAGGTAAAAAAAGAAAAGCCAAGCCTGCAGAATGGAGAAAACAACTGGCAAAAAAATACAGAAATTTAGGAAAAGAATATGTCTCAAGTTCCAAAAGTAAGAAAGTGTATGCAGCTAGAAAGATGGGTCCACCTTGCTCGGAAAAATGCAAATTAAAATGTTCATCAAAAGTAGTTGAAGAGAGCAGAAACAAGATTTTTTCTGAATATTGGGGTATAGGTAATTTACAAGGGCAACGAGATTTTCTTTCGAAAAGTATGGAGCAAATTAATCCCAAATACAGATACATACGGGAAGATAGCCACAGAAAAAACAATAACGCTTTTTATTTTACAATAGATGGGACAAAAATGAGAGTATGTAAAGCATTTTTTAAGTCGACGTTAGGAATAACAGATCGACCCATAAGAACAGTCATTAATAAAAGGGAACAATCTACAGGAGGTATCGTAGTTTCGGACTTGAGAGGCAAGCATGGGCATCATGCACACATTGACCAGGAGATAAAGCAAAGTGTACAAAAACACATTGAAAGCATACCACGCATTGAAAGCCACTATCGTCGCCATGATTCTGTCCGGGAATATATTGAAGGTGGAAAAACTGTGTCACAACTGCATAGAGATTATGTAGCTGATCGTAAACAGAATAATTTGCCATACGCTAATTATTTAATGTATAATAACATATTCAAAACCAACTTCAATATTTCCTTCTTCAAGCCGAAAAAAGACCAATGCGAAGACTGTGTCCACTACATGAATAGTGATGAGAACGGGAAACAAGAATTGCAGGAAAAATATGAAAATCACCTCTTAGAGAAAGATCTTTCGCGAATAGAAAAAGAAAGAGATAAAACAAATTCAGAAGATAATTTGATTGTATGTGTATATGATTTGGAAGCTGTACTTCAGTGTCCAAGAGGGGATGCATCGGGATTCTATTACACATCCAAATTAGCAGTATACAACTTCACAATGTATAATTTAAAAAATCATGATGTAATTTGCTATGTATGGCATGAAGGAGAGGGCCTTCGAGGAGTAAATGAAATAGGCACCTGTGTACTGAAATATTTACAGAGCTTGGAGCAAAAAGCCAATGAAATCAAGAAAAATTTAGACGTTATATTTTATTCTGATAACTGTTGCGGTCAGCAGAAAAACCGTTTCATGGTCAGCTTATATCAGTACGCAGTTTCTCAGTATCCTTTCATAAATAGCATTACACACAAGTATCTGATAAAAGGCCATAGCCAAAATGAAGGGGACTCAGTACACTCAGTGATAGAGTCACAGATTAAGCGATCTTTAAAAAGTGGCCCAGTTTATCTCCCGGAACAATACGTTACGTTGATAAGAACAGCCAAAAAAAGAGGCCAGCCTTATAGCGTTATTGAATTAAACCATGAAGATTTTTGGAATATAAAGGAACTAGCAACTACATCAGTTTTTGGAAAACAGACCATCAAAATTACAGATGTAAGATTAATAAAAGTTGCAAAGGAACAACCGCTTATTTTAATGTACTTTACAAAGATTCATATTGTCAGGAAGTATTTTCAGAAATAAATTCAAAGTTACTTAGAAATAATAAGAAGGAGAATAATAGAGTAGAATTGAAAAAACTGTAGGGTTCAAAGTTAGGGATCAATGATAAGAAGAAACGAGGTCTACTTGGTTTGTTCGGTAAATGTATTCCCAAAATTTATTATACATTTTATAATTCTTTATAATAAAGTTACTTACTAGTTAAATAAATTGCTTGATTTTGGAATTAGTTTTTTTTACATTAAAAATTTCTCGTATAATTTCTAGAAATTTTTTCATGAAAAATGACACAAAACAAAATAAGGGATGATTATTTCAAATATTAGGAATGTAAATATTACTAAAGCAATATTTTCTTCAAAAATACGATAAATAGTGACTATTTGCCGCAAGCCAATCGGGAACAGTTTCAAAATTCAATATGGAAATCCACGATTTTCGTACAGTAAGTTTTAAAATCGCTCTACCCAACAACTTGGATTTTTGACTTGTGTCACTTTTCTTGTGCATAGGCGATTATGTTGAATCCTGTAGGTAACAGTGTGGGTGATAACTTCAAGTGAGAAAGATTTGATCTTTCTCAGTTTTACACCTTTATTATCAAATTTTAAGGGATTGAGGTGTACCTGCTTACCTGCCTAATTTCAATATTTTCTAAAATAGGTATAGGTACCTACTGTGGCTAATTTTTAACTAAAGTGTCTTAAAACATCTACTTATTCGCTGTAACATATATTTTCCTCTTGAGCGACTTTCTTGCACACTAGGCGAAATTCTCAACACCTATAATAATATGCTAATGCCCTAGGGACATTTTGCGTCTTGATCATGTAGAGGATTTCCTCAATGATCAAGAAATAAGTTCAAAATATCAATAAAAGTAACTTTATTATATCTTTATCAATGTTATCGATAACTAATCTTCGTTAATATGCTCCCCATAATTACTTTTCTCGACGATACGCATCATTAGTCATAATTATGCATCTCGTATAACTATTTCTGATGTTATAATGTAAAGTTTTATTCCATCGAGCATAACGGTCTTATTTCCCGAACGATAACGTCTCCAAAACCAATCGAATAGCATATTAACTGCAAATTGGTTCTCGTTGTTTCCGTCATAGCGAAATTACTTTAAAGTTGAAGAAGCATAAAAAAATTCATATAGAGTTGGCAAAAGAAGAAACTACTTTCTATCATCAAAATGCTAGCTATTGTTGGATTCTTAACCTGCCGAGTTTTTGGCTAAATTTTTGCTCCAAGAGCAAGTAGGCATATTTTCTTGGCTTAGTCAAAAATTAGTGACTCGTTCATCCACATACAGGGTGTACCAGCTCGATTTAGACAACGGTAAGGGCCGTGTAGGTCTCGTCAAGACGAAACGTTTTTTTATTTGAAGTTTTTGGATTTGGACCTTCGTTGCGGAAATATGGCCGACTTCCGGTTTTTAGTTTTTTGGCTCCAGTTTCGGCATTTTTAGGTTCTCGCCCAAACTGAAACTAGTTTTGGAAACTCCTTAGCTTCAGTTACAACTTTCATATTGAAGTCATGGTTCTATCTCTGTTG
Organism: Malachius bipustulatus; assembly: GCA_910589415.1. Lineage (NCBI taxonomy): Eukaryota > Metazoa > Arthropoda > Insecta > Coleoptera > Melyridae > Malachius > Malachius bipustulatus. The sequence goes on from OU342634.1 coordinate 18,264,406, forward strand.
GATTCAAAATCTTAATTTTTCAATTTGATTCAATTTGAATTGATTCAAAGACTTAATCATACTCATGGTTCTAACGTAGCAACTTCTGTTTCTTCGTCATTCATGTTCTATCCCACTTCACCCGTGGAAATCAATCGCGTCGTCCTCAGGTTTAAGGGCAAAATGTCATCGGGCCTAGATGAGATTCCCTGCTCCTTCATTGCCAAACACTGCATATCCGTGCTGGCTCATCCACTCGCAGATATATTATAAATAGCTCCTTTCTGACTGGTGTATTCCCCGAACAACTCAAAGCCGCACTCGTTAAACCCATTTTCAAAAAAGGCGACGGAAAAAATCCCGAGAATTACAGACCGATTAGCCTGCTTTCGGTCTTTGACAAAATTATTGAGTCACTGGTTTCCCACCGTCTCTTGGACTTTCTTGAAAAGACTAGGACTCTATCTGACTCCCAACATGGTTTCTTAAGGAACAGATCTACTGAGACTGCTCTTGTCCAACTGACGGAGTATATCTCTGGGGGAATGGAGGACGGCACCCGCACGGTAGGATGGCTTCTGGACCTCTCCAAGGCATTCGACAGTGTGTGTCATGAGTGCCTCCTTCTAAGACTGCAGGCTGTGGGTATACGCGGACTGGCCCTCTCCTGGTTCTCCAGTTACTTGCAGGGTCGAACTCAAGCAGTAGAATTGATTGGGTCAGATGGCCGAGTGACCAGGTCCCTCTTTGCTCCTGTCTCGTCTGGAGTTCCACAGGGCAGTGTCCTTGGTCCACTCCTGTTCCTCATTTTCATCAACGAATTAGGTCCCAAAATAACATCTTCAAATTCCATCTGTGTCAACTATGCAGACGATACAACCATTCTCATTAAGATAAAGACAAGCGACATTTCGGAAATTATATCAACCGTTCAAGACCCACTGGAAAAAGCCTCTACATGGCTTAGAGTCAATAGACTAAAACTGAACTTGACAAAAACTGAATTGATAGACTTTCATTCTTCCGGATCACGTCTACCACCCCTACCTGACATCCCGAATGAAAATTCCCTGATTAAGCCCAGAGAGGTCGTGAAATTTTTAGGCTTTCACATCGATCAAAATCTAAACTGGGCAGCTCACACAGACCTCTTATGCCACCGACTAGCTAGCTCCTGTTTCCTTTTGAGACGACTCCAACACACTGTCTCCCATAATATTCTGCTCTCTCTGCATATTATATGGACATTTTTATAGTCACGTAGCCTATGGCATCGCCGTCTGGGGCAGCACTGAGAAGTCCCTGAGTAAAGTCTTCCTTCTTCAGAAGAGGGCTCTCAGGATCCTGGCAGACTTATCCATGCATCCGCGAGTCTTGCAGGGGACAATTCAGACGACTTGGTATACTAACATTGACCGCCCTCTGTATGTTTTCTCCCTCCTCAAACTTATTTACAAAAATCAGGCTAAGCTTGATCCTTTCCGATTCTCACACCACTATCATACTCGATTCAATCTATTTAAACTACCAACCCACCGCCACCTCTCGTCCTCTGAAAAGACGTTTACATACGCGTCTATAATATACCTAAACCATTTCCGACTTGACCCTTCAACCGTCAGATTCTCTCAGTTCAAGTTATATCTGCGGAAACATCTCACAGAGCTTGAACCATATACTACCATGGACATACTGTCTTCCCCCCCCCCCCCCCCCCTTCCTTCCCGACTTAAACACTTGAAAATATAGATACTTTCGTTTGCTAGTATCTAGTCAATTCGACTTAATAAGACGCTATAGTAATAGGTAGTATGTATAGATAGATTAATGTTTTAATGTACACTTTTTGCTATGTTCAAGCTTTCTTTGTTCAATCGCGTGCGTACCACCTTTTTGAATACGCATGCGATTTGTTTGGATTAGTTCGTTGTTTGTTTTCACGACATTTTACTCTATTTAACACTATTGTACTGATGCAATGATTGTTGTAATTTTACGTACAATAAAGAGAGATATTATTATTATTATTATTATTATTATTAAAATTTAAAGTCTTGGGCATGTCGCCATTTTGAATCCAACAGAGATAGAACCTTGACTTCAATATGAAAGTTCTAACTGAAGCTAAGGAGTTTCCAAAACTAGTTTCAGTTTGGGCGAGAACCTAAAAATGCCGAAACTGGAGCCAAAAAACTAAAAACCGGAAGTCGGACATATTTCCGCAACGAAGGTCCAAATCCAAAAACTTCAAATAAAAAAACGTTTCGTCTTGACGAGACCTACACGGCCCTTACCGTTGTCTGAATCGAGCTGGTACACCCTGCATATAGCCTTCATCTTGCTATGGAGTATTAGACAAATAATGAATACTCTTTTTCTTACCAAAAAAATCTGAAACTTGCTTTTGCGCAGATTTTGTAGAAAAAAGCTTAATCAGTTTTAAATGTCTATAGACCAGTAGTTTTCTTTGTAGTCTCATTAACTTCATCTTTAATGGTGAAGAGTTCCAGACTACCACTGCCAGAAACACCGCATTGCCTCGTTCAAAATAATTCAAACCAGGGATTGCTGTTTTGAATTGCTTTCAAGAATGTTCGACTTTGAAATCCGTGGCTAAGGAATACAAAATGAGGATGGTTTTTTCTCGTATCCAAAGTGTATTTAGGTCTTCATGCAATATAAAAAGAAACATTGAATCTTGAATCAAGTTATGAGGTTGGGAGAGGCTAAATATCTTGGAATCAGAGGCGCTTATGGCGGAAGAAATGGAGCTCCTTTCATGGTCTGTTCTCCTTTGGAAAAAACGGGCAAGGATCGAGTAGGTAGTGAGTTCAACCATCACGGTAGGGAATGGCGAAAAGGGCCGTCTTTGCCTAGCAGCTTGGGATGAAAATTCTTTCCCAGCATTACATGGTTTAATTATAATTATTTTTTCTTTTAACAAAAAGTTGAATAAATACTCACTAGCATGCCACACATTCGTTTTCTGAACAGAAATAAGGGTTTGACCATGTCCTGTCTTGCGTTGACTTTTGGTCACGTGCAATTGAAGGTCTATAATTACATCTTCAAAAAAATTACTCCTTTTGTTCTATTTCCAAGAAGAAATCAAAACCTTCTCTTCAATTAGGACAATTGTTTCTTCAGTTGATCGACCTTCATACGGAAAATCTTTAATAGACTTTCATCTCATCCAAAACAAACTTCTTTAACAAAGTTGCAGCAAATACACTCAAACTCAGTGTGTTTGGTTGCAGGTACAGGAAGATGAAGATATTTGTTACATAATTTATGTAGGTATTATGGTGCAATTTTATGTTCAGCAATATAACCAATTAAACTTTCAAACAATTTATTAAAATAAATAGAAAACACATGGAATGTACAAAACAACTGTAAAATTTAATAATACATGGAAATTAATACTTTTATTTGAATCTTGCATCACCCATCTGTATTTGAACAAATACTTGGAAAAGACAGTTCTGAAAAAACAGTAAATTGACTCCACGAATTTAACATTCCAAAAAAAATCCAAGCAGGCATCGTTCCCTTATTGCTGTGAAATCTTGGGATAAAACCTGAGAGAGCCGGGATCCACAGGACGAGAATTTTTTTTTAAGACAGGAAAATGTGTTTCTTGTCCCTTGATTCCTATTACTGATCAAAATTTCTAAATGGCCTACGAATGGCCATTCGTATTTATGCAAAATTTTGTATTTTTCTTGGAATAAAATTTCATTGCAAAAAAATGTTGTGCAGCATTATTCATGCAAAATCCACTGTAAAAACCTCTGAAGTATTTTCGTATCATCAGGACTATGGTATAAGCAATTTACGGTGTAATGTGTTCAAAAAAAATAATAAAAAAATTACTAATGCAATTTTCTGCAAGTAGGTACCATATGAAAAAATACCACTTTTTTATGGTCTTTTCCCGCCTTTCTAGAGAAATCGCTATAAAAAAATTATTGTGAAAATTGTCCCTTTTATTCTTTCAAATTATGGGTCAGTTGTGAATTAAAAAAAATTATAATGTAATTTGAATTTTACCTTTTTGAGTACAATTTTTGTCGTTTATTGTGGCAGATGTTATGTAACATTCATGATAATATTGTTTCCTGCTACCTGGACTTTCTTGGGTGATGCAAAACATTTTCAAACCTTACATTATACAGCACAGTAATAATTTAGTGGAGTTTTTATTAAAGTAATCATTCACTGGCTCAACAAACTTCCACTCTGGAGAAGTAATTTGAAACTGAATTCTCAAAAATACTTGAAAACGTTCATAGTTGTATATCATAATACTATTTTATCACCTTTTATTATTCATCTCATAATTAACCTCACTATCGCTTTTGCCAGAATGGATTTAGTTTTTCTTATCATTAACAGTTTAACCATAAAATTGTTAATTCTCGAACGACTTAAAGCTAATAGTTCCTTAACTAATTTGTACCACAAAACTCTTAAATCGACGCATGCTAAAGAATTCTTTAGCAATAGCCGATGCAAACTTATCGAGCCATCTCAGCTTATGCTTTGGTACTTAGTACTTTTTATCTTAAGTTTTAATTTAATTTAACACATCAGTCGACTCTGCATCTGCGGAATGTAGGAATGATTATTGGTCATTTTTGTGTGGTCTTCATAAATATCCAAATTATCCAATTTATTACTAATGCACTCAAAAAGAGATGTAAAAAAGTTGGGAAAACCATCATAACCTGCAATGAAATAAAAGTTTCATACTGATAGAATTGCTACAAACAAGCTCAGTTAAAACGAAATTTAACCTACCTGGATATGCATTGACATCAATAAGTCCATATCTCCCAGTACTAGTTTCAATAACTACATCAATTCCTAGCAAGTCCATACAGAAAGCTTCTCGTAGTGTATCAGCAATTAATTTCATCTTTTCAGCGCTTGGTTTTATTCGATTAACATTCACATCCTGTGGATCCAATAGTGTCAGGCTACTCTGCGAGCCAGCTTTCGACACATCGCTGCTATTAAAACAAATCGATTCTGCAGAACTCTCATAAAAATTCTTCAAAGACGGTCTTTCTACGTAAAAGTGCTTCCGTCCCACTATAAAAAGCTTATAGAGAACAGCACCGTGATTGATAAAATTCTGAGCAACACCGGGAATTTTGCAGTCTTTCAGACCGTTTTCGTTGAATATAATTGACATCTTGTGAGCTTTTGCTCCATGCCCAATGAACGGTTTGCATATGAAAGGATATTTGATGTTTCCTTCTCTTAATTGCGCAGATAAATCTGTACTATCAGCAGTCAGTGTGCAGTAATCGGGTGTGAAGACATTGTGGTTTTCAAGATTCGTTGATTTAATGATACCGTAAGACACATGACGATCCAATAATCGACGAACACAGGGTATTGGATCTAGCACTACGACTGAGGGATTTTTGGTCAAGTAAGTTTCTATTTTATGAATCAGGTTGGTGCTCTAAAAAGGAATTATGATTAAGGTTCTGGTTTATTTAACTCCCAAAACTAAAAAAGTAGGTATATACTTACAGCAGCATCACCTTCTTTTTCAGCAGCAATTATATCAGTTAACTTGTGTAATAAGACACAGAAAGGCTCCTGAATTTCCAAACTACTTGATAAATCCAACTAAAAATAAGTAGTTAATGGTAAAGTATAAGGAATTAAGCATCCATTTAAACCTACTTTAAGTAAGGTAAACCCATATGCTTTAGCAGAATTTTCAAATTCTATCCAGTCTATTTTTTGTAACTTCTTTTCAGGCATCCAGCAAGCGATCCTTCTTTCAGAGACCATGATGTCCATCAAATCAAGTGAAAAGCGTAATTCAAACTTTCAATTTTTCACTTCAGTTGATCTCCAGAAATTACTCCTTTTGATGGGTGTTGGATTGGATTAGAAAATTATCAATACCTAAATAATTAAAAAAAAATGTTGGTATAGGTACACATTTTATAAACGATTTGAGTGTTATTCTATATAATAGTTTCAAGTTGACATGGTAAGTACTTCAACAATTTAAAAAGAATTAACTCCAAGGTTTAATTCATTATTACCATTTACCAGTTACCACCTTACACCTTACTCTTACTAGATTAGGACTTTACCTTACCTACCTTCTGATTCCTCAGTTTTAGGTAATAAGTATCCATCACTCCATCAGCAAGCAGCTCTCAAAAGTCTCAAATGTATGTTCTGGCGATGATAATATTTTCGAAATTATGCCCTTTTCAAGTTTTAACATAAAAATTTAATTCAATTTCTTACAAAATTAATTGGCTATTGGTTTTGTTTGATGATTACATTACCATTACATGCATGGCATGCATTGCATAGTGCATACAAAACCTGAAACCTGGTTGAGGTTGTTGGAGGGAGGGGAGAAGTAAAGTATTTTTTTTTTTTTTTTAAAGGGGGAGCATCGGTCTTCCCTATGTGTCGCTCCACACCGGTAATATGAGTTTGGAGCCTCTTGCTCATACACTCAGCCTCAAGTATACCAAATAAATAGTAGAAACAACACAGACACCCAGAGCCTTCACTGAGAATCGAACTCAGTCCGACGGATCCAGCGATCAAGCAGTTCTCGCTACTTAACCGCGAGGCCACGCCAGGCTCGAGAAGTAAAGTAGAAGTTCAAGACTTCAAGAAGTTGAAAGTTGAAGTTACTCCCACGCCACTCATATCATAACCACAGAATAGACTAATTAAGTCTATTCTGTGTCATAACCATAGAATCATAACCAATTCCTGGCAACCCGTTATACTTATGTATAAACATGGGGATTTGGACAATAAGGCGTTTATTTATATCCCAACTAGGTTTTGCCAAGACACACCTCCTACTATACCTCAGTCGACCAACAGATATAGTAATAAAACGGCGCACAAACATTTAAGGTCCAAGTAGTCACATCTGTGGGCAGATAGTGCCTTATTTATTGGTTACCTGGTTCCGGTAAACCAATGAGAAGGGCATTCTAAGGTTTGTGTATATAATTCTTGTGTATAAGGTCTGTCTACCTGGATTATAAACTTACCGCGCATTTTTATTACTATATCTTTTGGCCGATGAGGTATAGCCACAGTTAGTTAGTAGCTCTCCTAGGTTGTTTTGTTTTGTTTACAAATTTTATAACCGCACGCATACTTGACCTTGACGCATACTATTGAACTGGTCGAGGATTGCGCATGCGTGAAGAACCGAAGACGAAGCGACAGGACCTGACAATATTGACAGGAATGACACATTCATATCAATCTATATCTGGCAACATCGCGGTATGGGTCTGTGTACATTAGGGAACTTGTATTACCGACACTGACGCTTACTAGGGTAGCGCATTCTCATTCTCACAAAAAGTTGGGAATGTCAAATTTAACTTCAAAAACGTCAGATTTTCGATGAACGTCAGGTAGGTTTTATTGTACATCTTGATGAATCTTATTTTTAAGTATCAGTATGGAAGGGTCTTATAGGGGTATTAAGATCACACTGCCGTTCGTGTGTCTACCAAGACGTTTTTTCTCCGTAACTATTACGTTAGATATCGAGTTGAAAATTATACCCAATAGTCCCAATACTAAAATAGACAGCTTCGTATATCCGATAAACCCGTAATATGTTTTTCATACCCACTTAAAGAGGATTCCTCGAAATCTATTCGTGTTATTATTTTGTTTCATTTTTCAAACTTCGCTCCTTTCCATTTATTCGATACCTACGCCGGTGACCAAATATGCCAAAAATATGACATCCAGCTGTTTAAACATAACCGTGTGTTAGGTAAACGTCAACAAGGTATGCCAGCGCGCAGCCTGTTTTTATAAATGATGCTTCAATAAGAGCGCAAGATTTGAATTGCGCGCCATATATGACAGTCATAATAATGTCACATATGGTTATGACGTGACGGATCGAAAGTTGACAGATGGGAGTTAGTAAACATCATAGACCTAGAATATAATGGACGAACCTTTGAGACTAAAATTTGTTGCCAACCGAAGTTAGGCAACCATACATACAAAGTAAGGGCAAAGCGACGAATTCAATTCAACAAAACAAATTCAAACAAAGAATAATCAAAAATTCCGCATTCTTGGTGTTTTTTGAGTGATAGAACAATAATTAATGTTAATATTATTATCTGACATTAGTATAAATAAATAAATATTTATTATTGGCCTTGTATGGAAATTGTAGGTGTATAACAAATAGATCTGATTTTAATATCCATACTGGTTAAAAGCATATTAATGTTTACTTTAAATATCTTCTCTGTGGATTTAAAATTTAATATTAATAATGGTCCAGTCTTGTGCAGCTTATAATTGTGTAAATCGTGTATCAAAATTAACAGATATATATTTTCATAGGTAAGTGAAACATTTTATCTCTGTAATTGTAATAAATAGTTATTCTATTAGAATTACACCATATAAAAACAAATAATAAAGTCGTGTTATTATAATTTTTATGCATTCATTTTCTTATTCTTTAAAAATAACCATGTTCTTCCTATAAAATACCTATGTGTAATAAAAACAAAAAATTTGAATTTCGTATTATTTCTTCATTTATATTATTTAGTAGTTTTTGCCCTTACAAGAAATGTTGGTTGCCTACCTTACACAATAAGGTAGGCAACCAACATTTCTTGTAAGGGCAAAAACTACTCTTACACTGGCAACAAACTTAGTACAGTAAAGCATTGACAACTATCAGTCCATTATATTCTAGGTCTATGGTAAACATGGAGCATTACACGGTAGAACAACGCGTCCTGATTATCAAAAATTATTATCAAAATGGCGAAAGTTTAATTGCTAAAGTCCGTTTCAGCGAAACTTGTGCAAAAGTCATAAACCCGTCACAGGTAATCCCACCCTCTGGCCCAGCCTGTGGTCGTCACATAATAGAAGAACTATTTACTTTCGTGTTGTAAAATTTTGAAGAGAAGGTAAGTCGCAAAGTCGCAATACAGATCTTTATGAAGAACAAGGAGAGGAATATATGCAGGCCTTTCAGCAAACAACCAGTAACATTGCATATTTTACATTATAGGGGTAAGCCAGAAATCCCAAACATTTGTTATAGCCAGGTACACAAAATATTAAGTGTATTTATAGGAAAATGCACGTTTGTAAGTAGGATATTTAGGACCACTCTGGTACTACTTTAGGCGGAGCTTCAAAACTGATGACATTTATGGTTTTTGCACAAGTTTCGCTGAAGCAGACTTTACTCGGAATTTAACAAGATATTGGTCTCATTAGCAAAGAGTTTTCCTTCTTCTGTCGATTGCATCTTACGACGAAATTTTTTAAATTAGTACCACCGCAACCTCTAGAGGGCGTTAGCTGACATGTAAGCAAATATAGGGATTTTTATCGGCAAAATATCGGCAAAAAAATTTTTAAAGCAATTGTTTACTTGTCACGTTCACGTGGTCATTGTTGTCAGTTGTCGTGTTTTAGTTGAAGTTTTAGGTGCACGTGGTCCTGAAGTTTGACTTATTGAGGTTGTTTTCAGACATCGAGACCTGCGATCGTCATCAATTGAATTGAACTAAATCATATTTTAGGTTTCCGTCGAACTCGATGAGCCGCCTGTCGGTAGTTTAATTTTTATCACTTAAAATTCCGCATTTATCGTAATCAAAAGTTTGCAGTGAAATTGGCAACCCTGCAACTGTCAAATGCTTGTTTTAGTGTTGGGAATAATCGCATAATTTTAATAATCGATTTTTTTCATTCGAATGATTTTAATAATCGAATGATCATTCGAATGAAACGATTATTTGATGACCCAATTTATACCTATGGTAATGGTAGGTAGGTATATAACAATACCTACCTATGCTATTTAACTACTCGTGGGACGAGGAGAAGGATAATAATTCGTCATTCGATTTATTAATAATCGTCATTGTTTTTCCTAATTTTATTGTATCACTTATACTTTTTAACAGTTTATGGAATCTGCATGGAAAGTCCCACACCTAGAACCGTAAAAATAAAAAAAATTGTAAAAGAAAAAAGTCTATAAGAATCGTGAAATTTTTGCCTTCCCTGTCGCCAACTAACGTTAACGTTCCACCCCACACTTATTAAAATAATTCTCAGCTTTTGCACCCCTAGATAATATCAATCAACTATTAATCGCTATCGGCGATTATCTAAAATCTAAAATAGCTAGAAATCACGTTACGATTACGATTACCGATACCGATTATACCTGTATTCGATTCTATCATCGCGCATACTCCACTCTCGATTCCGATGTTTCATTCGAATACAATAATCGTTGCTAGCGATTATTCTCTCTGCGATTATAGGAGTGTTTGACTGACTGCTTGACTCGGGCTCGCTCAACGCGCATACGAATACGAACGGAACAATACGAAGACAGTGCCAGTGCTGCATTCCCGGTCGCGATGTTTCATTCGAATACTAACGGAAATAATCGAATGACGGCGATTATTTCAATAATCGAATTAACGATGATTTTTTATTCGAATGATCCCAACACTAGCTTGTTTATTTGGAACCCGAACCGGTTTCCCCGACCACTGACGGCGTCTGCGTTTATACACGAATTAATTTACCAAGCATGCAAGCTACGAAAACTTGTAATGCGCTTGCGGACTGCGGAGTATCGCACGCAATCACGCAAAGTAAAGTTATCGGCGCTGTAGCAACGGCGTTTGGCGTTTTACATGATAAAATAAAATAAAAAATAAATAAAATAACCATAACCTAAAAATTATACATCTGAAATCTGTAAATCAGCAAAATCTAATTAAATGAAACATTGAAACAATAATAAGCGATAATGTCCTACTAATGTTCTTAATAGTGTAAAATTATACATTAATAGTTGTTTTAATAAAATTGGCAGAAATGAATCAAGCAGATATTTCTAAATTAGTATCCAAGCTTAAAATTCCAGTGAACCCCAGACTTCGAAAATTTAGATCAATCAAAGGACCAGAAGAACGACTAAACAAGCTGAGAAAAACAGTAACAGCTCTGATAAAGTATGAAAGACTCGAACTGAATTATCCCAGAGCTGATGAAGCCAGAATGTATGCTGAAAGGGTAAGGAACTAACTTTGGTAATAATTCAGATCAGTGGCCACCCACATTTTCACTGCATGCAATTTTGGCATTGTTCTAGTCCATTTTCCAATCATGTATGTAGTTTCATAATTTGTAGTTAATTTTTCGTGCAAATGACCTTTAAATTCTAAGGGTACCATTGAGCGAATAAGGGTGCTGGAGGGAGGAGTAAAACTTGCACCGGCGAACGATTTCTTTCTATCACTTGTCGTTATTAAGACCACTCTTATGCCTGTATTCACAAAGCATTCCCTGCCCTGTAATATCTCATAAATAATTAAATAAATGGGACGGAGTTATACAGTTTTTATGCGTTGGACTGAGATGGAGATAACTGATTACGTAATTATTGTTTGTGAATACGGGCGTCAATCTAATGAGTCAATCAAGAATGACAAGGAAAAATGTCCAAAAGTCCACTGATTTGAAATGACTTTAGTGCAACTTCTGTAATGTTGCACCTTCACAAGGATAATTCCTCTCCAGTCTCCACTAGACAGACCCTCCCTCCCTAAATAGAGGGGGACTGCTGGAGGAGAATTACTGTTGCGAAGGCGCAACATACTAACTTCTTTTATTTTTTCTATGAACGATTTTACTCTCAGAGTAATCAAAATATATTTGTGTTATGGATAAATAGTCAAGTCCTGAAGAGTTATTTTTTGGTTTTTTTTTTTGCACATGATGCATAAAAGTAGAATCTCAAAATTGGTAAAGATATAAAAGATATAAAGTCAAGAGAATGTACAATTTTTTACTTGAAAAGATCCCAATAAATGAGATACTTCCTATTTCAGCTGATATCAGATGCAATACGTTACGGTGATTGCCACAAATCAACAATGGAAATGGCCGATTATTGGATAATAGAAAAAGAATACATCCATAAACTTTTCAAAGTATTAGTTCCAAGATACGAGGGCTACACTGTCCCGGTTACAAGATTGTTAAAGGCTCCGACATTATACCCGAAAGGAGATATGAAAGCTGTTTTGGAATTAAGGGGCAACCCTTTCCCACCTTTATTTTCAGACACACATAGCAACAGAGGGTTCATTCATAATGTGCTACTAGACGAGGCAAAGAAAGCATACAGAAAAAAGAAATACGCTGAGATTGCTGAAAAGATTGAGGCAGCAGAACAAAAACTAATAAAACAAACTAACGATGAATTATTAAAAGCTCAAAACACTGGTTCTAACAAGATGGGTGGTGCAGATGAAGTTAAAGACAGTTAAAATGTCTGCTAGTTTTAAAATAATAATAAAATGTAAATATGAGTGTTTTTTTTACAATTCGAGGTTGAATTACTAAAAGAATTACAGCGGGTATTATAAAGGCTCATTAAGTTAACGGACAGATTTCTGTGGCCATTTCTGAAGAAGGTATCGAGTCTAAGTGGAAATGTTTTAAATTTATCTATTCTTGACATGAAAGGGATTACAAAAATGTTAATAAAAGTCATTTTACGTCGATATTAGCTTCAAAAACGAGCACAGAAATCTGCTCCTTAGCCTAATGAGCCTTTGTAATATTGGCTGTATTGTTTTAAATTCCTATACAATATAACAAGGAATATGAGATTGGAAAGGTTTCACTAACAGGGATAGATTAATTTGATCGAAATAGATAATTGAGGTTCTACTGAATTCTAATAAGCTTTTTAAATAGAGTAAGAAAATTATTATATTCGCCAAACTCTTGCTCATGTAGAGTGGAACATTTTTGTAATAGCTTTCACAATAATAAAACCATGTAGGTACTCTTTCTTAAAAATAGTCATTTATTTAAAAAATTTAATATTGCACACACACACATAATAAATTAAGATTAGTAAATCATACCATTTGTAGTGTATGATCAATATTAAATGCATTGAAACTGAGCATTAATCTAAACTATAAAAATACTTTTAATAATGATACTCCATATAACAATGCTACAAGTTGGCCAATTTATATTTTAAACAGTCTAATAACAAAGTTATTTTAACTTACAGTAATGGCTTTTTGACTAAAACAACTAAAAACTGTTATCAAAAATAACTAACACATTTAAAATATTTATTAACATTGTATAACTGCAAAAAAATTAATGAAATAGTTGTTACCCAGGAACTAGTAAAGATAGCTAATGACAAAATTTTAAACTTATCTGGGTACAAATTGGACATAAGAAAGTTGAATATTATCCATGATTTAAAATAAATTAGGACTAGAAATTTTATAAATAAAGCACCTAATGGAATACTTACCTACCCAAAAGAAAATGTTCACAAGAAGCAAATTTCTTTATAGCAGTCTGAATAAAATAATTAATTATTAGTTGTGTAATTGTTGACAAGACTTTCATGAAGGAATAAGGAAGACCACTATAAATAACAGCGACAAAAAAATGATTTTTTAACTAAACAAAAATTGGCAGTCCCCTGCTTAATAAACGATCACCATATTTTAATCAAAGCAAGCAAATCATGAGGAATAAACCATTTTTGATGAATTTTTAAAGCCACTACTGTATATTAAAAAATTTCATAAGATATCACATGTGATGTAAATGAGTCTCCATTACATTTTCATGATAACTGACACATTTACACTAAGCGCATGTGTCAAAAATCTGGTCACATAATGATTACTTCGCTCATTATTAACATGCTAATTTAAACTACTCCATGATTGGGTAAAACGTAATTTTCATAAAATAATTTCACCGCTTCTTTCTGTGCATTTCCTAACAAAATATGAGCTCTTTTATTTTTGAAGTGATCGATTGCCTGTGCAGGAGTCCATTTATAATGCTGTAAATTATTTTATTAAAAACTTTCATTCAAAAATAATAATTGATACTTACATTGACTAAATAGCATAAACCTAATGTTACACTTCTTGTTCTGCCAGCTTTGCAATGAATGTATACTGATGCTTTATCAGAAAATTCTTCTATAAATTTCACTCCAGTTATAAGTTGCTCTTGATTAGGGGCTACAAATATGTCAGTTGTTTGTAACTGTAGAAATCTTATTCCGTGATTTTCCCATTCCTAGTAAAAAATCCATGTACTTAATAATTATCACATACTCAACTCAATAATTTATACTCACTTTTCTGCCAAAAGCTAGGTGTAATTCATAGTCTTCATTCATGGAAACTACTGCTTTAATGTTTTCTTTCTCCATTAACTGTAATAAAGTTAATCAAATGTAAATAATAATAATAATAATAGTCCAGTCCCAACATTTATATGGGCCAGATTCCTTGCTTCTTTTTCCTGAATACTTTCTAAAGTATTAACTTTTTAAAAGTTTAGAGTTTAATTAATAGGTGCTACAAACTGAAAGGGCATGTAGGAAATGCAAAAATATCCAGTAGACATGGTGGTCGTTGGAGCTTTAGTTTTCAAGATACAGGGTGTTAAAGTTCGTAACACAGGCTTTTCCTACAGGCCCTTGTAAGTTTATAACACCTATTCATCAACACTCTGTATAAGAGTTATCTCCTAATTTTTAGGAGTGGGTTCATGTTAATTTTAGGCCAATCAGGTAGGTACCTATATACTAATAGGCCAATATCCAGAGAGAAAATTGAGCAACGCATCTCATATATGTGCATAATAGGGACATTATAAGAATAAATTTACTCACATCTTTCGCAATATGTTTAAATGGTAAGGCTCCAACAATAATTGTGTCATCGATTCGGTTGTACCACTCACGTGGCGAAACTTTTTCCATAACAACATTGTAAAATAATGATGGATAAAATGATGCTCTTGCAAAAACCTGCAACAACATGTGAATTTATCTAGAAGGCTGCACACTTTTACTAAAATTTGGTTCACTTATTTCATTTAAATGTGGGTAAAGGTGCTGTATCGCGACGGTTTTACCCCTACGCTGGCCTCCCTCCACTGTCTCTCTGCTTGCTACGCTCCGACACGTTCTCAGCGTTGCCATATGCAAGCCCTTCTACGTTCTGCAGACAATCCTGCGCGCTTCCGCACGAGACCGTAATAGTAGCTACCGGTTCCATCAGGTCTTTGGTCAGGGTAGGTTTTTTTCATTTTACGAACATTTGAAGGAAAAAAAAACCTACCCTGACCAAAGACCTGACTTACTGCAGCAAATAAGTGTTTTAATATAATTTGTAACCAAAAATGACACTTTAAGGCCGTAGGAGACCGGAGACACGGATTTCATGTGGCAACGCTAAGGAGCCTGTCGGCTCGGAACAAGCAGAAAAAGTGGAGGGGAGCCAGCGTAGGTGTCAAACCGTCGCGATAGAGCACCTTTACCTAAATGTGAATAATAAAATCCCTTTTTAGGGTTGATGTGACGCTTTGTTCTCGAGGTGTAGGCAAGTAGGTAAATTATGCAATTTCAAATATGCATCTCAAAATATTATTTAATTTAAGATGTCATTTCGGTAATCCTGTACAATCTGTCGCTAAATTTTACCCTACCATATAAATAAAAATAAATCCTCCAAATTCCGGTTCGGTAAGTCAGGTCTTTGGTCAGGGTAGGTTTTTTTTCATTTCAAGGCCATTTTAAGGAAAAAAAACCCTACCCTGACCAAAGACCTGACTTACGACGCATTTATTTTTATTTATAGGTATGGTAGGGTAAAATTTAGCGACAGATTGTACAGGATTACCGTCATTTCTTTTTATGAGGGACTAAAATTTTACTTTTTATTCCTAGGGATAAAACTGACACTTTAAGTACTTTTTGACAGTCCCTGGGATACAAAGTAAAATTTTAGTCCCTGCGAAAGATAAGAATAAGTGACACCTCGGTTCGCGAAATGCAAAAAATACAATATGTACACAATAAATTAGATTAGTTTTGGTTTTGAACGATTTGAATGATGAATAATTTTATTTTTACTTTTATTCGAAGCAGACAAAATAATTGAATAATACCTAAGTGAAAAAAAAATGCAAAATAAATAGATCTCTTACCTTCTCAAAATAACTCATTTTATTATTATTATAATTACTTAAATGAGCCACATGCAACAGAAATTGAAAAACTTATTTTATACTTTATTGTTTTGTAAAGAGCTCCACTTTTTACGTTTCAATTTATATAAGTTTTAGTTTGAAAATAAAGGATTTAATTGGGGAGGTGATCCATTTGATTTTTGATTCAAATTTTGCATTTATTGAGGTTAAGGAAGTACTAGTCTATCAATTGACATGTTGACGTTGACGACAACGTCGCTACGTGATTTAATTTTTAGCCTTATAATTTTTGTACATTTAGTCTTCTTACATTAATTTATAAAGGTGAAATATTTATTCATGTAAAAGTGTAAAACTGCCGTTTTTGCCTGAAGGGTCCATATTATACTGTAAACATGTACTGAGAACTGAGACTAACACTAAAAATATTTGCGTCTTTTCATGTAGAAATGCCTCTTCTGTATATTTATTTTTTCCACGATACACCTAACCTAACATTGGTATGCTACTCTACTATAGGCGTTGAATTCGGTCGGCTTCGCGCATGTCGTCACATTCGAGGAGTCGTTCTGACATTGAACTCGATAATTCTTTATTGACACAAATTAAATTATAATAATAATTAATAATTATATTATAGAATACATTATTCATAAAACTATTTCCTTTTAGAATCAGTGTCAATCAAAAAATCGTGTATCCATAATTTTAAATTTAATAAAATTTGAATGCGATAATGCGAATTATTACATTCCGTAAATGAACAGCCTCACAAGTATGACGTCATACATGCGCAATAGCATATCGTGTAGGTGTATCGTGATTTTTCTTCCTTACTTATAAAGTTGTAAAATTGATGAATTAATTAAATTTATCAAGCGGCAGTTTTACACGAATTCACGAGAACCATGCACCGTATGCCCAATTCCAATAACCAGTTTTTGATAGATCTTAAAATAATATTATTTTAATAATCGAATGACTATCAGAAAAATAACAATTATTATTAGTATCATTGACAAAACATCGTGAGCAGGTAGAACTTAAGAAAAATACCTTATAGTTCTAAAATAACTTTAAATAATCAATCCCGTTATTATTTTTGGCAAAAATATATAAAAATATTATTCACAGGCAGTATAGTTGAAAGTTGAAACCCACTATAAGCTTTTTATTACTCAACATTTACAACTTTATATTATTAAACTCGTCTAAATCCAAAGTGTTAAACCGTAATTTTAATATAAATAAATAAAAATGTCATAGGAGTACTTACGAATCGGGCCAATTTCCCAGCTCCACTTTGCATTAGTTGATTTATAATGGGATACTGATCTGTCGGTGAAAATGTAGAAATCTAAAAAGGAAATGATTAGTTTTTTTTTGTGATATTTTTCAGAGTGTAGATGTAGCGGGTGCATTAGTACAACTAACGAAAATTAAAATAGTGCACCAATAAATGACTAGGTGAGAATACCCTCGCTTGTATGAATATATCAAGAAAATTATTTGATAAAAAAGGATACAATATACTTATTATTGCGTGCGCATTACTTTGATTTTAGTGCTTGGTGCATTGTATATCTTCTATTTTTAATAATATTAGGTTCAAGAGAATCTACATATTTAAATTATTCTTAGTAGGTATTGAAATATATTGTTATTTACATCGTTTTTCGAGGTATCAATAGTATATGGAGGTATGTAGAATAAGTATACATAAAAGCTATTAATTATTCTTTGCAACAGAAATGAAAAAGAAGCATATTGGTGAAGAGAAAATATTTATATTATTTAGATTCTAACAAGATAAAATATTTAAAAGTCAAATGAAATGAAAAGATTCTTGAACTTCCTATTCAATGCACTTATACAAAAGTAATTATTTTTCTCGTCTTATCTTTGAAGCTAACGCTTTTATCCACAATTGATTATTTCTCTATTTTTTTACAATTATTATTATAAGTACCTAACACTTACATAGTTAACACTGACTGTGACAAAAATCTGTGTTTTCATATAAATAAATATCATTAGTTTTCTTTTATTTATACCTAAGGTAAGTATACAGGGTGTTCCGTAAGTAATGGTCCGTGGTGAAATGGGAGATTCTTGGTTTAAAAATATTACGATATGACACTACTTGCTCTAACAAAATCTTGATAATAAAAAAGATACAGGCGTGGCAAAGTTGAGACTTAAATATTTGCTTTTCAAAATATCTTGAAAAATTGTGAAGGTACGAATGTGAAAATTTGGCGATAGATGTTTTACGGCATTAGAAATCATAATTTTAAATTAATTTTAAATTTAAAATTAAAAAAAAAATAAAACTTTCGGTTTTCTTATGGCCGCCATATTATTTTTTTATGTCGTTCGATATGAAAAAAAGATGGAAACCAAAAATTATAAAACTTCAGAAAAAAAAATTGGAAAATTTTTCTTCTTTTTTCAAGAAAAACAGAACATTTTTCGCCGAAATAGGTCAATATGGAGTCATACTGCTTGCCTTATAGTTTTTTAATGTTTTTATATGATATTCGGTCTAAAAAGTTGTCTTTTTAAAAAAAAAGAACAAAAATTTTTGAAATTTATTTTTTGAAGTTTATTAGTTTTTGGTTTCCATTATTTTTTTCATACCGAAAGAAATAAAAAAACAATATGGTAGCCATAAGAAAAACGAAAGTTGACTATGAAAATCCTGGGATCTAGTCGGCTTTGGAAATTTTTGAAATATCAGGGTTGCTCTTGCCGACTTATGTAAGCCCACAAAAAATTATTTATTAATCTTCAATAATAAAAAAGATATGGTAAAAATAAGAAATCTCGATTTTTCAGTATTTTCAGGATATTTCAGGAACGGTCACAGCAGATATATCTTGCATGTTTTGACGGATTCGAGATGGCCACAAAATTGCGCATCTTATTTTCTCTAATTTAACCGACCTCGTATCTTCAATGGTTTAGGATACCTATCCTGTAGTGGCCCTTTAAATAGTTCTAACCCTGTATACATCCACAGTAAATCCATATAATATTTAATTTTAACTATTAATCTATATTATATAATATAATTATATACCTATAATGTACACCTACATCTAAATAATATATTATAATAATATTGTATATTATTAGCAATAATAGGTATAGTCGACCAAGAGATATAACGAAAAAATCTAATTGTTAAACTGTCATATTTTATGACTTCAACAATATTTAAATAATCTAAAAATTGATAAAATGACAGAATTCGTTTCGTTATATCTCTGGTCCAACTATACAGTGCTTCCCAAAAGTAACGGATAAATTCGATAAAACGGAGAGGGCTGTTTTTTTGAAAAAATAAAAAAACAGGTCGATTTTGTTTTTGAGTTGTTCAACTTTTGACATAATATTTGGGTATACAGGGTGATGCGCGAAAAAGTGGTGACGTCATCGGCATTTTTTTAAATGGCAACCCTTATTTTTATTCCATTTTTTGATACTTAATTTAATTGCCAGTATGGTAATGTAATCAATTTGTAACCTTAAATAAGGAAATTTCTGAGAAACAGCTTGTGAGTCGAAATTGTGCACTTTTTACTGATGTGAAAATCGGAACATTAGCGATAAAAATAAAAAAATATCAAATAAAAATTACTGTTTCCATGGTAATTTTATAAGATCTGTCTATTAAATTAAGTCTATCAAATTGAATCTGTTAAATTAAATTAAATTAAATCTATTAAATCTGTGGAAATTAAGTTATTTTCTCCGAAATTTCCTTTATAAACGTTACAAAATGATGACATTACCGTATTGGCAATTGGATGAAGTATCAAAAAATTTAATAAAAAATAAGGGTTGCCATTTAAAAAAATGCCGATGACGTCACCACTTTTTCGTGCATCACCCTGTATACCCAAATATTATGTCAAAAGTTGAACAACTCAAAAACAAAATCGACCTGTTTTTTTATTTTTTCAAAAAAACAGCCCTCTCCGTTTTATCGAATTTATCCGTTACTTTTGGGAAGCACTGTATAATAGGTGTGATAAAAGTATACTTACATTTCTTGTTTCATTTTTCTCGGATCGACACATATCTTTAATAACAACTATTGAACCGGAAAACTTGGGATGTTTTTCAAAGTGTGAAAAATACGGTCTATTCAGAGACCGATGAAATATAATTCTGATCATATTTTACAATCATTTGATGTGTAATAAGTATATATCACTATAAAAAAATAGCTATGTACCTATAATCTAATTAATTATGCAGGCCTAATGATGTATTATTTATCTAAAAAATTACGCATATACATAATGTAATTTTAAAAATGCATAAGAAAATTACACATTATACTTACGTAGTTTTGTTTATGCATTTTTCATATTAGGTACAATGTAATTTTCTACATTAAACCAGACACATCATAAGCCTTGATGATTAACTTAGATCATTAATATATTTGAATTTACCTAATTAATATTATGATAAAAACATCAATAAAATTTAAAAAATCGAATGTTTTTAGTGATTTTCATCGAGTAGATATACGCACTGCTGATTTGAATTGTAATTACTGAAGAGTTCAACGTCAGTAGAAACAGAGAATGACGAAAATGCAGAGAAAGTATCTTAAACAGGCAGGCATAGCTCATAGTACCTAATTGACCTACATTTATTGGGCGCTCAATTTTACCAATTAGGCACGTATATAGAGATTAGAGCCTTTAGCTTTTATAGATTAACCATGCTTGGATGAAAAATTTATTCCGATAATGAAGTTTTCTAAATTAATATAAATAGATTTATAAAGTATATGTATAGACGAGAGAAGTCAGAAATTATTATCTAGCCATGGTTTGTATTCAAAGGATGCGCTGTGCACGAATTAATAATTAAGATGCGTTGTTATAAAAGACTATTTTTGTGAAATTATTAAGTATTTTAGTCTAGAATGTTGAAGGTTATTTGTACCCATATAGGTATTTGTATATTATAAAAAATTCAGTTCTTTAATTTCGGACTCAACCGGAATTTAATTTGTTATAATTTTAACTTTGTAACTCCCGCGCTGCTGGAGTCTGCACCGGCTCACTTTGGTTTCATTTATGAACGCACCATACAAGCCACAAGGAGTGTGGAACGCACAACTAAATTTTCTAAATTTGATGCAACTTACACACCGTATTCGGTATTAATGTATTGTTAACGTGTTATTTTCGGTAATCCTAAGAACTTTATAACAATATTATAATATCAATGAGATTAATATTTTAAATCTATACGATAACAGTTATTTATCTACTCCTAGCCTAGATAAAAAATAATTAAATTATTAGTCTAATTTTATTAAGTAATGACAAATACGCTAAAATATTAATACCGGACACTCCTATAATACCTATAGCATTGCAACAGGTTGCGACCTAGGTAGGGAACCTGTATTACCGCTTTACTAGGGTAGCGCATTCTCTCGTTCTCACAAAAAGTTGGGAAAAAAGTTGGGAATGTCAAATTTGACTTCATAAACGGCAGATTTTCCATGAACGTACAACTGGTCTAAAAATTCACATAATTATTTGTTATTAAGTCTGCGTATTTTATAAAAATGGTAAACTTTTTGATGCGTTAGAAGATGTTTTAACAATAAAACGTGAGCTTTCCACTTGTTCGCGTTGCCTAAAGGTAACTGTCTTGATATTTTAAACTCATTATAGTCCTCTATCAATACTTACCCAAACAGCACAAAGTAGTCCCATGGACGTCCAATGGACATCCCTCTATGTACCAACGGACGTCCATAGGACGTCCGTTTTTGTCCTATGGACGTCCATGGGACGTCCACTCAGTGTCCATTTGTCACAACTTTGGACATACGCAGGATGTCTGTTACCGGACGTCCATAGGATGTCCGTTATCGGACGTCCATAGGGAGTTCGTTATCGGATGTCCATAGAGAGTCCGTTATCGGATGTCCACAAAGCATTTGCTGATAAATATCTTAGTGAGGAACAAAAGACAGAATAAATTATTCGATAAGTCTTGAAATTTAGAGTTTTGAAAAATCCAATAAATGTAGTGATAGGTATAGGGTATATACGGTAATTTTCTGTTTTGAAAACAACGTTGATAACGACTAAAGATGCAGGAAAACGACTAGGTACTTACCTATACTTACGTGTTTCTATCATTAAGTTTTTCGTAAAATCTGGTAATTTTCATTGAAAAGTTGTTAATTATATTAGTTTATCATAATATTGAAAACTTAATGAAAATATTCGTTTTTGGATTTTTCACAAACTCTAAAAATTAAAGATTCATCGAATTTCTTTCTTTTGTTCACTGTATAATGCAGATGTCTTCATCTTCACGCTAGCAGTCTTGAGTTTGATGGGAATGGCGGAAGTCTTTCGTCTCTCCTTGGGACGAATTAATGTATAATGTAGGAATGTGGATTGTATGATAGTGGAAGAATGGAAGATGGGGTGGTTAGCGCGTGCGTGCGCACTTTTGCTGCTATTCTCTTCCTCTCTGCGACAGCAAGTCATGCGCAATAGTCAAAAATAACTCGATGGACGTCCAATGGACGTACTTTTGTGGACGTACATAGGAAGTCCATGCGGAGAAGTCCGTAGGACGTTCATTTATTGTCCATGGACCAATGGACGTATAATGGATACTCAACGGACGTCCATAGGACACTCGGTGCTATCTGGGTACCTGTTACATATAGGATCTTCTGAACAAAAAATGCACCCAGCCTCAGCAGACAGTTATGATTGCAGAAAATATACGACGGGGCTCAGAATTTCCGTATCCCTGAAAGTTGGTCAGGTATAGATTTTATTACATCTTGATGAATCTTATTTTTAAGGATCAGTATGGGTACTATATAAGATCACGCTGCCGTTCGTGTGTCTACCAAGACGCTTCTTATCAGTAACTACGTTAGATAACGAGTTAAAAATTATACCCAACCCAATACTAAAGTCTACAGCTTCGTAGATCCTATAAACCCGTAATTATGTTTTTAATACCCACTGAAAGAGGATTGCTTAAATTCTATTCGTGTTATTATTTTATTTCACTTTTCAAACTTCGCTTTTTTTCACATGATACCTACGCCTGTGACCAAATGTGCAAAAAATATGACATCCAACTGTTCAAACATAACCGTGTTTAATAAACGTCAACGAGTGAATGCGCTACCCTAGTAAGCCTTAGTGTCGGTAATGCAGGTTCCTATACTTCACTTTCTTTACATGTAAATAGCGGAGAGCTGCACGTATTATCATCTAATGTATACACCGTTCACTTATTATAAAAGAATTGGGTTATGGTGTAGGGTGATAGAAATCACTGGGTATAACCGCTGTCAATCATTGGCTGGAGTTTGGTTATGTCTCTTTTTTATGAGGTTGAAGTTTTATGGCAAGGAACAGGACATAGTTGCCAGATGGATTTTTGATATTTTTGGTATTCTTTTTATTATATTCTTATTTACATCTTTGCGGGCTTTTTATTTTGAATCATTTAGTCACATATATTGCAATCTTTAACTAGAACGCAATGCGCTGGATCTAAGATCTTAAAATCTTAAGCTTTTCATAAGAGTTTGAGAAAAAGGTTATCATGTAATTTTGCCAAGTTAGGAAAATACACAAATGTACTTTTTGAATATAAAATAAAAAACTTGAATCAATTATATTAATTTACTTTTAATAAATACATAGCAGGTAATTAAAATATATCGGTACGTTTATTAAAATATTAAAATATAGGTACGTAAATTAAAAATATTTTTCGTCAATTCGTCGGTTATTCGGTATCGTAGTACTGTGTCAGAAACCAGCCAAAGATTCTAGACTTGAGAATGTTTTACACAAGATACTTTTCAGTTTTCGCTTCTGGCCCAAAATTATCCCCCATTATCAATAACAGCTATACTGCATCCTGCTTAGAATCAGATTCATCTTCAGCGCTCTGATTTTAATAAGATTTTCACCATGTCCATTTGTTTCGTCCAGTCCTCCGAAATAAATTTTTCACAATGATTATATTAATTTTGTCATATAGCAGGTGTACTTACATTTTGAAAGCTCTTCAAGATATACATTCTTTACTTTATCCTTAGAGGGAAACTGCTAATTTACGTGCTTGTATAATGAAGTTTACAATACCCCCATGTCATCGATTTGGTTGTATTGGAAATAGATTATTGCAAATCTTTCGGAAACACAATATTTTCATAATTAGTGCCTGTTTTAGGCGGGCTGCCCAAATGTGTAATTTCACATTTGACCTGTCTAATAATACTTGCTAATGCACGGTCTGACTACTATCAGAGACCGCATTACTAGCAATTTAGCAGATACACATATTTTACTTAATACTTATACATCCCAAAATAAATATATTTTACCTTCAGAGAATGACTTAAATGTTTGCTCAAGTTTGGACTTTCTGGATCTTAATCATTGAAATGCTTTCCTAATGTGGATTTATCCATCTAAAGATATTATTTTCGTCATTTTGCTCTTTCGAAATTTAAAATGTCAAAAATTTAATAATTTTATTTGTCAGTTTGAAAAAAAATTATCAGAGTAAAAAATTACCTATCCTAGATACCCCTTCTTCTAAAACTTCAATTAGACAACAAGGCTGTTAATCAGCTGAGACAATTTGAGTGATTTCACAAATGTCAGTGTTTACTTAACCTTTAATATCTCGATCAGCTGATATTGTCAATCGAGATCTAGGGAGTTTTCATTTTTGCAAACCTAAAAACAAAAGTTCATGGCCACCCAGTTCTTTTTTAATATGTGAACGGTGTATATTTGATATTATATCCGTGATTTTTTAAATTAATTTTCGGTTCTGTGTAATTACAGTACAAGTCAATAGATAGCGCAACTTTTTTGATCGCCTTTTTATTACATGTAAATAGCGGAACTCTGCACGTATTATTATCAAGAGTATTTATTTTCATCACAATCATTTATTAAATTTCTAAATTATTAATACGCACGCGTTTGTAGATTTATGAGCTCCAGTTCCACGCTTGGATTGACTGGGTAATAGCAACGACGATCAAGGCCATGTTCTTCTCGGTCCTCGCCTCGCCAGTCGCCATCCGCCATCAGTCATCAGTCAGTCATCAGTCGTCATTTTGCGTTTGATTTGTTTGGAGTTTGGACTGTTTGGCACCTCGCACGTGCTTATTTTTAATATTTTTATTTTATTTAATGAAGACACGTGCTAGCTCGCTCGCTCTCGCTACGTCTACCGTTATAAAAGTTAAAGTGTAAAATCGCATCTGAAAACGTGTTAAAGACAAAGTTATTATTTAATATTATGCAATAATAATGTTCCTGATGCTTAGTTTCTAGTGTAATAATTCTTGAAAATTTTCGAAGAGTGTTGTTGAAATTGAAAATAAAGGAATCAGAGTCAGAGTTACCTTCCTTGAAATGTCTTCAGCAACTTTTACCAATCCATTACAATGGGATGAAGAAATACCAGAAGATGAGTTATATTGTGATGCAGATGAAGACCCAACTGCAACAGAATCAAATACTATTAATCAGAATATAGAAAAACACCCCAGGGAAGAAGTTCCAGATTTTGAGGAATATGATAATGATGAGGATTATTATTATGATGATCCCTATCAGGATCATGAATGTCAGCATAACGATGATATCAGCAACCAACCTTATTCCAATAAAGTATTCCAACCAGCCGATAACTTATTCAAGAAATATGTCAATAAGGTTAACATTTTCCCAAAACATGCTGTTACTAGCGACGCTGCAGATCGTAAGTTGAAAGCAAAAGACAAACGTGACAGGGCCACCGTAGAAAAAGTCCTCGATCCTAGGACTAGAATGATCATTTTCAAGCTACTAGAGAGACGTATTATTTCTGAAGTAAACGGCTGTATATCCACTGGTAAAGAAGCAAATGTGTACCATGCCACTTCAGATGACGGGAAAGACTATGCTTTGAAGGTTTATAAAACCTCAATTTTGGAGTTTAAAAATCGTGACAAATATGTAAGTGGAGAGTTCAGGAATCGTCATGGATACTGTAGCTCTAATCCTCGCAAAATGGTTCAAACATGGGCTGAGAAAGAGTTGAGGAATTTGACCCGTATGCATTCAAACGGGCTGAACGTTCCGGAACCGATCTTATTGAGGACACATGTCTTATTGATGGGGTTTATCGGCACTGATGGATGGCCAGCCCCTAAACTAAAAGACGTTACTCTGAGTGAATCTAAAGCACGAGAAATGTATCGAGATGTTGTAATTTTAATGTGGAAAATGTACAATAAGTGCAAACTTGTACATGCAGATCTCTCAGAATATAATATGCTGTATCATAATGGTGAGGTTTTCATCATCGACGTGTCACAATCAGTTGAGCACGACCATCAGAGTGCTCTGACTTTTTTGAGGACCGATATAACAAATATAAGCAATTTTTTTAAGAAGAAAGGTGTAGCAACACTGAATATCAAGGAACTTTTTGATTTCATCACCGATGCTTCCATTAATGAGGAAAACCTAGAAGAATGTCTTGAAGTGCTAGCTCTGAAGGCAGCTGAGAAAAATGACCTTACTTCTAATGAACAGGTAATATTTAATTAACAGATATTCCTTATTTTTTAAGAATCTATTGAAAATAATACATAATTGCATCCTTTTGCACCTCGAGTTCCCCCCACTCCGCTTTCTCTGCTCGTGCTGCACTGAAATCTTCTCAGTATTGCCACATGCCACATGCAAGCCGTTCTTCAGTCAATCTCGGTTAGGCGGTTTTGTCTTTTAAGTTCGCTTCGCTTCCCGCCTTGTTACACCAGCCGATCATCATAGGTCTGGTGTCGGAAGTAAAGCGGTCATCAAGCCGGAGTGGTTGCGGCCACAGTGGCGATTGCGATCTAATGAGGATGGATCGGACTACTGTACTTTATTTTTTTTGAAGCTCAATATTTTAAAATTATACAGGAGGAATTTCAAAAGGATATTCTATTGCATTAAAAAGTTTTGATAATTTAAGTAAGTGATACCGTTGTGACTATATGCCGTTCACTTATTATAAAAGAATTGGGTTATGGTGTAGGGTGATAGAAATCACTGGGTATAACCGCTGTCAATCATTGGCTGGAGTTGGGTTATGTCTCTTTTTTATGAGGTTGAAGTTTTATGACAACGAACAGGACATAGTTGCAAAATGGATTTTTGATATTTTTGCTATTCTTCTTATTATCTTTACGTCTTTCTGAACTTTTTATTTTGGAACCTTTAGTCACGTATTTTATGATATTGCAATCTTTATCTAGAAAGCAAACTCGTCAAATCTAATAAGCTTGCCATAAATAATAACATGAGAAAAAAGTTTTATTTTATTTTGATATCTTAAAGGAACTAATTGTAGCGTTGGCCGGAGTAACGTTGTAACTTACATAATTTTTTGGAGTAATTTTTTCGATTCAGCACGTTAAATGGGCAGAATGCTTCCACAAAGCTTTAATTGTTGCCTAATTTACCCTAAATAATATTTAAACAATATTTCAAGAATCGCTAAATGAAATAAACATTCCATTCAATAATGTTGCAAGGTACATTTTTTGAGTCTCATGTAAAAATGTAAGTTACAACGTTACTCCGACCAATGCTCCAATTAAAGGAACTCTTAATTATAAAATAGATCAAAAATTAGTAATTACTTATTTATTATTAAAAAATAGAACATTAGGTAGGTACGGAATCGGCCAATCGGCTACGGTCATGGTGATTGCCTTTTGGATCCATTCTGGTAGATCCATGTTTCGTCCAGGTACACGAACGTTACATTTTCACTCGAATTTTGATATTGTAAGTATTTTCTTAGAAAGGTAATTTTGGATGCAACGACATGTTTTTGTTCACAAAGAATTTTGCGTCCGTTCACATATTTATACTTATAGCTGAGATATTTAAGAATTTTAAATAAACTAGTTCTCCCCTTTTCAAAATCCAAATGTTTACGTTCGTGTTCCAAAAGTTTTCCTACAGATAAATGTTCGTTTTTCAAGTTATATTGCCAAATCAGTCGTTGCAAATCTTTCTGAAACGTAAAATTTTCGTAATTATTGTCTGGTTTAGGTCGTCTGCCCAAAGGCTTAACTTCAAATTTATCCTGTTTAATTATTGTTTCAATCGCACTTACTGAATACTATAAAAGAGGAAAATTACGTAACATCAATTTATCAGGTGTACACTTAATAATACTTGAATTTCTGTCTTATTTACATAATTGGGAATCGGGTTCTTGGGAATGAAATTATTATTTTGGAAAAGATTTTTATATAAAACGATAATAATTTTATATAATTTTATATAATATTTTTATATAATCGTTTTATATAAAAATCTTTTCCAAAATAATAATTTCATTCCCAAGAACCCGATTCCCAATTAAATAAGACAGAAATTCAACCATTACTAAGAAGGTTCAAGAAAAATTATCAAACTTAATAATATGTACTTACACCCCAAATCTGTTTTACTTTCAAAATGACTTGACGTTCACTTAGGTTTTCATTTTCAGATTTAAATAACTTGAATGCCCTTTTTTATGCGAATTTTTTCTTCAATCAATATTAATTTCGGCATTATGAAATTTATGTCAAAAAATTAATATTTATTTGACAGTTCGAGAAAAATTTGTCCGAATAAAAAATTATCCTAGATAATCTACTAAAACTTCAATTAGACAACAAGGCTGTTAATCAGCTGAGGCAATTTGAGCGATTTGACAAGTGTCGGTGTTTACTTAACCTTCAATACCTTGATCAGCTGATATTGTCAATCAAGATCTAGGGAGTTTTCATTTTTGTAAACCTAAAAACAAAAGTTCATGGCCTACCAATGCTTTTTTAATATGTGAACGGCATATACAGGGTGTATTGTAACGTGCGCATAATATTTGCACCACGTGATTCTACATCAAAAATACCAGTGAGGTGACTTCACGTCTAATAAGTTATCTTAATTTTTATACCAGCGCCAGTGTTGCAAAATTTAAGAACGTTAAATTGTCCATATCTTAAAATCTGTGCACATCAAGGAAAAACTGTTGAGGACTTTTTTGTTCTGTTTTTGATGTAGAATCGCGTGGTGCTAATATTATGCGGACGTTACAATACACCCTGTAGTTTATAACAATACGAGGGCGGTCCGATAAGTACTTGGCCTAACAAAAGAAAAACGAAAATTTTGGAAAAGTGGCGATTTATTGCTCAACGTAGTCTTCTTTTAGCTCGATACACTTGACCCAGCGATGCTCCAACTTCTTTAACCCGTCTGAAAAATACTTTTTCTCGAGGTCTGCAAAGTAGGCCTCCGTGGCGGCGATCACCTCCTCATTCGACTCAAATTTCTGCCCGCCGAGTGACTTTTTCAAGTTTGGAAATAAATAGAAGTCGCATGGGGCCAAATCTGGGGAATACGGTGGATGGGGCAGCATTTTGTAGCCCAATTTGGCCGTGGCGAGGGCGGATGTGTGAGCCGGTGCGTTGTCATGGTGGAAGAGCACTTTTTTCTTCGTTTTTTCTGCAATTCGGCGTCGAATCGGCCCAATAATTCAGCATTGTATAGCCCAGTGATCGTTTTGCCCTTCTCCAGGTAGTCGATGTAGATCACACCTTGTGAATCCCAAAAAACGGTGGCCATCACATTTCCGGCAGATAAGACAGTTTTCGCCTTCTTCGGAGCACGTTCGCCATGTGAAGTACACTGTTTCGACTGTTCCTTGGTCTCTGGCGTGTACCAGTGGATCCATGTTTCATCGACGGTCACGAAACGACGCAGAAACTCCTTCGGATTGCGCTTAAACAGCGTCAAACATTGCTCTGAAGTGGTCTCACGGTTGCGCTTGTTGTCCAGACTGAGCAAACGCGGCACCCATCGCGCCGACAGCTTTCTCATGCCCAAAATTTCATGCAGGACAGGACCCACGCGGTCTTTTGAGATGCCTAGTGTCTCAACTATCTCGCGTACCTTCAATCGGCGGTCTGTCAATACGAGATTATGAATTTTTGTCACGTTATCCTCTGTAGTAGGCGTTTTCGGGGCACCTGGGCGTGGCTCATCAAAAACCGACGTGCGACCACTTTGAAATTCGTTAAACCAATTTTTGACGGTCACCATCGAAAGAGAAGAGTCACCGTACACAGCATCCAAGCGTTCTTTGATTTCGCTGCGTGATATTTCCCTTCTAAAAACAAGAATCGAATCACCTACCGATATTGCTCTTTTTCCATTTTTGCGCACATGCCCGCTTCCACACGCGGTGAAAATAAAACTACGACTACTACAAGTCCGATTCGGCTGAAATTTTGACAGTAGCTCTCTACGAGAATATACTAAATTTATCTTGCGCTAGTGGCGCCATCGGGCGGTAAGGCTAAGTACTTATCGGACCGCCCTCGTACAAGTTTATTTTCAATTTCATAAGAAATGAAATGATCATAAATTAAGTTTTTTATCCAATAAAGTTACAAAATAATCTGTTTTTGAATTGCAATAAGCATGTGGACGTGGATGGTTGTTACAATTAATTTTATTTGTGAAATAGAGTTTTTTCAAAATAAGATTGAGTGAAGTAAGGGAACAAAGGCACAGATTGCATGTGGCAATGATAGGATCTTGATAAATTTTGAGGGTAAAATCGGTAGAATTAATAAAATAACCACCATGTCAGTTGAAACGTCTGCATACAACAACTTTTATTCGATAATAATAATACACATGAAGGGCTTTATGCAAGAGGTCCCTATGTGACATTTTCATGTTCTGAGATATTTCAAGTTAAACATTTATTTTTTGTGTGGAAATATAAGTATTTTGTTACAATAATAAAAAAATAAACTACATTTCTTTCAAAGCCTGCAAACGTAAAAATTTAACACTGACATTGGCTATAATAATAAGAGTAACACTACTTTTTAAACTATCATAAAATAAACATACATTTTCGTGAACGTAACATCATTTATTTTGAAGTACCTAAAGTAAAAAATTTTTAAGTAATACAAAATACACAGTTTTTTTTTTGGAACCCCCAGAGTCACATAAACCTAAGAACAAAACTCAACCAGAACCAAAAGTTATTCATACTCTTCTATGTCCGAATCTTGTTCTCCTTCTTTTTCCAAACTTTCTGACTCTTCTTCTAATACTTCTTACCTTATAAAACTCTCTGTGGGCTACCTTCAGGGCCGGGCCTAGCCTATTTGCCGCCTGCGTGCCGATACAAAATTGCCGCCCTCCCTCGCCTTGAAATTTAAATGTTTCTAAAGAAAAGAAAATTTGGTAAAGAAATGTATAATAAAAAAAATACATAATGATACAAAGACAAAAATTAACAAAAATAATGAAAACATTAATATAAATAAATAATATAACACAAAAGTAATGCTAATACCATAAATCAAGATTTACCAAAGCTCGGAAATTAGAATGTTTCTGAAGTAAAGTAAATCAATATAATGTGTAAGCTAAATTGTTGATTTTTTTTTTAAATATGAAAGGCGCTAATAAAAAATAACCAAAAATATAGGCTTTTAAAGACGTTAAAATAAATATATAGGAACTGATTTTTTTACCCCATAATCATAAATATGTGAGAACTGTTAAACTGTTATACAAAGAGAATAAGGTTAAATTACCGTAATTGTAAGTGCATGTGTTGACGAGGATGTCTGCTAAATTTTTAGGGTCATTATTTACATCTGCTTGTCCTACAGTTTCACTATGGCACTTATACATATAGGGGTGACGGACACGTACCTATAATACCAGAAAGGTATTCATTTGCTTTGCAAATGCATGCTTAGCCAAAAAACGATTAAATACGACGGGTGTCGGAAGTAACAACTTGACCGACATAGGCCAAAATAACGACCCCAATACTCGTTATTTTATTTATTTTTTGTTTACCTTTTTTTGATGATGAAATTATGAGATGACTATGAGTTAGCACCATCTGTTCTCAATAATATGGTTTATAACCCAATGCTTCTTTTTCAATATGGTCAATTCAAGAAGTTAGACAAAGCAAAAGTGAAAGTGAATGACTGAATGCATCTCTGGGACACTATATTTATTATATTGTCTAAGGTGTTTGACTATAGTTATTCTTAGTATTGTCGAATGATGCCTCGAATGTAGCATGCGCCCCCGCGCCCCTCGTCCACTAATACTCAACTAATTCCTATTATATTATTTTGTTTGTAATTGTTATTTGTTATGAATTATGATTTTTGCCGCCCCTATGAAGTTGCCGCCTGCGTGCGGGCACGCACTGCACGCCCGTTAGGCCCGGCCCTGGCTACCTTTTCTATGTACTCGACTAAAAACTTCACATTTTGTAACTTTTTTTCTTTTAGCTTCAAAAATTTCTTGTAACCTCTGTAAGTTCTCCAAGTAAGGCACTTTTAAACACTTAGGCACTTTTTGCATAAAAATTGTATACCTACTCGGGATTACAGCCTGCAACCAAACTAACACACTTATGTCCGTATTCATCAAACTTCAAAATATAACTCTGGGGTTAAATTTTGAATTTTCTGACAGCTGATTGGTCTAATGCTCAAACCCTACGAAAGCTACGAATTCTAAACCAATGACATATTCCAAAATATAACCCCAGGGGTTATATTTATTGATGAATACGGACCTTAGGGACATATCTGAGCTTAACTACATATTCCACATTAAAGTTTGGTTACATCGGCACTAGATGTCGCCGCCAGTACCAAATATCCAAATTGTTACTTAGGGACTTCTTGCATGAAGCCCTTCACATATAACATGCGCTTACGTATGATGATCGCTTACAGTGTTGCCGCATAGTAGTTTAATTCTTTGAGATATATTCAACAGATCTCAGCGCGACAGAGCAGAGAAAGTGGAGAACTCAGGGCACTATCTAGAATAATTAAAATAATTCCCCTTACCAACACGTAAACAATAATAATTATAGAAAAAATATATCTCATTGTTTTTTGGAATATGTAAGGTACTAATAAGAATGATTTTCCAGGTAGAAGAGGAAGTTTTCAAACAAGCATACATCCCTAGAAGACTGACAGAGGTAATAGACTGTGAACGAGATATTAACGAAGTAAAAGCCGGACTCAAAACGGATCTAATTTATAAGAATCTAGTTGGCATCAAATCGGATCTTAGCGGCACAATTCAAACACCCGAAATACTCGAAGAAAGAAAAGAAGCCTCGGCTAGTGACAGTGACAGCGATCCTGATACAGAAAATGAAGACCCGCAAAGTGAAGTGAGTAAATTTAAGAACTGTGCCAGAAACAAACATGAAACTTCGGATGAAAAGAAAGCCAGGAAACAGGCGGTGAAGGATGAAAAAGCGGAGAAAAGGAAAATAAAAATTAAGAAGAAAGATAAAAAGAAGTTTGAGAAAACATCTAAGAAAAAATAATGTAATTAGAAAATTTGTACATTATAATACTTTTTAATAAATATACGAAAACGATATGGTATTCAACACCATTAAAAATAGTCTCATAAAGGTTGCTTTTCATAAATTAAGAGCCATCATGTTCTGTGAAACAAATTAACTAATAATAAATTATTATATCAATTAGGTACAGCAATCCGATTGTAACGCTTTGCTTTCTGAACGACACATTCGCCCTAATGGCATCGATGTTTCAATGGTCATTTCCATCTCATCAGTCTGTCACATCACCACTACTAGAGAAGTCTGCCGATCAGAAAGAAAATAAAAAGCTTTAAGCAAAATGATTTGTCGGAAACATAGTGACTTGCAAGGCAAATGCCATCTGACGGCTGAAAAGTATACAACTTGATATGTCAATCAGAGATGCTCTCAGAAATTAGGGCAAATGTGTCGTTCACAAAGTGTTATTGTTTTTCAACAATCTGATTGCTGTAATTGATATACAGCGAGTATTATACAGGCTCATTAAGTTAACGGGAAGATTTCTGTGGCCATTTCTGAAGAAGGTATTGAATCTAAGTGAAATTTTTCAAAATTTATCTATTCTTGACATGAAAGTAATTACAAAAATGTTAACAAAAGTCATTTGACGTCGAGATTAGCTTCAAAAACGAGCACAAAAATCTGCCTGTTAGCCTAATGAACCTTTATAATACTGACTGTTAAGAATTCATTATTATATCAATTTGTTTCATAGAAACTATGTCCTTTCTAGGAACACAGCTTTGTGACTAGCTCCATCTCTGATTGGTTTACTGAGATTCGCAAAGTAATTGGTTTTTCAGTGGACTGTCAGTGATGGTAGTGAAAAATTGCAAGAGAATCTCAGATTGACATCTTGAAAGTTTTATACTTTTCAGTCGTCAGATGGCATTTGCCTTGCAAGTCTCTTATGTTTCCGATAAAATGATTTGATTTTCTTTCTGATTGGCACACTCGTCTGGTAGTGGTGATGTGAAACATTTAAACATCCATGTCTCTGTCTTCACCATACCAATAGGGCAAATGTGTCCTTCAGAAAGCGTTATTGTTTGCCATCAAATTCCTATTTTTTTTATTCACCATCAAATTAAATGTTGCCAACACGAAATATTTGTTACAATTACAGCCCGTGAGACGGAATATGCCAGGATAGGAAAGTGTATCCAGACAACCTTGTTTTTGTCGCAATTCGTACACACTGTTTTTACAACCAGTTCTGTTCTCTGCCAGACCAGATTCTCTAACAGTTCTCAGCATAGCGAACGCGAGCAGGCGATCCCTTACATTAGAACAGAAAACAAAAATAATTGACGAACTTGCAAACGGCACGTCTAATGCAGATATTTGTATAAAGTATAGTTTATCAACATCTACTGTTTCCACCATTTGGAAACACAGGAATAAAATTAAAGAAACTGAAAATTCCAACATCTAAATTAAAACGAATTAGAAAAGCAGTAGTTAATAAAGAAGTTGATCGGCGTTACTCTAGTGGTTCAAGCATAAAAGGACACAAAATGTACCCGTAGCGGTCCAATTTGGCAAGAAAAGGTAGGTTTCAAGATTATTATCTACAAACAATGAAACTACTCTGTACTCGAAAAGTTGGATAGCTCGTTTTACGAAGCGGTACCACATTTCCTCAAGTAAAATCCAGGGAGAAGCTGCAAGTAAGTGTTTCTGCAGAAACAACAATAAGAGATTGGCTTACCAATATTTGGCCTGACACACGCAGAGCTTATTCTCATAATGATATTTTTAACGGCGATGAGACTGGCCTATTTTATAAACTAGTTCCAAACCAGACTCTCAAATTTCAAAATGGAAAATGTCAGGGAGGCAAGAAAAGTAAAGACAGAATCACAGTTCTTGTCTGTGCCAATATGACGGGAACAGAAAAAAGGAAGTTACTGTTCATGCTTCAAGAACTGTAATAAGTTACCTGTTAATTATGTAGCCAATAAAAAGGAATGGGGTAACACTTGAAGTTTTTGAAAAAGAAATAAAAGCTGGGACTCTGATCTACAAAAAGAAAAATCGTCTTTCTGGTCGACAACAACTGTCCTGCACACCCTATGATTGAAAATTTACGAAACATTAAATTGCTTTTTTTCCCGCCTATACAGGGTGATTCATTTTTTACCTTGTTAACTCTAGGGAACGATAGAGAATCGAAAAATAATATGAGTTTGCTTTATGAAATATATTCTGAAAATGCTTCGTTAAGAAAATACAGGGTGTTAAAGTTTTAAGAAAAAATTCGCATTTTTGAAATATAAAAAAATTGGCTGATTGAAATCATTTGAAATTTTGAACATTAGTTATGCTAATTGAAGTACTTGATTTGATACTGCCGATAAAAAATTCTTCACTCCAGTGGCAGAGATCTGGGTGTGTTGTTGCCTTTTTTATTAAATAATTTCTACGCCACTGACTTTAATGCAAATTGGTTATTTATGGTAGATACCTTGTTTTGTTTAGAGGCGAGAAAAGTCATCTTACGTTTTAGTTCTAGGACGCACTGTTTTCAAGATATTCCACAATGTTGGTACTCATGCAAGCTTTTTGTAATGCAATACATATACGGTTCAATAATGATCACAAAAATGATTAATTTCTAGAAATGCTCAATTGCATTAATTCCTATGATACGATAAAGACGTACGATGACTTTTATTCTCTAAACAACATGAGGTATCTATCTAACAAAAATAACAAATTTGCAATAAAGTCAGTAGCGTGCAAATTATTTATTAAAAAAGGTAAGAACAAGCCCAGATCTCCGCCACTGGATTAATTTTTCCCAGTTATTTTCGTTTGTTTTCGTTTTGTTTACCTACCCAGGTAACCTTATGTGTTGGAAGTGCTTTTCTGATTGTTGATTGCATGAAATCAGTTTAGTTACATTAATTTATCACAGGGCTGAACTTTAAATTTTTTTAACTTACAAAGTCTGTATCTCATTTATTTTTTACTTTTTTAGGAAAATTTAATTGAAAAAGTTATTTGCCTTGATCAATTCTATAAGTTGAAAAAAGCATCTCCTTAATAAAAAAACACCCTATAGAATTAGATTCTGAAAATGTTTGACTGGTTAGCTATAGACCATGCAATTACACATCTTTCGATCCTGTTAGAGTTTTATTCAACAACGTGTGTTCAATGATTTATTTGTAAAAAAGCTGTGAGTGTTACAGACAAGACAGTTGTACAAAAACCGAGAATATCTACAAGGTATGTTGTCATTATGAATAACTATGGTATGATTAAGTTTAAAAAGTCATATGTGACGTCATACTTACCGTCCGAATTAAGATTTTTCATTTCACCAGAAAATGTCAAACAGTTAAATTTCAACGTGTGAACGAGCGTAAATTATTAAAGGAATCATTCAAACAATGAATTGAACGGTTTAAGTCAGTTTGACAGCCACTGACAACTACATAAAATTTATTCACGTAATGACATTCTATCCTCTGTGTTGTGCATTTAATTCTCATTCAAAACCAATGTTGTCGTATACTTATTTATGCGGGATGGAGTGTTTAGACAAACTGGACGGTTTCTATGAGAACCACGTAAAATGAAACAAAATAAATCCAACTATCAGAAGGATGTGTATTCTTATCGAACGTATGTTCTCTTCTTTTAAAATAAATATAATAGATTTTTTTTTTAAAGCGCACGTTTTAAATTGACATGAATGATTTTTTTTTCATTGGTGGACTACCAGAAAACTGAAATTGATGAATATAACTTCAAGGAGTGCTTTAGGATAAATTTATTTGATGATATTTGAAAAATAGGAGGCCATAGTATCTATTTTAAGCAAACAGCTTCTTAAAACTGTCAATAATAAAGAAGTTGAACTCTCAACTTTACCTCTTCATATCTCGGTCGATTTACAAAATTTTTTTTTACTATTTTTCCTGTGCTGCACGAATTGCCCTCTAAAATGTCTCAAGAGGAAATGCGCCGTTAATGACTCGCCCTGTATATTTCAATGTGTTCAAATAAAATGAGCATCCTGTATACAGGATGTACCTAAATATCATGAACATACGTAAGGGGGTTATTTTTTCATGAATAATAAAAGTTTTATAGGTCCTACAAGGTGTGTTGAAATTTGAAGATTTTTAAGTTTTTTTCTTGATAAAAAAATATAAGAGACCGAAAAGTTTTATACTCGTATGAAACAGAAAATTCATACTGTATTTTTTTCCCTGAAAAAATCTCCATATACACAGTGGTTAACAATTCAATGCTCACTATTGGGATCTCGGAAACGGAAATAGATAACCTTAAGAAATGTTGCATAATTTTATACTCAATAAGAATCTGAAAGAACATTTATGGAAACTTCAGGCGTTGCTGAAATATCCCGAAAAAACTGAAAAATCGATATTTCTTATTTTCATCTTATCTTTTCTATTATTGAAAAATTTTTAGAATTTTTATTATTGAAAATTAATTAATTAGTTTTTGTAGGTTTATGTAAGTCAACAGCTTTCTATTTGACTTTGCAAACATGTTGAAAGCCCACTAGATCCCAGGTTTTTTTTATCGACTTTTGTTTTTCCTTAATTTTCACTCGATTTTTCAGTTCTTTCAGCATATTCCAGCAACGCCGGAAGTTTTCAGAAATTTCAGGAAGGTTCCATGAATTTTCTTTCAGATTCTTATTGAGCATAAAATTGTGCAACTCTTGTCTACCTAATTCAACTGACCCTGTATCTCTCACCGTTTCCTACTACTGTAGATCCCAATAGTGAGCATCGAATTGTTAACCAACCTGTATACTGTAGATCCCTCACAACCATTTGGCATAATATGCGCAATCTAAATTTGAGCTACTAAATATCTAAAAAACTGCAAGAGCTATTATAAAGAAATAGTTATTTGCGTTCCAAGAGGCGGTAAGTTTTTTGATCTGCCACCCAAGCAAGATAAAAAAGAAACTTATTGGTACCAACGCCTAACGCATCACGTTTTTCACATTGTTGAACCAGAAATGTAAGGTTACATTTTTGGTTTATTATGATGATTTTACACAGTTGCTGTCATCCTACAGCAGAATCATCTATAATAATGTATTTGATTAGTCTCGCTTAAGTAAACAGAGGGACCGTACTAGGGAGGTTACTCACATAAAATATTTCAGGGTAGGAATATTTAGATGACATATTGGAGTTTGTTTTCAAAAATGCCTGTTGTGCAATTTAAATCCACTGCAATTGATTGTTTTCTTATTTTAATAAAAAATTAGGGACATTGAAAATAAGATTATCATTTTGTTAACACCAAGTATAAGAGATTTCTATTGCGTGAACAAATAAAATGAAAACGAAATTTCGACACACTTTGGAACAAAGTCATGTATGAGAAATTAATAAATTTCTGATAGTTAACAGCGAGGTTTACAGTTTTACAGATTTAATCTCGGACATTACTTTTTTCCAAAACTTAGGTACCTACTTAATATATTTTTAATAATAATATTATTATCTTATATTTCGACAAAAATTTAACAACAATTATTCATAATTTATTTATTCATGCAAGTCATGAGTGTTAATTTTTTTAATAAAAGTGATTCGAATTAATTGGGCCATTGAAAGTAAATAAAAATAATAATAAAAAATCCAGAAAAAAAAAATTAAGAAATGTTTTTTTTGTAGTTATTTTATAGTTAAATTATAGTTCGGTTTTTTGAAATACACGTGTTAATTACAATCAAGTAGTATCAATCAAGAAAATAAACATCTTTTTATTTTTATACAATTTTCAACAAATTTCATTGGTGTCAAAGAAAGAAGACTAAAATTTTATGCAAATATTCCAAATCCACCCCTGTTAACTGCCTGCATCCAACCCAGCTTTAAACCTGGAAATACCCATATCTCTTTTGGGCCACTTTTATTATTATTTACTTACCTATTGTTGAAGTCATACAATGGAGTTCCATAATGAGTATTTAATTGCCTTAGGTATATTTCTAGCAGTTCAACTATACACACACGTGTTTGACATGTGCCGAGTGCTCCATCATACAGGAGTGTAAACTGTAAACGCGTGATACTGATGGTTATAGAAGCAGTGTCTACCTCGTGCCTCGTGTAAAATTGTAAAAACAAGTCAGATTTTTTAATGTCTTCATTAAATAACAAGCCATTGCTAATGGATGAGGAAGAAATACCAGAAGAATTGTTGTATTGTGATTCAGAAGAAGAGCTCAGTATAAAACAATCAGAGATTATTAATCAGAATGATGAAGACCCCAGGGAAGTTTCGGATTTTGAAGAAGACTATGATGATTGTTACTATCATAATCACAGAATAAAACAATATATCGATGTTATCAGCAACCAACATGATTCCAAAAATGCTGTTACTAATGACGGGGCAGATCGTAAGTTGAAAGCAAAGGACAAACGTGACAGGGCCACTGCGGAAAAAGTCGTCGATCCTAAGACTAGAATGATAATTTTCAAGCTATTGGGGGAACGTATCTCTGAAGTAAACGGCTGTATATCCACTGGTAAAGAAGCTAATGTTTACCATGGCATTTCATACGAGGGAAACGATTATGCTTTGAAGATTTTTAAAACCTCAATTTTAGAGTTTAAAAATCGTGACAAATATATAAGTGGAGATTTCAGATATCGAAATGGATACTGTCGCTCCAATCCACGTAAAATGATTCAAACATGGGCTGAGAAAGAGTTGAGGAATTTAAAACGTATGTATTCAAACGGGCTGAACGTTCCAGAACCGATTTTATTACGTTCACATGTCTTATTGATGAGTTTTATCGGCACTGATGGATGGCCAGCCCCTAAACTAAAAGACGTTACTCTGAGTGAATCTAAATTACGGAAAATATATCGAGATGTTGTAATTTCAATGTGGAAAATGTACAATGAGTGCAAACTTGTACATGCGGATCTCTCAGAATACAATATGCTGTATCATAATGGTGAGGTTTTCATCATCGACGTGTCACAAGCTGTTGAACGAGACCATTGCAATGCTTTAACTTTTTTGAGGATCGATATAACAAATATAACCAATTTTTTTAAGAAGAAAGGAGTAGCAACGATGAAAATCAGAGAACTTTTTGATTTTATCACCGATGCTTCCATTAATGAGAACAACATGGAAGAATGTCTTGAAGTTCTAGCTCTGAAGACAGCTGAGAAAACTGACCTTACATCTAATGAACAGGTAAGTCTATATATTTTTTAAAATAATGTATGTAAATTGAACATTGAAAATGATTGCATTAGAATATAAAATGTGCATTACTTCATAATACAAACATTTATGTAAGAAATTTAAATTTTTTTCCGAATCCGACAGTGGCGGATCGAGAGTAATTGATACTTGCCCCAGGGCGGATAATTAGTCCAGTGGCGTAGATTTTTGCCACGCCACGGGAAATTTTTTAGAAACATTACTCTGAAAATGTTCGTTTGAATTAATTTTTTTACTGCACATACTTCGATTTCGCACTGGAGTAAGTCAGTCAATTTGAAATCTTTTAATTTTTAAACTATTAAGCGTTTTTCAAGGCTTTTTATAACAAAATATCATAAATGCTCTACCGCCGCCGCCTCCGCAAGTCTCGCGACACTTCCTTAATTGAAGCTAAAAAGGATGCGGTTGGGCATTGTGATGTTTCATGGACTTCAATGGACTCATAATATGAGCAACCGCATAGTTCCTCGTATGGATCAATACCAAACCTGGCACAATTAAAATTCACCACACCTTAGTTGCACCAAAAAATTAGACAATTCTAATGATCCCTGTAGATATTATAGCCAAATGAATATTTTTTTAAATTCACAAAATATCAACAGGGGAGTTGACACTTTACGGGTCACATAATATTCCACTCAAGGCACTCTACATATGGTAAAAGTTTGTAAAGTTCCTCATGACTCACCCTGGATCATTATTAACCTAATTCAAACAACATCGAGTCATAATCTTGGATTTTCAAAAACCACTTAAAGTAATGGTCTGGTTATCAGGTAGCAGAGAGAAATTATCAAATTGGTACAAAATTTAATATTTACGTAATATTTTTTGAAAGAAAATTTTCTCTCCCTGAAATGAATAAATGTAAAATAAATTTAGGTGTGGAAGGAAACACTTCGAAAATTATGAGGAATCAACTACGAAAAATATCATTTCAATATATTGTATAAGTATGGAGCAGTCAAGGTTATCATGAAATCGGTGTTAAGACTTTTCAAAATTCATTCACATTAAACTCTTTTGTTTATAAAAAATTAACTTTCTTCTTCATCTAAATGGATCGCTGCTATTAAACTCAACTGCAACTGTGCTAATCTTCGAGGTGTTCCCGGTGTTGATGTCAATGGTGACCGCCTTTTTCTGCAAATGCGGTAAAGAGATTGCAAAAAGGTTAATGTCACAGGCAACTGAAGCAGCAACTCAGCGAAGATAACAGCTCGTCTTAATCATGTTAATAATAATAATAATAATAATAATAACGTTTATTTTCAACAGGTGACGACACCCAATTACAGAAAATGATAATAACAAGAAGGAAATGTAAAAAAAAACAATGACCGGCAACAAGCGACCATTGTGTTCCGCGAGTACATGACCCCCCAGAGAGGGTAGATAAGTAATTAATTGATAGAATAAGTATAGGTAATTAAATTTAACAACAACAAAATTCATCAGGCGTTGTAAAAGCCGCTGTCGGCTGCGACACTCAAGATATCACCTTTACTGTCAAAATTTAAGTCACAGTGTTCAGATATATCGTTAAAATAGTGACACATAATAGCAATAGGAGAGCGCCTCATTACATTTGTCCGACATGGCGGACAGTAAAAATAAATATGTTGCCTAGCATTTAACCTCGGGACGACCACACACAGCTTGCTCAACAACCACGCACAATCAACACCGTTGTGTAACAAACCATGCAGTAAACGTACGACTGCGACAACACGCCTGGCTTCCAATGAGACAACATTAAAAGTCTGCAATAGGATAGAGTGGTCGCAGCCCCTCTCGGGGTAGGCACCATGCACAACCCAAAACAGAAACTTTAGGAACTGTCTTTGGACGGACTCAATGACGGTAATATGCCTTTTATAGATGGGAAACCAGATTATGGACGCATACTCTAGTCTAGATCTAATGAGACAGAAAAATAAACTCTTGAGGGCCCTGATGTCCTTGAAATCTCTACAGTTACGATAGATAAAGCCATACAATTTAAAGGTTTTGGCTGTTGTGTCAAGGATATGACGGGAAAAGTTGACTGTCGAATAGAACCCCCAGGTCTCTGACAGAGTCGGATCTGTTCAGAGTGATACCATGCGCCGAATAATCGAAGTTTGAGTTGAAGCGTCTTCTTGAGAAAGTCATAACACAACATTTGGCTATATTTAAATTTAAGCTATGTTCGTCACACCATGAAGTAAGAGAATTGATATTCTCTTGAAGGGCTATACAGTCGTGTGTGGAGCTAACTCTTGTATACATCTTGAGGTCATCAGCATACATCAAGGACTCACATGTCAACCTTAGTGGTAGATCGTTGATGAACAATAAAAATAATAGCGGACCCAAGTTAGAACCCTGTGGCACCCCGGAAGTAGGTATGAATGTAGATGACGTGAAATTTCTATACCTCACAGACTGCCTCCGCTCAAGAAGATAGGCCCTGATTAGGGACATAAGGGACAGAGCAAAGCCGTAAAGGTCCAGTTTCCACCTGATCCTGACCGTCTAACGCCTCCGATATGAATTGAGAGAAGGTTGCTAAGTTAGTCGTTGTGGAACATGACTAACAACCTCCACGAAGCCGTGTTGGGATGGCGATATGAAACTCTTTACGTGGCCGTATATGCGCCGGTATAAGATGGACTCGAAACATTTAGAAAAGTTGCACAGCAGAGAGATAGGTCGATAATTAGTGATCTCAGTGGCATCTCCCTTCTTTAACAAAGGAGTAATCCAAGCTCTCTTCCATAAAACCGGAAATGTCTGAGTTTTTATTATAAGATTGAAAATAATAGACATGGGTTCAGTGAAAACGCCTGCACAATCCTTCACCACAAAGCTACTCTCTGTACACTGAGAG
Organism: Malachius bipustulatus; assembly: GCA_910589415.1. Taxonomy (NCBI): domain Eukaryota; kingdom Metazoa; phylum Arthropoda; class Insecta; order Coleoptera; family Melyridae; genus Malachius; species Malachius bipustulatus. The sequence continues at coordinate 18,308,138 of OU342634.1, forward strand.
TTGTCCGTTGTCATGCCACACTGATTCTGACTAAACAATTTCATTTAATTCGATTTGAATCGTACACTTATTTCTAAGTCGTACCAGATGTGGTATCGCAGTTCGTGTCAGTGGCGTGTGTTGAGGAATAATGAATATCCTACAAATATGTTATTTCGACAAGTTATTGACGAAGTAGACCCTTGCAACTTTTTGATAACAAAATATATATAATGCAAGTAAATAAGAATCATAATAATTATTATTGTTATCATTATGATAGAAATATCATGTCACCTACCTGCTGGTTGCCGTTTAAAAGAAAGAATAACACCTCCGTTTTCTTATTTGCAAGTAAAATATTCCAGCAATTTAACCACAAGACCACGTACTAGGGAGTTCAATCGTTTCCCAGGCAAAACAAGGAAATAGATTTTTAGGCATTCCCGCAATTAATAAGTTAGGTACTCATAGTTTATCACACCGTACAATAACACAGGTAATTCTGCTATAATTTCGTATTAAAAACGTTTCAAATCACAACACAAACCTTATTAGTATATTTACCGCTGACACTGACACTACTGACGTAGCGACGACAATCTTATCGAAATATCGTATCAATCTAAGCGTATCAAGACGCGAGTCGATACTTCCGTCTCACTTTCGCTCATCTTTTTAGAATTGCTGACGATTCAAACGTATTTCTGACAATACGTCCCATTTTAACTCGATTGACTATGCAATGCAATAGAAGGAGTAAGAAACATAACGAGATGATGTATCCTTAGTTATCGCAACAGACAACTCTCAGTGTACAGATTATAGGTACACCGTCCGGGCCCGCTGTAAAGGAATCCCGGGCGTGTCTTAAAGAATCCATTATTTCACTTTCGGAGATGCCAGAAATAAAAAGAGGCAAGTCACATAAGTTGCTATGTGTCGGGACACAAGAAGGGTCCCGTCCAGACAGAATGTGCACACCACCAAAGAAATCACGAAAGGCATCCAAAATCAGCACCGGGTCTGACAGTTCAACACCGTTATATGACATAATCCCAGGCAATCGCGTACTCCCTCGTTTACCTCGAACATACTCCCAAAATCTCTTGGGTTCCGCTGAGAGTGATGCCTGTATGCTTTCCAAGTAGCCCGTATAAGCACGAGAAATAAGTCTATTAGATAAGGAGCGAAGCTATTTAAACCTCTCTTTGTGATACGTAACATTAGTCCGTTTAAATTCCTTATGATGGCGGTATTTCGACTTTAGAAGTCGTATAATATCGGTTGTGAACCAACAGGGATATATTCGTCGGGCACCGCGGTTAGGATGAAATTTCGGGACGGACAACTCGAAATGTCTATACAGTATCTAATAAAATCTGGAACAAGCCTCATTGACGTCATTAACGGATCTCAAGTCGGTCCAATCGGTGTCCAACAAAAGACTGTATAGAAGTGTGAAATCAGCCTTTCTGAAGTTGAACTGTTTACCATCGGAATAGACAGCAAAGTTACTATGTGTTTTATTAACCAGTTTAACGGAAATTTCTAGGGTTGGATGATAGCCATCCTCAGGAACAAGGGAACTCTCCGATCTAGTCACCTGACATTCAGAAACATTTGAGAACACCAAGTCAAGAACAGAGTTGTGTACGTTGGGAACGGTATTGAATTGTGACAGGTTGTTGAGCATTTCAAAATTTGTAAGCAGCGTGCTAGTTCTAGATTCAACATCGGAACAAAAGGAAGGAACATTAAAATCTCCTATAATCAAAACGTTTCCTCTATTTACATCATTAAGTTGGTTCATCAGATTCAAAAACAATTCATATTCATCCGTTGAAACGGTGGGAGGTATGTAAACAACAAATACACTCACGTTAATACATGAAGAGGCGCTCAGCTTTACACCAACTATATCGATCAGAGGCAGGGCATTAGTTATCTCTTGTAGATTAATGGACTTAGAAGTAATTTCTTTATCCACCGCAACCAGGACCACCCCCCTTAGAAAAACCTGTAACACTTCTATCTATGTTAAACACAATATCAGAGATGTAGCAGGATTAAACAGTTTTTGGACATCATTGCTTTTGACAATAAATCAAAAAGTGCATTTATAATTGACTCCACAGATAGATATAAACTATTGACAGCGAAAAAAATATGAACCATGTATTCTAGACTAAGAGCCCGCGACGGCCAGATCTTCTTTATTTAATAAAAGCTGAAAGTTTCTCTGTGAATGTCTTCAACTCAAGTAGGAACAATGCAACGACTACGAAGTTTCATCGTTGCTTTGTCAGGTAACAGGGAAGGAAGGTGCATAAAATTATTCCCCCGAAACGTGAATATTTTCTTTGGGATATTATAAAATTTATAAATAACGCCATCCATTGCCAGACACTTAGTATCGTAACACCTCCTGCTAGACACCCTTAAACTTTAATAAATGAAGAAGTTTACAATCAATTTACTTAAAAAATGTGGGGAATTTCCAATATTCATAAGGTCTTGTCCAAGCTTTCCCGGACCTATGCCCGGAAGCTCGCGCTTTCACTCCGGCAGACTTTCGATTTGTCTGGCAGGATATAAGAATCAAAAGTGTCTGAAACATCTTCTGGAAGTACAAGTAGGTAACATAATAAAAAGTTCAGCTTTTATACTACAACATAAGTTTATTTACAATTTATTAAAGTTAAAGGGCATCTGGCAGGGGGTTGCCACGATAGTAAGTGTCTGGTAATGGATGACGTGATTTCTGATATTATCATGAAAAAAATATGTTTTTTAAGAACACTTTTCAAGATTTTGGGGAGTAGTTTTATGCACCTTCCTCACCCGTTCCTACCTATGTTGGGGACGGGAGATACCGAATTGGGCGAAGGATTTTGTTATTCACTAATCCCAGGGGTCAATTGGGCGAGAAACGAGAAACTAGGGGATTATAAGAGATAAGTGGACAGACAAGAAATACATGTGCGGCCTTGCCCATATATATATAGCAGTGTTGCCAGATTTATTTTCAATAACTGCTACTTGTTCGACACTAAAGGGTTTTTTATCATTTACTATATTCAAGGGATTGTTGAATAGTATTAACGAATTATGATTTATTGTTTAGTAACAAAATCATGACCTTTCGTGTTTTCCATATTTTCTACTGAAAACTCACCATGTTTTTAAATCAAAGCAATTCCAATGCCAAATATCTCTGGAATTTACTACTTCTAATCAATAAAATTTAAAGATTAAACTTGTCTTTAATAATACACATTCATTTTCAAAACTAAAGCGCATATAGGCATATTAATCATCCTCTCCCATACAAAAAATGTGTTAATTCTATTATCGCATACCTCTAGGATAAGGAATTTTCATATGTTGAAATGATCAATTTTAAATATTGAATCCCCTAATTATTTGACAGAGAAATATTATGTTTCATGTTTCTGCTGTATAGGTATAGTATAAAATAATTGTAAATGCACCAAGGGCTTGATGTATTTGATAGAACTTAAAAAAAATAATACATCAAGTATTAATATTATTTATTTATTTTTTCAATTTTATTTAATGTAGAAAATCGGAATTTCTGTAAAATCTGGCAACGTAGCCATGCAAGAGCATGCAAATAACTCAACGGTATTTAAAAATTCCTTCGCCCAATTGAGCTGTAGGATTATAAGAACCCCCGTCGTGTCGAAGTGTCACTCAGATAATTTCGCCCAATTGAGAAACGCCGGTTGGGGACACGTCCAGAGAAACTTTCAGCTTTTATAAAATAGGGAAGTCTGGCCGTCGCGGGCTCTTGCTCTATTCACATGCAGAACATTTTCAAACCTGATTTGGGTAAAGAAATTGGGAAGTAATTGGTCTTTGGTTTGAATCTCGAGTACAGTCGGCCAAAATATATTATGAGTTTTTTTTAGTAAATTTAGGATCGGCGACTTAAATGACATATGCGGAAAGATTTTAGTTGATACCAATTAATATTTTTCACACCCATCATACTTATTGTTAATTATTCAAATTTTTCAATATTGTCTTGTTATGATGTGCATGAAAGCAACCTGTCACAGACAAGCAGCACTACTATAAAGCATTTCTCTCTTTACATTATGAAAACCTCACAAGGAATACGAATACTGTAATTTATTTACGCTGTTTTTTTGAAAGAATTCCGGGGACCACGATTAGGTATACAACACTTTTTTACTCAAGTTAAGTAATGAGGACCATAAAATTTGTACTGCACTGCTTGGGGCCTCCACTTGACCGGATCCGCCACGAAACTGACTGAGTTGTATATCTTATTTAAAGCGACTCTTATGATGATTTTTATTGAGAACATTTATTTATAATTAATAAATAGGAATATTGAAGTTTTTAGAAGGAAAATAATTCCTGCCTTGCCAACACTTAGACAAGAATTGTAGTAAAAATGTATCTGATTGTTTTTTGGAACTATGTAGATTACCTACTAATAAATATGATTTTCTAGGTAGAAGAGGAAGTTTTCAAACAAGCATTCATCCCTAGAAGACTGACAGAAGTAACAGACTGGGAGCGAGATATTGACGAAGTGAAAGCTGGACTGATGACGGATTTAATTTATAAGAATTTGGTTGGTATTAAATCGGATCTTAGCGGCACAATTCAAACACCCGAAATACTTGAAGGGAGAAAAGAAGCCTCGACTAGTGACAGTGACAGCGATTCTGATACAGAAAATGAAGCCCCGCAAAGTGAAGTGAGCAAATTTAGAAATACTGCCAGAAACAAGCATGAAACTTCAGAAGAAAAGAAAGCCAGGAAACAGGAGGTGAAGGATCGAAATGCAAAGAAAAGGAAAAGAAAAATTAAGAAGAAATATAAGAAGAAAAATAAAAAGCAGAATGAGAACAAAGACAGGAAAAAATATGGTTATTAGAAGGTAAATTGTGTTCATTATTATAGCAATAAAAATTGTAATTTTTAATTTTTGTAACGTATTGAACATATTATCTGATGAAAAGTCATTGTCAAAGTTGATCACAATAATTTCGTATCTCTCTTCGTATTGAGAAAACTCTCTCAATAAAACATTTCCCTGAATGTAGTTTAGGTATAAATTAAAAACAGTTTGCTGTTCATTTTAAATTAAATTCTAATATGTTCCTGTTTATTTATAGGTACCAAACTTTATTTTATAATAAAGAATAATATTGGATGTGTGGTCTTGGTCTATCAATTCTCCCAATAGTACTGTTTATATATTTTTTTTCAACATTTCCTCATTAATTCGCACTGAACATTTATTTTATTTAATATTTAAAATAAAACTCAGTGCGATAAAATAAATAATTTGTGAACTTGGAATCATATTTATAGTAAAAAAATTACAAAACACTAACCATAAAATATAAATTATGGCATCAACTTCGTATATTCCACAAAGAAAGAACTTTTCCTAATGGTCTCCCAAACTTTTGCACAGTAGATCAGCCATGTTTTTTCTGTCAACTGCACATGAGTCAATGGATTTTTTACAGCTCCTAATATATTAGCTTTCAGTCTTTTAATTAAATCGTCAATATCCGGGTGTCCTTCATACATAAAATCTAAAAAAAAAAACAATTTCTTTACAATATGAATTAATTGAACAACAGAATTTAACACTTTGACTGCTTCAACAGACATCATAAATGGGCAATCAATGTATTAACTGGTGAAAAGCTCATGACAAAACAAACCTAAATTCTTCCTCGAATAAGGATCATAATCAGGAACTAAAAACAAATTCATAGGACTTCCACAATTATCTTTATTCAAATAGTGTATTAATCGCCCGTTACCCAATCCTAGATTAGATTCCAAATGTAATTTACTTTTAGTGAAGATCTTTTTATATATCTGAAAAAAAACCAGTGTAAGTATAATAATTGTCAGACATACAGTTGCATTGCTTACATCTTGCATAATTTTAAATCTTCTTGGGGTGAAACTTTCCATAGTAGCTTTATTATGTAATAGAATCAAATGAGGTGTGTGATCTACAAGTTCATCTTCAGAACTGGACATTGAAGGTTTCAACATTTCGGCACTCTGAAGAAAGCTAAAATAGGAAAATAATCAGGAAAATAATTAATTATGAAGAAGACTTAATCAGTACCGGACGACATTGCTATCAAAAAACCAATCCTGAACCAAAATTAAAACATGACAGACCGACATAAGAAAAGCGGTGTATTGTAATCCTTGAATTTCAGCACTGTTTTCTGATGGTACAAATTCATTAAATAATACGGATCTTTTATGTTCATATTCAACTAGGTCATGGAGAGCTGACATCGAACATAGTGGCTGACAATCAAGTAGTATCACCTGAAATATATTCAATAATGACTTACAGGTGCAAAATAAATGCTGACTTGGATGATGCTTAAGATTGAATAAGTCTTATCAAAAAGGTCAAGTCCTCATTAAATCTATGTCCCAAAAAGAAACAATTTACTCAGTTTTTAGTCACTATTTATTTTATTTACCAGTCAATATTTCCATAAATTGATAAAATTTCATCTCTGAGATATTGTTATGTGTAGGTATATGAATATCTGCGTATTCATTAAAAGTTCAAAACCAAAACTTGAGGTTATATTTTGAAATTTCTGCTATAGTAGGATTAACTTTAAAAAGTCAGATGTGACGTCTGACTAACCGTCCGAATTAATATTTTTAATTTCACCAGAAAATGTCAAACAGTTAGTTGTCAAGTTGTGAACGAGCGTAATTATTGTAGGAATCATTCAAAAAATGAATTGAACCGCTTACGTCAGTTTGAGATCCACTGACAACTACATAAAATTTATTCACGTAATGACATTCTATCCTCTGTGTTGTGCATTTAATTCTCATTCAAAACCAATGTTGACGTATACTTATTTATGCGGGATGGAGTGTTTAGACAAACTGGACGGTTACTATAAAAACACGTACATGAAACAAAATAAATCGAACTATCAAAAGGATGTGTATTCTTAATCGATACGTATGACTTTTTAGACTTTATTGGACTATAGCCAATTGGTCGAATGCTCCAACTCTACAAACACTAGGTATTTTCTGTTGGATTGAGATCATGACATTTTGTCATGTCATTTATGTGTCACTCACTACTGTCAATCATTTTGTTTCTATTATAACAGAGGCCAGGTCGCTTTAAGTTAAGTTAAGAGTTAACTTAACTTATAAGTTAAGTTGAGCTCCCGTTGCTGGACAATGGTGTAACAAAGACAATAATAAAATTATCGCTGAAGAACAAGCGTGTGTCTTTAATTCAATTAATCTAATTACCTTTTAACAGGTTATGGGCTCAGGACTATAAAGTAACGTGTTTTATCGCCGAGTTTATTTTCTTTTCCTGCCGATTGGTTGTTGTAGAATCGAAGATATTGCAGTTTGTTCAGTTTCAGTTTGGTGTTTTACAAAATGTCAGTAAACTATTTAAACAACGTGCCAAAGTTGGTTGGACGTGAAAACTATGACGAGTGGTGTTTTGCCGTTGAAAACGTTTTTGTCCTTGGAGGATTAACGAATTGTATATCTGGTGTTGAAGCGGATACTGTTTTACAAGCAAAAGCAAAGTCAAAGTTGATTTTAACACTAGATCCCACCTTGTATGTGCATGTAAAGGATGCCGAAACGTGCAAGGACGTGTGGCTGAAAATTAAAAACCTTTACGAAGATACGGGTGTGTCACAAGAAAAATTGGGCTGTAGAGAACTTTAATTTCACTGGATACTTGTGATTCAATGGAAACCTACATAAATCAAGTTGTAGAAACGTCCCAGAAGCTCAGAAAAACAGGTTTCAAAATAGATGATGAATGGGTCGGTTCCCTGTTGTTGGTAGGTTTGCCAGACATCATCAAATGTAAACTTCTTGACATGGAAGAAACCCCTAGTGGTAGCGGCAATGGCAAAGCAGGTGCCTTCGCAGTAAAGCGAAGCTTCAATAACTTTCAACCTAGAGGTGGCACTAGTAGTAACCAGAAAATGGACGCTACAGCTGATTTTAATAAACAAAGAAACAAAAGTAATATCATTATGTTTTAAATGTAAACAAGCTGGATATTACAGATCGGAATGTCCTTTTTTTGCATAATTTTACACCCTCCGACGGAAGAAATGTTTTCAGTGCTGCTTTTTTAAGCGGGGACTGTAATAAATTTGAATTTTACTTGGATTCTGGAGCGAGCAGGCATATGTCACCAAATGAAAGCTGGATCAAGAATTAATCACAGTCAACTATTCATGAAGTTGTAGCAGCCAATAAACAGAAACTTTCAGTCAAATGTTCTGGTGACCTGGACATTGTCACATCATGCAATGGGCAGTTTCATAATATAGTGGTGAAAAATGTATTATGTGTGCCAGGCTTGAATACAAATCTCATCTCTGTCAGTCAGTTAATTTCAAATGGTAATCATGTCTCTTTTACAAGAAATGGTTGTTTCATTTATAATTATGAGAATAAGCTATTGGCCACAGCGGACTTGGTTGATGGTGTTTATAAGCTTAACTTGAAAGAAGAAAAATGCATGTAAAGTGTCAACGGCGAAACATGGCATAGAAGGTTAGCGCACGTTAACAGCCAAGATTTGAATAAGATGAAAGACTGCGTTGATGGCATAGACTTCACAGGCAAAGTTGAAATTGACAAAAATGTTTGCATAGTATGTTGCCAAGGTAAGCAATCGAGGCTGCCTTTTTCGAATACAGCTACACGCAGTTCTGAAATACTTGAAATAATTCATGGAGACGTCTGTGGACCCATAGAAGTTACCTCCAACGAGGTATTTTTTACTTTTTGTAGATGACTGTAGTAGAATGTCTTTTGTATTTTTCTTGAAGAACAAGAGCGAAGTTTTTGAACGTTTCAAGGGATTTAAATCAATGGTAGAAAACCAGAAAAATAAAACGATTAAAATTTTTAGAAGTGATCAGGGTGGAGAATTCTGCAGTAACGAATTTGAGAACTTTTTAAAAAAGGAAGGTATAATACATCAGAAAACAAATGCCTATTCTCCGCAGCAAAATGGTCTCGCTGGAAGACTTAACCGCACTCTTGTTGAAAAAGCCAGATGTCTTTTATTTATGTTCATCTAAAGAAGATTTTTTGGACCGAAGCAGTAAATACATCGGATTTTCTGAGAAATAGATGCATCACTAGTGGCTTAAATAATAAAACACCTTTTGAAATTTGAAATTAAATGAAACCTGATCTATCAGGGTTACGTATTTTTGGAAGCACCGCCATGGTGCATGTACCTAAAGAAAGAAGACTAAAGCTTGATAAAAAGTCAAATAGGCACATGTTCGTAGGATATTCGGAGACCACAAAGGGCTATCTAATTTATAATCCTTGTACCAATGATGTAACGATCAGTCGAGATGTATAAGTATGACCATATAAGTGAAAATCTTCCACCCAAAAGATATGATACGGTTCCAGAGGAGAGACAGAAGGAAATATCAGTTTCAGTGGGGGAAAAGGATATAAATTTGAGTTTAGTTGAAGATGAGCTGACTGAAGCAGGAAACTTGAAACTAAACGATTCTGTACTTAATGACGATCCAGTAGCAGATGATCCAAACGACCATGACCATGTACCATTCAATATGCCAAAGAAGACTCCCATACCCGAAGACGATGATGTGAGAAGATCCGAAAGAACAAGAAAAGAAAAAACCTATGACGATTATGTAACATATATGTTGTGTTCTGTTGAAGATGCCGGTATTGAAAATATTTCAAATGATGAAACTCCCACAACTGTAGCTGATGCTTTCTTTATCTAGGTCTGATGGCAACAAATGGAAGAAAGCTATGTTAGAAGAGATGTAGAGTCTAAAAGAAAATGAGAGGTGGGAATTGGTTGATTTACCAAGAAATGCTACGGCTGTTGGATGCAAGTGGGTTAATAAATTAAAAAGTGATGGTGACTTATCATGAAAATACTTATCGTGCAAGATTAGTGGCTAAGGGGTTTATGCAACAGGAGGGGGTGGATTATAATGAAACATTCTTCCCAGTGGTAAGACACTCCACCTTAAGGTTATTAATTGCTTTATGTGTTAATTTAAACTTGGACATTTTTCACTTGGATGTAACCACAGCTTTTTTGCATGGTCATTTAGATGAAATTGTTTTCATGAAACAGCCTGAGGGGTTTGTAGAAGTAGGCTACGAGGACAAAGTTTTGAAATTAAATCGTGCAATTTACGGTTTGAAACAATCTTCGCGAGTGTGCTACAAAAGAGTCGATGATGTTCTAACTGGTTTGGGTTATAGAAAATCTCAGTTTGAACCATGTGTTTTCATTAAATTTACTGAAGGTCTGGTAACCATGATCGCCCTGTATGTTGATGATTTCTTCATTTTTTCTAACGACGGGACTGAAGCAGATTTTTTAAAACAAGAATTGGGGAATAATTTCAAATTAAAAGATCTTGGGCAGGCCAAAAATATACTAGGTATGAATATTTGCATCAATAAGGCAGAAAATGTTATAACTTTGGATCAAAGCCAGTATTGAAATCTTGCTAGCAAAGTTTCACATGCTCGATGGTACGCCTGTGGATACACCCATGGAGAAAAATTTAAAACTCGTCAAAAGTGAAAATTGTAAAATTTCTGTTCCATATCAACAATTAATTGGAGGTCCCATGTACTTGGCCGTTATGACAAGGCCTGATATTGCATAAAGTGTTAGCTATCTTAGTCAATTTAATAATTGTTTCGATAATACTCATTGGCAAAGTGTTAAGAGAATTTTAAAATATCTTCAGAAAACTAAAGATCTTTGTTCAAGATTTAATAAGGGGTCAAAACATCTAGAAGGTTTTGTGGATACTGACTGGGGCAGCGATTCTGTCAATAGACGATCTTATACAGGCTTCTGTTTTATTTTTTCAAATTCATCAATATCTTGGGAAGTAGCAAACAAAAAACGGTTGCACTCTCCAGTACAGAAGCCGAGTCTATGACTTTGGCAAAAGCTTCAAAGGAAGCTATTTATTTGAGAAGTCTGTTGAATGAATTGACAGGTTCTCTGGATTGTATTTTATTATATAGTGACAGCCAGAGTGCCTTAAAGTTAACATCTAACCCAATGTTTCATAAAAGGTCCAAGCACATTGATGTTCGTCACCATTTCATAAGAGAAGACATCACAGATGGTATTATTAGTACCGAATATTTACAAACAAAGCCTGCGGACCTCTTGACAAAAGCGTTAGGTTCAAATAAACACAATAAGTTTCTGAATCTTTTGAATTTAGTTAATAAGTAGTATTGAGAAGAACTGTTATGTTTATTTTCTAGGTTTGTTTACTTTTGTTATTAATTTACTAATGCCCGGTTTCACCAACAGTAAATAAGACCTTATTCATAGATTAAACTTATTCATTGGTTAAAAAGTGACAGCTTCTGTTTCACCAAACACGAATAGCTCTATTCTATGAATAAATCGGCCAATAAACTAACCAGCCAAATAGTTCCAGTTAACGTCTCTATTCATAGTTTTATAACCTCAATTTTCATTCTGCAGCTCTACGCAACACTGATTAATGTGAGAAAATACTCTAAAGTTAATCTTATAGTGTATTTGATGGGAGTGATTGGTAAATCAAGGGTAAAAAAAACACAAAAAACTTCTTTTTATTTAATTTTGTTGTCTGGTGTGTTGATATTATAATAGCTATACAACAATAATTACTACCTACAAAGTTAATAATAATTAAATGGACCATAGGAAAGTGTTTAAGAAATGAATTATTATTCCAGTTAATAGGTACCTACTAAAGTTATTTGAATATTACAAATTACAAGGTACTTCAATTTATTCTAAATAAGATTTATCAAACACTGCTATCATAATCAGTTATTTTTCGAACTAGCCTTTCAGCATCTTCATCGTTTTCTTCCGAGTCTTCAGATGAAGAGCATGAGGCAAGAAGGCGTCCCCAGCCAGATGAAACCTTGCACACTTGAACAAGAAGGAAAATCAGCATTGCTTCATATTCATTCTTTAGTCCTTCGGCTTGCTTTCCAAAAAGCACACGCAAATAGCAGGGAGTGACTTGGGAAAAGCTGCATGAGTTTTCGCTTCATTTTCACTCTCCACTGTTGTTCATCCACTTATAAAGTTGATACACTATGGTTTGTTTAATAATTGTAATAGGTATATGTGTATCCACGCAAAGCGCACGTTGGAATGAATAAAAATCAACCAGACACAACACGAATTAGGATTTTATTATTATTTTTAAAAATTTAAGATGACGTTACTGCAATTTCATGCATAAATGTACAATTTATGGTCGAAATTGTACTGAATATGTGCCTATTTTATGAATAACTAACGGAGCTGTCAAACACGTTGGTGAAACAAGAATAGATTTAACTAGAGAATAAAACTTATTCATTCAATAGTTATTTAGAGATTTATTTGCTGTTGGTGAAACCGGGCATAAGTCTAGGGCTGTGCCTTTTATGAAATATTGCTAACCGGTTAACCGATGCTGTTAACCGACGATTAACCGGTTATCCTTTTTATCAATAAAAACTAAAAAAATACACTATTTGTGCGATTGATGCGCTAGAAGGTTTTTTTATTGTTTAATATTTATCCAAACTTGCTGGGATTTTATTATGGATTAATAATGAAAGTGAAATCTACTCTTATTATTCAGATTCCTCTCTGAAGTGTAAATAAATATATGGGACAGTTTTGAGTCTTGTATTGTTGGAATATTAGGATACCTACTCACTGTATTTGAATTTTAAGCAGCGATCCATTATTATGTCTATTTGCAGTCAATAAACAGCTACATTATCTGATTTATGACCCATTACTCTGCAAAGGTTCCTCACAACATCCTGGCTACGATTATTGTCTATCTCTTTTCAGTTCATCCACCTTCACATCTTCACATCTTCTGCCCTTTTCTACTTCCACTTCCTAAAATACATTTCGTTCCTACCTACTTTGGCAGCAAGGATATTTTGTATGAAAGTTTATATTTTATGATCATTTCAGTTCAGGTCAAATCTAAAGATTGCATCAGTGTTATTAGGTAGTTATTACAGACCTCAGACTATTGGATATTATTATTATATTATACAGATTTAGGGGATTATAGGTACCTAGAACGGTTAACCGGTAGTAATAGATCCTAACCGGTTAAAGTGATTGAAACCGGCTAATCGATTAACCGGTTAACCGTCTCAGCCCTACATAAGTCGTATAAAAATGTCATAAACTAGTGGGGGTGTTGGATTGAGTTCATGACATTTTGTCATGTCATTTATATGTCACTCACTACTGTCAATCATTTTGTTTCTTTGGCGCGACCTGGCCTCTATTATAAGTTAAGTTAAGTTGAGCTCCCGTTGTTGGACAATGGTGTAACAAAGGACAATAATAAAATTATCGCTGAAGAACAAGCGTGTCTTTAATTCAATTAATCCAATTATTACCTTTTAACATTTTCAACCAATCACATGGTTCAAAATATAACCTTGATCATTGAGATACTTTCTGATGAATCTTTTATTTTCGACATTAGTCTAATAATGTCAAAATTAATAATTATTTTGCGATAAGTAAGATTCTAATGCCCGTATTCACAAACGATAATTTCCTAAATAATTACGTAATTAATTAAATGAGTGAGATGGAGATATGCAGTTTTTTTGCAATAGAATGAGATGGGGATAATTGATTACGTAATTATTTAGGAAATTATCGTTTGTGAATACGGACATTAGACTTCAATAATAATAATTCATAACAGGGGAAGGGCAATAACAACCAGACTGTCAATCTGAAAACTTACCCGGTTATTAGTAATAAACAAATCCACACCATTTGTACAGTTCAAGTTTTTTTCCAGATCATCAGATGTTTCAATTTTGAATATCTCGTTCGCCACGATACCTGCATCACTGACACTAACGTTTTCGAAATTATCGGTTAATATTTTTACATTGTCTCCGTAGTCTTCGAACTTGGGTCCGTCGAGGTTTTTAAAAAGTGACTTTTTCAAATTATCAGTGATTTTATTGTGAGCCAAAAGATTCATGATAGTCGATTTACCGACAGATTGGGGACCGATAACACCGACCACTAAAAAGTCGTTATTCTCTTCAAAGTATTCCTGCATACTTTCGGTTAGTATGACATTATCTTCAAGGAGCTTCATGCTTTTTGTCATACTTTTAACGACTGGATGAGCACCTACAAAATAATTTGCATCAAAGTTTTGTTACTAGTGATTAGAACATTGAAACAGAAACAGTTCAATTAATCTAATAGTAAATGCAAAGTATGAAATAATGAATAGCAAATAAATCTCTTCATGGCGGGACATAAATAATAGTAGTCCAGTAACTGAAGACATAAAAGAGGGTGCATGTTTGCTACAAAAGGTCAAGGAGAGTTCTAAATTGATAGGCTTGTACAGTTCGATGTCATCATTAATATTCCAAGTTTGTGACCGTGATGAGTGACCGCCGCTCCGAAAACTCTTCTTGACCTCTTGTAAGTCAAGACCTGCCCACTGCCTGGACTATAATAGTGGAAGTAGGTATTGAGTAATAGAATAGTTATTTATGTATCAAGGGAGTTATGAGGATGTTAATTACAGAGGGCAACATATTGCAATCCCGAGGGACGTTAGTCCCGAGGGATTGTTAAGTTGCCCGAGATCTATTTTATTTTATACTAAATGAAATATAAAAACGAAATCTGTTGGTTTTTAAAATTAAACGAATGTTTTTAATAATTGAGTAAGTATGATAAGTATGATGAGTAAAACTGATTAAACATACTCTCATTATTTGATGAGCTCATGGTATTACTTGGAGGCTGCTCATTTTCTTTAGAGGAGGAACGTTTCGGTGAACTAACCACATCGTCTGTTGGTTCCCTCGTCTTGAGCAATATCGTTGGTTGTTTCAATTGCGTATCAGAAGACTCTTTCTCTAATTTAATGAAACCGGTAGAGCCCGTTTCTCTTGCAGCATAATAGCCACGTCCAGTTGAAGTTTCCTGAAAATATATTTGACTGTTTATATCTATATTGTGACAAAGAAAATGAGGGGGGGTAGGTATAACTATAAACGTTCTAGAGCAAAATGCAAAAAATAACATACATGCAGCTTGGGCTTGCCAGCTTGCAGTGAAAGCGGTCAATGTATTCCTTATAAATAATTATCTGATATTACCTTAACTGGGGCAAATTTCTTCCTTCCATACATTTTCCCTCGGTCGCCATCAGAAGACATTAGAAAGGGTGGAATATTGCTTCAATTAATTTTTTTACTGCTGCAGGATTTCGTAACAAATTTTCAGAGTGCTTCAGTACTTCAGCGGGACGAGTTGTTTGAGATTTGAGTTTAAGAAAAAGTAAATTTTTCTTTAATTTTAATATATCACCGATCTCCGGCCAGGTTATTATTTTATATTTTATCATAAATGAAAATAATCCAATCCAGTCCTTTTTCTTCTTTAGAATTATTTTACTTCTTTTGGCCTGGGCAAAACTTTACAGCTTGCTTTTAGTCAGTTTGGTATGTGGTAGGATAGGTGATGTGAGGATAGGAATGATCAGGATCAGATTTTTTATGATACATCGCCGGTGACGTATTTTCGTTCACCCGCGCACATAGGATCATCTGGTGACCCACTAGTCAATGGTTAGGTAAATAAAAATAAATTTTTAGACGACCACCTGCGAAAAAATACTTCGAAAATGACAAATACTTACCAACCTACAGATGAAAAGTAAAATATCACCCGCGGATGATATGATTGGTCAATAAGTTAGTTAAACCCCGTAATTTAGGCAGCCCACAATGCAGCAGCTATGCATAAGGTATTGCCAACTTTATGGAATTTCTATCTTTTATAGAATTTTACTACTTTTAAGTTTTAATTCTATTTTACGGTTTTTTAAGTAGGTAATACGTTTATTCATGCAGACGCAAAACAGTAAAATCTGAAAGTTTATCTAAAATTTTTGTTTTCAACCCTTAAGGGTAATTACTTCGTAGAATCTCTTTTTAAGTAGAGATCTCTTAAAAATCTCTTTTTAATAAAATAATCAATAAGAAAGTTTATCTGACGTTTTCGGAATACTAATTTCAATTAAAGCACACATTCGTACCGATGGCGCTCATCTTATTGTTAGGTGTCCCATATGACAGTAGCATAATATACAGGGTTAGAACTATTTAAAGGGCAACTACAGGGATTTCCTAAACAATTGAAAATACGAGGTCGGTTAAATTAGAGAAAAGTTGCGCTATTTTGTGGCCATCTTGAATCCGTCAAAACATGCAAGATATCTGTGACCATTCCTGAAATAGCCTGAAAAAAATGAAAAATCGAGAAATCTTATTTTTGCCATATCTTTCTTACAATTGGAAATTAATAAATAATTTTTCGTAGGCTTACATAAGCCGTTAATTACGAGCTATTCATCCTGATGTTTCAAAAATTTTCAAAGCCGCGCGGCCAGATCCCAGAGTTTTCATAGTCAAACTTTCGTTTTTCTTAATGTCCCTATTTTTTACATGTACCTTTAATACATGTCCCTATTTTAACTTTTTATGTACTATCCTATGATATTGGATTATCCTAAGTATTGAAACATTTTTAATTTCTTTGATTTTTTTATTTAGCAACGCAATCTAAAAATGCAATAATATAGGAGCATTCCATTTAAAAAAACATAACTTTGATATGCCACAGTCATATACAGGGTGGTCCAACTTAAAACGTCAGGACTTTACCAAACGATAGATAACTTTAAAATATTTCCAGTTTCTCTAATACACTTATAGCCGGGAAAGCTTCCTTTTCAAGATACAGGGTGTTGAAGTTTTGGGAAAAAAACAATATATGTTTTGTGAATATTGTCAAAACGGCTGCTTTAAAAAAATTTAAATTTGGCACACAGCATGAGCTAAGTAAGTATCTTTCATTATTTACGGCTTATGCTGATACATTACGAAAACCAGCGGCGGAGATATGGGTGTGCAATCGCCCCTTTTCAAAAAAAAAATTTGACGCCACTTACTCTGTGGTTACTGACAATTGTTACATTAGTTAGGTATTGTTTATTTCTGTTATTTAATTATTTAAGTAAATTTATTTGATTAGAATTTGTCTGTTATTCTTAAAATGGCTACGGATATTACCTAAGAAAACCTGAATTATCTCGAAAAAGGTTCCCATTGAGAAAAAAATTAAAGAGTACTTTTTTGTTCTAAAAAGCATGGGGCATTGAACAGTATTATTAAATTTGCCATAGAGTCAGTGACGCCAATTTTTTTTTTGAAAAGGGGCGATGGCACACCCATATCTCCGCCGCTGGTTTTCGCAATTTATCACCATAAGCCGTAAATCATGAAAGATACTTAGCTCATGCTGCGTGCCAATTTTCAATTTTTTTAAAGCAGCCCTTTTGACAATATTCACAAAACATTATTATTTTCCCAAAACTTCAACGCCCTGTATCTTGAAAAGGAAGCTTTCCCGGCTATAAGTGTATAAGAGAAACTGGCATTATTTTAACGTTTTTTATCGTTTGGTAAAGGCCTGACGTTTTAAGTTGGACCACCCTGTATGGGACACTCTGTATACTCCAAAATAATTTTAAATTATGGCCATTGTGATTCTGTATTTGAATTTTCGAAAATTTGAAATTTATGTAAATTTAATTTTTTTTTGTACATGAAATTTGCAAAAAGTTTTTTGAAAAAGTCCATCGTTTGACCTACAGAGACCGCTTCGAATAAGCTGGGACACCTGTATATACTCGATATACAAAATGTACAGATAAATATAACAAAGAGAAATCTCTCCGTTTGTTGCAAACTCCAGTATACAATTAAAATTGTAGTTACCTTATAATAATATGACCAAGTTATAATTCAATCATTAGTTTCCTTTGTAAAATTTCAAATAAAAGTATAAAAAAAATTAAACTGTGCATTAATCTGTGGTCGTAGGAAAAATAGTGTACATCACTTGTGTGGAAAGTGTCATTTCACACTCGTGGGATTGTCGTCCCACTCGTGTGAAATGGGTCACTTTCCACATTATACCTATATAGTAATGTAATATACTAGTAAATTTTTATTGACGAGAAGAGCTAAATAAATAGGTACTTACCTTCTTAGGGAGTTAAATTTTTAAACACAACTTGATTTTTATAAACAATTTGAAGCTTTTGTAAACTGACTCAATAAATAAAATATTGAAATATTATAATTCAATATACTTAGTGATCGAGGGGCAAAAGAAAGGCAGCAAGTCGATAAATCTTTAAATTTTGAGTTTTGAGACAAATCTAAAAACAGATCATTTTTTTTAATTTAATTTAATTTCTTTTGACGGAACTTTTTTTTTATACAGAATGTTCATTAGCTCATGCAGTCTGTAATGACAGCCCCGTCTCCTTTTTTTAGGGACACCGGTATGTTATTGCATTTTGATATTTCCTGAGAAAACGCAATACTTACAGCTGTTGCAGTTTGAATGGGGTAGTTTAGGAATTAGGTACCTACTAGTGAAAATCGCAATTTTCTATTTTCAAAGCAGCTTTACCTTGAAAACGGCTAAAGATACAGGAAAATTGCTTACATATATGTTCGTATCTCAACTTTTCAAGTACGGTATCTTATTATTTATAGTTCAAATTTTGATACATAGGATGATGAAAAATCTGTGATAATTTTCATCGCCCAGTATTAACATTTCTGTTTCATCCACACAATAGGATTCCACATGAAATGTTAAGCTAGTGACATGTAAGCGGTTTTCCTGTTTTAGACGTTTTTGCGTTGGTTTGTGAACACATCAAGCTTGGTATTGATTTTATGCAAAGCTTGGTCAATAATTTATAGAGAAAAAGTTCATTATTATAATTCTGTTTTTTTTTGCCAAAAGCTGTATCATAATTATTATTACCAGCAAAATCATATTTTATTTACTTATTATACAGGGTGCACCATGTATCCTTCTCTATATTGCTATCTCCTGAACGCTAGATACAGGGTCGGTTAAATTAGAGAAAAGATGCGCAGTTTTGTGGCCATCTCGAATTCGTCAAAACATGCAAGATATCTGTGACCGTTCCTGAAATATCCTGAAAAAACTGAAAAATCGAGATTTCTTATTTTCCTCATATCTTTTTTACTACTGGAAATTAATAAATAATTTTTTGTAGGCGTACATAAGCCGTTAAGAGCTATCCATCTGACATTTCAAAAATTTTCAAGGCCTACTAGATTCAAGAGTTTTCACAGTCAACTTTTGTTTTTCTTATGGCCGCCATATTATTTTTTTATGTCGTTCGATATGAAAAAAATAATGGAAACCAAAAATTAATAAACTTCAGAAAATTTTTTTTAAATTTTTATTCTTCTTTTTTCAAAGAAAAACCTATAATAAAAAATCGTCGTTAAACGTCAACATTTGTAAAATACGCCGAAATAGTGCTTGCCTTATGGTTTTTCAATTTATCTATGAAATTCGGTCTAAAAATGTGTCTTTTTTGTAAAGAAAAAAGAAGAATAAAACATTTTTTAATTTATTTTTTGAAGTTCAACAATTTTTAGTTTTTATAATTTTTTTTATACCGAACAACATAAAAAAACATTATGGTGGCCATAAGAAAAACGAAAGTTGACTATGAAAATTCTGGGATCTAGTCGGCTTTGAAAATTTTTGAAATGTCAGATGGGTAGCTCTTAACGACTTATGTAAGCCCACAAAAAATTATTCATTAATCTCCAATAATAAAATAGATATGACGAAAATAAGAAATATCGATTTTTCAGTTTTTTCAGGATATTTCAGGAACGGTCACAGATATCTTGTATGTCTCGACGGAATCGAGATGGCCACAAAATTGCGCTCCTTTGGATTTGTTTAACCGACCCTGCATGTATCTGTTAGCGTTAGGAGATAGCAATATAGAGAAGGATACATGGTGCACCCTGTATAGGTACATAATTATGTTATACAGGGTACAGAGTCGGTTTAAAACAGAAAAGTTTTACAGTTTTATGTTTATTAAGAATCTGAAAAAAAATGTGAGTACTTCAATCGTTGCTGAAATTTCCTGAAAAATACTGAAAAATCGATGTTTATTCTTATTTTTAAACGTAGATTAATTATTTAGGACAGCAGTTGATTAGGAGAAGGTTACTCTTTTTTTCTCAAAACCCAAGATTCCTAACTTTTTTTTAGTTCTTCTTGAGACTTTCACTGGTAATAACTTGGTTTCCAATAAAATTATTAAAAAATGACATATCAGCTTTTGGAAAATAATTAACCACACAATTAATGTTAAGTACCTATACATATACCTAGTTATATTAAGTAAAGAAAAACAACTTTAAAAATTGCTGTTTCTAAATAGCCTATACCTATATAAGCAATTTAATAAATATAATTAAGTATACATTGTATATGCATACGAGTATAATAACATAATTATTAGGGTTTTTATTTAATTTTGTTTTAAAAATATTTCCTTCTTGTCTTCTGGGCTAAATATTTCAATTGTAACGTGCTTTTTGAGATGTGTCATTATTGAAGTCTTAGCTAATGCGGCTCCTGGACTATACACTCCACCTCTGAAAAGTAAGTCTAGTAAAAAACATAAAAATTGTTAAATCTATTTTGCCTTGCTAAGAATAAAAGTCCTAATTACAATAATTAAAAAAAAATAATAATGAGACGTACCTACACTTTAGTACCTAACTGTTTTTTTCTTTGTTAATAAGTTGAAATTATTGTAAAGCAGGTGGACTCTAGAATTATTAAGATTACTTAATACTAAACGTATGTCCAATATCTTTTTATCTTCAAAATTAGTGGAATAATTATCAGACATTATAGCTCCAAGTTTTTTTAGTTTTTTTTTTTTTCAAAACTACAGTTAGGAACTTTTCTCCTTAGCAGGGCAGTTTTCCTATTGATTCTTATGATTTCAATTTATTAGTATATTAAAGCATGAGTGGATAATAAGGGCCGTCGTGCTCGAAATAAAGCGAGTGTTTTTAAGACCCATTATCCACGAATACTTATTTAAGTACTACGCTAGTTTTTATTATTGGTAAATTTTGAAGATAATAAATTGTTGAATACCTATTTGAATTAAGACTTTAAAATATCTGTCATTAGTATTTTATTTGAGGTAAACAGTGTACCTACCTACTTCAGAATCAATAAATCAGAACAATAAAAAAGTTGGCATTTAGACTTCATTTCTGGGGTTACGTTATTGTGTGAAAACCGCGCATGTTTTAATGTTGGATTTAAACACGTTTAAGCGTTTTTTAACTAAGCATTTTAGATTACCAATAATAATAAAATAGTATATTATAAAGTATGAGTGGATAATAAGGCCTTTAAAATACGTGCGAGTGTTCTTAAGACCCATTATCCATGAATATTTTTCTTACGGTAGATTTTATTATTGGTACATTTTGAAATACAAACTAGATACCTATATAAATAACTAATATTTTTGTAATAGATTGTGCGTCTTTATGTCATGTAGGTAATTATTATATTAGTAAATCACTAAAATTTGAATTTGATCACGGAGCCCTGAATTCTCTGTGATTGGATCGACGTCACGTTATCGGTTAATCAAAAAAGCCTGTACCTCTATAAAATCCGAAAATGTAGTCAGTAACGGTCAGTACAAATATTAATATTAGTAAAAAAACACTTTGCTGGATTTGAAATTACATATACAGGGTGTTAAGAAAATGACGGATAAACTCTTCAGTACATTGTAGGGGACACTCAGTAAAGTACGGGAAAAATAATTTTAAAAAATCCAGAGCTACATTTTAAAAGATATAAGCAGAATATTGAACAATAAATTTGGCAACGTTTAACACGACAGCAGTTGGTATTTGGTAATTTCGTCTAATTTCTAACAATGTAGGTAGTCAAGGGTTCAAAACCGTTGTTTTGAACACCAAATTGAAGACCAAAATTTTTAAAATTATTTTTCCCGTACACTACTGAGTGTCCCCTACAATGTACTGAAGAGTTTATCCGTCATTTTCTTAACACCCTGTATATAGAGCAAAAAAAAGAATTCTTGTACGCCGCTGCTTACTTGGATGGTAAATTATTTTTTTCAGTCAGAATCATTGCCCCAGCCAAAACAGCGCTAATACCACTGAAACCACTTATTGGATTTGACGTTCTCGTGTAGAATATTAATTCTTTATTGAATTTGATTTTCGGATCTTGAAGAATGTTGCTTCCAGTTAAAGTTTCCTTCCATCCTTTACCAATTATTCCAACATCTGCAATCCATTTTTCAGCATCACTTTCGTTTAAATCGACGGTGTCAGATAAACCGAAAGTTATTAGCGATTGATACTAAAATTAAATTTACTATTTAGTCAAAGATTATGATATGTGCTTTATGTTACTTTACTATTACCTTTAATAAAAATTTTCTCCCGAAATCAAATTGACTCAGTATGACAATGATCGCAAAAACGCAGCAAGCAATAACGGCATTTAGGTGAGAGCTAAATAAAAAAGACATCTGGTCCATTTTAACTGGCCGTTTATTTTCTGTTTCATAAAAATATTGCTGAGTTCTTTGGACCATTAACGTGTCAGCAGTTGGTAAATTGATACCTTTTTTCTTGAATATTGGATCTTCAGATACATAAAACCTAACAAATAATAACAAAAGAGTTTGAAAAAAAAAAACAAAAAACAAAACGAAACGCGGTACAGAGTGTCTCAATCGAGGTCCCAATACTAGTGTCCAGGTCAAAAATGACCCTTGAAAATTGAGACAAAATTGAAAAATCTGGGAAGTACTTATATACTTACTTACCTATATAGGATAGATAAGACCATATGGTTTGAAATGTAGATATTTAAAAAGTGATCCACTATTACCGTAAAATAAGATATAAAATCAACAAACCCATGCATAAAGGCGGGCGGCCATTGCGCGCGAAGCTAAGCTAAGCGAAGCAGAGCTAAGATTTTTATAAATTAGCTCCTATGTAATCTTAAGAACGCGCGGCAATTGATGCGAAACTAAACGAAGATGTACCAGCGAAGATAAACTAAGTTTTTAAACTTCGCTGGCTTTAGCTTGAGACAGGTCCGAGCGAATATTCCTTAGCTTATTAGCTCAGTTTCGTATATGCACGTATGTCGTAGAAAGGTACAATAAAAATAAATAAAAATATCTGAGTTAATTATTGTAGTGTATTGTGTATTAAAGAAAATACCTTAAGCAAATTGCTAGTCTTTCCTTGCTCCCAATGGCTTTTCGAAAATTACTGTCTTGCTTTTTGATGTCTTCAGAAATCATCTCGTGCAATTCATAAAATTCAGGGCGTGTCATTCTAAAGTAGTTCTTAAACCTTTCATCTGATAATTCATTTATTAATTTATGAAATTCGCCAAAAGTTTCTCTTGTTTTCATAAAACCACTTATCCAGTACTTCTTTTTCTTCTTTTTCGAACGTAACAATGCCACTTTCTGATTTTCTTCAAAATTTTATTCGTCAGAATCCGAACTTAAATCTAATAACAACAATTTATGGTTCATAGCTCCACGTACGTTGCTCTTCAACTAAGCAATCCCTTTTGGGATAGTCGCTTCCAATGGCCGAGTTTACTTCGCTTCGTTTAGCTTAACTCAGCTTCAGTTCGTTTCGCTTAGCTTAGCTTCGTGCGCAATGGCCGCCCACCTTAATGACTTAAGGCATCATGGTAGCTAATTTTTGAGGTGGGCACTAGTGTTGGGAGACCAAAGAAAGATATAGATAAAATTTTTTATAGGATTTAAAACCCAAATCCTTTGACAGCGCGAGTAGATAGGTTTAAAAAAATCATACCATACCTTTGCTTATTTGTGGGCTGCGTTTGTGCAATACTTTTGCTCAATTTCGTTCTCAATTTTGATGTTTCCCTGTAATTAGCACCCATGTACACGATTGATTCCCAAGAACCACGATTTAATGCTTGCGTTTTTTCGGTTTTCTCTTGAGGACTTAAATGAGCAAAAATTGACATAGAATGAAGAGTTCCTGTTAATTTAATGAAAGCAATAATTATCCTCGAATAAAATTAAAAATTATAAAAAGAATTAATTATATAATATTAAGCCACTTACCTTCAAAATTTTGTTGAAGAAATACTGTCCCCATATCCGCCCAAAAGCATTCACTGCCACAAGCATTTATTATATATAAATTTTTTTCTTTTGCTACATCATTAAATTTTTCCAACATGCGATTTATAAACAACGCTTCCCCACTAACATCAATATAATGGGTACCCTCTTCCATGCATGCTTCAACCACCTGTTCCCCAAAATGAATATATGGCCCAACGCAATTTATCAGAATTTTGGTTTTCTTCACGACGTTTCTTAGAGCATCCTTATCGAAGACATTAGCTTCAAAAATCGGAGCCTTCGTCACCTCAAATCCGGTCCTTTCTTGAACTCTTTTCAAAATTTCTTTTACTGTTTCTTTTGATTTATCAGCAACAGCATAATTCAGTAAAAAGTTGTTTTCTAAATAAACTTTATGAATAGCCTCGACAGCGAATCTTCCTGTCATTCCAGCAGCCCCAAAAATTATTAAGTCGAAGCGTTGCGTAGCCATTAGATCTATTAATGCCTTTAAAGATAAACGATTACTTGAGAATAATAAATAACAGAAATATAAATGAAGAGAATTTGTGAAACATTCAATAGAGACATTCAAATTCAAATGAAACTTTCAAAAAATTATGAATAAAGCCATATGGAAGAAAAATATACAATAGGATAATATGCCGGATCGTAAATGAAGCAAAGCAACAAAAACCGTTTTGAGAAGAGTGCGGATTTCTGAGATATTTTAATCGTTTTTGAAGATATTAATAAGTTATCAAAATATGCCTTTCACTTATTCCAAGGCTCATATTGCTCATATTTAGCAGCGCAGTTAACTTTTCTTTCCTTTTTTTTTAATTCTTTGCGGTGCATATAAAAATTTGAAATTTTTAATCGGGCTCGGCATGTCTGCAGGTGAGATGGGGATAGCGGGAAGCTCTTATTCTAATGAGAAAAATTGCTTATTTAGACAGAGAAAACTATCTGTTGGAGAAAAATCAATAGTTTTCAAAGTCGACGGCTTAAAAGGTCACGAAATCAAAAATGTATACGTGACACAGTTGAAAAGTGATCGAAAATTACCGGTAGAAGTAAAGCCACAATTTATAAAATTCTTAATAAAAAGAAGCGAATGAACGGTGTACTACCTCCTCCCAAAATCAAGCACTGGGGATCAAAAAATAAGATGACTATAAGGATTGCATTCGAAGAGTCATTTATTCGTATTGTCTAAGCAACGAAATTCCCACGATAAAAGAGATTTGTACGAACATCGTCAACGTGGTGATTGCGCCAAAAATTTGTAAAACTAAGATGAAACAAAAATAATGACTCAAGACTTTCAAATTTTTTAAGAGAAACCGCAAAAGCCTGCTCATTGATAGGGATGAAATTATTCACTTGAGGCGCAAGAATCTATGGAAAATCAAAGGCTGCCGTCAAAAAAACCTTCCCATATATTATTTAGAGGAAACTTGGCTGAACGCTGGCCATGCAAAAGAAACAGTTTGGCAGGTCTTAAATGTTCAGTGAAAATGTTCATTTATGGAAGGTTGGTCAACTGGTCTTCGGGCGCCATCAGGCAAAGCCACAATAATTATTACTCACGCATTGGTACTGACATGGTTTATTTTGAATGAGGGACTGTTATTTGTTTAATAAAAAAAGCAGAGGGACTATCAACAAAAGATGGATTTTGCCAAGCTTCGTAGCAAGAAATAATGGACAACTCACCATACATATTATAGCCGAAGACAAGAAAAACTACCTACCACTACTGCTTGGAAAAAAGCTGACATCACGCAATGGGTAAGGGATAAAGGGTTTTACAGATGACATGACATGGTCAAAGTAGAACTGCCATCCATCGTCAAAATTCATTAACCACTCTTACTATTATCGAGCTGATAACAGTTTTTGTTATTGATTCGCTTCATTTACGTACAATATATATTTTTTCAAAATTTAGTTCAATAGTTAAGAATCCAGTAAGCATTAATAATAATAATTTAATAAGAGTTGTTAAATTTTACTAACTCACCGTGCAAGAGCAAGTAGGTGTAATAAGATGTCAAACAATTTTTCTTTTATTTCAGATATTGTTCTTCACTGTTGTGCGATAGATTACAGACAAAGATTGTGGAGTATTGAGTATTGGATAAAACTTCACATCTTATTTGCTTAGACTTCATTAGGTCTAATAATTATTGCAACACCATTACAGTAAAAAATAAACAAATAAATAAAATCGTTACGCACAGTTATTAGCGACATATTCGAATAAATTAATTAAGCCAGACCTTGGAATTTTGTAAAACTAATTTTAATTTTTTTGATCACAGATTATAATTTTTTATTGATGTTTTGTTCCAAACATGTTCCAAATACTTACGTAAGACAATACCTACACATGATGATCCCGAAACGGTGGACATGGATACTATCATGGCATTCCCTGTGGATTAAGGATCCTAGGTTCGTTAACTTTTTTTCCCAGCATGGCTTCCCTAATAAGATATCATCAATTTTGTGGAATAAAAAAACTCACAACACTGCTCACAAGCTCACAAGAAGCTTATTTTATTTTAAAAATGTTAAAATTTGCATTATACACATATAATAATAATAATTATTGTGTTGAATTTCTTATTTTATTAACATTAACAAAGAAAAATACCAAGTACCCACATTCAATTAATTATAATATCTCTTATATTTATTACAGATTTGTTGTATATTCATATTTATATTGAAAACTTTCAGCACATAAATTTGAATCCGAAGATTTTTTTATGGATTTTATGCAGGATTTTATGTTATGTATATTTTTTTATAATATAATTTATATTCAACGTATCTACAATACCTACATAATATACAGGGTGTTCTACAAGCTCTATGACAAACTTTGACAGATGGTAGGTTGCTTGATTTTAAACATATTTTTTTTAATAAACATGGGTCCGATTCGTTTTTGTTTAGAAGTTACAAGCATTTAACCTTTATTAACAATCAACAATAAAAATTTAAATTAAATGATAATCACAAAACTTAAGACTATAAAAATTGTTCGAAATGTCCACCCTCAGCTTGAATGCAAGCCTCACATCGACGAACTAAAGATTCGGTCACTCGAAGAATGAGATTTGGATCATTTCTTATTTGGTTAGCTGCATTTTGAATTCTTTCAAGTAACTGCTGATGGGTAGCGATTTCAACATGGTAGACCAGCTGCTTCATGTGTCCCCATAAATAAAAATCCAGAGGATTCAGATCGGGAGAACGAGGTGGCCATGATATTGGACCTCCTTGACCTATCCATTTATTCGGGAAATGTTCATTTAGCCAAGCAGCAACTTGTCTTCCTCTATGTGGTGGTGCACCGTCATGCTGATACCACATATTTTGAATAATATTGAGTTGCACGTCATCAATAAACTCTAAAAGGTCGATTCTTTAAATGCTTGTAACTTTTAAACAAAAAACGAATCGGACCCATGTTTATTAAAAAAAAATATGTTTAAAATCAAGCAACCTACCATCTGTCAAAGTTTGTCATAGAGCTTGTAGAACAGCCTGTATACAAGGTGTCCTGGTATGAGTGTAAGAGCTACACGTCGCGGCCTTCCTTGGACTATTTTGAGTAAAAAATCTTAATACAATAATGCTCTAAACCTCTTCACGGTGCCACAGGAGGTCATCAAAGTTAGAAATTCTGGGTCACAAATATGCATATTATTGAACTTCTATTTCCTTTTGCAGTTACGGTTAACATTTTCGAAGACTTTTGCAAAGTCTTATTTCATTTAATTTTCGTAACAGTGCAATTATTAACTTTTTTAACATTTCTAAAAAAAAAGTACTTTAAGAAATGTTAAAAAAAATAATAATTGCACTGTTACGGAAATTAAATGAAATAAGACTTTGCAAAAGTCTTTGAAAATGTTAACCGTAACTGCAAAAGGAAATTGAAGTTCAATAATATGCATATTTGTGACCCAGAATTTCTAACTTTGATGACCTCGTGTGGCACCGTGAAGAGGTTTACAGCATTATTGTATTAAGATTTTTTACTCATAATAGTCCAAGGAAGGTCGCCACGTGTAGCTCTTACACTCATACCTGGACAATCTGTATTAAACTTAACACAGAGGACTTAGAAAAAGTATACATATTAATTGGATACATTTTAATCCTGAATGTGGTAAAATAGTTCTCAAAAAATCGTAAATTTGGACCGGAGACTGGGAGAGCTACCAAAAGTCCTATTTACAGGGGCTGTCTATATTACATCCATCCCTGTTGCGGCCGGAGTGTACAAAGCCATTACCAAAAAAGAAGTGGAGATCCAAATTTTCTTCAAGAAACAAGCGGAATCTTTACGGAAAGTAAATAGCAAAATATTTTGCCTTTTGTCCTCCACCTCTTGTTTAGTTACTAGTCTTGAATTATTATTGTTACACATGAAACTAAACACACCCTGTTGGTACTCGTTATTAATTATTATTGCTTATTTTATTCTCCCAAATTAAGTCACAATCGCATTTTCATACTTATGAATTATTATAGATATAATTCTTAAATTCAAAAAATTACGTCACACATTTGGATATTTGACTTATTTACTATTACCTTAATATTTTTTACAGTATGTAACATAATATAAAGACAACTTCTCATATAAAAATCTTCAAAAAAACAACCTGAATATAATATATCAAACTCAAATAAACAAACAACTACAAAGAACAAAGAAGAACGATTCCAGGAAATTTAACAGATATAAATATAGATTAAACGGCAAATACAAAAAAGTTGAAAATTCACATCAACAATTAAAACAATTATTCATTTAGCGAATTTATTGTAAAGACACGTATCCACCAAAGCAACAAAGGGGAACATTTATTTTTCTGTTCCAAATTTTCGAAATGTTTACGAATGTTCCGTGATGTTGCTAGTAGAAGTTGTTGCTTGTTGTATGTTGCCATTTGTTTGCACGCAATATTTTGCACTTGTTTCTCGAAGTTCCTAAAATTTGGAACAAGAAGCAACAAATGGAAACAAAATGTTCCTGTGTGTTGCTTTGGTGGAGAGGCACCTTAATGTTACTAATTAGATGCGGAATAAAAATACACCTCAAGTTAGATATAGTTAGTATACTGCCATCTGCCAGATGGTATTGAGTTTTATAGGACACAATGTTTCCATAAAACGAAAACGAGTCTTCAATTATTACCTTTCCATACTGCGATCGGCAAGTCTCTCATGGTGCCCGTTCAATAATTTGGAAGCTATGATGTGAGTTAATTTGTTCCATATCGAAGTAAGAAACATTGAACGTTTACAGAAAAAAATGATACCACCAATTTTTTCTCGATAGCCACCCTATGCCTATGGTCACCAATTTTAATGGTGACCATAGGATAAGGTCATTGTAGATATTAGAAATTTTATATCAATGCAATATAACTAGAGAAGTAGCGATTTTTACTTATCGCTATCGGGCGAATTTAAGAAAAAGTATGCGATCTTATTAGGTTATTAACACTGTTTAAGTAGTGTTTATAATAAATATTCAAAATTAATTCTGAAAAAAATAGTCATTATGATATTATATCTCTAGGTCAGAACGCATTATCATTTGGCGATCTCTCTTTGGCTAAAAGCCTTGAAAGTGTTGACATTTTTTACTTCAGTTAAAAATGGTAGTGATAAGAGGCTTTTTTCTTGCCTGTAGAGGCTTATAAGAATGTTGATATACAGTTGCTAATCTCCAATGATCCGGATAAATCTGATTGTAATTTTTCTGCAAAGAAAAAGGGGGTGCTAAACTATTAATTTCATACTTTTTATAACAATATGGATCTATTTGTCTGGGAATTTTAATTTTATTTATTTGGTTTCTACTTACAATATTGTTTTGAGGGATACCAGCTTTAAATGCCATTTTAAAATCATTTTTGGCTTGCTTCTCTTTATTGGAGGCGGCATTTTTTACTTCACAAGCAACACATAATCGAGGCCGTATTTGATTTTTATTAGTTCTTTTAAGATTATTGAACACTTTAGCAGCACATTTACATTCACAACGCTTCGCTATATTCGGAGTACTTTGATGGAATTTCGGTTTATCTGAAGAATTGTCAGACAAGCAATTTTCGTTGAGATCAGACTTAATTTTATGTAAATCATAGGCACTTTTAGAACGCTTTCTATTTAAATGTTCATCTTTTATTGATTTGTTACTACTACCATCTGAATCACGGGAATTATTTTTAGCTGTTTTAGGTCTGTGAAAGAAAAAATCTTTGGAAGGTTTTTCCGGTTCTCCTGACCTGTGCTCAAACAATGATCCGCACCCGTGGACGCCATCACATTGCTTCTCACTTATTGAGGATTTTCTACTATCACCATTTTCTTCTTTGGGGGCATTCTCTTTAGGAGAATGAACTAGAGTGAACACTGCAGGTGCCAGGGAACCATTTGACCCATCGATATGAGTCGGAGGCATTGGTTCATCTTTTTTATCTTCTGGAGTCAAGTCCCAACAAATAGCCAGCTGGATTGGGGTTACTTTTCGTTGTCTTATAAATCGCCATTTCTTATCGAAGCTGCTTACACTGCAAGGTCTTTCACCTTTTTCAATGATCTTATTTTGAACACATGTTTTAGGTCTGTACACTTTCAATTTTGTGCATCTTGTTGGGCTATATCCGGGATAAGCTTTCCATCCTACTCCGGTAGCGTAATTTCCATTTTTCAATGCAAGACCTGGATCAGATTCTTGATGTCTCTGCATTTGAAGCTTCCTGTAAAGGGCATCTGTTATACTATCTGGCAAAGGCTCGTGTTCGAGATTTTCTCGATGTAGCTTTTTGGCAACAGAGAAATTAGAGATCGCTGCTAAAATTGGGGAGAGGAGACGTCTCTTGTTTTCTTGTTCCTTTTTCTCTGGATGATGTATGAGAGCAGGTTGCGCTTTAACCATGTCCTTGTGTTCCTTGTAGAATTCTTCTACATCTCTTGACATAACCTTTTCTACATTTTCTTCTGATTTTGTAAAATCTTCTCGATTCCTTGGATACCCTGAGCGAGATGTTTTGAGGGGGGTTTTATAAGCATACCTATTTTTCAAAAGTTGTTGATAACTTGATGGTCTATGTTTTTCTTCTGTGAGATCTCCAGGAACATACGGGCCTGAATTGATGGTAGATGAATTGTTTCCAATGTTTTCTTTATTTATCTAACAATATAAAAGAATATTAGAGCTAATTAATAATTTTTTTTACATATAAATTAAAATATAGCTAAGTGGTAATAAACAGAACTAAGGGGGTGGTTGATATATTACAGTAATCAGCAGTGGAAAAATTATTTATTTAGCAAAATAATTTAAAATAATTGTCAATCATAATAAATTATATGAACAACGTGCTAATAAATAAGAAATTAAAGTACACCATGGATTGGACAGAAAGTAACCTAAAATCATAGTAAAATAAACATACATTGTATAAATAGTTAAAAAAATAACGTACCAAATCTTGTGGTTGATCAACCGTTTTTTCTTCTCTCGGTTCATTTTCTTCACTTCCCGGAATAAGTTTTTCAGGAGACTCAGATTTTTTGACAGCTTCTTCTTCAGTATTTTTATCCACTCCTCTTTGATCTATTTCTGATTCTCTTTCAGCGTTTTCTAATTCACGTCTTTCTTTACATGTTAATTTTTTGCGTGTTCTACTTCCATTAAGCTCGTCAGCTAAAAAATATAACTCATGCTGAAATATCTTAGTAGAAGATATATTACGGTCATTATGATATAAATCATACAAATCATCTTACCAGTTTCCCTATCGATTTTTAACGGTAAAGACCATGTCCCTTTGTAGTTTTCCCAGGGATTCTTTGATGATCTGGGACAGTCGGGCAAAATATGCCCTCTATCGTTTGCTATAACTTTTGTTTTTCCTTTTCGGGCTTTTGGATAATCATGGTAAGATTTAGGTACTTCCCAATTTCTTAAATAGTTTGGTTTATAAGCTTCCTCGAACTACAAAAATTTAAACGTAACAATCAAGAAAATTTATTTTTATTGTGCTGAATAAACTAAAAATAAAGCGTGAGTACGTTTGTTTTGTAGCCCTCTCTCGCCCTTTACATTCTGATCCGAGATCCGAATGAGATACATCTTTGGAACCAAAGAAACTAAAGTCAACGAGGTGAATTTTCTACTTTTTGACGTAAAACTGAGATAAGTATGTCAAATTTCAAAAATGACGTCACAGTCCCTGTTAAATTCAAAATGGATTGAGCCTGTGAAGTCTTATTTAAAAGGTATTTTTATAATATTCTACACAAAAATAGGGTTGGTTTTTTGATTTTGACTGTGTGTGTTTCAGTAAAGACGTTTTAAGCACGAATGAGATTTGGTAGATTATAATATTATATAATGTGCCTATAATATGCCGTTAAAAATTTAGAAATGACAGAGACTGCACCGTCATCTGTGGCATTTCATATCAGTCTTTTGTCAAAAACGGAATTTAGTTTCTGTACCAAGGCACCCAGAGCCCCATTCACACCCTGAAGACAGAGATGAGTGGCAAATATACAGAAATAGAAGTGGACACAATGAGGAAAGTACTCAGGGTCTATTTCCCAGGATCTCAAGTCACGGATTTATCTCCTCAATACGGTCTAAATCCAGAATTGTGACCCTCAAAGAGGATGAACAATGAACAGGGAGAGCTGGGAGGTTACGAAATCCTTAATAGACAAGAACAAAATCAAATAGGCGATTAGTCAGGTGGTTCTAAGGGCTCTAGAAAACCCCAAGATAACGTCCATACTACTGTGGGAATGCCGTGAAAACCTCTAAAGCCTAGCAGGACGCAACAAGGTAACCTTGATGTGGGTGCCAGGTCTGTGGGTGCCAGATACAGCGCAATTACAGGAAATGAAAAATCTGACGAGCTGACAAGAAGCGTGAATTCTCGGCTGGATCTATTGGCTCTGGGAGAACCAAAAAGTAAAACAAGTGGACAAGTAAATATATGGGTTATGAAAAAACATAAAGAATATTGGGACTAAAGGACCAAGAATCAACATGGGACAGCTTTCATACAGCTGAAGAACTACTATCACTAGCAGGAATCAGTTGCGTGTCACAGTGGGACGACTGACGGGACACATTGCCCTAAAAGAACACTTACCTAAACAAAATAGGACTGTTCAATGGAGCCTAAGTTGCGGAGAATGCAGCAAAGCCCAAAAGAAATCAAAACATGTCTTGTGCGAATGCGAAGCTCTGGACCGCAGAAGACAGGGAAACATACGGTCAGCCAAAAACTAGTACGTAAGAAAATATGACACTCATCCAGTAATGGGAATGTATAAACTAGTACAGGTGATGACCAGACTGACAGAATGGGTGACTGTGTAAATGGCCATATATAAACATACCTACTTAAAAAACAAAGATATTTTGTTTCCCATACCTACTTTTCTCAAAAACGTTACCCAACATTTCTATTTATGAACAGAAATAAATAAAATTTAGTTAAGAGGTTTTTAAGAAGCTATTAATACATCTTTTTCTAAATTTAAGCCTAATTTAATAGTAATTTTTAGTCCAATGAAGATAACCAGTTGAAAAAAATCAACATAATGTGCTTGTGATTATTTTGAGTTCTTGTACTGTAATGGTTTCAATTTGTTGAGCTACGCCAGATTTTTATACTTTATGTTAAGGCTTAAAGAGTCCCAAAATGATCAAGAGACATTCATTAGTCTCTCTTGAATACACCTGCTAACGATATTGATATTTATGTCGATATTATAAAAGAAAGGAGAAGGTACAAGCTAGTACGAGAATATTTGTGAATAAAAAATGAACTGATTCCTAAAAAATGCAAGATACTGTTCTTTCCAGTTCGATATTATAACAGCTAAATGAAAAAATTCATCACAATCCCTAAAATTGCCATTTTTGGGTCAAACCCTACAAAATGATTTAAATTTTTTTAACTCATAACAAGAAAGGAGTAGCTTTAATTTTAAGTTATTAGAATTTGATATATTTTGTCATCTAATAATTTTTTTCTGGCATCTTTGACTGATCTGAACGAATAAATCTACAATTTCGTCCACGATGATATTATACTGGTCGATGTTTTCTCCTCAATTACATGCAAACTATTTGCAGCTTAGTGACACCTGTTTTCGTCCGTAGGGAGCGTTCCCTAGGGCGACTACAAATCATCGCAGCAGATAATCCCTTAAACACTAGCACAGACACTTTAACAATTGAGGGATGCAGCAGGTCCAATTAGGGAACGCCCTGCATTAAAGGGTGGCTCATTGCAAACAGGGTAGTCTTCTAACCAGATATATTCAATTGTGGATCAATTTGTGCATCGTTGCATAATTGAGAATTTTATGGATCTCATCTTTTAGACAGTGAAAAGTCGTCAACTAGTGAGAAATTTTATTATTTTTTAATTGATATTATTACCATGACCATGACGAAATATAACATACAATAATTAAGTCTTATAAATTATATTTTTATGACGACCAGTTAGGAAAAGTTCAGGGATGTTTCAATTATTTAGGAGCATTCAAAAAATTATTGAAAGTTAAAATTTAAAAAGACCATTTTGGATGATAATTTCTCTTTTTCTTTTTCCGTAGTTAGTGCTTAATATTTTATTAAGTATTTTGCCGTAGGTAATATTTTGCTTTCAGAAGCTATTTTTATCAAGGGTGAGTTCCAAATTAGATTCGCCAGTAGCCTGCTGCTCCCTGCTGAATGTCCAATTTATCGGATTTCAATGAAGTATCATTACACGATGCATTAAAAGTGCGTGAAATTATATGAGGGGTGAATATATCCACTTGCACAGTGTCATTTTTTACCAAGTGTGTATTGTTGGATCGTGTTTTGTTTACCTATTGTTATCCGTCCATTTATCAAGTGGCATTAAGTCATATTTGGATTACTTTTGTTTTTTATTGTTATTTGTATTTTCATTCAAACATATTCGTCTTTTCATCCCTCTGACAATATACAAAGGGATTGAGCTGAATATACAACATTTTCTATGCCTGGCGGTAGGGATTAACTTGCATATAATTCAGCCCTTGTTAACTTATTGTTTTAAAAAAAATTCAACTAAATTTACTATCCGGGATGTTTTATATTTTTATTTAAATATTTAAATTTATTTCGATAGGTTTATTTAGGTAGGTAACTAATGCTTGGGTACTAGACAATTTGTTTAATTAACGTGAGTTTCCACAGGAGTTGTTACTCAATAAAGGTTTACATAAAAAAATAATTATATTGAAACAGTGTGTGAAAATTATACAGGGCAATTTTTTATAGTGGTGTAAGTATTAGAAGTAGGATGCGAGAACCAGAAAAGCTAGAAAAGCTAGAGATCTCAAACTGTGGCGACGGCCGTTACGGTCAAGGATCTGTCGAGTATATGAAAATATTCACAAAATTGGATACTTTCGGTTATACCGCAAATAGATCCAAATTTGTTAATTTAAATGATGGGATACCCATAAAAACATACATAAAAACTGACTTAAGGTATAGAAAAAAGACTTTCATGTCCCCATCGTATAACTTAAAAAAAGTAATAAAAAACCATAAGGCAAATATTTTGACATCATAATAATATGATGTGATTCTGTGAAAAAAAAAACGAAAAAAAGGTCCTAAAATTTTGTATTTTTTTTTTTATTATAATTTTATTAGATTTTTGGCTTCTCTCTTTTTTTTTGACCGAATGACATGAAACACAATCCGGCTTCATAAGGAAAACCAAAGTTGTTGAGTATGTATATGAAAACTGTAGGATCTAGTCGGATTTGAAAATTTTTGTAACGTATTATGTAAGCTTATGTAAGCCTCAAACAATTATATTTATTTATTTTCAACCATAAAAAAGATATGACTAAAATGAGAAATTTCGATTTTTCAGTTTTTCCAAAACGAGTATTCCCTAATGTAACCGCCCCTTCTGTCTCTGCTAGTTTTCGACTTCTCGAGATACCAAAACTGTGAGCGATAGAAAAGAAACTCTGTACATCCATTTTTTGGCCAATTTAAAAAAAAAATAGGACTGAAATTTTCACAGTAGGTCATTATAATTACTTTAAAAGGCTAGACTTTGAAAAATTTCATAAATAAAATTTTTGGAAAGGCAGAAATATTATTTAACTTACGACCATTTAACTAATTTAGTGATAAATGGACGAGAAGGTTTTTATTAAATCTTGACTAAAATTTATTCGTATAGGTACCTATAATACAGCAGATTTTTTATTTTTTTTTGGCTTAATAATAATTGTTCAAGAAGGTAATTTGTTTATCACAATTTAACTGACTTGAATTGGTAAAATTTTACTATCTCTAGAATCTATAGAACAATGGAAGAATAAACTGATTCAAGCAACCCCCCTGCAGTAACCATGGAATAAATAACGAAAAAATTTGTCAAAATTAAAAACAAACATACCTACCAATTTTCATTCTGCAAGGAAGAGCGGCTTTGAATACACAGTCTGTTTCCGAAAGGGAAACTGATTGATTAAATTTTCAACTGACACGTTGTATGCAAGCAAAGACAGCTTTGATATTCATTGTTTTCCCTTCAGCGGTACACCACAATCACTAAAACTCTTTTATTCTTCCGCCCCATCCAACCAAAGCCAATGCGAGCTTTCAGCCTTCTATTACACGCCAACGCCACTAAGTTGATATCAAGTTTACATTAATCCTGTCTTACGAGTCTTTATTCCCTGATTTAAGTAACATTTTTTCTTATGCTAAGTTTCGCTGCATGCTAGTTGACAAGACGAAGTCACTAAGTGAACTAAACTAACTTATAATATAATAGTAAATGTGAAGAAAGCACGAAGGCTTTGTATGGTCTAATAGAATACAAATTGATTTTGTGATATAACTGGGTTGTTAGATTAATGTTATACCTACCTGCTATACCTATACCTACGTGTTTCAAGGGAATGAAACATTTAGATGAAATTTTGATCTCTTATTAAGTTCTAAAATATTATCATCTGTTTTAAATGAAGGTACCATCTTGTACTAAGGTATAATAGGTAACACAAATGACACAAATGAAAAAAATTGCTTATACCTATATCAGCATTAACATTATTGTATTTATACATAAATTTAATAATTATTACATCACATAGGGTGTCCACTTTTTCAATACCTATATTGTAATATTTGTACCTATAGGTTATTTTCTATTTATTATTATTATTTCTATAAATGTTGAATTTGAGGAAAGTTGCACTATATTTCACTATTCTGAATCTGAAACAAATTCGGGATAAAATCTCTGAAATATGCTAAAAAACTGAAAATCAAGATTTCTTATTTTTAATGGCAAATTTTTTTATTACTGAAAATGAACTCCTTCATTATTTTTTATAGGATTATTATATAATTTGTCTAGAGCTATCATAATCTATTGCAATAAAAAAAAACACTAAGGGTGTAGCTGTTAAGTGTGTGGAACCAAGACTCTGTTGCCAGAACGGTTTAATATAGGTATTGCACAACTTTTGACACAAAAAAATATTTTTTGCTGTATACTTTTACGATACAGCCGTTATCTTGATTTTGTAAAGCGAAATAGGTCATGTGATACATAATTTGAAAGGTCTCTTTTTTTCCATACAAAAATGATATTGTTTTCGAATTTATTGCAAAAAATATTATCGAAAAAAATTATTTTTATTGGCATATTGCCAAGATATTCAAGGCGAGTATTTTGAACATCTACAATTATTAAACCATAATTTTTTGTTTTTAACTACCTACGCATCAAAAAATTTTTTCATAGAGTTTGTAGTGTGTCGTATTACCTAATTTCCTAAATCGGACAATTTTAATTTATTTTTATTGTTAATTTTTGCAATAAATTTTACAATAAAATCATTTTTGTATAGAGAATGAATAGACCCTTAAAAATGTATCACATGACCTATCTTCTCATTAAAAAAAATCAAGATGGCGGCCATATCGTAAAATTATTCGTAAAATTTTTTTTTGTGTCAAAAAATGTCAGATTGTGGCAAAGATTGTCAGATTTGATCCCTAAAATTTTCAGAGCGATATGTTGAGCGATTTTTTCAGGATATTTCAGCAACGACTGAAGATATCCTGATTTTTTTTCAGATTCTTGTATTAAGCAAAAAATAGTGCAACTTTTCTCTAATTTAACCGACCTTGTATTTTCAATGTTTTAGCATATCCCTATACTTAGTAGTCCCTCATTAAATAGTTCTTCTAACTCTGTATAAGAAAAAATAGAACTCGTAAAATAGGAGCTAGAAATCATCCATTAATAATGATAGTTAGAAACCGTAAAGATGTTCATAAAGTAGGTACTTACTTACCTAACTATAGTTTGGAAAAATAACTTCACATCTGCGTGTATTTTTATTTATTTTCATGTAAAAATTTTAAGTAGTATAGTAATAATTGCATATGGTACATCATAAAAAATATCAGAAATCCCGAAGTTAATTTATTTCCTTATACCTACTAAAAGCGTGAATATGATCAATTTATTAGATGGATAAATTTTAATAGAAACAGGAACATCGCTGGTTGGATGTTGGGATCATTAATATTGACCCACTTGCCCACTTGGTATATGAAGATCACTCAAGGGATCATTTAATCTTTTATTAGCTTACCTCGGGACAAAATGTGACCAATATAAGCCTGAGATCGGTAGAAATCTCTCATACCTGAATTGTAAGGAAAAAGTCCTGATTATCCTTCCCAAATTATAAATACCTAGATATACTTACTTTTGTCGGTAATTGTAAGTTTTGGCTGACGCCTCAAGCAATTGTGACACATAAGAGCTCTAAGTATAAGAGTTGAAGTTCATTAAGTTAAAAATAAATTAAATTATGTTGAAAACATATACGTCCCTTTCAACAAAAACCCCTTGGAAATCTCCCCATTAGACATTGATTAATACTGAAAATTCCTTGAAAATTCCTTGATAAATGTTAAAAGGAGGTTGTACATGAAAATTTTTTCAAGCCTCGTCTTAGATCTTGAGCAACCATTTCTCATTTTTTCATTTTTTTCTGAAATGACTTGAAATTGAAAAACTTTAATAGTAAACAAAACTATACCACCAAAGAACCTTAATAATATGAAATTTTATTTTCTAATTTATTTCAAGTCGTTTAAAAAAATAGAAAAGTGTGAATATTTTAGCCCATTTCAAGGGATAGCTTCACAGGAAATGCTTGAAAAATAGATTTTGATGAGCCCATTTAAATATATCAAGGAATCTCGACTTGAATAATTTCTTTACTGATTAATGACACACCCTGTATATATTATTTAGCAAAAGCCTTAGTAGACAAGGCATATTATGAATAAAATGAGGGTTCAGAGAAAAGTTTTGCTACCTATATTATATTTTGGTTTTCTCACCCTGTATGTTTTTTTTTTGGGTGACTGAACACTTATTAATTTTAAGTTGCTGGCAAAAATTTGGCCCGGAACTTTGTTGTTTTTGCATTTTTTGGCAAAATTTTGGAATTTTCTTAGTTTTTGGACTATATCTTAGAAAAGAAGCGTTTTTAGATGTCCATTACAAAATTAAAGATAACATATAGACAACATTTCCTAAATTTCTCATAAATAACTTTTTTTTTAGTCTAACCATTCCGCCGGTAGAGCGCGCCAAAAAACATATTCCCATTTCTAGTGAAAAGTGAAAAAAATTCAAAAAAAAGTTACGTGCCAATTTTTGCCATTAAACTTCAAATTCGTATTCAGTGATCCAAAAAACATGAAGGGTAAGAAAATCAAAACTTTAGTAAAACTTTCCAAAGCCCCACGCAATAGGAATACGTTTTTTTGGCGGAACTGTTAGTAGGTATCCCAAAAAAAAAAACTTTATTTATTAGAAATTAAGGTAGGAAATTCTGTTTTTTACTTTAATTTTGTATAGAATGGACTTGTTGAAAAAAGCCTTCTTTCTGAGATTTAGACCAAAAACTGAAAAAAAATTTAATAAAAACTGCAAAAAAAAATTCCGAGCCAAATTTTTGCCAGCAAACTTAAAATTCATGTTCAGCGACACGAAAAAAATTGAGGGTGAGACAATCAAAACCTTATAAAACTTTCCTCTGAGAATTCTAATATGCCTAGCCTATAGTTTCAACAAAATTGTAATAAAATATAAAGCTATAATGTTATAATAAATGTTATAAAATAATAAAAGGTAAGTACCTACCTACCTATACATAATAAAAGTTAAAAATAAAATCCAAAGTATGATTTTTTTACATTGGTTACAATTGTTTTCAATAATAGTTCAAAGTATGTAACTTATTTAAGCTAAAAGTGACTTCAGCCCTATGAAACCGGTCCTATGTCTTTCTTAGGTCGTCATTGTCAATGAAAATCACTGTTCCTACCAAATTGTTATGAAATGTTGTAGGTATTAACAGTCTGTGCAAGAACAATATATTTAAATTATTATATTTTTGAAGATGTTGCGACAAATTGTAAGATGGAATGAATTAAGACGCATGGTAAGAGTGGGTAAGTAAAAAGATGTAGGGTATGCAGGTTATATAAATCTATCAAAACAAATTGCTTCGATCTCACCTGATTAGCATGGTAGTGGTACGCCATTGTTCTCAAAATCGATTGAAATATTCATCACAAAATCACAAAAGTTTATAATACATCAGGACGTTGTATAAATTCAGCATATTTTTACATCAGTCTAAAAATAATTCCAGGACATTATAAGAATAATCGATTGTCAAAATGATGAATGGGTATCAACAGTCGCTTGATTCCTTGGTAACGTGGTTTAGGTAAGGGATAATAATGTAAACACCAAATTAGTCCTTAAGGTTTAATAAATTTCTATTTTAGGTTTTATCATAATAACTCTGTAATAATTATTAGCCTTATTGATAATATTATTATCTTAGAACATCCAGAGTAATTTTACAATTAATAACGTCTGTGATTTTTATATGTATAATTAAAATTATAATGTTGCTTTTTCATTTCCAGTAGTCTTGTGGAAACTTCTTAAAAGATTACCAATTTTATGCCACTATTTAATACTTTTGTTAATTATCTATGAAACTTCAGTTTTAGGGGGGGTTTCCATGCAGTTATACAGACGGATTCTTCGGGGCAAAACTAC
This sequence comes from Malachius bipustulatus, assembly GCA_910589415.1. NCBI lineage: Eukaryota > Metazoa > Arthropoda > Insecta > Coleoptera > Melyridae > Malachius > Malachius bipustulatus. The sequence continues at coordinate 18,349,596 of OU342634.1, forward strand.
TCGTGAAAATTTAAATAAATACATTTAAAAAACGAAACTTAAATAAAATAAATTCATATAACTTAGAGGGTAATAAAAAAGCAAAATTAAAATGCGAAGTAATTACAATTTCGCAGTAGCAATTTTGAAAAATTTCAGGAAACAAATTTTAAAGCTGGGTAGAAATATTTATAATTGCGCAAATTTATAAAAAAACTAATTTAGCGATCGAAGTGCGAGAAGGTTACTTACAGATATTTCGGTAGTCACCCCCTTACCTACCTTTTTTTTTTGGTTTCTTTTTGGCGTCGTACATAAGGTAACTTTCGACACACTATGTATTTTAGCGAATTGTCGAAGCAGGAAAGGTCCTAAGGAGCTTCGACACCAAAAAAATTAAATCTTTTTGAATTGAAAATGAAAAATTAAAATAAAAACCTTTGGTTTTATGGCAAATTTGGTTTTAAAAACAAATAAATTATCCAAAAAGTAAAACTAAGAGGAACATTATTAAAAAAGTATAAACAAAGTAAACAACGCAATCAATGCAAGCAAAGTGAACAAACAGACAAAACAACAAATCAAAAATTATAATAATACTAGGTATAAGGTATAAGTCAGCCTTAAGCTATCATCCTCTTATTTCATTATTCTTATTTGGCTGATTTACCGGTTTCGGGTTTTCACCCATCATCAATTATTAAGGACAGTTGTCATCAGCTTAATATCCTCCGTAATACATAGTCTGTAAATAAATGTTTTTAAAATCTAGCGGATGTTGAAAATGGACAAAGCCTATATTTGTGACCTGTGTAGGTACCTATTACAGTCTTTTTAAGTATAAAAAAATTTCCAAGTGAAACAGGTGAGTTAAGAAATAATATTATAAAAAAAAACAAAAAAAGGCAAAATTATAAAAAAAAATTATAGTAGGATAAGTACATAAATGTCGAAGTTTACCAGGATGTCGAAGTTTCCCGGATGTCGAAAATATCAACTGAATAAGAGGAATTATGCTTTCAAATAATAATAATTATAAATTATTATAATAGAAGTGCTAGACTCCACCTTTCATATTAATCTCAAACAATAGAGTTATTGATTTTAGGCGGTCCTTGCGTTATTTTGGAGCCTCATTGGCCGAGGGGTGGTCCAGAGAAGCAAGGGATGCTGATGTTTTCAACCCTTATATCACCATCAGATCTCGGTCTCGACAACAGTTCCTATTTTGACAACCAAAAACAGAGTTGAGTGAGATTTGTGCTTTTATTGTGCATTTATTACTCAGGTAAGTACATTTTTATGGAGAATTTTACAGAAAATGTAGGTACAGTTAGCCCTATAATATGATGAAAATGGCTAGTTACCTCTTTCGTTTCTTAGAAATATTTTTTCATTAGATAAATAGAAAATAAAGTTTAAAATTTTTTTGACAACCTGTGTTTCGAAATATAGTGATGTCTCAAAAAACGCAAGAAATATATTTGGGCTTTGAGACTTTTATGTAAAATTAATGCGGGAGAGCTCTATGAAAACTACCTACATTAAAAAATATCGGCCTATAAAGATGAAGTTTCTCCTTTTTTCATTCTCCTTTAGCAACCTACAATTAAGGTTAATGTTAACGTCGCAAAATGTTTATCCCATACACGAAAAAAATTTCTTGGCAAGGGTAGCTGGAGTTTATTTCCCAATCAGAATCTTTTGATGTACGTACGTACCCCTATACACATCCAGAAATATTGTTTTTTGTCAATTCAGATTATTCGAATATCTTTCCTGAGGTCTCAGCTTTTAAAGTTCGTCCTAAGAAAAGTGGCGACAAAGACCACACTGATAAATGATAGCTTAACAAAGGATTTTTGTGAGAAATTGCAAAACCATTCCGAGCTAACCCTGTCAAGGAAATAATGGACTTAGGTCGGTAGTTAAATTTGTCACCGAAATATGCCCCCTCGATAACAAAACTCACCTGTTTCGGCGTTTTTCACGCAAATCTTTAGTTTCAAGTTATTAGGTTAGGTAGGTTTTCGTTAGGCCATCCTGTATATCTGTTATAAAAGGAATTTTTTCAAGTGCTATAAAAATGCTCTTAGTTCCATAATACTTTTCGGAAAATAGTGAAATTTTCCAATAAGTCCACGGTGGTTGTTTGTTACCTCGGAATGAAAACCTGTTTTATACATTGGCTCTGCATGTAGTTTTCGCAAAACCCAAAAAGTGATACATCGTTGTAGAAAGAGAAAAAGAGAAAAAAAGAGAAAAGAGAATTCAGGTACCTATAACTTTAATGACGTAATACTCGATGCTGTTCTCTACGATGATAAGCGACGGGTAGCCACCCCTGTCAAAAAGGGGATGAATTTGGAAGGTTAAATTTGTTACCTAAAGATATCCCCCTTGATAACAAAATTGACCTGTTCCTGCGTTATTTGATCATTCTTCAGTTTCCAAGTTATTAAGCCTGTTTCGTTTTCTTTGAGCCACCCTGTATTTAAGCGGTACCTCAAAAGTGAGACAGATATCGTTGGAAAGAGAATTCAGGAAGCTTTCAAGTGACATATCATTCGATATCTGTTCCCAAAATTTGTCACCAAAATATGTCTCCCTTGATAACAAAATTTACCTTGTTCGGAGTTTTTCGCGCACATCTTCAGTTTCCAAGTTATTAGGCCTTGTAAGTTTTCGTTTGGCCACCTGTATAAGGAGAACCTTTGCAAAATATGGTCATCAATAATACAAGAAAGTGGCTATCAAACACAAAATTGTAAAAAAAAAAAAAAATTTTCTCACGGAGGTATACCCCTTTGAGCTCTACTGAATGTTTTAAGTGATTGAACTCCTACTGTAATTTATTAAGCGCAGGTGTAATTTTTCTAACTTTGGCTCATCTGGCTTATTAAGTAACACTATAGGGACTTGTTTCCTACATTCCTCGACCATTTTAGATTAGCTTTTCATAATTACTTCTTGAGTGGCGACCAGCAGAGGAAATTTTAAATTATCCAGATGAAGTCGCGGTCACCAAAACGGAGTATTAATTAGTTTGAAGAGTTGATGATGAATAGAAAGTACAACGACATAATGAAAACTGTCAAATTAACGGGTTAATGAAATTGCAAGGTGGCTGGAATTGACAGAATTTCTACTTCTAGAACTATTGTTTTTTTTTTGGGGGGGGGGGGAACATTAAAACTAAATTACCTCGTAAATTACCAAAAAATAAAATATTAGATCAATTTTCTGGAGTTTTTAATAAGTTATTTATATTAGTAGGACCGCCCTTTTTAAAAAAATCAAAGACACGAAAATTTTGTAGGTATCTACTTAGTTTATGAGGAAGTGATTTTCAAAATGGCCAGATGAAAAAGAAAGCCGTCTTCTGGAACTCTGATTAAAAAAACAACATAAGTCCAAACAAAAATAGTTCACTTTGGCTGTTTCTTTTTTTTTTTGGTTTATTTGATAAGATTAGTGAAAGACGTCATGCACGAATTTTTTCAAAGAGATCACATTTTTCTATTTAAATAAGGAAATACCCTACTTTATTCCCTTAGTCGTCACTACCGAATAAACAGAAATTTTTTCACATTTCAAGAGACTTTTTTTAGAAAATAATCTCAACATTATGCATTTGCAATCCTGTTAATTAGTTATTCAAAAATGGGAACTTGAAGCATTGGAGGCGTTTGGGAAATGCAGAACGTAAATTTAGGGAAGTGTTTTCAAAATAGGTAGTAAAATTAGCTTAAGAACTTATAAGCAATGAAACTTCAAGAGCAATTTCTATAAAAAAGAAAAATGATTATGACTGAACTTATATTCTGATGAATTCTAGTACCTAGCCAGTTACTCTCGTGACACCACAGAACCCTGATTTTGGGCGATGAACCAAAAAATATTCTTTCACTTCACTAAAATACTACTCAATGCTGGAACTCTCCGCTATACCGATTTTCTTTTAGTTTCTCTGAAAAATATCTTCATCCTTTCTCTTTATCTGGGAATTATCGGTTAGAGGGAAATATTCTTCAGTAGGTAGTAGGACTCGTCATGGTATAACAAAATTTAATAACATTTATATGGAATCATCTGATAACATTTAGCTCTAGGAATTTGCAAGGCATAAAACTCGTCCTTCAATTCATAAACCGCAACCCTTACTGCGCATAAAACACGATGGAATAAATAATTTCGTCACCCCATTCTCATAACACGGTTTCTAAATAATAAACCTAATCATCATTATTGACGCAACATTGTTACTCTTAGCTGTGGTTCTCATGGAGCGTGTGATTGTAATCTAATTAGAATGTTGTTTCTATGATTGATAAAGGAATAATGCAGAGGCGACGATAGGGCACGTGGCAGATTGCACCCTGGAGGATCAACCCCGACGACTGCCTCCAGGAATTAGGGATTCTCTCGGGTGGCTGTTGGTCGCAACTTATCGATCATTCGATAAATATATGCACTTAACGTCAACCATAACGAAAATATGGGAATTTGTGAATCATTGATGGAATGTATGAGTGGCTGGTTTAGGAAAAGCGTATACAAGCCATGCATACAAAGGGTTTGTTCATAAATATGGGAAAAGGTTGAAGCTGAAAAATGTTGGATTCTGGAATAATTTCGTTGAAAGAACGAACCACTTTCTTTGTGTTATTATTTAAATTCATTCTAAATTAAATTGATTCGATGTATTTTTCATATCTACGATATATTAAGAAAACTGAATGATAAATTTTTAGAGTTTATGCCACTAATTTTTCTTATTCTAAAAAAATTAGAGCTTTTTAGTGACTTTTTTAAATTTTATTTTAAAAAGGTTACATAAAATGCAAATGTCCAATAATATGATGACATAATTATTAAGGAAAACCTATAAAAATTATAATCATGAAAGCTGTGCATGTATGAAATTACACTTTTGACACTCATATGCCAAGCAACAGAGCTCAAAAATCACCAGATTCTGACAAAATAGTAACAGAACACCATCAGTGCCATATTACACGCGGAATAGCCCCTAACTTACACAGTTGTTAGTTAGGGGCAGATCAGTGCAGTTAGTTAGGGGCAAAACAGTGCAGATCCTAACTGCACAGTTTTCTACTCCTACTCGAGTTTACAATTTTATTTTGTTTTATTACCATTTAGTGCAAAAAATAGTTTTTTATTTTGAATTTTTGCTTATGAAAAATAAACTGATAGTGCAATGTAAATAATCCCAGTAGACAAATTCTAGAGAATTAAAATACGACGAAAATGAGAGCTGAAACAACCCGATCGGTTCATTATTAAGAGGAGGCAACTCCATGCAAAAAAACGAAAAAAAGCGCTCTTTAAAAAATTCGTAACGTCGCCATTTCTTTTAAGTTGTAGTGCAGGTTCTTTGCTAGATAGTCAATATTTATGGGTTCTTTCTGGGTTGAAAAACCCTGCCGCTGTCGCACAATAATTAAGATAAAGTTCTTCATACCATATTTTGCAGCTCTGGAGACTCTGAAGCTCGTCCGATTCGAATTTATCACACGGAATTGGAAAATAGAAATGTTCAGCTATAAATCGTCAATTTTCATTTTCCATTTAAATTGTGAAAAATATGTAAAAATTGCACGCAAACATGAGGGAAAACGCCCGATCTTAATTACTATATTTATGCACCTTCTCCGTATATGCTGTTCGACCCCCACTCCACAACCACTATAATAGCTCGTTAGGCCATTCACGCTCATGTTTAGCGCGCAATTTTGACCCATTTTACAACAAATGGAAAAGAAGACTGACGTATAATATAGCTTAACATGTCTACTTTCCAAATCCTTTTGATAAATTCGAATCGGACGATCTCAAGAGCATCCAGCCTCACTGCAAAAAATATCGTATGAAAAACTTTTGATTGCAATTAGGTACCTTACGCGAAAATCAATTATCCGACAGCGTCTGGGTTCTTCACATAGGAAGTACCTATCAATATCAACTAGATCGCAAAGAGTCTGATGCGTTACAACTTAAAAATGGTGACGTTACGAATTAAAAAAAAAAACACTATTTTCTTCGATTTTTGGGGTTTGCTCCCTTAATCATGAACCGATCAGGTTATTTCAGCTCACATTTTCTTCGTTTTTTAATTCTCTACAATTCGTCCATTGAGATCATTTACGCTCCGCTATCAGTTTTTATATTATAAGCACAATACAAACAAAATGCCATTTTTTGCACTAATAAATGACAAAAAAAAAAAAAATGGTAAACTGGAGAAAAGCTTTGCATTTAGAATCTGGGGGCTACTCCGTCTGTGATGGCACCGAAGGTATTCCCGTTATTATTTTTGTCAAGAAAAAAACTCTTTTTTCTTAACGATTTGCGCTTGGTTTATCATTCAACATAATTATAAACCCTTAGAATTGCCAGGATCCGCAAAAAGTAGGACTTGTTTATTTTTCATTTTTTAAATTTTCAATTAATACTACCTATAGTGCATTGTGTCTCAATTTCCACGAACGCAGACCATACATAGATTCTGGGCTGGGCTCAAAATTAAGTCGATTGCACCAAACTGATCTCGATATACGAAAGTGCTTTGGTTTTCCGTCAAATGTCTCCGAGTCTAATAATTTTTTTTTCCAATTGGGTTGAAATCAGCTAATCAGAATTTGTTTATAAAATTTGGCGTGAACCACTATCCCCGAACAAATTTTCCGAAATATGGGCAAGGGTATACAGGGTGCACCATGTATCCTTCTCTATATTGCTATCTCCTGAACGCTAAGAGATACAGGGTCGGTTAAATTAGAGAAAAGATGCGCAGTATTGTGGCCATCTCGAATTCGTCAAAACATGCAAGATATCTGTGACCGTTCCTGAAATATCCTGAAAAAACTAAAAAATCGATATTTCTTATTTTCCTCATATCTTTTTTATTATTGGAAATTATAAATAATTTTTTGTAGGCTTACATAAGCCGATAAGAGCTATCCATCTGACATTTAAAAAAATTTCAAGGCCTACTAGATCCAAGAGTTTTCACAGTCAACTTTCGTTTTTCTTATGGCCGCCATATTATTTTTTTATGTCCTTTGATATGAAAAAAATAATGGAAACCAAAAATTGATAAACGTCAAAAAAAATTTAAAAAAAATTTTTATTCTTCTTTTTTCAAAGAAAAACAAAAAAAATCGTAAAAACGTCAACATTTGTATAATACGCCGAAATAAGTGCTTGCCTTATGGTTTTTTAATTTATCTATGAAATTCGGTCTAAAAATGTGTCTTTTTTGTAAAGAAAAAAGAAGAATAAAATTTTTTTTTATTTATTTTTTGAAGAACAATTTTTAGTTTTTATGATTTTTTTTTATATCGAACAACATAAAAAAAACACTATGGTGGCCATAAGAAAAACGAAAGTTGACTATGAAAATTCTGGGATCTAGTCGGCTTTGAAAATTTTTGAAATGTCAGATGGGTAGCTCTTGCCGACTTATGTGGGCCCACAAAAAATTATTCATTAATCTCCAATAATAAAAAAGATATGGCAAAAATAAGAAATCTCGATTTTTCAGTTTTTTCAGGATATTTCAGGAACGGTCACAGATATCTTGTATGTCTCGACGGAATCGAGATGGCCACAAAATTGCGCTCGTTTGGATTTGTTTAACCGACTCTGCATCTGTTAGCGTTAGGAGATAGCAATATAGAGAAGGATACATGGTGCACCCTGCATAATAGTAGGAACATCTTTTTTCCTTCTGATGACCAAACGAATAAAAAATTAATAAAGTTGTTTTTTAGAGCTCAGCAAAGTAAACACACACCTAATGTATTATAATTTTATAGTGACCTGAAACCCCTGAAAATGGTGGAAACGTCAAAATATTTTCAAAATTGTCCTTTCAAAAAATTATTTTACGAATGTGAAAGTTATACATATTTTTTGTATAAATTATTTACATGAACTTTTGTCACTGGTTGCAGGAAAAATTAGGGGGCTCGAGGATTGGTGCTGCTCTTCAACCGTAGAAGATGCAACGATGAGTAGTTTGGATGGCCGAGAGGTTCTACAAACAATTACATCTTGTAACAACGTCGCACCCAGGAAAAGGTAGTGTCTATTAATACAAAATATATTACGTACCTAATAAAAAATATACTGTATACATTTCTGAGACAAATAACTTAATGGTATTATAGTGGACATTGCAGTAAGTTTTAGAACACGACAAGGTGTGGAATTCACGTTATCCTCTTAAGAAATCACAACTAAAGGAGTCTACAATTAGTGTGATAATTACTGTGGTATATACAGGGTGTACCAGCTCGATTTGAACAACGGTAAGGGCCGTGTATGTCTCGTCAAGACGAAACGATTTTTTATTTGAAGTTTTTGGATTTGGACCTTCGTTCCGGAAATATGGCCGACTACCGGTTTTTAGTTTTTTGGCTCCAGTTTCGGCATTTGTAGGTTCTCGCCCAAACTGAAACTAGTTTTGGAAACTCCTTAGCTTCAGTTACAACTTTCATATTGAAGTCAAGGTTCTATCTCTGTTGGATACAAAATCTTGATTTTTCAATTTGATTCAATTTGAATTGATTCAAAGACTTAAATTTGAAATCTTGGGCATGTCGCCATTTTGAATCCAACAGAGATAGAACCTTGACTTCAATATGAAAGTTGTAACTGAAGCTAAGGAGTTTCCAAAACTAGTTTCAGTTTGGGCGAGAACTTAAAAATGCCGAAACTGGAGCCAAAAAACTAAAAACCGGAAGTTGGCCATATTTCCGCAACGAAGGTCCAAATCCAAAAACTTCAAATAAAAAAACGTTTCGTCTTGACGAGACCTACACGGCCCTTACCGTTGTCTAAATCGAGCTGGTACACCCTGTATAATCTGTAATTATTTTTCCAGCATGTACATACATATATGTATAGGTAGTATATAATATGTAGTATACAGGGTGATTTTTATAGCCTGAAATATCAAGATATGTCGAAAAATGTGCAACCTGCGGAAACATATTTGTTACAAAAGTGGTTTTGCTGTAAGGTGGACATATTCGTTTAAACACCACTCATCCCTTGTTTTGTAAAATTTGTAAGATTTTTCTGAAACATTTTTTGCGATTATTCATAGATGGCGTTTTAATAAAGGAAATTAAAAAAAAAAGTTTCAGTAAAACCTTACGAATTTTTTGCCCGTGAATACTATTTTGCATTAGAAAAATATGGTTTGCAATTTAAAATTTCAAATTTCAAACCCCACTCCCTCGCAAGAGGTGAGTGGTGCAGGGTGGTTTTGGTGTTTAAGCGATGTCCACCATCGAACAGAACCAGTTTTGTCTTTTGTAACAAATATTTTTCTGTGCGGTGCACTATTAGAGATATTTTGATATTTCAAAATTTCATGTTATAAGAATCACCCTGTATGTATAGCATGCACCTCTATATACTAATTAATTTATATTCTTAGAATCACCTTGATTCGACCGTATACTATCCAATTTACTAATATTAACGTTACAATATTACACAAAGTACATGCTGAGTATTATAATATTTTTATATTTTTGTATTTTTTTTTAATATAATTTTTTTATTCTTGGAAAAAATTCAGATATGTGGAATGAGGAAATAAATAATGTAGTTAGAAGTTAGAACATGCAATTTCAGAAAGTATAAAATCGATGAGAAACGTAGGTTGCATATCATTTTTATGGACGGGATATGTCACGCTATACCAGACCATAAACAATATTATAAACTGCTCTCTTTGCCGTTTGAAATACGTAGGTATACTTGTATTTCTTGTCTATTTCTATTTTTTTAAAGAAAAATTGTATTGCAGCTTGTATTCCGCATAAAAGTATTACTTAGTTTAAAATGTTTAAAAATATCTCCCAAAAGTTCCACAGCGATATCCATAGAACCTAAATGCTTTTCTTTGTTATCTACCTATGCGATTTTACAGTGCAATAAAATAGTCAATAATTAATTAACTAATTAATGAAATAATTTTTTTCTGATCCTTGAAGAAGATTTTATCTTAATAATAAAAATAAAAATCTAGCATAACTGACACGAGAGTAGGTATACAAAACAGTAAAAATCAAAAAGAAATTCACCCCAATTTTATCCCAAAATACATTAATTTACAAACAATAAACACAAGACCACAGCCGCATAATCAATTCAATCTACGACTAAAAATTTACACTAACCAACAACATAATCCAATGTTAACGACTTTAGCATCATCTCATATGAGCAATCGACGGACTCTGATCATCAGACAACAACGAAAAAATCATCCAACCAACTATCCCTGCTGGCGAGCCGGTATGACTCATTGGGGATGCTATAAAGTTCAGTTTGAAGGCGATTTATAAGCATACTACAAACAATCATTTAGTGCATGCTGGTCAATAATAAGATAAGTAGAATCGAAATAAGAGGTATAGCAAGAAGCAAGGTTGTTAAAGCTGCAGTTTTTTACTTAGGATCCAACGAAATTAAGTACTTGGACAAAAGTTTACTTGGAACTCCCATCTGGAAAGAGTACTACACAAAGCCAAACTCTCCTTGTGGATGTGTAAAGGATCTGCGACAAAACATGAGGAATTGGACCCAAACAAATATTTATACTGGCTTTACGTATTAACGGTCGTCAGACCTGTGATTGCGTACTGCAGTCAGTACCGCTTGGTGATTAAAAGGTCAGCTTGCAAGACCAAAGCAAAGCTCTGTCTTTACACCACAACGTCGGCGCCTATGGAAATCCCACTGTCTTACCTCTTCATTTTCACCTCTTCTTACCTCTTCATTTTTTTTGAGAGAGAGACCAGATGGACTACATATAGAATATTACAAATCGCAAGAAGCTTGGCAAATGCATACCTATAACTTGGATCGAATCAGGTTACTGGATGATATAGAAAGTCATCACAGAGTCTACTACTAGGATGCCCTCGGTCATAATGCCTAAGACCACAGAAATGAACTCCTAACAGCAGATTTCAGATGGTTTAGCGATAAATCTAAGACATCCACTGGAACTGGAGCTGGGATGTGTAACGCTGGCTCGCAGTAGATAATCTTCTCGGGCCTGTGCCATAGAGCTCTGTGCGCAGATGTAGGAAAAGACGCACTGCAATAAAATATGTATATTTTCAGACAGCCAAGCGGCTCTAAAAGCCCTTAGCTCCAGCCACTGCAAGTTCAAGTTGGTCTGAAACTGTCAATTAACTCTGAATGCCCTAGCACGGAGCAAAGAAGTAACTCTAATCAAGATTGCTAAATTTATCGAATTTATAGGACCAGAATCAGCATTTGACATATCAAAGAATATTGCCAAAACAACAAAACAATACGCAACTGGGTTGAGAGGAAAAACCTTCAGTATTGCGCGAAAACTTACCAAGATTGAACCATTCGAAGGCCTTTATAAAGGGTACTTCGAAAAAAAGGACCAAAGAACTATTGGAGATTAACAGAGAAGAATTGAAAGCCTTAATAATAGGCCTATATAGGTGGGCATTGCAAGCTGAACTATCGTCTGCGCAGGATATGGGCTTAGCGATCAGCGCTGAATGCCACCTGTGCTTGAAGGATGACGAAACAGCAACACATATCTCCTATATGCGAGTTTCCCGCTTTGGGAAGAACCGTGCAGACTTTCGGGAGAAACTTCCTCTCACCGAAGAACATGGATACATTACCAATAGTCAAGATGGTTAGCTTCCTCAAAGAGCCGGACCTGATTGGGCACGACTAGATTTGAGCCACAATAGACCTTTGCAGTGGAGGAGGTGTCACAATCACGAAAAATCTAATCTAATCTAGGACGCAACGATTAGTTGGACCTAGTTTAAAAACATTGCTTATATAATTATTATACAGAAGTATAACCTTCATTCGGCACATAATTACTTGAAATTTTAATCAGGAAATGTGGATTTAGAGCAAACAAGTTTACGTAAGAATGTTTAGTATATTGCTCAAGGTTCTTGCTGTTTTTTGTTCATATCCGCTTAAAGTTCACCATATTATTATCTTTTCTGGAATTCGACTCCAATCACTTTCTCATTATGATTATTTATTTTAAAATGTATTCATCAATGATAGTTTTTTTTGTAATTGCTATAATTATTTTTCTTGTTTATTTTCTTGCAGAGATAAAAATAACGACATGGCATCGCTCAGCAGAGAGGAAAGGAGACGTCGTCGTCGAGCTACCCAGAAGTACAGAACAGCTCACGCAACTAGGGAGAGGATTCGTGTAGAAGCTTTCAATGTAGCTTTTGCTGAGCTCAGGAAACTCCTCCCAACTCTACCACCGGACAAGAAGTTATCCAAGATAGAAATACTTAGGCTTGCGATTTGTTACATTGCATATCTGAATCATGTTTTGGAGGCGTAATCTCTGAATTATACCATCTGAATCTCACCCTTTGTATGTGAGTATATGGTTCGGGAAATGTAGGATTTTAATACCTAATTACATAACGGTCACGATTATTCTACTTTAACGAATGATTAATAATGCTATCAGTAATACTTGAAAAAAATATATGAGTAGCAATTCTTTCAATTAGTTACTTTTGACTGATTTTTCATTTCTATTATAATAGTGTCGTGTTTTTACTTAACTTTTTAAAAAATATTGTTGCCAAAGAGAAAAATTGTATATTTTGTATTATATAGGTATGTGTATTTCATTGAGTGACTTATTTTTGTATTATTTGCAATTATTATTAAATAGGTGAAGTGAAATTATTTTTTGTAATAATTTTGTAATATATTTTTGATCTTGTTTGTCTTGCATGTACATTCCAATCGACCTTTGTGTAGGTAAAAATGATTTTCATGTTTATGGAAAATTAATCTCAATCAGAAATTATGTTATATTGGCTTAAATTATTGTGCTAATAACGAAACTCCCACTATGTTACTGTACTAATAATAAAATCCGAGCTTTTCCGATTTTTCCGCTTTTCATGACACGTGCACAGTTGAAGAGAAAGGTATCGATAAAACGCCATTTAGGGCCGAAGCACATCTGCGCGAAACCAGTTAACGTGAAAATTAAATAAGTAGCTCCCTGGAACATCTGCGACCGTTCTATTACGCGACTGCAGCTATGAAGTCTCTAGAGACCCCAGGAAAGTAAGTCGAACGGGAAATAGGAAAATATCATGGAGAAAATTTTCCCTATTCTCAGAAAAAAAGTACTAAGAGTAAAAATATTCGGAATTTTCTTAGAGTTGTTATAATTAAAAATAGAATTCTCTAGAAAAACTCAGAGTGCTAATAGTTTTAAAATTATGTCATTTTCTTTTTACATTATTGCAGGTACGAGTATGAAGCCAGTTTCTCGGGAACGTCTTGCAAAACTTCTCTTAATTACCTAGTTTGTAGGTAATTTGTTGGTAAATTACCTAGAGGGAAATTTGTGCCGCTCAATCGATATTTGTTGTACAGGATGGTCCATCATCACTTATGTCCACATAATTTTAATTATCAGATTAATTAATTTTTCTTTAGTTCGGCCACTAGCGGTAGAAACTGTAATCTGTGGTAAAGTGGCCAAAAAAATTCGTTTTTTTCCAAATACATCGGTAGAAATCGATCAATAAAATCAAAAACGCTTAAAAGAAATATCAAAAGCTAATTTAATAAGGCTTTAATTAAATAAAACACATAAAATATGGAAATTATAGGTAGAATGATTGATATAAAATAGTAGTGAAAATAGTGACAAATAAATCAGAATGGGGTAGGTATACCCCATTCATCCATTGATCAATGGCAAACTTATATTGGGGACTGTTTTCCTAGACTTTTAAAAATTAATGGTTTATAATTACCCTCTTCAGATTATTGGTCACTTTTATTACTATACCATATATCAATCATTCTATCTTTGATTTCCATATTTATTGTATTTTTTTTTAATGAAAGGATTGTCTGCAATTAGTTTTTTGTTATTACTTTTCAGCGATTTTGATTTATTAATCGATTTCTGCCGATGAATTGAAGAAAAATAGAATTTTTTTGGCCACTGTACTACCAAATTAGAGTTTTTTAATTAAACTGATTGTGTCGTTAGGTATCGTTAGGTATGCAAGGCAAAAAAATTAACTACATCAATTCTCAAAGATTAAATTTTTTATATTTAAAATTATCCTTTATTTCGGGGGTGGACATAAGTGATGGACATCCTTGTACAGTGATAGTAAGGTACCTAGTGTAACCTCCACCCCCCCTGGCCTGGTGATCTCTAGAATTTCCCCTCCCCCTTTTTTTTTTTTGGTAGGACCCCTTTTTGTTGTGTGACGTCTTGTAGCACCCAGTAGTTCGTAAAGATGGGGTCGCAGAGATTTTGTTGAGAATGGGAAATAAAACAACGTAATTTCAAAAACACCTCATTTACTGCCTTTTCCTAATTTAATTATTTACAATTCAAAAATGATTATGAAATTATATGTTATTTATTTACAATTTTATTTAATTATTCAATTTATTTAATTCATTTCTTCAAGATTAAAAATTCTAATTTTATGTTGGTACAACCTGTTACCTGCGGTTCAAATACAACCCCGTCGCTTTATGATTTGTTTATTTTGGTTTTGTGTGTGGTGAATTGGGTCTGGTGCCTGGAGCTGGTTTATGGGCCTATTGTTGTCCTTTTAAATTGCACTCTCACTTTCTTACCCCCTGGGGTTTGAGCGTTATACGTTGCAGAAGCGAGGTTGTCAGCTTGTGACGGTTGTAGGATATCAGAGTGTTATTTTATCCTCCCGAGCTAATAAGATGCAGCAAGGCGTTATAGCCAGGTGCTTCGATCTTTGCCTGTTTGAAGACTGGAAGGCGGTTTAATCCGCGCTTCCCGATGTGTTTCGATTGGTATCCTTACGACAGGATGGGTGGCGGTGGCTAATTAGATGACTGTTTAGTAATTCAAATACAGAGGCAAGACCGCGAATCTCCCGGACCTGTTTCTGTACTGAGATAACGATTCTTGACCGAAAAGCCAATACACAGACCCTTCTCAGCCCTAAGAGAATGCCATACACGTACTTTGAACGTGCCGTATTTTCTTGCATACCCTGCTGGCCATGGGACAAGACGGACTCCGCTCAGTATATTTTCCCCTATCATATAATGTGTGTGTGTGTAGAGAGAAAAGATGCACCAGCTTCGTGGTAGTCCTGTTATCGGTACAAGGTCAATTTCGAACTTATGATTTTCGGGACAATTTCATTGTGAAATTGTTTGATTGTCTTGTTTCTATATTGCCTCACTCGACAGTACATCTAAAAAATTCCCAATCAAATTACTAGCTCGTGATAATAAAAAGTACCCTGATTTCCTTGATTTCTCGAATGCTCAAATTTTGTGGATTTCGTGGTTTTGAAAATGAATTGAATATTTTTCAATTCGTGAATTTTTCTGAATTTTAATTTGATTTATTTCTTTGTGAATTTTGAGACTTTTGGCTTTTTTAAAATTTTAAAAACCCTTCCTTTATTTAAAAGTTGTCGTGAAAATTTCGGAGACTTTTTCTTATGAATCAAAGAATAATTTAAAAGTCGGGGTTAAGTATTTGAACTGCTGATATCGTCGTACGTCTGGCTCCTCAAGAACGCAGTCTGGAGTCTGGATACCTGAGACAAAACGAGAAAATTTTCAGAGGCAGTAAACTTCTAAAGATAAAACTAAGCTTTTTATTTACAAAATTTGAAATTGTGAAAATTTACTTCACCTGTAGAATTGGTGGCCCCTTGGGTTAACAGGGCGACAGGTTCCGGTTCCTCTAGGGCATCGTCGTAGTAGAGGTGGCTAGGCGCTGCAATCGGACTCGGGTCGGCTATGGCGGGCGGCATGGCAACAGCGTGCTCGATTCTAGCTGGACGGCCTCGTCTTGACTTCCGGACAATCGGGACGACTGGCGGTATTTTCAACTTGCGTACTTTCTGCATAACTGACTTGCTGGGCACGGGCTGCGGCTTTAGGGGTTTTCGTGGCATTGTTGGAGCGAGGTAATATTTTTGGGCAATTTCTTCAACCAGAAGGGGTTAAGACAAGACAGGATTCTCGGCTATTTCTTCAACGAGTAGGTTAGGTAATATTTCCGGGCAATTTCTTCGACCAGAAAGGGTTAGGTAATATTTCTGGGCAATTTCTTCAACCAGAAAGGGTTAAGACAAGACAGGATTTATTCTCGGCTATTTCTTCAACGAGTAGGTTAGGTAATGGTAAAGGAGTATAGTCTACGCTCAGGAAGCTGAATCAAGACTCACTACTCGCGCCGAAATCTCTGCCTGTATTTATAGTAGATGGCCAACCCTTGTCTTCGTGGTCTATTGTGTCTATTTAGGTCAGCGCTTTCACCCGTTCGTTCCTTTATCCAATGACTCGTTATGGTAGATTTCCCTGCTTTCCTCTTGTGTGAACTAAATGGTGGATATGTCATTTGATTAAACTGCTTTTCCTTTATATGGGACAATTTTCGTCGTGTTTCTATCACTTGTATTAATGAAGTTCCCATTGTATTTTATTTAATTTCCGGTCATCTGTTTAGGCGAGATTTAGTTTAAATCTTTGGATAATTTCACCTCACTTTTCTTCTGATAATCTTTCTTCACGTGATTTTAGGTAATAGGTACTACCTTGTTGTGGAGTTTTAGAGAAAAATTATTCACCCGGGGGCGTTAGGTTTCACTAGCAGTTAAAAAAAATATTCGAGAAACATGATTATTTTTTATTTGTCAAATAAATATTGTAGTCAAATCTCTGCTTGCTTGGAAAATAATTTTTCCTCTATCAGTTACACTTACAGTTTTTTTTCAAGTGCAAAAATAACTTTTTATGAAATTATGAAATCATAGGAGTTAATTCTGTCAAAAACTAAGCAGTTTGATTGGAGTTTTACCTATATTTTGGTTTTTGTATGTATTTTTATTTATGTATCATAATTACATCGAAAAACTTTTAGGGGTTAGGAGGCGTCAAAACAATTTTTCTTTTCTTATCCAAAGACGCTTCGTTTTCGAGTTCAAATTGATCAACAATTTTAATTCTTTATTAATATTTCAAACATCTTTTGCCGATATTGTGGAAATTTGGCAGTGTTATTTAAAGTAATCAGGAGCTATTTTAACCCCAAGTAGGTATGTTAAAATAATTAAGTACAGCGGCGGCCAGGGGGGGGGGGTACACTCATCAATATTATAGAAAAGAAAAGTGTACTGCGCCACTGACTTTATTGAAATATGATATTTTTCAGATAATGCAACTAACAATTAAAATCTTATGTCTATTGACTTTTCTTCTCATTTCCTGTCGTTTCCGAGGAAAAAATAAAAGCCGCTTCAATGCATGTCAAAAAATTGATTATAATTTTAATGATTCCACTTACCTTTATAAATTTTCCGACTAGCATTGAAGCGGCTTTTATTTTATTTTTTTCTTGAAAGAGAATTAAGATACGAAAACAATTCAAAATACAAAAAAGTTGTATTTTTAGCTGCTAACCCTGGAAAAATATAAAATTCCTAAACAAGTACATGTACAAGGCGTACATTTTCTTTGAAATAATGCTGATGAATGCAATAATTGCAATAATGTTGATAAGGGTGGAAAAAAACTTTGGCACCGGGCATGTATGTAAAAAACGAAACATTTTTGGATTAAAAATGTTTGTTTTCACGCCTACCATCCCTAAAAGTTTGTCGGTATATACTTACGATACATCCTGCATATTCCTCAAGAATCCATTTTGATACAAAAAAAAATTAAAACCTATAAGTAGGTAGGTATGTATATAAAAACTGATGAATAATGCCCTCATAAATATAAGATTAGTGTTAAATATCAATGTTTGTTAAAATAAATACTTTATTAAAGGGATTATTTAGGCGTTTATAGGCAATTTTAAAAAGAAGGTAAGAAAATTTCTATTTCTCTTTTTTTTTGTCTATGACAGGCCATGAATAAAATTTGAAATTAGGGTGTATAATTTGAAAAAATATATTTCGCAAATATTTATAGTCTTTCTGCGTAGTGAATTTATTTTTAAAGACGGTTGAAATAATATAACAAGTTGTTAACAAAAATTTATTAATGATTTATTAAAAGTATAAAATCATCTATCGATCTAAGTACATTTTCTTTTGTAAGCATTCAATATTTATACGGGTATATGTTACCTATTATAATAATGTAGTTACCTATTTTACCTAGGTATATAAATATATGCAAAATCAAAACAGTTTTTTTAGAGTTGGAAAAAAATCGTAAAAATTACCCTTTTTTCGTCACAATTTTATATTATAGATATTTTGTAGGCAAATCCAAAACATAATAATATTTACATGAAATATACACAAGTTATAATTCTAATAACAAAATATTGAATATTTAAATATTGTATGCACTAGCTTTGTATTTTACATAATTTTTACCTACCCGTTAACTAAGTACCTTTTTTGGCATTCTGTTAGTAGGCACCTAAATTATAATAATTTACAAAATATTTTATTAAAGCAATAATACAAAATATTTTTACACCTTATTAATAATATTTTTAACTTATATTGATGCAGTATCTACCTATCCTAATAAAATATATAATATTATTATTAACAAAATAAATTAATTTAACATCTATCAATAATAATTATCAAAGATATTGCAAACCGATATAAACATCTTTACAGTCATCATAAATAACAATTTTAAAAATTATACTGACTATGTGTCTAATATACGTAAACTTACGCACCTAAAAGTAAATAAATAAAATATAATGTGACCCAAAATTCAAAGAACAACGCAACAAGTACCACTTTTTAAACGAAGATGTAGGTCTTATGCACAGAAAGAAGTTTGGCGACATTTAAACCTGTATAACTATGCATAGTGGAAAAATCAACTATGTTTGGAAGTTCATAAAATCTAATAACTTTAATGACATTATAAATTATTCATTTATTTATTTTATAATTAAAATAATAAATCAATTTTAATAATTTTATTGATTAAAAAAATATTTATTAACCATAATAAATGGTAAATGAATATAAAATTAGACTTATTGGTTCTTTTGTAGGAAATCCTTTGAATGAGAAAATTCGACAGAAAAGTCTATTAATTATATAAACTTATTCTTAGCAAATTTAGTACCTACGTACCCGAGTTGTGATATTGCCAAACTATTTTTTCCCGGAAACTTCCAAATACACATTCAAGTACCTCTTATTCTTCCAGAGTCTTCCAGAATTTAAATTATTCTACAACAACATTCTACGAATATAATAATGAGAGATGGAATTGAACCTGGTAATTATAGAAGCAAATAGAAGTCTAAAGTAATAAAATAAAAATGCAATAAGTACCAATTAAGACAATGAAGAAGCAAATTTCAAGAATTTGAAGGTGGCACCTTAAAATTGTTTTCAAATACCTACCATGAATCTATATACCGAAATATATTACATTGTTATTATAATAATATATTAATCAAGTAGAGACTGATTTTATATGTCCTGGGCGCCAGCTTGCTACGTAATGCGTCTGATTTTGATTCATTAACATATAATTAGTGCACAGATCGGTTTATTAAAATAGGAGTTGAATCTATAATCATTGTAACTAGCAATTTATGAACTTGTTTGGTAGGCCTTGATAGTAGAGATTCGAAAAGAAGGTGACGATTTTCTTAAATTTTCCGCATTCTATATATTATAGTATTACTTAATAACACATTAGTGTTTAGTTATTTCAAGAATTTTGGGACACCTGTACAATATACATACATAGGCAATTGTGACCTACCTACCTATGTATTAAATAATAATTGTTCATAGAACGTACGTTTTTTTATATATCATAGATATATGGGACCAAAATCACCAGCTTTCGAAGGTAACCATAAAATTGCATCATGTTAGGTGCCACATCAAGTTCTTGCACATAAAGAACTTGATACCTATTCATGAATTATTGCAAAAGTACCTCGTACTTGCCGGCAAATATACGAAACATTGTTAGTTGGAAATTACCTTCCATTCACTTAAATTCTAATTTAAATATCACCTAACTGGTGACATTTACGAGAACAACATAGTAATACCCTATGCCGACTCAGCTTCCTTAAGAACATTTTGATAACTTCAAAATGTCAAAAGTTTACCAAAGCTCCCTTAACCATTACCTGCACCCGGTTAAAACCCCTTAATAAATAGCTATTTACAACAAAAAATATACAACAAAAAATTACAAATTATATGGATGGCAAAACTGGTAAACCAGCCTCTGAGATCGTTCGGTCTTTTTCATAATTCCCTTTTTGTAGTACTGACGTATCGATCGACTGAGTTTGTCATAATTCATAGCAGGCCTGTTCTTCCTTTTGCCCCAAAGACGTGCTACTCTGACCGAGTCTTCGATTTTGAAAATACCTTTAGAACGATCCAGCCATCGGATGCATGAACCATGCGTTTGGGGAGACGACAACAGCTCCTTCAAGAACTGCCATAAGTGAATGTGGGCTCCTCCTGGTCTGGAAGTGGTTGGTTTTGCAGTATCGACAGTGGATGCAGCCTCTTCATCCTCTTCTAGAATTGAAGATATACATATTTTATATTTTGTTTATTCAATTGACAACTTATCAGGGGAAGACTTATAAGATAAAATGAAGAAATAAATTTCAAAAATGTAAATTTCAAAAAAAAATGCTAAATTTTAATTTTTATAAATTGATGCTTGTTTAAAAAATTCTTACCATCTGAAACATCACCACTTGATGCGTTACTGGAGGCGGTTTCTGGTAGCCATTGCATTTTCATTTCATCTTCTGAATATGCTGCTTTCCAAATTTCCAATTGTGCGTGTAAAATCATACCTCCCTGAAGAAAAAAGGTTCAGATGAAAATAAAATAATTATTATATTTATTGAATTTATATACATAGGCTAGTATGTGTTGATATAGAAAATATAATTGCCTGTTTGAAATTAAAAATAACTTGAACATATGAATAAACAGCACATGGTTACGTGATACTTAATTTTTTTTTCACACATTCTTATTAATGTAGATCGTTAAATTGACTCATTTTCACATTTCTAAATATCATGTATGCAAACCATATCAAGAAGAATATAAAGCACATTCTTAATGCGTTCTCGCAAGCCAAGTAGGTCAATTGGAGAAAGACTTTCTCTTGAGCTGTTCAATATCAAAGCAATGTCCTCTTTAAGTGCAAAACATTAGGTAAAGGACGTACGATGACATTGCCTGTGGCTGAAATTTTACATCGTGGATTATTTAAAATGAACCAGTAGAAGTTCATTTGGATGAAAATTATAAATTATTAGGAATTTCTGCTAATTACTTCATAGGTAGGTATACTTTTTAGTTTGTTTATCTACAAGTAATTTTATAACATAATTATTGTTCTTAAAAAAATGTATGTAGGTATTATATTAAGTTGCATTGCTGGTTCGCTGGTTCAATGTTATTAACTGAACTCTGGACGGAATTTATAAGGGCGAACAATTATATTTATATCAGGAAAACTATATTATTTTCAGGAGGAATATTGATTTTGTTTTATTTGTATGTGATTATAGTTTTTTTTTTTCAAAAGTAAGCCCAAACTCCCTATGTTTTTATTGAGCCTTCTCACTGCCAACTGAAAAAAAACTGATGTGCCCAATGTTAAAGAAGACATTATGCAGTCTCTGTCAACTTCAAAATTTCAAATGTGCGGTTTCATTTAAAAGGTATTTTAATTACAAGACAGTTTTCAATTTTCTATTTGTCAGTGTTGATGTTAATAGCCCCTCCCTTAAATTTTGAGCCGAACGAGACTCATGAAGATTTGATATACTACTAGTTTGCTAATTTAGTCGACATCGTCAATTCAATACTAATGAAGTTATCAATAGTGCATACTTAATTTAAAACACGGTGTATGCACACAATATGGTTTTAATGACTCAGAAACTCCAAGAGTATTGAATGTATGACGAGAGCTGACCACAGACAGGAAACAAGCCTGTCTGGGGGGAGGGGAGGGAGGGTTGATTGGTGTTTCTGATAACTACTTTTTTCATAGCTTACTATGAGTATCTCGCAAACGCTAAGAGATACAGGGTCGGTTAAAACTGAACAATTGCAATTTCTTATTTCCTCAATAGTTGGCCTTTATCGTTTACTTAAAGTTTCAATCTGAAAGTTGGCGTGCTTACATTGCTTGAAACTCTCCATTTATTGTCGTCACTTTATTGTTTTTACGCACCCTAGTTCGAAGTTATGATAGTCAACTTTTGTTTCTCTTATGGAAGTCATATTGGATTTTTATTTGAAAAGTACAGAGAATTATTCTGTTTACAACGGTACACCTTTATACCGTTTTCTAACGTTTTATCAGCCAAAACGTCAGATATAGGTGGCAGTTTCCATTTCAATGACATGCAATGTACGAAAGGGACGGAATTTTGAATTTATTTAATTAGAATGACATTACTTATTTAACGCTAGAATAATTATAGAATCCGTCACTTATTTTTTGACATATTTACCATCCAACATATCAATCAAGTGACACCAATAAAAGCAGAATGTTAACAATTGCAATACGCCAACTTTCAAATTGAAACTTCAAAGAAAAAAGCAGTTATTGAGAAAATAAAAAATTGGAGTTTTTCAGTTTCTTTCAGGACATTTCAGGAATGGTCACATCTTTTTTGTCTTCACTGATTCGAGATTGCCACAAAATTGCGGTTCTTTTCTGGAATTTAATCAACTCATCTGTACCTATCTCTTAGCGTTTACGAGGCACCCATAGTGAGCTCTGAAATAAGGGACAGTCTGTATAACGGTGACCAAATGCTAATTGATTTTTTTATATAAATCAATACTCCGTTATTGCCGAGATAGAGAGTGTTGAAACTTGAAAGAAAAATGGAGTTCTTTTTTCGGTAACTTTGAAACGGATTAAATTTTTTGCACAAATTTTGTTAACAACCACTGGTCCATTTTTTGAGGTCCCTGTCTCGGAAATACCTCATCTAGCGTCCGAGATATAGGGGCACAACTCATTCAAACATCAGCTTTAAATTGAAATAGGCAAAGGAAAACTTTATTTTTCTTTCGAGCTTCAACGAAGATGTTTTGATAATGTCAATGTCTTCATTTTGACCCTGCCATTAAATAAGTTTCAGCATGGTACATCAAGAAAAAAAAAACTATTGAAAAAATCTTACAAATTAACGAATTATTCTTGTCTATGGAGCTCAATTTCTTAACAGAACGCACAACATATGGTGTATTAAAAATCTCATTAAGTTAAAAGACATGTATGTGGCAATAGTCATCATCAGTTTAACGCAACACGTCTTGAAGCACCGTTATACGTTCATCATATTGCTGTTTCTTATAGAAGAAAAACATGACCTGTATTTTCTTCTATAGATCAACTTGATAAAAGAACTAACCTGCTGGAATTAATTTTATTCTAAATATAACAAGTCTTGCATAACATATCTTTTAAATATACGTTTAAAGATATGGCCTAAAAATGTTTAACATTGGCAGCGTAATTTTAAAGGCATGAGAATGCTTTCAACCAATCAAACAGAATTAAAATTTATTTTGTTATAATTGAAAAAATTATTATTTAAGAAAAAATTGATGTACATATTATTATTTTCTAATACTATAGAATTTTCTAAATAGGACAGCAAATTTTCTTGTGTTTAATTTCTCAACTTAAATTATCTATCTGCATAATAAAGTAACGTCCTTATAGTTGGTAAATAAATAATTGTATATTAATAAAGTATTTGTTATTAAACAAACCGTTACTTGTACAGTTGTTGATTAATTGTCAGCCGAAGCAAAGGCTTGTGCTTCTAGCTAGAATAATTTATCAGGATTATTAACCCAGATACCAACACTTGTTTGATTTTCGTCTTCATCTATCAACCCTCTTCCTCTCAGTTAACTTTCAAATTAACATAAACATCTATATCTACCTATTTAGTAATATATTCAATAAAAATATATTTTTTATACAAATTATTTTTATGGATATTAAGTTCAACGTCAAATTCCTACCTGACTAGCCTTTTTCGTGAAATCTTCTTCTGTCAACGCCACCAAGATACTTCCAGAGATATCCCAATGTTCTGGGAGAGGTTCGGGAAGACCGAACTGTCTAGAAGTCCACTGAATCCAGGACAACACGTTCGTCGAACTCCATTTTGATGGATCTTGAAAGGAAAAGAAACAGGCGATTATTAATTTAAATAAAAAACGAACTAGATTCTTTTAGAGTTATATTTATTTTAAAGGATTCTGGGAACATATGTTGGTGTGCTTCTGCATACATATTTTCCTAATAGATTCTATGAAAATAGAAATAAGCTTTGATTAACACCTAAAAAAATACAGCAAGAAACTTTTAAACGATTAAGATGTACACGATCGATCGTTTATAATAAACTTATCGGCCTATCTATTTTTGTTGTAGAAAAATAGAAATATTTAATAAGAATTTAGGAAAAAAACTAACAATGTAACATGAATTTGCTTGGATCATTGTCAAACAATACTAACCCAGTTATTAAGTAATACTATAATTATTTCATTAATATAATAAATATTTGAAAAAGTGCATATTTTTATAATAGTTGATTCTATTTCCGATTACGATTCGGTACCTATATCTAAGAGACGGACCAAAGTATGAATCTTTAAGAAAAATGACATTCTTTCAAGTATCTGAATTGTTAGATTGACTAAATGGTAAACTTAATATCTCAACCTAATAAATCATTTTTCCTAACTTCTTAACAATTCTACCTTCCAATCCAAGTATAGGTTTTGTAACAATTTTATAGTCTCTAGCGAGAACAATATCACCTATTTCTTTTCGGGTTGATATACGTAGGTGAGGTAACAAACTTTACATTATTTTTTTTCTCTCAAGCAAGAAGCAGTAGCATTATCTGAAACCATTAAACGAGGTAACCCAAATCTGGCAAACATAGACCTTAATACTTCAATCGTTGACTTTGAGGTAATTGTTGTCATGGGAAAAACTTCCAGCCATTTGGAATACGCATCCACCACAGTCAATACGTACTGAAAATGGACCCATAAAATCAACATGACCTAACTTCGTGTGGCCAAAGCCATGCTTGCATTGATAATTTATTTGGAGCTTTTTTGTTTAACAAACAGCTTTCACAAGACATGCATTTATCTTTAATTTATTTGTCTAAACCAGACCACCAGAAAAATTATTAGTCGAACTTTTCATTTTGATCACACCCATATGTTCAAAACGGATTGGAAAATGAGTATTCTTTGAAAAATACTCGAGAAAATTGATATTCGCGTTTTTCCACTCTCCTCCTCGTTTTCGAGCGGTATCCTCCTGACCAGAAATCGTCATAACTTGAACCTGATTTTACAAATAATTCGATCTTATACGTACAGGGTGCACCATGTATCCTTCTCTATATTGCTATCTCCTGAACGCTAAGAGATAGTGGGTCGGTTAAATTAGAGAAAAGATGCGCAGTTTTGTGACCATCTCGAATTCGTCATAACATGCAAGATATCTGTGACCGTTCCTGAAATATCCTGAAAAAACTGAAAAATCGAGATTTCTTATTTTCCTCATATCTTTTTTATTATTGGAAATTAATAAATAATTTTTTGTAGGCTTACATAAGCCGTTAAGAGCTATCCATCTGACATTTCAAAAATTTTCAAGGCCTACTAGATCCAAGAGTTTTCACAGTCAACTTTCGTTTTTCTTATGGCCGCCTTTTTATGTTGTTCGATATGGAAAAAATAATGGAAACCAAAAATTAGTAAACTTAAAAAAAAAATTTTTAAATTTTTATTCTTAATATTTCAAAGAAAAACCTAATAAAAAATCGTCGAAAAACGTCAATATTTGTAAAATACGCCGAAATAGTGCTTGCCTTATGGTTTTTTAATTTATCTATGAAATTCGGTCTAAAAATGTGTCTTTTTTGTAAATAAAAAAAAAGCATAAAATTTTTTTTTATTTATTTTTTGAAGTTTTACAATTTTTAGTTTTTATAATTTTTTTTATACCGAACAACATAAAAAAACACTATAGTGGCCATAAGAAAAACGAAAGTTGACTATGAAAATTCTGGGATCTAGTCGGCTTTGAAAATTTTTGAAATGTCAGATGGGTAGCTCTTGCCGACTTATGTAAGCCCACAAAAAATTGTTCATTAATCTCCAATAATAAAAAAGATATGGCAAAAATAAGAAATCTCGATTTTTCAGTTTTTTTCAGGATATTTCAGGAACGGTCTCTGCACGGCTAACCGACTCTGTATCTGTTAGCGTTAGGAGATAGCAATATAGAGAAGGATACATGGTGCACCCTGTATAGTTGCTCAAAATAACTGCCCAGCCACGTAATCGGTTAGCGGAAAACTGCGGGGAATTACTTTGGCAGGGTGAAAGATAGCTGCTAAAGGGTTGTTATCTGGTAATTATAATTTACTACATGACTACATGACAATATCCAATATCATTATTATTAACGCGAAGGTAGTCGCGGGTACCAGCTAGTTTACTATGAAGCTATTATTTATTTTTGTTATACTGGGAAAAATCTTCATCCCTTTTATTGTGAAATGATGTGGATATACACAATGATAAGCATAATATGACCAATTTAATTAAAAATAAAAAAACTACAGTTATTGATCTTTTTTTTAGAGTTATTCTTCTACAATTTCCAAGTAATCATCTGCCGAGACTTGTAAAAAATTGAATTGAAGAACGGTCCTTGATAGTTTCAAATTTTCGATAAAAAAAATATCATGCAATTTGACTATATTCAAAGCATGTATATCTGCTAGGAAATAAAAATTGAATCATTCATAAAATTTATGTCGAATCTCTTCAATGAATCGATTTTTTTTCTTTAATAAAATAACTTCCATTAATCGAACATTTAATTATTTTTTATACCTGCGCGTTTCAATAAGTTTACTTTAGTTTATTTAATAGTCAGACTCATGAAGTGATGTAGATCCAAAATAATAAATATACCAATATCTAAAACCTGCCTGCGAAAAATCTTCGTACTAATGTCGTAACCATCGAGACGTTCATGACGTAACCCTCAAATTTGAAAAATTCCTTTGTGATGACTCTGAATTAGCAAATGAAGCACAATCGAGTTCACATAATAAAATAAATATACATTATAGGTAGTTAATAAAATAACAGACCAGTTTAATAAAATTTTTGCATTGGTATTATGTAACTTTAATAGGTAGGTACATAAGTTTTTGTGCAAAATTCTAGACATTAGATTGATTATTTAGATGTTTATTTAAATTATTTTCATTTAAATAATTGCACTTTGAAAAATTTTATATTTTGCGATACTTAACTTGTGACATTTGCAATGATTTATAGTAGTTATTATTAATTAATGACCTATTTTGTGTCTGTTTGGTGTCCCCTTTCCAGTAATGCCTATATTTTATTTGTATTATATTAATTTATTGTCTAATAAAGTTTATAAATTTTATTCTAGCAATAATAACTTTTTTTTTTCCTATAAAATCTGTCCTTATTATTATTAATTGCATATACAATGACTCCACCCATTTGCGTTTAATAATAATAATATAACTTATTTAGAGCATAAAGAAACTATAAACAATTATATAGTTAGAATTCTAACGCGATGTCCTTGCGAGATAGGCCACTCCTAGAATTCTCAAGTTGAATTATTTGTTTCTCATGGTTTCAGATGGCAGGTGTGGGTGAATGCCAGCCGATATAATAGTTCTGCATATATTTTTTATACGATCAAGAGCATTACGGCCTAGGAAGTAAAAATACACTATACGTTGCTGACGCTTGCTTAATTGCAATGTAAACGTAAAGCGTTTTTTTCTGGTATGTGACCTTTATTACACCAACAACTGATAATTTATTATTGTTCCACAGAGAGCAATAACAGAGAGATTAATAGTAATCATAGTAGAGTAACACAAATAATAAAGTGGACAAAAATTAATAACTTTAGTAAGTAAATAAAGCAGGTTTGACAAACCTTGTAATGAAACTGGAAGGCATGTATAAGAAGTTATGACGCAAATGCCTTTTATTATATATTTCAAATAAAATTAATATTCGCAAGAACTTACCAGGTGAAATATTTAAAGCAGTACAAGTAGAATCGACATCTTTTCTCATTTGTTCGATAGCTAAATCCAAAACAGGTTCTATATTTTCCCTGGCAAATTCTTCGTTGAGATCTTTTTGCGAACTTTCAGCCTGTTCTTCTTCCATTTTGATCTCAAAATCAAAATCGATAGGCCTGATATTGAACTTCTTCTGAAAACTTGTATCTCTTAAGACTTCCCTTAATAACTGATGGTCTTTTGGCTTAATATCTTTATTGTCAGTCTTTTCCAAATTGCTATCAAAAAGATCTTTCAGATTATTGCTATCTTCAAATCCTTTCAAGATCGTAGTAAAATCCACCGTACTTTCTTGTTTTATTTGTTTATCCAGTACGGTGTTTTCTAAGAGACCCAATACATCAGCGTCATTTTGACTGAAACTTATTTGCTCTGGCGATGATAAACTTGAGTAACTAGTCGCCGGACTAGTCGGTGAAGAAAATCCACAAGGCGAGAGAAAATTTTCTTCCTTCACTCTATATGGAGAAAAACTTGGCAAAGGTGACGTTGAAGTGGAAGTGTACTGATTTTCCTGTTTAATAATTGGATTCTTTTGATATTCTTCAGAAGGTGATCGAGAATATATCGAATTAGGTGACGATGTGTAAAGAGATGCTTCTGGTGAACTGGGATAAAAATCTATCGATCTGTAACTACCGTATTGACCATTTGGTGAGAGTAGATTTTGGGGGTACGGTGAAAGGGAATTTCTCGGCGAGCCAGCTGTGAATGACTTATTCGACGGTATTTCTAAGAATATATTTTCGGCAGATGACGAAAGTCTTTCGCTCGAATCCAGTAACTTTTGAAAGTCTGGGGCGAGTTCTAAACTGTTTTCTGCGCCATCTATTTCTGGAGAGTTTGGAAAAAACGATGTAAATATTTTGGGGTGATTGTGTTTCGGCGATGGCAAAGATTGCGAATACAATGGCGTCGAGGGCGATAATGGGAGATCTCCTCCTGGTAGGAGAGATAAATCGAAGTTCTCTGCGAAGTTACTGTAGTCACATGGTGGCGTGAATCCAGCTGATGGAACCGTTTGCGGCATCTGAAATAAATATTAACGATTAGAAACAGTTCCTATAGTGTGGTCGGTTTAAAAAAATATTTAGAAAGAATGTAGATATCAATTTTAAAAAATTGAGATGAAACAATATTATTTCAATTATTATTTTTCCTGATTCTAAAAATATCAAAATTGGCATTAGCTGATGAGAAGTTTACAATTCTATAAATATGAAACTTCATAGTATCGGCATTATGTTAATTAAAAGCGTACTTCTATGTGACATTAATATAACTTAGTTATAGGTAGGTCCGCATATCTGAAATGATCCATTACTATTATGATAGTCCACTCATTATGTGCTTTTAACCTACTAGAAAACATTCCGTTGTCGATCTTTCGTACTCTACCCGTTAGGGGAGGTCACTATGGTAGTCTAAATTCAAAATGGCGACCAAATCCAGATAAAGGAGCGCATCTCAGTCTGCCATTTTGAATTTTATGAAAATGTTTTTCTTGACTCTTTTAATTTTTGATTTTTATTTTTTTGGGGTAAAGTGAAAGTTACACTTGACTTGTAGGAAATTAAATTTCCTACAACTTTGTTTTTATCACAGTTTTTTTTTTCTGCGATCAATATTTTTTGAAATTATCCTGAAAAAATCGATATAGTCATTGCCAAATTTTGACAATGACAAATTGACAAATACATTTGGCCCTGTTATTAAGGTGGCCACCGCCTATTTCTTAGACACTATTGGTCGTAGAGCGTCAAAATAAAAAAATAAGACATAAATTATGAGAAATTCAATTAAAACATTTTTAATTGAAATATGGGAAGTTGACACCTACTTCGCTGTTTTAACGAAGGTATTATTATATTTTTAAATTGTTTGAGAAAATTGAATACAGGTGGTTTTCACATTATTAGGGCTTAAATTCAGTGCTTAGTTTATGAGTTATAAACAACTGAAAATCGCGATTTTTAAAATGTCAAAGCAGTGTACAACGATAACGCTTCAAGATATTTTTCAAGATATTATACCTGTCTCTTTAAATTTAAGAAAAGCAACTATTTTTCATAAAATCATGAAGATTCGTGAAAACTTGCTTTTAGTTTTCATTTATGTCACTTTTAGCACAAATGAGTGAAAGTATGCCTCTTTTAGGATCTTGTGCCTAAAACTATGTCATTTCGAAACTAAAATGACAATCAAAATGGTAACTTTATGAAACGATTTAACAAAAAATAAAGTAAAGAAATGTCTGCTCACTAATGAAAAATAAAACCCATGAAAAACATTAGTACTAAAGCCTTCCTAAAAAAATAGGTATTTGTTGAACTGATAAACACTTGTTGCATTGAACTGTTGTTTCATCGTTTTTCCTGACATTTACCTATTTTCTTAGGACAGATTAAATAATTTGACGTTATTTCAATGTTACTTAAGCGAAGAACGCGGTAATAAACTGAAATTAAATAATCTCGAAAACAAATCGTGAATTTGAATTTTTTTTTACTAATGAAGGGATGATAGAAGGGCTTTCAAATGAGGCATCACTTTATCTACCGTGCCATTTACATTTTTAGGGCTTTTGGTCATAGCACGAAGGGTGAAGTGATTCGGGGGCTGATTTTCTTGTTAAAGACGTATCTAAGCTTTTTTGCGAAATAATTTTTGAATATACGAGAATCCCTATCTTCAATGGCCATCTGTATATAAATATACTATATAAATAAAATGACCAAAAAAGCAATTTCGGAGGACAAGCAACCAGAATCTTTCGTTTTCATGAAAAATTTATAAAATAATTTTTTCTTAATGTCAGTGTACTGACTACATTTTTTGATCTGAATGATAGGAGATTTTTCGGAACATCGTTAGAGAAAAATTCTAAGGGCAGTCAGATTTATGTTTTAAGAAAGTGGGAGTAGCAAACATGTCAAAACAAATTACTCTTGCGTAAATAATATAAATAATAAAATATTCAAACGATCCATATATTTTCTTAAAAAAAAAAACTTACATTGTTCCATGAATAATATTCCTTTGTATTTAAATTAACTGGAAATTGGACGGAATACCACATCATTGTTCAATTTTTTATAATGCTTCAACCATTACCTGTACAACAATCGCACTACACGAACGAAATTTTTCTAACTGCTAGTAACTGGTATAGAGCATTTAATTTTTGTATTGGACGATAAGAGCATTGTAATCAAAACTTTTAAAGAAAGGTTATCGACTGAACTGCCTCGGTTGTAACTTATTGTTAAAGAGATTTTCTAGGAAAATTATATGCAAGACATAATATTCACTTGTACTGTAATCCTAAAATTATTGTATTATATCTGCTACGATAAAGAGATAAAAGACATAGTTATGATTCTGGGGAAATGTCGTAATTTACTTATAATAATATATCTCAAATTTTAAACACATCTTGACATAATGTTACAAGGCATTTATTGCATGTTATGAAATAGTTTCAAGAATTCCATTTTGGACTTTGATTATTTAAACAATAAATCAATGATCTGGTGAGTAATACTCATTCATATCTTCTGCACAATTCTGCTATTTGAAATTCTATATACTCGTACTTTCGTTTATTGTTTTATTGTATTTTTTTTGTAGTAGTTTCTTATTTATGCTTTCAGTCTGTAAGTGCTTGAAATATCTTATTCTCATACATTTGACAATAAAATGTATAGTTTTTTTATAAAAAAAAAACTTTTTATCTTTTATATATCTTGGGTATAACGATTAATGGCACCGAGGAAGTAAAAGAACGAGATTAAGATAGATTTTTTTCTTCTCGAATTAAAGAAACATTCAACATGACGGCAATCAACGCATGCAGATGTCTCTGCTTTGAGAACTCCCCGATCATTGACGTTAGTGAAATTTTTATGTTTATTTTAGTTCGTATTTAGCCACATGGATTCTATAATTAACAAAGGAAAATATTTTATAAGTCATAACATAATCGTGAGCGTATTTTAACTTGAATTTATTTCATTCGTAAATCGTAACGCTTATGCGCAATCCCAGATGTTTGTTTAATGAAACTGAAAAAAGTTAAGACGTCAAAGAATCTTATTATAATTATTATGCTGCCAGAGATAAACGTATGTGTGAAAATTTTTAAATCAATTATAATATTTCAAGTATCTAGCAGTTTCCTGAAATTTGCAGTTTTAACCTTTTTTCAAGCAAAAAGTAACCTGCTCGTAATTGCTTATACAGGGTGATTGATTGAAACGCCACATTAGAAAAAATTCGACTTCCAAATGATCTATGAATCTGAAATTTGGAACTTAGGCAACATACCTAATAACGAGTCAAAATGAAATATTACCAAGATGGCAGCACATTTAAAAATGGCGAAAGCAATGGCCATCTTTGTTTTTTTAAATGGGACACCCCATATATTATTGCATTTTCAGATTGTCTGAGAAAATGTAATAACAATGGTGCTTATAGTTGTATTTTAAATTGAGTAGGCTATGAGTTATAAACAAGTGAAAATCGCAATTTTTCAACTTTAAACCCATTTACCACGAAAACGGCTCAAGATATCAGAGAACGGCTTACAAGTCCCTATCTTGAATTTTTATCTGGTATCCTACTGTATAGTTTAAATATTTATACAGGGTGATGAAAAATCTGATAATTTTCATACCTTGTATAAATATTTCAACTGCATAATTGGATGCCTTATAAAAAGTTAAGATAGGAACATGTAAGCCGTTTTTTGATATTATGGGCCGTTTTTGTGGTAAATGGGTTTAAAGTTGTAAAATTGCGATTTTCACTTGTTTATAACTCATAGCCGACTCAATTTAAAATACAACAATAAGCACCATTGTTATTACATTTTCTCAGACAATCTGAAAATGCAATAAAATATAGGGTGTCCCATTTAAAAAAACAAAGATGGCCATTGCTTTCGCCATTTTTAAATGTGCTGCCATCTTGGTAATATTTCATTTTGACTCGTTATTAGGTATGTTGCCTAAGTTCCAAATTTCAGATTCATAGATCATTTGGAAGTCGAATTTTTTCTAATGTGGCGTTTCAATCAATCACCCTGTATTTATGTCATTTCGCATAATAATTATAAGACATCAATATAACGAGCCTTAAATCGATCCTAGTCCAAAAAAAATCGAAAAAGTTTTCGAATTCGTCAAACGACTTCTGCTTTATTTTGCTACGAAAATTAAAATTTCACCGGTTTGTGAAAATTTTACTTCCTTATTTCTTGCATGTAACTGAGTCTTTAATACTTTGGATAATTTTTTCCCTAGAGAGCCATTTAATCCAAGATGGGCGGGAGGCATGGGGGCTTATTGTGCTTACCCCCTTTGCTTCATGTCATCCATTCTGTCAGTCTGGTCCTTTGTAAGTACTAGTTTGTACAGCCCCATCACTGGATGAGTTATGATTCTTTTCCGGACTAATTTGTGACTGTCCGTATATTTCCTGTCTTCTGCGGTCGAGAGAACATGCATGTTTAGCTGTTTCTTTTAGCACTCTCTGCAGTTTAGATCTCCATTGTCCTCTTTTTTGGGTCCCTTGATGAAGGCTTTCCCATGTTGATGCTTGGTCCTTTTATCCCAATAATCTGTATGTTTTTTCTTAACCCATATATGTAGGTACTTGACCCTGGGTTGTACTTTTTGGCACTGCAAGGGCCATTTCTGGGGCAATATATCCTTCCGAGGATCTACTTCTTGCTAACTCGTCGATTTTTCTATTGCCTGTGATTCCTCCACATCCTGGCACCCACATCAAATTTGCTTTATTGTGTTCTGTCAGGTTTTTAAGGTTTTCACGGCATTCCAATAGTAATCTGGACGTTGGATAATAATTAAGGATTATATTAGTTTATTAAGATGTGGGCGCCGGCAGGAAATTATTCAAGAGGATGGAACTATTTTGTTGAAAAACGAGAGAATAGTGACGTTGAGGATGGATTCGGGAGGACCTCGAAGATCCGTAGCAAAGTCAGGCAATTTTTCGGTGGTAGAAAATTGACTC
The DNA here is from genome assembly GCA_910589415.1 of Malachius bipustulatus. NCBI lineage: Eukaryota > Metazoa > Arthropoda > Insecta > Coleoptera > Melyridae > Malachius > Malachius bipustulatus. The sequence goes on from OU342634.1 coordinate 18,383,902, forward strand.
ATACGTAAAAATATAAAATTATAACCAATTTTTCTACTCACTCGTCTATAATTCCATATTTATGACGATTATTTAGGTTAGACCCACTTGCATTGTAGTCTCTGCTTGTAATTGGTATCTCCACTAAATAAAATTTGTTTATTATTATTATTATTATTATTATAACTTCAAAAAAATGTAAACTACTGTAAACGCTGTTTTGTTCAAGAGACCCTCTTTGCAAATAAGGTTCTTTGTTATTTCTGCGTAAGTCGAGTGCGGAACTATCCTTGTAAGTGTCAGTGTCGGTAATACAGGTACTCTAGATGAGACTGATGAAATGATCTGTGGAACTGAACAGCCTTCCATTGGATTGTGATATTCGATTTGGTGAGAAGATAAGTTCTCGATAATTTGATGCTTTTTTGGGATATGTTCTTTCTTTTACAATTTCACCCTAAATTTTTTTGGAAAAACTGGACAACAATAATACTTATTTAGATATTGTATAAGAAATATTTATTTTTCGCGAGCGATGATCACTTCTACCTTTCGACTATATGTATAGTCTCTTTCAAAATCCACTGTCATGCATTTTATACAAAAATACATTTCATCACTAAGCAAAGACACACACGTGTCTAAGTAAGAAATTTTATTGTTGCAAGATTAATAATTATTATTGAAAGTTCAAATTAATAGAGCTTAGTTCAGAGGATTCAATTTCATAGATCAAGACTTTAATAATAATAATTAATAAAGCCGTATTAAAAAAATGGTAATTCTCGGGATTCTTTCAGGGAAATTAGGGACGGTAGCTTCTATGATTTGAACAGAAAATTAATTTTTGAAAGGTAGGCAAGAAGAAAATTCGTGTCTTTTTGGTATAGTAATTGGATATAGTAATTTTGAATAGTAATTTTAATTAAAAAGAAATGTCAATGTTATGGAATATTATGAACAGTAAAATAACGATTATTTTAATTATTATACGAGTAGATACAAATAAAAAAGTGTTATGTTTTTAGTTTATTTAGCACCTGTGAATAATGTTGTTATAATACTATACCATACCTACTCAAAATCATGCATGATGATTGAAATGAAAGTAAAGTACCGGCAACAAAGAGGTAAGACCTTCAACAAACATTACTATTTCTGGTTTACGGTTATTAAAGGTGATGAAGACTATAATAAATATGAAGATGAAGTAACTTAAATTTCCTTATGAATTCAATGCCATTAAGAAGAGTAATTATAAATAAATAAATCCATATCGGTTAAAGTTACCGCAATAATGAAAAATGTAGCACCTTTCCGCATTTTCATTGAGAGTTGGATTGAAGCGTCATGTAAACAAAGCAAAAATCACAAAACAAACCGCCGACCTATTTAAATCCCCACAGGAAAATAACACGGTGTTCACAAAACAAGTTCACGGTTTAGACTAAGTCTATCGCTGTCCTAGTTTCTCACACGTAAATTTATGACTCCCTCTCTATTTAGATTTTGGTTCACCTTGATTGAACACCAAAATATATTCCGAAAGTCTACATAATCTCGGCTTCCATTGTCAAGGAGCGTTTCATCCTTTATTATCCTTTTTTAGCCGGCGCGTCGAGGAGCTTGCGTTCTAGCCTTCCTTAAGTCTGGTAAAACCTCAGCGCTTCAATTACGTCATCTATTAAACATGACTTGTTTTTGTATTATTACGTTTGTAATTTCCTACGTAATTATTTAATTTTAGTTGCAAGTTATTCGATGTTGTAGTAAATTTATATCATTAGTCAATCAATAAAGCTTTCAGTAATATGTTTACGCGTTTTATGTGTATGGTGCTTGGCGTTTTCATCAATGAAATTTAAGAATACCGACTAATTGGTACTTAGTTTGGTTCTCAGGATTAAATTGTTACTTATATATTTTTTATTTTTTTTATTTTACTAATTTGAACGTCATTATAGTATTTAATATACAATTAAATAAGTTTAGAATAAAACTGAAGAGTTTCGACAAGTTTTGACAACCAAGAATAATCATGCATTAAAACAGTTGTAACAGCTTTCTGTGTACTTGTTGACAGAAACAAATCCATTTCAATCATATCTCTGCTTTACTCCAGGAAAGTGGTGGCAGGGAAGTAGAGTGACTACTCATTGAAATTTTCTTGGGCGAACATCTGTATAACTCGTTTAATCATGAAGATAAATCAATGTATCTTTCAAAATTTGAAATAATCAAAATTCTGCAATATGTAATAATGGAAATCTAGTTTCACCAATCAGCCGAAGAAATCAAAATCAAATCAACCCTTAAGGACTTGGTAGCCTATTTGCAAGTTTGTCTGTCACAGTCGTAAAAATGCAAGTTATTTTGAGTTTGGAGACTAACCTTATCCTTATAAATTGAATTATCACCTTGCAATTCAAAATATTTCATTCCAAATTAATTTAGATAGCTTTTCGAGTTCAATCAGATTAAATGGAAAGCAAAAAGTCATTTAATTAGGAGAGAAATACAATAAGTCACATTATTCCCTAACATTTATCGGTGAAAATTTATAGCATAAAAAAACATTTGATTGAATAATTTTTCCTATGACCATATTGATAACCTTTATATTTCCCAATAGTAATGATAACGGTGAGATTTATCAATTTCATTATACTCTTTATCTTGTTATTAGTCACTGTTTACAATTGATTCCGCACCTCTCCTTAGAGCACAACGTAGCATTCCAAACGTGCATGCATGTGACAATCAGGTAATAAAAATTTTACAAAATCACAATTTCAGTTTTATTATAAAAATTTGTCTTAGGTAATAGTTTCTTTTTTTAATAACAATTCCAAGAAACACACTGTTATATTGGGTATAGGTATTGTATTTTTGAGATTGTCTGAGAATATTCAGTAAGGTTTCCGCAGTTGGACAAACAAGTGATAATCGTAATTTTTCATTCTGAAAGCAGAGTGTACAGTCGCGGCTACCCAAATATGACAGTATTTTTGTTGTCATGGCAATTTCAGCTGAATTTTACCATAGTACCCAAGTCGGACTTTATCCAGTAGCGTCAATAAATAAATATGTTTGACATTTATACCTATTTTTTCTTCAATGATAGATATTATTATTTGATATCTAACTTTGACCTTAGTTGGCGCTAATGATTCAAGTTAGCAGATAAAAAAACATGCACCGTTCCCTAGAATAAATGGGTACAGATGCTCTGAATCACCCGGTATATTCCAAGCAAGTAATGGCCATTCTCCAGGAGATGACGCAAAATTTCTTTACCTTTTTTTTGCAAAAATCATCAGCTTTAAAAAATATATTGTTTAATAACGCACCATGGTATTAGGAAACGCGTGTCCAGACTCGCTCTGCCTGCTGCTGGCGCTATTGTTTTGTTCTCGATTTTTGATTGCCGTAGGAGGCTGGTGCTTGCGATGATTTCCTGTATCTGCTCAGTTGAGATTGGCTCTCACTTGTGATTTTTCGTTTATTCTATCACAGGATGATCTATGATCTTACCGCATGAGGAATGCACTTACAATTATTATTATACTGAACTCAGTGGAATAGTCTTATTCGTGGTTTGCAGTCTTATTTGGAAATCCTTATAGTTATACTATTACATAATGGAAAAAATGGTAAAAAAATTATCAACTGCTGATGTAAATTTCTGTCTAGCTAAAATACGATAACAAACTTCATAATAGATTATCTAGTTCTAATAATAATATTTATTAAAAAAGATGACAATCTTTTTAACAGCAGGTAGATACAAAGGAACATCAAAAATTGTAACTAGAAGATTTATGTTTTGAGAAATTGCAAAAACTTGTTATTTGAATCTGGTTACGCCTAATGCAAATTTACAAGATAATTAGATCATAGATAATGAAATGCCCACACAAAGGTGGATATACACATCATAATGTAACAATATATTCATTTATACAGAGTTACCTAAATAAATTAAGGTGGAAATAAAGAAATAATTGCTTTATACCTAAGGGATCTACTAATCATTGTAAACTCATCCTATATTACAAGGTATGTTTTGTTTCTCTGTAGGTACATCTAAATCATGTTAGCTGATTCGTATATGAGTAATTAATAATAAATTATATTTCACCAAAGGTGGACAAATAAAACTGACGAGGGGGGTTGTTAGTAGGTACATAACATACTTTTACTGTGGTTTATAAGCTAAAAACGGTAACCATTGTGCATTAATTGGAAATAATAATAATTAATTGATAGTTTTCAATACATAATTGTTTGAAATTGAAATACTTGCGGAGAGTTCTTTTCTTGGCACACACGGTTTAAATCTGCGCCGGCCTTGTTAATAAGGAACAGCATAACATGTTTGAAGGATATAATCAAGGTAACTCGATCTGGGTTTTCCGAATCTGAACTTACATATTGTCTAAGAGTAGTATTATTTATTAACCGACTCTGCTTGTTCTTTCAATTATTTGCGGGTACTTTAATAAGACCCTATGATTTTACTGTTCTCGAAATTATCAGCAATTGAGAAGATTGCTCTCACAATTCGGAACTCAATGATGTAATTTTAAAGTTGGAGGTAACAATAAGAAAAAGTGTCTCTATGACGTATTGCAGGTAGGTTTCGAGTGTCTATAATTAGCATGCTCTTATTCGCTGAATGTGAAATAAAATGGCAACGACATCAACTTTCTCTTGAGGTGGCTCCAAAGAAATATCCAGACAATGATATTAACATTTCTCTTCGGAAATACCGATTGCTTAATATATGGCAACATTTTGTAACGTGAATATATTTATAACTAAATGAACCCCGGAAGAGTAGTTTTTTATTGACAATAATTAACTTGCATCGTTTATCTTATAGAATCATTTATCAAAAAGGTTCATTGGGAAAGGATAATATATTATATTATGTAGCAATAAATGCCTGAAAATTTGTTTGTCACAATCAATCTTAGATCTTAATAACTTTAAATAAATGCAATAATTGTGTTAGATTTTTTCTGTTACCCACTTGTTAAATAAGAGAAATTTTTATCTTTAGTATTTTTCATGATTACAGATCACCATCACTTCATTGGTGAAACGTCTGGTTAAAACCTTAGATGAGTACCTACTTAATATTGATTATTTATCTTTCTAAAAGACTTCAAAATAACACATTTTGGAGAGACAAAACTGAACTGGACGAAACTATTGTATTTAATTTTGAAAAGTAAATTCAACACGTTTATGTTGTATAATAACTTTTTCTCACTTCTCATAAAACACATAAAACTTCTCAGTATGAAAATGTGAAATTTTTTATAATTCTTGCGACTTTTTACTGAAAAAATTTCATGAAATTAGTTACATTTGATAGGTAACATTATATTGCATGGAAATTACATAGGTCGCCTTTTGGAAAAAAAAAGAAATTATATCCAGGAATGGCCGCTTCTATGCTTCAGAAAAGTTGCCTAAACCTTCACTTAACTCTAAAAGTTATCTTTAAATAAACTGGAAAAAACGCTCTGCCATCCTTTTAGAATACCTACATGCCACGAATATGAATTATTGGCTACCTGTTACTTTTGCATTTTTTTTAATAATAAAAAAATATATATTTCTACCCCTACTTTACAGAATCATGTTGTATGTTGTAACATGTTGCATCATGTTAATCATTGATGAATAGAACAATTCTGTCAAAATATTTACTTAATTGAGACATCAATAGTTTTAAAAGAAAATTAATTTTTACTAAAATTTCTCATTAAATTAGTTTCTTTTTCATGGTAACAGTTTGCGTGCAAATTTGCTCTTTTTCCAGTTCTATAACTTCACCATTTCAGAAATTGCGTATCTAAAACTTCATGAATTATTATAGTTCTTTCTATAATAAATAGACTGCTATTATAATAGTTATGTTACTATTAGAAAAATAAAAATATATCTGTCATTTTTTTTTGGCAGAATTTAGATTATTGACGATTCTTTCTTCAATGTTGAGTATTCATGTTCAATGTAATAGGTATAGGTAGAATCAGTTAATCAGTAATAGATAAGAACAATTATTTGTGTTTAATGTTACTAGGTATGGAGTTAATTTTCTGCAACCTGTTTCAGATATTTTGTCCATAGATGGAGACAGACGTATTTCCGAAACACCTACCGCGTATTTCAGTTTTGAAATAAGACGGCGGTCATGGCTAAATTTGACAAAATTGTTATTTTTTATCAAAAATAAAAATAGATCATTTTACAATGTTCGCAATATCTACCTATATGTTCGATTAGATGTAGTAGGTGTCCAAAAATTCAATTAAATCAAACGATTCAAATAATAATTTATAGGCAAAATAATTGTTTTCTACTAAATCTACGTCAAATCCTTCTCTGATTTTGAATCTATATTTAGGAACACAAATACCAGCGTATAAGAAAAGAACAATACAAACATCCAGTTGTCTAATAAATTGTTACTATAATTAAAAATTCCAGTTAAAAGAATTGTAGTTGTTTCAGAGAACTCTGAAAATAAATGAATCGAAATACAGGTAAGCTTAGAAATACAACAGCGATGTGGTTGAAGAAACAGCCTTAATCCAGTGAATCATAATCGAATACTTGCGTTGGAATGCGATGTAAATTTATATAATAACAGAACACGAGCTGGTACGACGATGGTGTAGAAGAAGTGTTCAATGTTGTGTGCGTCACTCTTGGTTCTCGGAATAAGAAGAGAAAGTTAATCAAGTTGGTGGATGATTGGATATCCAATTGCGACAAATGATCTTGGCAGTGCCAGTGCCATTGAGGTGGGTATGATGTAGAGGTTGGAAAGAATAATGTTGCTTTTCTTAATTGGGTCTCGGATTCTTCTTGCGTAATTTCGGGTATTTAGAATTTTTAGCATCCTATGGCTGATTCATAGAATTCGCAAAAGTGTTTCCTAAGTTGCATAACTGATATTCTGAGTCACGCGAATTTGATTTGATTCCGTTCAAACATCCAGTTAAAATTGATCGAATCAGCTTTACGCCAATGAAGTACGTTTTGATTGACAGTTTCGTACTCTGTTGACTGAAAAACGAGACACAAGAAAAAAATGATATAATGTTTGCTTCTCTGTAGATAGATATTTTTTGGAGCAAAACGGTAGAGGACCTATAATTACTTGAGAATTTGATAACGTACCTACTTGAAGATGTTTTTACTTTTTTGAACTAGGTATGGATAAAAAAATCAACTTTCATAAAGTACCTACCTATACTAAACTCAAATCTTTGAAAAAATATTTTTGAGATCATTTACGAAGGAAGAAGACACAATACTACCTTAGACTACCTTAGGTCACAGCACTTCATTTCACCCTCAATAATTACATTGCATTACAACTACCCGGAACCAAAAAGTTTTGAGAACATTTTTCGTAATGTCTCATAACATAATTATGCGACGTACAAAAATACAAGGTGACATGCCACGTAGTGAAATGCCAGTTTAGGGGACATCAAGACAAGTCTAAATCTATGACAAATTTTTATTTTTTGCCAACAGGTACGAAGATACAGGGTGTTTTCTATGATTGGGCATACATTTGAAACGGTGTTATCTTTGCAACGGTTTGATGCAATCCAAAGAAATTTGCAGAAACACTTTTCTACCGATGCACTTCATGATGACCTATACCTACAGGCAAATTGAAAATCTAGGACCGTACTTGAAAAGAAATGGTTTGCAGTTTTTTGACAAAAAAGCATATTTCCCTATTGACTTTCGGAAAAAACCGGCATTGGATTCGGAAAGCCCAGGAAAAATGCTATGAAATGAGCTTCTTAGATCGATCAGTTTGATAAAATAAGATCAAAGTAAGAATTTCATTTTTCAATTTTTCCGCAGAATTGGTTTCTTTAGGTTCCACAAAATTAATTGGAAATCTTACAGAAAAACACTTTTCTGATCTACTTTCGGAAAAAATGGTACGCATTCGGAAAGTACAAAAAAACTGTGAATCGCGCTTTTTAAATCAGCACGCTTAGACCAGTTTCATAAAAAAAAGATCAAACTAGGAACTTGTAGGTATACCTACCTATTTATATTCTTCAATTTTTCCGCACAATTTGTTTTTAAGGTTCTTCAAAATTCATTGAAAATCATTTCAAAAGTTGTCATACTATGAATTATACTCAATTGCCAGAATTTTAAATCTAGGCACCAGGGCTGTACTTGAAGAAAAATTGTTCGCGTATTTTTGACAGAAAAGTACATTTTCTGATCGTATTTCGGAAAAAAACGTCATCAGATTCGGAAAGTACAGGAAAAATGCTATGGAACGCTTTCTCCGAAAGTCGATCGGAAAATGTGTTTTTTGTCAAAAGTGTGTAAAACATTTCTTTTCAAGTACGGTCCTGGTTTTTCAATTTGCCGATAGGTCATCATAAAGTGCCTCGATAGAAGAGTTTTTCTACAAATTTTGTTGGATTTTGTATAAAATTTAACCCCAAACCCCAAAACATTTTTTGTTTTAAATTTAAACGTGTCTCGATGTCACCAACCTGGAATCTAACTACATCGCATTAGTCGCGAATCACCCTGCATGAATAGTGCTTGATTGAGAACTAAAAATGCTCCCCACAATTTGTTTAACTCCAAAAACAGCTCTGACGAATATTAAAGGATGATGTGCAAAAGTAGAAAATTTTACCAATCTAATCTATGAAGATCTTTCATAATTTACAAAATAAAAAGGCAGGTAGGTACAACAAAATCGAATCGAAACCTGTAATTTTTTTTGAAGAGTTCGTATATGAATCACTCATTTTTGCTGTTTTTCTCAACTTACGGATTACCTACCATAGACTAAAATTTTTCACAATCCGGTTTGGCCATTAATGAAAATCAGACCGCGGTTTACCTACTCCAAAAATAATATTAATTTCTATTTCCAGAACGTATTTTCTTTGTTACCTAACAGCTGGAAGAATATTCTTGATCAAAGATAAATTTATTTTCAGTGGATTTCACCTTGACAATTTTTCGCCACCTGTGATGAATATTTAATTTGTTAAAACTTTCAGATGATTTTCTTTTCAGCTCAACAATATTTTTTTAGGACTTGGTCTGAAGATATAGACGATATTCTATCTATAATAAGTGTTGTTATTATAGCAACAACTCTAGAATTTCCGACGATATAAATTTTTTTTAATAAAATCTCTCGAACTTTACACCTTATAAAATATTTACATATTGCTTATATTATAATAAGATTTATGACTTTAAATTATTTTCCCCATTTTTTCGTACATTCTACAGAAATTCTTGCATTCTTTAGTGATTTAATGTTAAGCAAAGCTTATTATAATATACATTAATGTGCCGTTTCAATATATTACCCCTTCCCTGTGCACACTTGGTAGTTTTAAAGGGAAAATATCTGGCGCGTAAACAAAAGATCTGGGTACTAATCCCACCGTGACACTTGCATTTCTATTTTCTTCCAACACTTCCTTCACCTTTACAATATTGGGCAATTATTGATCTGAATTAAGCTCAATCTTGAACAATAATTGTATATTTTCTTGATAATAATTATTATGATTTGAAAGACGGAGTGTTTAGCTTATTTAATTATAATTATTTTTCGATTAGTGGGTAAACTTCAAAAACGTCTCTTAAAATGGCTAAATTAATAAATAAAATTTGTACCTTCTTATTAGAAAATATTAATAACACCTGAGGCAGGTAATAAAATTTAAATTAATCTTTTAAGTTTGCAAAACTAGTAAAATCTAACAGAAAAGGTCATTAACAATAAAATATGTTTACATATAATATACTCATTATCATTCATGATACATGTAAAGGCAGCATTAAGTATACAAGATTCCAAGTCTAAGGCATACATTTACATAATGAATTTTCATTATTTCTTTTGTTCCAATTTACCTTATACATAAGCTAATTTTTTATTTTAAAATTCGAAATTTATTACCCGACTAGAATCAAATTTGAATCACCTGATTAGAATTAAGCTATTTGGAAATAAATTTGCTTGTAAATGTAAATTATGCATTTACTTTTAATGGATATACCTATCCAAGTTTGAATTTTTATGAGACTGTTAGTTCTTCAATAATTGTTATCTTCTAAGGCGGCTTGCTTATTTGGCGGGCTTCGCAAGTCCAAAATATTTCGAATATTTAATTTTTAAAAGAGGTACATACTTATTTTTGGGTTGGTAACATGAGTTGATTAATAATAAATCAATTTGAATCATATAATTATTGATAAAATAAATATAAAATTCATATCATATTAAATATTAACATTACTAGACAGTTACATGAACCTTTTGAACTATTCAAGCAAATGTTATCTGTTTAAAGTTAATTATTACTAAATATAGAAGCTATGCAGAAGTCAAGGGAAAAATGGAAATTTGAAATAATGACACATAGAGGTACCTACTGCAAATAAATTAATATTTTTGATTATCATTTTGAATGGTGCTTTTCTATTATTAAGTTCTGATAAGCTTAGTATTAAAATATTAAATTAATTTTTCAAGTATCTATAGAACTGTGATGATCGAGGATACCCTAATCACGATACCATTCCTCAAGCCTCCACCCGCTGGCAGGAGACGATGTCCTGTTACATGTAAAAAATATTTTTGGAATCTGTTAGATCCCTGGTCTTTTGCACTACATAAAGAAACATAACAAAGATATATAACACAAAAGAGTATCAGTATATTTTTGTAAGGGTTAATTTTTGACCATATATGTATAATTTATGAGAGTCTGCTTGATAAAACTCAATAATGGTACTTAAAATTCTATAGGAATACCTAGATAAATAAAGGAATTATTGTCGGATGCTTTAAAATATTCAAAGGGGCGATTTTTTTTTTTAAATTAAGCCAATTATTAGGACAGCGAAATTAATGAAAAATTATCATTTTATCGAAGTTACCCAAGAATCTTTTTCCGATTTTTTATTATTATTTATAGGAAAATTCAAGCGTTCCGAAAATTGTTGCTTCAAAATGATTATAATTTAAACGCAAATCGACATAGGTAGGTAATTAGGTAAACACGTTACACGAAGTGGACAAAAAAAAAGAAATTAGATATATTTTAAATAAGCTGTCTTAAAAAAAATAATTTGGAGCACTTTGGAAACTCCAACTATATTAATAATAATAAATAAAATTATGATTGCTTGTTGGGATTATTGCTGTGTGTAGCAACAATATAAATAATATAAAGAGACCACTACCACGTTACAATCTTTTAAAATGACCTTGTATAGCTAATTTAGAATGTGAAATAATATATTGATTTCATTTATGTTAACAAAAGTGCACAAACATAAACAGTTGTTGAGTTGGTAAATAAATTTATTTATAAAATCTGGACAACAAATATTTTTGCCTGGATTGTTGATATGGGATTTGTATCAATTTGGATTATTCCATTACTGATAAAAATAATATTGTAATAACAATAACAATAACAACTGATTTTGTCAAAGTTACAATAAACATTTATTATTGAATTATTTAATTAATATTTGTCAGTGTAAGTTTTCTTCGAAAATATATTATTTTGAATAATATTATTCTAAGAAAAAATACACCTTGACTCTCATTCTGTCAAAAAAACCGCCAGGGCCATCAAATGACATCGACTACTCGAGCTATACAGGGTGTTAATTGAGTATGGGGCCAAACTTCAGGGGGCGATTCTTTGAGTAATAAAAAGAAAAGGTGTCAGAAAATTATGCTTGTCAAAGATTCTACTCGAGTAACTAATATGACAAGTTCATTTAGGTACGTATAATTTTTTTAGAAAACTCAAAAATATAGTTTCTTGAAAATTTATTAAATTTTTTTTTGGTAGGTGCTTTGTTTATTTGGTAAGCTTACAAGCTTATACATATAATTTTGTATTTTGTGTAAAATTTTAGTTTGAAATTTTTTTATCTTGATAGTAGGCGTTTTAAACAGCTATACTGGTTTGAATAAATATAAAATTTCTTCACCATATTTCAAATAGACATAAAAAATATATTTTGGAAAGAAGCTTATGTAGGCTGTAATTTTCACAGCAGATGCAATTTCTTTACAAAAAAAATGTTTAAAAAATATATTTCAAACGCCTTTTATCCGTTTTATAAAAAAAGTTTATAAAAAAAAAACTCTTTGAAATTGTGGAATTAATTTTTTTAAGTAGAAAAACCCTCCAAGTTTTTTTCTAATTTGGGGATCTGCTATGTAATATTATTATACACGTTTAAATGTATTTCTAGAAGAAAAAATATTTTATTGATGACACCTTTAAGTAGAAAAAATACCCGGAATCTGACTTTTTTGAAATAAACAAAACGCATTTAATGCGCGAGAGGGATTTATGGATTTACTTATTTTTAGGTAGATATGAGTAGGTACCTACCTATGACTGAACCAATATTTATAAAAGACAATTATTATTAATAGGTAATAATTGTTTAAACCTACGCCCACAGTAAGCGTGACCAATAATAATTATGAAGGAAAATGGTTAGGAATTTGAAGCTGTAAATTTACAAATGGCACAACAATAATAATTATTACCCGATTCTTTTCTTTTGGTGGGCACTTCTGGGGTGCGTCAAGCTTCAAGTAAATAAATATATAAAAAAATATAAACAATAACCCCAATTATAGTGATTGAACGCACCTAATCTCTATACTAAGTTGCACCCCTGAGACGTTATAGCCCTTGAAATAGGGGTTTAAAATTTCGCATCAAATTAATACATCTTATTAGTAAATTTGAACTTAGAAAAACTAAATTTGGTAAACGTTGTGAGTGTACTAAGAGCATTCATTGACAATAACTAGAGTTAAATTATTCCTAGCATTTTAAAGAATTGATAAGGGATGATGGATCCTTAAAATGTGTTACATAAATTTTTAAACCATGCAGTGACAGATTTGAGAAACTATTAGGTAGGTACCTTATTAAATGGGGAATTTAATTCTGAAACTTTTTTTCTCTTATTATTTTTCAAAAATCTTTGCCATTTTCAACTTTCTTCCTGACCGTCAACTTCGACATTTAATTTAAAAACTAACTTTTGAATTTTCAATAATTTTAAATAATAAAATAATTGCAATACTTTTTTTTAATTTTTTTGAAAAATAATAAAACAATAAAAGTTTTAGAATTAATTTTCCCAAAAAATGAAGTAATAATTTTTCAAATCGACAAACGGATTAAAAAACTCTATGTCATTTTAAGGGTGCATCATCCCGTATCATCCCTTTAGAATTCTTCAATTTAACTGTACCTACTTACTGTCAATCAATGCTATTGGTATTGGTACTCTCACAACGTGTAAGCACCAAATTTGTTTTTTCTAATTTTCTAATAAAGTTCAAATTTAACTGAGAAATATTGATTTTATTCGAAATTTGAAACCCCTATTACAAGGTCTACTTATAATTTCTCAGGGGTGGAACTTAGTATTGAAATAATTTGCGTTAAATCACAATATTTTGAGCTCCCCTACACGCCCCTGCTTTACTGTCTCGGTTCTTATGCGAAAGCGAAACACCCTGTATACTAAATTTATTGAATCTACAAGATATCTCTATACATACAACAACTGATATTCAGAAAGTATGTCAAAAATGTAAAAATGATACATTTAATAAATTTTTAATAAACTAATCTAAGAAAGCAAATATACGAAAATATTCATTCAGTATAGAAAAACATTTCCTGTATATTCTCGTATTCTCAGAGAAACATGTACCTACCATCTATAAGGAACCATATTAGGTCCAATTAGGTAGTACCTATATATCTAGTTGATTCAAGCAAGTATATTATAATATGTATGTCAAAATAATACATTCCTGAAGATTAATAATCTTAGGTATATCTACATTTGATTTTTTTTTTAATATATGAATCAACCTATTATAGGTAATATACGAAAACATTAATACGAGTTTTGTATACACTTTCAAATTTTAAATTTAAATCCGAGAATATTCATTGAACATAGAAAAACATTTCCTGTATATTCTTACATTGTCAGAAAAAATCTAACATGTATAAGAACCATATTACGTCGCAAACATTCCTTCTAGACAAGGATAGCAACACTTTAACGAAGACATCTTGAGGACAACACCTGAGAAGTAGGTATACCATCATTTAGACTTACCGTCTCATCCATATCCTTGACCAGTAGAACCATGGTTCCCGAATGATAATCCACTAAAAAGCACTTATATTTGCACAGTACCCTAAGCCCTGAGTAAAATAGAAAAGGCCATTAGAGATGGTTATGGTGTCACAAGAAACGCGATCGCGTTGGTACCATGCCCGTCGATGGTTCTCAACTCAATGTAATCGCTGTTCTTCGTCAGCTTACCACGGCCTACTTTCAACTCTATCTACGAGACTTCCACTCGATAAAGCTCACACACACGGTTGTGTACATTGAGTATGTATTTATAATCATCAATGTATCATTAAGATGACGTCTTGCTTGCTATTAGAGTGGGTTAGATATTTTTTCTAATGTTATATCTGACCAACTAAAATTGTCTAAACATTATTTTTTTCAAAAATTGGAAGATTTTTCCGAGTTTTATTATTTAAATCATCCATGGTAAAAGGTTGCGCAATTGAAAATCTGTAATATATTAAATCCGATGGACTTCGTTTATTTACAGTCCAAGAAATGGATATACCTAGTTCTGGGATTTACAATCTACAAAGTCATCCATTCTTGTCTGGTCATAAAGTTACAGGACTTTGAAAATTGTAAATTCGTCTTTTTTTATTTATTATTACCTACTAACTAGTAGCTACAGATTCTTTCGCTTATTTCGCCGAAAATAATGGGACTTTCCTAATGTCATTTTTTATTTAAGCGCCCCTCTTTCAAGAGAGGGTGTAAAAGTAAAATTTTTTTAAACGTTTTTTTTATTGATATCCCCGTTTATATTCAGCTAAATTCAGCCATATTATATTCAGCTGAATTTTTGCGCAAATTTCTTTCTCATGACGAGACACGCTTTTTGATAGATTTTCTTCACAAAGAATCAAAGCGCGAGCGGAGGGAACGGGGTTGTAGAGCACGTTGCCACCCATCCTTTTCCTGCGTACGCCCTTGATTCAAAGATATTGTTTTTTTGATGAAACATTAATTTCTATTATTTTTTCACTCTTGTAAGAATTTTATTTAGGACTTTGTTTACGAGATATTGCAACTTATTTGACTATGAGTCATTGATCAGGTTTTGAGGTAAAATATGCATGTATAACGGAAACATTTGCCAAAATTAAAGTCAATTATTGTTATTATTAAATATTATTTTGTTTTTGGCCTGGCCTTAAACTAAGTTGTAATATTCCGTAAACCAAGCCCTGTATCAAAATTTGATGGAGTGAAAAAATAATGGTAATGAATGCATGATCTAAAGTCCGGCCCAGACTTAGCAACATTGCTATGTAACTTTGCTATAGGTACATATACCTAACTCTGCTACGAAATTTTTGTTTACAACATAGTCGCTTATAAGAAACGATAATTAATCGTATTTTTTTCATTATTCTATTTTTATTTGTTTGGGATGGGCAACTTAAAAAACAACTATCAATCAATTCTCTTGACCTTCTCGATGACAATGTTAAAAACGGCGCTTTGATATCTGCTTCCTTTAACTCCAGATTTAAAATCCCTTTTAATTTAAAATTAAAAGAATAATTTAGCTGTTTCGTACTGCACAATGTAGAGTCGTGTTGTGACGTCAGAATTTTGACTCCAACATCCCTTAACTAGCTTATTTAACATCGCAGTAAACTCGGATAAAAACCAATCTGGATACAATAATGTATATTTCAGATTCACTAATATCATTTAAGGGTTAATATACAGAGGATGGAAAAACTAAAACCTAACGTAGGGGTTGCATGCGTGATTATTCGCTTATTTCACTGCTACTGCTAGCAGGACTGAAAGGAACATTGTAATAGTACTGCTTATGTATTTTAATTTAAAGACAACTAAAATACCTTTTTGCGCATTTTTGTTTAAGAGAGATAGCTCTGCGTTCCTTTTCCTATTCAATTTCTTGAGTTTGTTCACTTTCCTTCTCAAGGGTTCAAGAAGTGAGGATCTTGATTCCCGTAAAAATTATCCTCCGTTGAAATAAAAATGACCCTCAATATTGTCGCACAACTCAAAGCCCCGTTGACCGAACCTAATTAAATTAATAATATTATGTAATTTAAATTAAAAATATCAATTTTACGATTACTTATCAATAGATTTTTCTATTGTCTCTAAAATTTCTTACACTACCTATTCATGGGTTACGAGATTAAAATTCAATTAGCCAGTAACAAATGTATTTGTTTGCAAGTAGTGTCAAGTTCATACAATTCTAATTATGTGCTATAAAAATAAAATTAAGCAAAAAAACTAAGGAAACAGCTGCTATCCGTATCTAAAGCTCCAGCTATTATTTCTAACCTGCTGTGGAGACTTGTGAAACTTTATGAGCTCGTTATTGTATACATTGCTTCATACAATGTATTCAAAAATAACGACTGATAGATTTTATATTATAGAATAATAATTATTACCTATTATAGAGTAACAGCAATATAAATTACCGCTTACTTTGTTTCTTAATTAACTTCCCTGTCCTACTTAGAGATTTTTTATGCAGATTGGAGATATAACATAATATAAGAGTTTGGTAAGTAAAATTAATTTTATAGTCACAAATTATTTTTTATCTGATACCTACTTGATCTTAAAGCAAAACTGATTGTTAATATTACCATAAAATAAAAGGTGAGATTCAATTATTTTGGAAAGTAGTCCCAAGAGCCGCGTTGTTGTCGAGTGGTACGTGAGGTGGATTTCGGGGTGGCAAGTCGCGCACAAAACTACTTGCCCCCAATGAAATTTTGCGATTTTATACCATTGAAACAAGTTTTCTCTGGATTTATTTAATTTTATTGAGATATTTAAAATCTCATTTATTAAATTCGACTTGATTTTTTAGATGAATCCTGGAATCCCATTTAACTCCTACTCGCCGCTTTAGGGATTTAAGCAAGCACAAAAATTATTGTAATTGTAATTGATTGTAATTTATTTATTGCAATGGTTCGATGTTAAATATAATTTTTTTTTCTGCGACGGGCTAAAAGTTTCATATTTATACCCCTTTATCAGGTATAAAAATACCACTTTATATGAACTGCATCTTACCGGGGAAAAAATAGTTCTTTTTTCCCCGAAATGGCGGCTTAGGTATAGCTACTATCAACACTCGGATATCATCAGATTTATATCCAAGACGTTTAATGTCCAAATGGAAATTATCACGGGGAACTTTCATAACAATCACTATCCATATTATTTATTTACTGATCGAAAACTTACAAGAATATTTGCAAAACTTTCTTCAATTTTATTTAAATTATGACATTTATCCAATTAAATCGCTTCGTTACCAGGCAACGTTGATTACTACAAAAGACGACCAGTTTGAAAATTCAAATTCAAATTCCGACATTATTTTAGGTTGTCTAATAATTACGTTTTGGTTTTCTTTTCACAGAAAAAAATAGTAGGTATACAAGAAAAAGTGCGATTTTAGCTCTCGATGTGTTTGTCATCCCGCATCCTCTAACGCGTCGAGGACGAAATTACATTTCGAGCTGAAATATATTACTTTTTTCTCTTGTATAATAAATAACTATTATTGACTTGAAAACATTTTAATACTTGTTTAAATCCATAAAATTATTAGAAAATTTTGACTTAATCTCGAGTTCTGGTTTTATAATTTTATGGAATAATTTTGCACATGCCAGGCTCTGTATTTTAGATCCATATGCTTAGGTACCTATAACAGGAAAATTAATTGATAAAAGGTGGACTGCAAGCGATAACAGCAAGACTGCACAATAATAACTTATATTCGGTATTCATGGTATGCGAACTTTTTAGACAAACGATGGGATTTATTCCGAAAAAAATATTTAAATAAAAACTTGAATAATTAAAATTCATCATTATGAATTTTTATAATAATGTCTTCGATAGGTTGATATTAAATTCATGCTAAAAGTTACATAATGTGCATTAGAAATATTTACCTAAACACATCGTTGCATTTCCTAGGCGAACAGACAGGTTGGCTAAATTTAGTCGATATTCTAGGGTAATTCTGAAGGTGCGGTTAATAGCGGAACATATTGCAGAACAAATAAAAATTGCATGGTATATAATCTATTTATGAACTCAACCTTGACCCATGGGTCAATATTGAAGGTTATTTTAAGGTCAAAGTGTTTTTTTTAACGGGACTACATAGTTTTTGTCAAGGAAATAAGAAATCAGGAAAATTCAACATTCATCGTATCTCACAAGTTTTAGGAGTCGCAACGGACCCCTGAATTTATTTAGGGTAAATTTTTCCCTACGAATCATTCGTAGGGACATTTAGCCCCTACGAATGATTGAAAATGTGAACGAGGCTCAATTATTATTGTTCTTATTAAAAGTTGTAGGTCTAATGCAATAAAATTGTCGAGTGTACCTACTCCTCTGTACGCCACTAGGCTTAATAATTTTAATCTACTTGAGGTTAAAGGAGCTCATTACTACAAATAACACTGCCAAATTAAAAAAATACGCAAAAGAGTGTTTGAGATAGGTATTTATGAAAAAGTCATTTTAAATAAAAAATTTAACACCCTATAGCCCGTATGACAAACGATAATTTCCTAAATAATTACGTAATCAATTATCCCCATCTCATTCTATTGCCAAAAAACTGCATATCTCCATCTCACTCATTTAATTAATTACGTAATTATTTAGGAAATTATCGTTTGTGAATACGGGCATATGTCTTTTAAGCTTAAAATCACTTGAATATTAATTAATACCCTTTAAGTATATAAAGTTTAATAAATATCGAATATTTAGAGGGGGTATAGTATGAAATAAAATAAATCAAAAAATCTCAATAAACATGGGTAACAAGTTATTATTAGAGCATCTTTTTTAATCTTTTATCTTACATTGTGAATCAGACAACTGGTTTCAATGCAGATTTATCTGCATATTATAAGGAAATATAGTTGGGATCAAGAATTTATAAGATTAATCTTAGATTTTCTCTTCTCACGAAGATTTTTATTATTTGTTTTAAAATACCTACATAATTTAAACATGTTTTTGGGTATTTTTGAAAGTTCCGTTTAACAATAATTAGTTATGCGTCTCATTCTGCATTCTTTGAAAGATTCTAAAATAATTAATTTCTATCCGAAAAAGGTCCCTCACTCGTAGATATCGTTATGAAAAATTATAATTTTTGAAATGTCAGAGAAATAGTTCTTGACTAATTATGTAATCCTACAAATGTATAAGAAAAGGAACAAATATATGAAGAAAATAAGAGATCTCGATTTTTCAGTTTACTAGGGATATTTCAGGAACGATCACCGATATCTTGCATGTTTTGACGGATTCAGAATGACCACAAAATAGAGCATCTTTTCTTTACTTTATTAACCGTTACGAGATACAAATAAAGAGCTCTGAAGTAAGGGACACCCTGTATACATTACCAGTTGAGTGACTTTTTGACTATAAAATTTAACAACATGTACCTATTGAAACATATACAGGGTTACTGGTAACTGGATACATTCCTTTGGTGATCTGATAAAACAAGAGGTAAGAAGTAAATTAACCCCAACATGCACTATACAAAACTCAATAGATTCTGAGATATTTCGATTTTCAACTTTTCTTAAAAAAATGGTTTCAAAGTTCTTGAAATGTAATTTTCAAAAAATCTACTTTAACTTTTTGATTTTTTTTTTGCTGGAATACTTGTCCAATACTATGCTTCCTTCTGGAATAAAAAATATCCTGAGGTATTTCGATCGTGTGAAAATTTCAAAGAAAAACTTTCACAAACTATTTTTTTTAAATAAGATTTAAAAGTTTTTACAAGTTATTTTCGCAAAATTGTCAAGGCAACTTGCGTACAAATTGTTTTGAAAACTTCCCTAGTGTAGTAGCTATCTAACAAGGTACGAATCTTGTACAAGAATAACAGAATCTCCCCGCTATGTACCGTTACCGAGGAACAAATCCTTAAGTCGAGACGTTTAAAAAAAAAATACGGCCCTGAACGGGGGTCTTAAAATTCTCGGATCCGGCCCATCTTCAACAGGTCGTATTTGGGGGTCCCGAGCTTCGTCCCTACCAAGTTTCGTCCCGATCGGTAAAACTTTCAGACACTAAGAGTGTTTCCTAGGCTATTCCCGAAAAATCCCGAAATTCCCGAAAAAATGACACTTCCCGGGAACGGATCCCGCTCATTTTCAATGGACATCGTGCCACGGTGCGCCTCTTCAATCGAGCCAAATTTCAACTTTCCCACATGAAAACTGGCGGCTCTAGAGTGTTTCCTAGCAAAGTCACAGAAGTTTCGTAAGTATACGTATTCTTGTGCCGGAAAAATGTCTGTCTGTCGGTCTGTCTGTCTGTGACTTTGCTAGGAAACACTCTAGAGCCGCCAGCTTTCATGTGGGAAAGTTGAAATTTGGCTCGATTGAAGAGGCGCACCGTGGCACGATGCCCATTGAAAATGAGCGGGATCCGTTCCCGGGAAGTGTCATTTTTTCGGGAATTTCGGGATTTTTCGGGAATAGCCTAGTAATAGCCACTCTAATGCCCGTATTCACAAACGATAATTTCCTAAATAATTACGTAATTAATTAAATGAGTGAGATGGAGATATGCAGTTTTTTTGCAATAGAATGAGATGGGGATAATTGATTACGTAATTATTTAGGAAATTATCGTTTGTGAATACGGGCATAAGTGTCTGAAAGTTTTACCGATCGGGACGAAACTTGGTAGGGACGAAGCTCGTGACCCCCAAATACGACCTATTGAAAATGGACCGGATCCGAGAATTTTAAGACTCCCGTTCAGGGCCGTATTTTTTTTAAAACGTCCCGACTTAAGGATTTGTTCCTCGGTAACGGTACATAGCGGGGAGATTCTGTTATTCTTGTACAAGATTCGTACCTTGTTAGATAGCTACTACACTAGGGAAGTTTTTAAAACAATTTGTACGCAAGGTGCCTTGACAATTTTGCGAAAATAACTTGTAAAAACTTTTAAATCTTATTTAAAAAAAATAGTTTGTGAAAGTTTTTCTTTGAAATTTTCACACGATCGAAATACCTCAGGATATTTTTTATTCCAGAAGGAAGCATAGTATTGGACAAGTATTCCAGCAAAAAAAAAATTCAAAAAGTTAAAGTAGATTTTTTGAAAATTACATTTCAAGACATCTGAAACCATTTTTTTAAGAAAAGTTGAAAATCGAAATATCTCAAAATCTATTGAGTTTTGTATAGTACATCTTCTTCTTCTAGTGCCTATTCGTTTCGAATATTGGCGACCATCTTGGCTATGATGACCTTGTTGACTGCTGCTTTAAACAGTTCTGTGGTTGTTTTTGAATACCATGTCCTCAGGTTCTTGAGCCATGATATCCTTCTTCTTCCGGGACCTCTCCTTCCACACACTTTTCCTTGGAGGATGGATTTCAAGAGTTTGTATTTGTTGTCATTTCTCATTATGTGTCCGAGATATTCCAGCTTCCTTCTCTTAACCGTCTTCATCACCTCCCTCTCCTTTCCCATTCTTTCCAGTACTGCTTCGTTGGTCACTCTATCTGTCCATGATATCTTAAGGATCCTCCTGTATAGCCACATCTCGAAGGCTTCGAGCTTCTTTTGTGTTGCTTCGGTCAATGTCCAGGATTCCATGCCATAGTACAATATAGAGAACACATAGCAGCGCAGGAGTTTTACTTTAATATCTAGTTTGAGGTTATGGCTTTTGAAGAGCTTGGACATCTTGGTGAAGGCATCCCTTGCTTTTTCTATCCTACATCTGATCTCTTGTGAATGGTCCCACTGTTCGTTTATTAAGGTTCCCAGGTAGACAAGTTTGGATACCCGTTCTATTGGTATATTTTTAATAAACAGTTGACAGTTTTCTCCCTTCTCTTTACTTATGACCATAAATTTCGTTTTGTTGATGTTCATTTTTAGCCCGTATCTTTCACTCACTTCATTCACTTTGTTCATTAGCTGTTGTAGACCTTCTATACTATCTGCAAATATGACAGTATCATCTGCATATCGGATATTATTCAGCCGTTCACCGTTTACAAGAATTCCATTATCATCGCCTTCTAGAGCCTCCAGAGCTTCTCTAAATATCTCTTCTGAATACAGATTGAATATCAGAGGAATGTATCCAGTTACCAGTAACCCTGTATAAAAAAATGAAAATTAGTGTTTGAAGTTCTCAAGGAAATTTCCCTATGTAATAGAATGTGATCAATGTGGTTTATATGAATTTTGCATTATTTCCTTTAATACAGTTCATCGATTATTTATTGGCGGAGAATTCTTGAAAGTCGATAAGCAATAAAATTTTTATCGGTATACTCGTGATTCAAAAAAGTCCTATCTAAATGTATAGAGAACAGAAATAATTTAACACTTTTGCATGGATCTCCCTGAACATTCGATTTTTTGTTCGCTCTTATCATTGTAATTGTCTCGATAATGAGTGTTTATCATTTAAAACGTTCATCCAATTGCACCTGCCATAGGCGGCGTGGTTGATATTTAATATTATCAGGTTAAAATTAACAAGATTTTGTCCATAGTGAGAGTTATAAGCATCATTTTTTGCACGCCACTGCCTGAATAAATATTTTTGCTATCAGTCCAGATTAATTCCGAGAATTCTCCGCCAATAAATAACCGATGAACTGTACTTCTTAATGTATCATTAGCGTTTTCATTATTGGAATGTTTCATTATTTAGTACAGAAAATTCAAGTGAAAACTAAAATTTATGCTTCCCCCGAAAATTTACAGTTCCTTAAAATTCAAATTTACCATTTTTTCTAAAACGCGTTGTAATAAAACAAAAGCTACTTTGACAATCAAAAACTCCCACTAAAAAAGCGTCTCAGCTATTAAAGTTAATTCAGCCTGCTTCCCTATAAGGAGGTGAATCATACTAACTACGACTTGTTATGATATTAGAGTTTATCTTACGAGAACGTTTTTTGCTCAATAATCCAGATTTTTTGCCTATAACTCGGCACTTATAGCTGATACGAAAAAATAGTACTAACAAAAAATTTAGCTTATGAAATTGTCTATGAAAAACCATACCTAATGATATTTTTTGTATCTCCAATATTTTAGCTGCAATCCGACGTTGAAAATCAAAATTACTTATATTTTGGTCCTCGATTTGACTTTTTTTTTTGCTTCTGTACGCGGTAAAATTGGTAAACTATATTTTTTGAAGTTTATTCACTGAAACTGCAAAGAAAGAGAAAGATAGTTCTTATCAGGTCAGAACGCGTTGAGACCGTTTCCCCAAGATCCTTTTAACGATATGGTTTGCGGATGCGGAAATTTGCCCCGAGGCAATCCGTGTCAATACGGAAGCTGAAGGGTGAGGGAAATAAGGTAAATTCTGCGTAGACCTACTATTGAGAGTCTGGATTGATGTGGATAACTTCATTCATACTTCAGCTTCCGTATTGACTTGGACTGCCTCTCGGGGTGCCGCATCCGGCACCCCGCGTCTACAACCGGAACGTATGAAAACGATCTTAGCACCCGCTTCCTATAGGTACTAAGCCCAGATATTAATGCTTGCATTCTTTCACGCGAGTGGCTACTTCCTATACGCCAAAACGTGTCACATGTATTTCGAAGAGATGATTTCAAGTCTATAGTTGGACATGGAGATCGACGAATGGCTACTGTGGATGATGACTACTTTGTGGAAATTGCAAGAAATCGCGTATTTGAACTCAAACAGAAATCTCGACATTGAAAAAGAGCTCTGTTAAGAGTGAGGTACCTTTCAACGTGCCTAACAGCTAACTTTATTCACGATGAACTACTTCCACCAAACGATTAGGCTGTAGACAACGCTACACCGAAAAACGATTTTAATTAACCTGGAAAGAAACAAAATTGCTCAAGATGAAATAGAATGTAGACAAAATGATGAGTGACGAAATACCTTGCGCAAAATAAGTTCCTATCGCCGTTCTTTGCGAGATGAAGGTCCTGGTCAGGTCAGCTGAATTGTTTTTATGATTGTCAGAATTATCTGGCAGAGTGGGACGAGTCACATGTACTAAGGTTTTCTTTTGCGTATATAGATATAATAATGACAAGATGTTATAAAACAATTTATCAATTTAAACTATTTCGTCATAATATGAAAACCAAGCAAGTAGAAGTTCAGAGATTCCTATGACTATAGTCTGAATGAGGTTTACTTAGGTCTTCGAAAGGTTATAAAGTGTAGCAATAACAACACTAAAACTCTAGTCATTTTAACACAGAGAAGTATAGTTTTAAATCTGAAAACTCCCTGTAAAGTCATTGTAGGATCAAGAAATAGAAATTTTCCGGCATCACGGGAAATGATTGCTGCATCATGCAATACGTAAAGAACTTACAGAAGTGTAAACAAATATCTATAATGTTCTAAGTAATTTAATTTTGCAGTACGTATTCTAATTGATCGGCGTTACAAAACTGGAATGCCCCGTGTTATGTCACTAGGTAAATATCTTGTCACAATATTTTATTTTAGTAACAAGTATAAGTACTTGAAATAACAATTAATAATCAATCACTCCAAACTGTTGCTATTTATATTGACGATTTATCATCTAATTTACATTCCTCTATAACTTTATGTACCTTTATAGTTCCGTATTGTTTTAATTTGAATAATAAATGGGTCAAAATTTATCGAACAGAGGCAGGACAGAACGAGACTGGAGCACTAATAATCCGGTTTGTTTTTCCAGGAGGAATAATTATTTGCAACAAATTGATTCGAAATTATTATAATATTTATTATAATTAATTGTGACTATAATTTACAAATTTATACCAAGGACTGTTTCTGGTAGGCTAATTATTAAGTGATAGATTTCTATGGAATTTTATAACAATAATTAAGTTTAACTGGGGCAAAACTTAGTTGTTTTCAACCTTGCATGATTTTATACGAATTAATGGTTTGGTTGATAAATTGTTAAAATTGATTATACAATTTTTAATTTTGATAACGACGATGTGTAATAATTTGATTCGATTCCAGGAAAATTAATATTTTGTTTTGTTAAATGCAAATTGTTGCATTAAGAAAATCTATTAAACCCTATCCTGTTGTGCACTCTTATGTCCGAGTTACACGGGGACCTCTCTTTAGTAATAAAAATTTCTCTTTTTCTTAATGATTTCAGGTTCAAAATATTGTAACACGTCGCCCCCTAACCCGCTCATTTCCGCTGAAAGTTGGCCTTTAGATCGTCTAGTTTTGGATGTAGAACCGAACGTTGTGTTTCGTAGTTTCGAGATTCGTAATTGAGGTATGCCGGAAGCAAGGGAGTTAAGGATTTTGCGTTCTGACGTTTGACTGAATTTCTTGATTTCAATTTTCGTTTTCTTTTTACAAAATAATAAACAAATTAATTGTAGGGTGGGGGTAATCAAGAAATTCAGTCAAACGTCAGAACGCAAAATCCTTAACTCCCTTGCTTCCGGCATACCTCAATTACGAATCTCGAAACTACGAAACACAACGTTCGGTTCTACATCCAAAACTAGACGATCTAAAGGCCAACTTTTTAGCGGAAATGAGCGGGTTGGGGGGCGGCGTGTTACATTGGTGCCGTGACCAGGATTCTTTCCCTATTATACCTTCTCAGGCCGACTATCCCGTAGATATGAATGAGAGACGAAAAAAATTGTAATTATTTTACGTACCTAGGGCTGGTTTATCTCAATATTATCTACTGAAACTTCCTATTAAAAAATTCTGCTCGTTGCGCTTGACAGTTTGGTAAGCGTTGGATATATCCATAAATTCATAAATGGATTCTATGAATATAGTCTGATAAAATAGGGTTTATGGAGACTTCGTTTCTGACTATAATGATATTTTGATAATTCTAGCCGAAATAAATTCAATTGAACGATTTTATTTTAATGTCACCTAGCCCAGGAACTAATTTTACGTGAGGAAAGCAGACAGAAGAATACAATGATAAAAGAAAGTATATAATCTTAAGTAATTTAGGAAAAAAATTCTAGGAGAGCTGACCAAATAATACATAAAGAAGATTTTGGGTCTTGCAGAGTTCGCTCTGTATTCGGTTAGTTCTTTTCTTTGTATACTGATTATATTTTTACGCCAAGCAACAGAGCTTTAAAATCAACAGATTCTGATAAAAATAGTAACGGAATATAGCGGAATAGCCCCCATATTCTAACTGCACATGTAGTTTTCTACTCGAGTTTACCATTTTCGTTTTCTATTATTAACACTTTAGTGAAAAGAATGACATTTCTTTGCTTTTTTTCTTATAGAAGAAACACTGATGGAACAATGTAAATGGTGTCGATGAGCGAATTGCAGAGAAGTAAAACACGAAGAAAATGAGAGCTAAAACAACCTGATCGGTTCATTATTACGGGAGAAAACACCCAAAAACCAAAATAAAGCGGGTTTTCAAAAATTCGAAACGTAGCCATTTATTGAGTTGCAGTGGAAGATAGTCTCTTTGGAAGATAGTCGATATTGACAGATCCTTTATGTGTGTAAAACTCAGGCGCTGTCGGACAATTAGTTTCCTTCCACGTAATTGCAATCAGAAATTTACCATACCATATTTTGCAGCAAGGGTGGATGCTCTAGAGGTCATCCGATTCGTATTTGTCAAACGGATTTGGAAAGTAGAAGTATTCAGATATCAATTATCGTTTTTCATTTGAATGCTGAAAAATCGGTAGGTAAAAATTGCGCTTAAATATGATCGAAGACGGCCGAGCGCGTAAGAGTGGGGGTAGAACTGCAGTTGAGGGGAAGGCATAATACAAGAGCTGTTGTACCCCCACTCTCACGTGCTCTTTTGCACTAAATGGTCAATAAAAAAAATAAAAAAATGGTAAAACCGAGTACAAAAACTGAGCAGCGTTTGATGACCTGGGGGCCATTCTGCATATTATGATGGCACCGGCGGTATTCCGTTACTATTTTTGTCAAGAAAAAACTTTTTTTGCGTGGCCTATTTCTTAAATTCATAAATTATGGCATTGTTTTCTGTTTAATCTTTGGGGCAAATTATTTTTTTTTACGCATAACATTACAAACTGATTAGCGGTGGCGATTTTTTGTTATAAAACTGTATTCTTGCAGAACCCTGAATTAGGCCAACTTTAAAAATAAAAACGAGTTTTATTTAACAGTGTACCAAATTTACCCAATATTTTCCTACAAAAAAAATACTTTCGTTTCCCAAAAATACCAAAAATACTAAACGCTCGCCAAAATTAAGGAAATTTATAATTTTAGAGCATTAAACAGATATTGACATCATGTTAGCCTCTTATATTACTTCTTCGTAAAAATAACTTTTGTTGGCTAAAATGTTCACCAAATTTTATTCAACATTTAATTCAAACATGATACCCAGGTATATCCATATACCTAAGAAAAATCGAAAAATCTTTCATGTTGCATTGGGTCCTGTTTATAAATGGGGACATAGAACTAGGTAACTTTGAAGAATTCTTGTAAATAAAACAATACCAGTTCAAAAGTCCCTTTGAACTGGCCCACTATTGGGACCTCCTGAACCATAGGAGATACAGAGTAAGTTAAATTAAAGAAAAGTTTTACCATGTTAAGCTTGATAAGAATCTGAAAGAAAAATAGTAGGTATTAGATACTTCAGCCGTTGCTGAAATATCATGAAAAAACTGAAAAATCGAAATTCCCTATTTTGACCATATCTTTTTTATTATTTGAACTTGACTTCATTAATTGAATTATTTTTTGTATGTTTACATAGGTCATCAAATCAAATCCAACAAGTTGTTTTTTCGAGAAAGACTAAATAAAAACGATTAAAATGTATGCAATGGTAAAAACAATACGCAGCATAGCTATTTTAGTGGCGCTGTTCTCATTTTCAGAAGTATATTAAGTTGGGTTCCATCAAGATTTTTTGATGTTCATTAAATTTTTCGATGAACAATGCTAGGGTTGTACGTTTTAATTTAGTGTACATTATATTTGTCCCTAATAAAAACATCACCAAGCACGTACATTTTGGGTGGTTTGAAGAGTGGTGCAAAATAACACATCTGTAGGGCAGTGTTGCCAGACCCAGATATTTTTCGATATTATAAGAACATTTTCAGGCCTTGTGCTTACTGAAAAATCGAGACAAAATAAGGAATAAACTACTATTTTTATAATTTTTATCTCAATAAATGATGAAAATACCTAATATGTTTTTTTTTCAGTTCCAATAGTATTCAGGAGAAGAAAATTTGACACCTCAAGATTGTGCGACTCACAAGAGCCCAAGAGAGCTCAAATTGCTTATTTTTTATACCGAGTGCAATAGGTATACCTGGTAATATAAATAAATATGCATACGTATTCCTAGAATTTATTCTATTTTAATAACTATTTACATTATCTTTTTAAACATAAAACTTAGTACTATAATAACAAATAATTTACATAACATAATTATTTAACTACATATTTACAATAAAAAAGCGAAATGACTTTTGATATGCAATGAATTAACAATGTTAAAGACGGACGAAATATACATAGTTATTATTATAGGCCTGCAATGAATGTCGAGAGAAAAACTTAATATCTACGCAAACTATCAAGAAAAGATAAAATCTAACAAATTCTCAATAACGTAATAGGAATTTCTGGTTATCACGATAAAGATTTATATTGTTCATTCATTGATTTTTTTATCAATTTCGATTCGTATTGAATCTAATTATTCATTACCATAATCATCGATCTGCAAGTTAGCCGGTCACAACTTTTTGCACGTCATAAGACAAGACAATAGATTGAATTTTTTATGTTAGGTAACAATAATTATTCTCGTAATTCCATGCATTACTTCAAAGATATTCCCTTGTCTATTATTCCCTTTTTGTATGAATCACAAAATTATTATTATTTGAAGCGTCATCAAAAACAAATATTACCTATTCCTAGCATGGGTTATTACTTATTATTGTAAATCACTATTTTCACTCAATTCCGCTTATGTGGGATCAGCCTGATGAACTTGTTTCTCCCAACGTCCCTGCCATACTCGAGCCGGATCCTAGGATAGTTTGAAAAGATTGGGCTGCCCCCTGAAAATTTTAAACAAATAATCAATATCCCAAGATTTTAACGATCACAGAATGGTTATGACGATGAAGAAAAGTAAGTTGATAAAATGTTCTTGAGATGATTATAATTTTCTTTATATATTAAAGGTGTTGTATGGGTTGCAGTCGAGAAATATTAATATTTTTATAACTAACTACTTAAGAATGCGAGAAAATGGATTTATGAATGTTCGTTTTTATGGATTATAATATAATATAAAAATCCCAAATATTATGACATATGGTGTTACTTATACACAATAAAACAAAAAAATCTTCTTCCAACAATTTGCTGGCACAAGAGCATAGTTTGGGATACCTTCTTCTTGCATATGCAAGATTTTAAAATATACAATTTTTTTGTAATTAAAATGACCAACATTTTAAAATGACTTTTTTTAATGGTTCCGATCCGCCGAATTATAGAACTTTTTGTTACCCCGATAGACCTATTAATAATACATGTCACAAACTACAAGTACGTCTTGCATTTAAAGTCTGTACACTGAGAGTTGTCTGTTGTGAGAACTAAGGATACATCATCTCGTTATGTTTCTTACTCCTTCTATTGCATTGCATAGTCAATCGAGTTAAAATGGGACGTATTGTCAGAAATACGTTTGAATCGTCTGCAATTCTAAAAAGATGAGCGAGAGTGAGACGGAAGTATCGACTCGCGTCTTGATACGCTTAGATTGATACGATATTACGATAAGATTGTCGTCGCTACTTTCAGTAGTGTCAGTGTCAGCGGTAAGTATACTAATAAAGGTTTGTATTGTGATTTGAAACGTTTTTATTACGAAATTACCAGAATTATTACCTGTGTCCTGTGTTATTATCCTGTGATAAACTATGAGTAACTTATTATAATTGCTCGAATGCCTAAAAATCTATTTCCTTGCTTTGCCTGGGAAACGATTGAACTCCCTAGTACGTGGTCTTGTGGTTAAATTGCTGGAATATTTTACTTGCAAATAAGAAAACGGAGGTGTTATTTTTTCTTTTAAACGGCAACCAGCAGGTAGGTGACATGATATTTCTATCATGATGATAACAATAATTATTATGATTCTTATTTACTTGCATTATATAATATTTGTTATCAAAAAGTTGCAAGGCACTACTTCGTCAATAACTTGTCGAAATAATATATTTGTAGGATATTCATTATTCCTCAACACACACGCCACTGACACGAACTGCGATACCACATCTGATTCGACTTAGAAATAAGTGTACGATTCAAATCGAATTAAATGAAATTGTTTAGTCAGAATCAGTGTGGCATGACAACGGACAACTCTCAGTGTACAGAGATTATGTATCTTCACCCCTTTTGTCACTTCTGCTCTTCTGCCACCTATCTTCCCAACCTTATAGCACTTCGAAATGGGATCATGTTGATTTTTTAAATCGTTACAACTAGATGTTGCAAATTTCTTATTCCCCCTTTTATAATAACTAGACTCATAAAATGAAGCACTTGAAGAATGATTTAGTTAAGTTAGTGGCAATGATGATGATTTGATTCAGGAAATATTAATAAATTAATGTTGATGCATTTATGTCTGATAAAAATTACCATTTTTTAATTAACAAAAATATTAGAGCTTGAGAGCTTTATCCATTAGAAGAATTAAATCCTGTTGAACTCGAGGTGAGAGAACTAGAAAATAATTGTCTTATATTACTCGACCCACCAGATACCATTTGTCTAAACTGATGAGCTGCATCCTAAAATGTATATAAATTTATCGCACAAAAAATTAACACAAATCATAAAAAATATTCATATCAATTTTTTTTCAAACCGTACCTGCAAGGCAGATCCTAAAAATTGTGATATGGCT
The DNA here is from genome assembly GCA_910589415.1 of Malachius bipustulatus. NCBI lineage: Eukaryota > Metazoa > Arthropoda > Insecta > Coleoptera > Melyridae > Malachius > Malachius bipustulatus. The sequence goes on from OU342634.1 coordinate 18,415,133, forward strand.
CTTGTTACATTCACAGCAGCAGTGATTAGTTGCCCCCTAACCATAGGTCCAGAATCATCGTCAAGACCAACTATTGGTCGTAAACTTACTGGAGCTAAAGAGAGTTTCGGTTTAGCTGTTGATGTGGATAAATCTTCAAGACTCTCCGAGATACTATTGCTGACAACAGGAACAGTTGTTGTTGATTTCACAACTCTCTTACTGGTAGTAGATCTTCCGCCTTCAGAGATACCAATAGTTCCAGGAGTGACAACTTGCACGCCTTGTATGTTCAACATACCCTGTAGCATTTTTAGAGAGCTCTGATCCATCTCGCTTATTTTTCCTGGATTTTTTCGTACATCTTCCAATTGCTTGATCAGTTTTTGAATATCCTCCTGTGAGAGAGACTGGAGAAGCTGTTGCTGCTGTGAATTCGGATGAGCTTCAATAATAGGTGATATATGAGTTGGTTGGTTTGAAAGTTCTTCAGCGCTGAAACTGCTTGGAGTTGTTGTGGTTGTGGTAGATTTCTTTGATTTAGACTTCCTTGATTTTGATTTGGATTTAGGCTTCGGTGTAGTAGTAGGAGGTGCAAAGGCGTTTAGAATCCAATTAAGACCTTGCATTAAACGTCCTGGTCCTGGTCTTTCTGTAGTTGTCCTTGGTCGTTTGGTTGTACTCTTCCTTGTAGATTTAGTCTAGGAAAATCATATTATAATATTGATGTTTACTCTTTTGAAGTGTCAGCTTACCTTATCTTTAGATTTTGCTAAGTTTTTAGGAGTGGTTGGTCCTATTCCTTGCTCCTTCAATAAAGCTGCCAGAATTGCATCATTCGATGTGCCATACGTTGTTGACAAGCTGGGTGTAATGTTATCTAATCCATCTAAATTGTACTGCTTCAATACTTCTTCAAGTGATGGTAGATCTGGTGTTGCAGTTGTAGTTTGCTGCTTTTCTTTATCCCTTTCCATTGCTAAAGCAATTATCTGAAAGTATTTTAGTTAAGTAGGTTGAAAGCGAATATCTACCTAAAATTACTTACTCTGTTTGCCAAATTATTTTTGTCAGTTGATGGTTTCTGTCCTCCAATGTTCTAGGAAAGATTTAAGAATTAGTTCAAACGTTAAGTATAATTACCAGGGTAGATCCTACTTACCAGGTTTGTAAGAAAGGCTAATTGATTTAATATAGTTTGTTGTTCGTTCTCAAGTTCAGCTAATATTTGCAGGTTCTTCTTTTGTTCTTCAGTCAATTGTTTCTTCTTCTTTGAAGAAGATTTATTTGAATTGGGTCTATCACTCTTTGCCGGAGTTACAAGTTCTGGTGTCTTAGTAGTCGATCTTTTCTCTAAAGAGTTACTAGGCAATAAAATATTGTAATAATTTGTAGGCGTTGTAAATGGTCCTTCAGTAGATACAGCATTAAAATCAATCACTCCAGTTGTTCCTCTGGTTAATATATCTAGAATATTTTTTTCAGGAACGTAAGGCGTTGTTGATCTTGGAGTTCGTGTAGTTTTGGATGTTGTAACAGGGACGGAAGTTGTTGTTGAAGTAGTTGTAGACAAGATTCTATTAGTCGTCGTTTCTGGTGCAATGGTAGTATTTGGTTCCAACATGGATAATAGTGTTGAGAAAAAGGCTGGGAAATATGTTGTGGTTTCAGGTTTTGGAGTCGGTGTTGTAGGAATCGTGAGAGTAGTTGTAGACTTCGATGTTGTTTGCTGAGTTGTAGTTGTTGTAGTTTGAATTGTTGTAGTTGTAGCTGGAGTTGATGTTGTTGTAACTGGAGTTGGTGTCGTGGAAGGAATGATACTATTATCGGGTTCTGAGGTGAATATTTCTGTAGAAGGTACTGCAGATGGACTCGTAAATACAGGACCAATTCTATTCGAGAGTACTGATTGAGGATCTGGTTTTGTTACCTCCTGTAAATGCATTGAAAACTTTATTATAAGTATAGAATTTATTAAAGTTAGGTTGGTACTGTAAGACAATAATAATGTTTTCTGTACATAAGGTAAAATTGAATATTAATGGTTTAAAACAAAAAAGGCATGTGCGTTTTATATACAAGTTATTATTAACTGCTAACTATTATAGTTGATATATTGAAGGAAAATGACGAGCTTCAAAGAAAAGATCAAGAAGAATTACTTATGAAGCAGTATAAGTAAGAAATAGGTAAGTAAGTAAGAATTGTGATTGTGAAGAATTGTGAAGAATTTTGAAGGGGGATGTAGGTAGGTGATAAAGAGGTTAGAGTTCATTGATAATATAAATTTTGCATAAATTACAGCAAATGTTTACAGCAAGCATAATGAGAGACTTACACAGGTCGTAACTTATTTTTTATTTAGGAAAAAAGTTGAAAAAATAAAAATTGATCATAAATTGTTCGTTTTCTTTATCATCGTATGAAAAAAAAGATATATAATTTAGAGGATAGAAGAGGTCGATTATTTTTATTATTTTTTTTTAGGAGTGATTTCGTAAAGATTAATGAAGTCTAATTGTGTCCAAGATAAGAGTGAACAGCATGAAGATCTCAGGAACCGTGGGAGATACCAGGGTCGGTTAAATTGAGAAAAAGATGGGCGACCAGAAGGACATTGCAATGGCGAGAGAGATTTCAAAAATTATTTTTGATTTTCGATCATTTTGAAAAAAAAACTTTCAATTTTAGTTTTTATTATTTTTATTCACGATATTATTGAATATTTGAAAAATCTGCCATTGCATTGTCCTTCTGGTTGTCCAACTGTTTTCCTATTTAATCGAGATCCCCATGCTGTTCATTCTTATCTTGGACACAGTGTATACTTACTCAGAATAGCACACCCTCTTTCAGAAAATATGAAATACTCAAATTGGTATTAAAAAAATTAGTTCATCTACATATATCTTAAGCGATGAAAGGCAGAATGTTTGAAATTGACTTTTAAAATATGCGCCATATCGTCTAATTTATACCCTCCAATTTTTTTTCTTTTGTCAATAGGTAGTTTGTAAGCTACAGGCATGATTCAATACCTACTTCATCAGCTCCATGGAGCTTTTGAACATTTTTATAAAATTTCCCTCGGGATAGGTAGGTCTCAAACTACCTACCTAATATACATCTTTTAAGAAACTGTTTTATGAAATTTAAGCCTATGGCGATAACGATATAGCATGGGGTGAGAATGAATTCCATACATATGGATGAACGATAGGATGAATTTACAAATTTGAAAAACCAGTGATTGATGCCCGAGATGATCTTGATATTTATAAAAAAGGTCACTATAATACCTGTCTTTGTCGCCAAAAATGCAGATAGTCCTGGCAGTGATGGCATATGATGTTAGACGTTATAAATTCACATTTGTGGGTTAAAGAACCTAAGTTAGTATCATCTGGATCTGTCATCAAAATCCGCTTAATCGTGATAACTAATATTAATCCAATGTAGAATCTCTCAATAAACTTCCTGTAGGAACTTTGTGACGTCAGTTCAAGGCAGGGCAACAGCCCAATCAGTCCATTGTGTTTAGTAGTAAGTAGTAAAAATTAAACATTAACGGACTAAAGTTATTCTCGTTGTCAAACTAGATATAAATTATTTACAATAAACAAAATTATTATTTTTTTTTATTTTAATTAGTTAAGCACGTAGGTACACGAAAGCCGCTAGAAAGTCTTTTCTTCACTATATTAGTATAGGAAGGCACTAAAAATTACTATAAATTGTTGCAGGCAAAAAAGTAACCATGCCGAAACCTATACCTATCGTTTATTTTTTTGGTGTTCTTGCCTTAAAATTGTTTATGTTAACAACGTCGTAAAAGTTTCGTCCAGTCACTGGTTTCCATTGAGAGTAAGTATTATCCACAGGTTCAAAATGTATTATTTGGTTGGTCTGTCAAAAATAAATTTTTGAAAAAAAATATATGGCAGGTATAAATAATGATCCACTTACCTCGGGGTCCGTATCTAAAGCTTTGGCGTTAGCTGTCCTGTTGACGATGCTATTGTACTCCTGTAATATTTTTCCGTTTAAAATTTCAGACAAAGACGGTGTGAGGCTAGCTGTAGTAGGTAAAGTGCTTTGTACTTCTGTTGTAGTACTAGTACTACTAGCTAAATTATTTACAGTAGATGTTTCAGGCGAACGACTAGTTTCTGAGATAACTTCCGTAGAAGAAGCAAGATCAGAAGAAACAGTATTACTATTTACAGAGGTTTGAGAGGTGCTCTCGGGTTCGGTTGAAGAATTATTTACAGCTGCAAGCTTTGGGCTGCTTTGTGTTGCATTTTCGGTTGTGGTGCTTAGGATAGGAGGTCTGACGCTTAGAGATAAGGGATTCACATCGACAGAGTTTTGAGAATCGTCGACCTATAAAAAATATACACATAAATAAAGCTGATTTTGTTATTTTTTGTAGAACCCAGCGCTTTCTAATTGTTGTTAGTTGCTATGGAAGGGAAAAGTGCCTATTACTTTTTGTAATTTATGTATAGTACTATAAATATGTATAATAATTGTATATACAACATGAATAATCGAGAATGAATATTTTAGAAATTTCTATGTAAGTGTTTGTCAGTAAATGTTCAGCGACGATCAGCATTGTAATAATTCGGAAAATGGATTATTTATCTTAGTTTTGAAACTGCTTCAACAAATTTGACCGGAAAACGTATATTCGGTTGCGCAAAACTCTAAGTTCAGATCAAGCATCGCTAGTCTGCGATATATGTAACTTTATTTTTAATTTTTAACGTAATGGTAAATTTCTAATATCACTTTTTGGGTTCTACAACAGACTTGTGATAAATTTTTATTACACTTCCGTCAACTCATCTTTTATTTTTTTGCACAGTTTCGAAATTGTGTCTTCATGCCGAAAGGTACTAAAAATTATGATTTTTCGGAAACCCCAAAATCTGTGTAAGAAACAAAATTTATCATAAGTCTGTTGTCGAAACCAAAAATTGAAATTACAAATTAAGCAATATACAGGGTGTACCAGCTCGATTTAGACAACGGTAAGGGCCATGTAGGTCTCGTCAAGACGAAACGTTTTTTTATTTGAAGTTTTTGGATTTGGACCTTCGTTGCGGAAATATGGCCGACTTCCGGTTTTTAGTTTTTTGGCTCCAGTTTCGGCATTTTTAGGTCCTCGCCCAAACTGAAACTAGTTTTGGAAACTCCTTAGCTTCAGTTACAACTTTCATATTGAAGTCAAGGTTCTATCTCTGTTGGATTCAAAATCTTAATTTTTCAATTTGATTCAATTTGAATTGATTCAAAGACTTAAAATTTAAAGTTTTGGGCATGTCGCCATTTTGAATCCAACAGAGATAGAACCTTGACTTCAATATGAAAGTTGTAACTGAAGCTAAGTAGTTTCCAAAACTAGTTTCAGTTTGGGCGAGAACCTAAAAATGCCGAAACTGGAGCCAAAAAACTAAAAACCGGAAGTCGGCCATATTTCCGCAACGAAGGTCCAAATCCAAAAACTTCAAATAAAAAAAACGTTTCGTCTTGACGAGACCTACACGGCCCTTACCGTTGTCTAAATAAGCTGGCACACCCTGTATTTACAAACTAAAGTTGTGTATAGCGCCACTTATCGGTACTTTATCTAAACTTATAGAATTGTGCTGCAGAATGTACCATACATATATTTTTGAGATAGATTTCTTGAGAAAATTGAATTTTTTAATCCATTCTCCAAACAGCGCAATGACCTATTCCTCTCTGAACACCCTGTATACAATTTTTAGTCATGCAAATATTTAAATCGTTGTTCGCAGTTAGTATTTTTAAACACAAGTTTTATTATGTTCTATTATTGTTCAAATTATTCAATCTCTTCCAGTCTATGATTTTATACAACTTTACTCTTACCTTATGATTCTCTGTGTTTGATTTCAGAAAAATTATGAAAAATTATCCAAGAAGTTCGGTAATTTTTTAAAGTAAATATCCTCAAATATAGGTAAGTGCAACATGCGTGAAAATACGAAAGAATCGATTGAAAGTAAAGCTTTACAAGCCCCACACCAAAGCTTTGCTTACTGGGATCAGATAAATTTTCTAAAGCACATTTTTAAGAAATCCACTTATGAAGCTTGATAGAAAATCTATAATAATATCGAAATAGGTGCATTTTTTACAGTGTGTGCATTGTTTTAATAATTATTGTGGAGACGATTTTCTTTGTTTTTTTTTTGTTGTTCATAAAAATGGTATTCTAAGATAAAACTTGTTTTCCTTTATTGAAACTCTAGTTTGAAGAGCCAATATTTGTAATAAAATGCCCTCAAGTATAACTCACAGAAGCCGATCAAGATGTTAGAATGATTACGAGAAATATCGAATTCTGAAAAATTACGAACAATCTGTGATGGTAAAATGAATCAGGTTCTAATCCCAGCAAGCAAGGACGAAGTTATTAACAAAGAATACCGTCTGGACATCAATGTTATCCTGAGTCCTCCCTAGATCCGGTGTTACTTGGTTATTGTTTATCTCATCCAGCAAGGGAGGAGGATTTTTGCGAATGTCGAATCCTCTTACCCGAATTATGGGTTCCATGGGCACTTCAGTGCCGTTCGGAAACTTCCTCACAACCGTATTGTTAGGGTACACTCCCGTTATTATGAAAGGTGTATCCTTGTTAGGTACAGAGCTAGGTCGTTTTCGCAAAATCGTGTTATTGTTCAACACTGCGAAAATATAATAGTCTTTCTCTGGCGGAGTTGACGATATTTCAATACTGTTTTGATCGATCTCTTGCACTACTTCCAGGACCCGCCCTGACCGGTTAGTCAGTGATGTTTCGTTATTACTTGATGAGTTATTAACATTTTCAGTGGTATTATTAGGTGTGTTTGTATTAGTTTCAGGGCTAGTGGTAGTACTAGTACTTGTGCTAGTACTAGTACTTGTACTAGTACTAGTTGTTGTACTAGTACTAGTTGGTGTACTAGTACTAGTTGGTGTAACTTGAAGAGAATCTGTAGTACTTACTGAGAGGGTAGTACTTTTTTGAGTATTTGTGTCATCTATTTCGTTTGAATCGATAGGGGTAGTTTCAATCGTAAGTGGATTAGGAACTGTTACTGAGTTAGGATTATTTATTCTACTAGAAATTGTTACTGTCTCTATTGAATCATCAGGAGTTATAGAATTAAGAAGATCGTTAGCGGAAAAAATTGAAACACTTCCCGGACTTACTTTGAAGTCACCATAAGCTGGCATTGTTGGTGCAAAAGTAAATTCTGTTTCTGTACTTTCTGGTGTAGTTGTAATTGGAGCGAATGTAGTTGGAGCGTTTTCTATATCTAGTGTGAGGTTTTCTGATGGTGTGGTGACTTCTTGAGATATTTCAGTATTTGATGTTAAAGAATCATTGTTTGATGTAAAAAGAGAAGTAGTCGATTGAACTGAAAAATTTGGATTTTCCTCAGTGGTAACTGATGTTTGTGTTGTACTTTCATTTTGAGCGTCCATATTAACGAAAAATGGAAACAATTCTATGGCGCTCGAAATATCAAAGTTAGATTCTTCATTATCAGTTGGCGTTGTGGGTTGTCCAGTCGTAGTTGTGGTTGTCAATAAATCAGTAATATCAAGTATTGGGACATCGTTATCTACAAAGGCGTCCAGGGGAACAGGGAAACTACCACCAGAAGATTGTGCTCTTGATATACTACCGGAAAGTTGTGTTTTTGGCGTGATAGCAACAAAACGGAACGGCCTAGGAGTGGTAGTGAGAGAGTTCAGTAAAGCCAATAGCTGCCCTATTGTTCGTTTTTGAACAAACTGATCCTCTGAGATTTCTTCTAGAAGCGTCAAGGGATTAATAGTGCTACTAATTTGTTCAGGAAGGAAGGTGCTATCAGTTGATTTCGCTAGTGTAATAATGGAAGGCGTTATATTTTCTATAGAAGAAGATTCTGGTGTAGTATAAATAGGTGAAGTGGAGCTTAAGGTAAGAGTACTATCACTATTACTATTTGTAGTTGGAGCTGGTGTCGATGAGTCAAATTTAGAATCAGTACTAACGGATAATACTGATGTAGATTCTAATTCAGTCGTTATAAAATTACTAATTGTAGTTGATTCAACATCATCATCAGTTTTTGAAAGAGTTGAAGGGTTCATAGACACCAAATCTAAAGTAGTTTGCTCGGTAGTTATTGTAGGTGTTGTTGATTCAAGATTTCTACTAAATGTAGGTATAGTAGAAATTGAATCAGTAGATACCTCATCATTAGGTAAAGTAGAAACAACTGTAGATGTAAGGGTGGTGGATTTTGTACTAAAAGTAGCTGGTGTGGTGGATATTGAACTAAATGTATTTGATGTGGTGGATCCCACAGAAGATCTTCCTAATCTATTTGACATAGGTGTGGTTGGTCCTAAATCGATAGTGTTATACTGAGTACCTACTTGATTATTTGATTCTGGATTCTGTTCTTGTTTGTCGTCAGCTTGCAAAGCCGATAAGGAAGTTAAAATTTTCTGAATAATCGTCGTCGGTTTTTCGCTAGTGCTTAATTCTACAGGGTAAAACGTCGAGTTGTCAGTGATGTCAAAAAACTTGTCTGGTCTCTTGGTTGCTAGTTTTAAGATAGCAGAAGCAGTAGTTGATTCAGCTAATATCGGAGTCGATGGTTTTGTAAATGATCCTTCAGTTGTTACGTTAATCGCAGTTATTGAATTGATTATCCTCTCAATTATCGACACTGGTTTTTCCGGTGTGGTCTTTTGATCCTTAAATAGATAAAAAAAGAATAAAGTAAAAAAGAACAGAAGAGTATTAGGAAATAATCTATTTACCAGAGAAGTAGCAGAAAGTGAAATATGGTTTTTTACAGTAGAAGATAAGTATTCACCATTCACAAGATCAGCAGAAGGTATTGTGTTGACAGGATCATCAAAAGTTATTACCTTTATACCCATTTCTTCATTTTCTTCATATCTTATCCTACCTTTTTCCTGTAAAGTATTGTTACATTTTAAATATTAATAACTGAATCTTTTTTTATAGGTGAGTAAGTACCTAATATCGAATATCAAGTAAGTCTATAAATTCAAAGAGAGAACATTAACCAAATAATGACTATTGAATAAAAGGATTAAAACAAGTAAGAAATTAAATAAGGTAAAGAATTGTGCATTAATAGTAAAATATATTTCAAACATAAAAAAATATAAAAGTATAAAAAATAAAATAGTACACCTCAGCCTAAATTAAGAATAAAGTATTAGAACAATAAATATAAATGAGATGGCAAGTTAATGAGATATTAAATAAAGTTAACAATGAATAAGAGTTATCTATTACAAAGAAAAGTACATAAAATGTTTTTAAAGATGTTGTAGCTATTATGCGAACAAGAGATCATTGAAATTATACCTTATATTTGGATTTTATAATGAAAAACTGTTAAAAAAATCAATGGAATTGCACCAAGTATGCACCAAAAACATCATTTAAATAATAAAAAAAATATTCTAGATTATATTTTTTATTTAAGACATCTTTAAATTTAATTGTTAACCTATCATTCTAATGCATATGGTAATTTTTTTTATAAGCTAATAAGATTCTTATTGTGTGAGCGCCTATGATTTGGCAATAATTGCAAAATTTTCTATCAAACTCTAACATTATTTTGACCAGATTCAGTATCGTTTGCAATCTTCCAACTAGATTGTGGTAAATATTGTTACATCATTAACGATTTAGTCCGTTTTTTGTCTTTGTGCCCCTGGAGGTAAAATTTAATTGATCTCTTGAAATATGTAGTGCTAAAATTTAAAGTAAGTATAGTTTAAGAGAAAATGTTCTACAATTTTTGAATAATCATAATCAAGCACTATGAAAAATGGTTGGTACAAAACTAAAATATTGTAATTTAACTTAAAAAATGTTATATAAGAAGTATAGCTTGATATTCTCGAGGGATTGAATTTTTTTGAGCAGAAAAGAAATGTCAAATTGAATTTATAGCAAGATGAAGCAAGCGATATGAAAGAAACAAATAACTTTAAGGCGTTACTGTCATGACTGACCTAAACTTGTGATAATCGAAAAGAATAATCGAAAATATATACACTTGAGTGATCTTTGCGCTTAGATAAGAGAGAGTCTTTCGCTTCAGCGGTTAAAGGCTTCAATAGCTGTCTCTAGCGTTTTCTACCTGGAAGTATTCAAGGATAAGAACGTGTCTCTAAAAAGACATTTAAAGTTGATTTAAAAGAGCAGGGTACCCATTTTTGCTTACTGATATGATCAATCTGACGCTTAAGAGATAACAAGCTTAAGCATGTTCCTATTGATCATATAGTAGCCCCAGCTTGGGGGTAATAAAATGACGGGGCTGCTCCCTACTGCAGGTATCCATTGTGGCTTGCTGATATGATCAAGCTGTCGCCTCTACGAGAGGGTTTCAGCTTAATCCTGATCCAAATGGTCATAAAGTAGCGCTAGCTTAGCGAACTTCCCAAAAGCCCTAAAATAGTCTTAGTAAAAAATCTTAAGAAACCTTACAAATAGGTTGATTCTTGATCTTCCCTATTTGGGCCATTGTTAGTTCCCAGTCGAAGATCTCGGCCTTTAAGGTGGGGCGATTAACTTTGAATTCTCGCTGTCACCCCAGTTCTCCCAAATTTGGTGAATGTTTTTATGATTTCTCAAGTCAAGCGTTTACTCGGTATAATATTCTAGGATAAGATCTCGACACTTAAGGGTTAAGATATCACAAACGAAGAGACATCAATAGAATGAAACCTGAAGCGTATACCTACCCGTTTTGGTATTCGATCTTCGATCAAGCGAATGCATCCACGACGGATTCCTCTTAAGCCTGGTCCGCGGTTGGACGTGAGCAATACATTTATATGAGCACCCCCTGTTTGAAGGTGCATAATTTTGAATTTTCACTGTCATGATTGTCAGTGAACCATGCGGATCCGCCTATCATTTTTATTCCATTCATGATCTCAATACAGAGTTGAATTTATACTTTTATCGCGTCTATGGGTCACCAAACCTATTGCGTCTTCTCCCGGGATCTTACTTCGAGATTTAACTATAAAGATCCTGAAGAAAAATTTCGCCTCCATTTGACTTTGTAACTATAACTTTCACCTATGGGGATCTTCCAATTATTCCACCTTATGCGTTAGTTATTCGCTCTTGCCTGAAGAGTTCTCTGAACAGTTCACCAAATTTGATGAAATTTATGTTTTTTTTTTCATATTTCGGGAATAAAAGTTGAGGACCTGAGAGTACTCGCGATATCTGCCGATCGGCAACCTCTATTGATGGTCAAGAAAGCTCATCAATCAGCCACATCAACCAAGAATATACCATATGGAATTTATGGGAGGATTACCATAAATACAGAGAAACTAGTGAAGAATGTAATAATTCTTCAACTCGATAGAATTTCTTATAAGTTTTCATTGTCTGAAAATTCTATAAAAGAATGGACTCGGTTTAGAGAACCACACTGGGAAACAGCACCAGGCTGCAGACAGGCCAGGCTGTTTCTGGCCGGTCCGAACGGCAACAGATGGACCAGCATGTCCAGAATGAACCTACTAGTCGGGGTTCTCACCGGTCACAGCAGTCTGAACAGACACCTACAAGTTATGGGGATCACTCGGGACCCGGTCTGCCCTAAACGGGAAATGGATGACGAGGACTCCTACCATTATATAGGCGTATGCGAAGTATATAGCAGCCTCAGGCTCAACATCTTTGGGTCTGAGGAGCTACCAGAGGAAGAAATGAAACTTCTCTCATACAACAACCTTCTGGCCTTTATTAAAAGGTCGGGGAGGTTCGAGTAGGAGTTTCACCATGGTTCGAGTACGGCGAAAAGGGCCCTCGGTGACCTAGTCGCTTGGGGTGCACCACTCCAACCCACCATACTACTACTACATTGTCTGAAAATGCCACGTTGGTAAAAATTATTATTATCAAGAGAAAAATCAGCTCATTTTGTATCAAAAAAGATCTTTATTTAAGGACTGTAGTTTGAGCTACTCACAAAAAAAATCGTGTATCTGAGTGTCATCATTTTCTTTATTTTGAGTTTCATATTTCAAATTTTTTAAATTGATTTCTTCTCTGCTCATTAAAAATTCATATTCCAACCCTAGAGGCTATGAAGCCATCAGTTCTCTTATATACCGTCAATTATTATGTAAATAATCTAAAAATTACACTGCCCAGAAAGTAAGTTTAAATGAGTTCATATAGGATGTGTTATGGATCTACTCATGTATCTAAAATTTCACTACAATTTCTACTTTACTACATTTTATTACTACTAATATGATCCTGCACCACAATATTACAAAAATGTTCCATCCACATTATCGATATATACAGTGCCATAAATTGTTGCACTGTTTTCTTGAAAAAATGTGCATGGTTACATTTCAAAAAGGTAGGTAGGTAGGTACTTGATGTGGAAGTAGATAGAGTGTAGAGTTGAATTGTGAAGTGAAGAAAGCTTATGTTTGTGATCTAGCCATTATTATCAAGCCATGATATTGAAGAGCCCTCATAGTATATGATTGATAGACCAGTGGTACTCAGCAGTGACTTCTTCGGGCCAGTGATAATCCTGAGTAGATAGAATTATGTTAATATTCCTGCAGTATGACAAAGCAAGCTCGTCTTGTCACATGTATTGTCTTTATGGGTCTAAGTAGGTTTTGTCAGTGTCAAATTGTGTACTATTTTATTTTTTATAATCTAATACAATAAATTCGGATTGGTTATTAGAATGAATCTCAGACCAGAGAGAGTTAATAACGTAGAAAACATTTTCTTAAAGCTGAGGACATAATTTCTGTGCTAGAATATTGGAAATTTAGTTAAGTCATCACATAAAAGATGTCTCTAGAATCACAAATCGCGCATCGTAAAATTATAAAAGCAACCTGCGGTGCTATTCAATTCAACTTACCGCTGATGTTTCTGCAATGGTCGGTATTGTTGGAATATAGGCAGGAGTTGGACTACTGCGTGATAAATGCAGTCTACTAGAGATGTCACTGCGGTATCTAGAGCTAAATCGATTCGCTGGTTTTATGGATACAGATGGAGTTCCCTGGAAAAACGAGATTTAAATTAGTTAGGAAAGTGATATTAGGAATATTTTTGACTTAATGATTCGAGAACCCTAGAGAGACTTTTCAACGAACCGATAATTTCTTATCTTCTTTGTTTGATGATTTTGTATTGAGTTTCGGTTCAAGAATGATAAGTAAGTAAATAACGATTTGAGAAAGTTGAAGTCTCCAAAATAGAGCAATGGCTTAGTAATTTTCGTACAGGTTTCTAGAGGCAGGTCACTATTCTACTAAAAATTAACTCTTTCCCAACAGACTTGATATGGACTAACGGTTAGTGATATCTATGCTTGAAGAGATGAAGTTATGGACCTAAAGAGCCTATTCTTCCAGTAAGATGGCACTATTTGCTATACCTATGCGAAAGAAGTTGTAAATAAAATTGTAAAACCGTGATATACTTAATTTAAAAAATTGATATAATATCTAACTTATTAGGTCTTGAATTTATTATAATTGTTGAGTTTTTTTCTGTAATTTTGTTATTTTATGCTTCTATCAATAATTGGATTATAATATGCCATATTAAATTCGACCTTTCTTTCTTTGATCTCAAGGCAAGGTTCGGCTCTTTACATCCTTAGTGAAGCCCATCTAGCGAATTCTTCAAAATTTGAGTTGTTGTACGAGTAACTTGTACCATTAACGTTTCAGTGGCTTGGATATTACTTGTTTTGACACAATTTCATCTCATCCTTTGTACATGTGGCTACTAAACATGCTAAAAGGATACACAAAAAAATCTTTATTTGTGTTCACGATAAGACATACCTACTTGGAAATTTTTACCACTTGACAATCCTGACATCCTAAAGAAAGAGCCTACGACTAAAATGGGGGAATGTCAATGGTGCATATAGGGAGCTATTCGCGGAGACATTATTTTATCAAAAGGGAATGATCCGGTGGAAAAATTAAGGTCATTATACATATACATCCGCGGCTCCTACAGTTTCACTATGACACCTATATAGGGGTGGAGTACATACCTATAGTAACACTAGGAAGGTATTCATTAGCTTTGCAAATAAAAAGGAAGGCCACAAAACGACTTTAAAAATTGATTTTGGGAGTACAACGAGAAAGTACGGTCCTGACACAAGCGCCGAGAAATACCACTAGTCTCGGATCTAACTACACTAACTACGCGGATGAAACCACTTATGACAATAGGAACCACTTCCAAACGTATGCAGACGCGGACTCCCAATATAACCGCTTTCTCATATCGTGACCAGAACACAGAATTTGATGTTACGATTTCTGGAATATAAATGCAAAATAAATGCAAATTTGAAAATAAAAATCGTGCTACTGTTACTCTCGAAGATTTTCCTTGCCCTGAAAGTGAAGAAAAAACTAGAAATTCCACCGTTGTGTCAAAGAGGCCTTAGTTGTGACCTTAATATTAGTTTGCAATGGCTGTTTTTAGCGTCTTACCCACCCAGCACCCCTAATTCGCTCCTCGGTCCCGAAAAAATTGATGAAACTTAGGAGCCGCGGATGTATACAATTACCAAAATTAATTTTAGTTGGAAATAATAGAGCATAATCTTTGGAAACTACACGCAGGTTCTTCGAACTCAAAAAGATGGTTCCAGAAAAAAATGTCACATGCCCTTTATCTATTTATAATAAATTTTTTGGAAAGACCTCAGATAGTGGATGGAATCTATTATTATTAAACAAAGTAATTTATTAGAAATGTAAATTTATCAATTAACTTAATATATTATGTTTCTGTGCTTAACCAAACACTGCTAATAACGTGTAGACAAGAAAACTTGACATAATTTCTACATTTCGTTTATTTTTCTCATATAAATAAACATATAAGATTGTTTTTGATGCGTTTCATTTATACATTAAGCTTACACGAAGATAATAATTGTGGACGCCCATGCCCATAAATAAAAGTACGTATATGTTAAGCAGGAAATGCTCTTGACAGAATTTCTCCTCTTACTATAATGTTCACAAGGTATAAGATAAATCTACAGGTACCTATAGAAGTCTCGGCACCAAGCAATATGTCTGCATGTGTTAATTATATTTTTAGATCAGCAAGTGGCACAATTTTACGTAATGTTCTGGTTAGTATTTAAATGATCAACGCTATCTTATTAAATATGCCTAATGATGCAATTTCAATTATTACACGAAACGGTTTCACCTTCTGGATGGTTGTGCAGGTAGCAATTTGGAGTAATTTTTAATTTTAGAATGTTCTTTAGAAAATGAGATAATTGCTCAAAAACATTAAGATAAGAGGTACCAGCGATTTTTTGTTAAATTGAATATGCAATAATTATTAAAAAAGTTAACTGAAAAATTACGCGAAATTATAATTATTATTGTTTACCATTAACGATTGAAAAACCAAAGGTAAATTTGAATAAAAAAAGTTACAACATATTTAATTATGTTGTTGCAGTGTGAATTTTCGATCAAATCAGTTTTCTCTCGGTATCGATAAAAAATAATAATTATAAAACTATTGATCTTACCTTTGACGTCTTGGAGAAATCCTCGGAAATACTGTTTTGTTTACTATCAGCCCTTAATTTTCTATTATTACTGAAGTATCCCTTAGGTCTAGGAGAATAGACCCTGGAGCTTCTGGTTGACGTTTTGGCTGTAGTAATTTCTGGAGAGTTTTTGACACTGGAAGTAAATCTGGCATGAAATTTGTGTTCTTTCACAGGGTTCTCGGTCGTTGAAGTTGACGATGACCTTGGACCTCTAGTGACGGGTGTTCCACGAATTTTCGGTTTTCTACTACTTGGAGAGAAACGGCGTCTTGCCGGACGACTCGTTGTTGTAGTAGTTGTGGAGGCTGATGTACTTTTACTTTTGTTGTCCTTAAAGTATTATAAAATTAAATTAAAATGTTGGTACATGAAGTAGCTACAAAGACTTGTTACGACACTAGACGGTAATGATTGATCGTATAATAAAATTGACCTTTTTGTTAATTTATTGTTGATAGAAGCAGTGTCATACCAAATGGTTATTAAATGATATTATAGTCGATTACCTTATTATTTTAACACAATTAAAGCTTAGATATAATGAATCATTTTTCTATTAGGATAACTGAACATAAATGGCAAAGCACAATCATTCGATAATGTTATATAAAATGGCATTATAAATAATAAAGTAAGGTGATTATACCGGGTGTCCCAGATAATAGTAACTACATGGAAATTTCGGAAACGGCAAGAGATACAGGGTCGGTTAAATTAGAGAAAAGTTACACAATTTGAAGCTTAATAAGAATTTGATTTTTTTTTTGAATATTTTCAGTCGTTGCTGAAATATCCTGAAAAAACTGAAGAATCAAAATTTCTTATTTTAATCATATCTTTTTTATTATTGGAAATTAATTAATTATTTTTCGTAGGCTCACATAAGTCGTCAAAAGCTATCCGTTTGACATTACAAAAATTTTCAAAGCCAACTAGATCCCAAAGTTTTCATAGCCAACTTTTGTTTTTCTTGGTCGCCAAACAATATGGCCGCCATATTGTTTTTCTATGTCATCCGGTATGAAAAAAATAATGGAAACCAAAAACTAATAAACTTCAAAAAATTAATTTCAAAAATTTTTATTCTTCTTTTTTCGAAGAAAAACAAAAAAAATCGCTGAAATACGACAATACGAAGTTATACTGCTTGCCTCATGGTTTATTAATTTCTCTATGATATTCTATCTAAAAAGTTGAAAGAAGAATAAAAATTTTTGAAATTTATTTTTTGAAGTAAATATTAAAATAAAAACTTATTTTAATTAACTATACAGGGTGTCCCAGAGGGCATGGATCAAACGAAACCCAGTGGTAGGACTGGTAGGGGGGGTAATTTGGAACAAAAAAATCCTATAAAGGGTGGTCCGAATGTTTACGGTTCTCCAGTTATTCACCATTTTATGATTTTTTGAAATTGCTACATTCGATAAGAAAAAAATTAAAAAAAAAATTAACTTCTTTTTTTTTAAACGAACTTCTACGCTATAAATGTTTTAGAATAACGTCTTATTCTTACAGTTGTTATTTTGGAATTGTTCTTTGCATATTATAAAAGTTAGAGACCATTTTTCTTCGATTTTAGAGATTTTAAAAAATGATCGTGATAATTGAGTGACCATAAAAAAAAAACTAATGCACAGAAAACGTGAACATTATTCAGAAAAACTTCTACGTTTAATACCCTTATTGCCTAATGTCACGTTTATTACATTATTCCCACTCAAAATGAAAATTTTCCAAAATTAGTCTAAAATGTTCAATTTTGAAAATTATCGTCCTATGGTAATATGAACAATAATACACACCAAATGGGTTTAAATTATGTTTATTTGCAATAACTAAGCATATTAAGTATACGGCGATGACATGTCATTAAGTTTTCATAAAAAAATAAATAATAAAATTTATGAAACCGAATTTATCACTACTTATTTGTTAGTATCCAATATAATCGTTTTCTCTTCTCTGAAAAAATTGTTTTTGAACATGTTACCTCGGAAACCAAACTGTTACCTAGGAAACCAAACTGTTACCTAGGAAACCAAAATTGTTACCTAGGAAAACATCAATTGTAAAATAATTGCACGGCTTCAATTACTTTGATTGTGGTTTCCTGTAATAAAGTAGGTAGGTTAAAGTTATACCAACAAAACTATAAAAATGCCTTACTCTTCACGCGAATATGCAGAAATGCATTTTCTTTATGGTTTTTGCAATGGGAATGCTCGACGTGCTGCAAGAGAATACCGTGATCGATACCCCAATCGAGAACATCATCCCGACTATCGAGTTTTCATGCGGGTTCACAATGCATATGTTGAAGGCCAAGTGCCTGGTGGTCCAAACCGAGAGGGCGGGCGTTTGCTCCTTCCTGAAGAAGAAGTTCTTGCTCAAGTTGAAGCTAATCCCGGAATTAGTGTACGTAACCTTTCAGTCAATACTGGCATTTCAAAATCCTCAGTACCGGGTGGGCATTTAAGAATGAACAGCGGCCATATCTTGGGAAATATTGATCCTACAGTTTCAAAATGAAAATTTTCCTGACATAAGTGACTATGCGAAATGCAATGAAAATATTTTCAAGATGGTCGCACTTCCGGAAATACCGGAAGTTGACACCTACTTCGTTATTTTAACGGGGACACCCTGTAAAATATTATATTTTTTAAATGTCTGAAGAAATCGAATACAGGTGGTTTTCACCATTGGAATTTAGATTGAGCGGTTTATGAGTTATAAACAAGTGAAAATCGCAATTTTCCAACTTCAAAGCAGTGTAGAACTGGAACGGCTCAATATATCTAAAAACGGCTTACATGTCCCTATCTTAACTTTTTACAAGGTATCATACCATGTGGTTTGAATTTTTATACAGGGTGATGAAAATTAACAGATTTTTCATCACCCTGTAGAAAAATCTAAACTACATAATATAATACCTTGTAAAAAGTTAAGATAGGGACATGTAAGCCGTTTTTAGATATATTGAGCCGTTCCAGTTCTACACTGCTTTGAAGTTGGAAAATTGCGATTTTCACTTGTTTATAACTCATAAACCGCTCAATCTAAATTCCAATGGTGAAAACCACCTGTATTCGATTTCTTCAGACATTAAAAAAATATAATATTTTACAGGGTGTCCCCGTTAAAATAACGAAGTAGGTGTCAACTTCCGGTATTTCCGGAAGTGCGACCATCTTGAAAATATTTTCATTGCATTTCGCATAGTCACTTATGTCAGGAAAATTTTCATTTTGAAACTGTAGGATCAATATTTCCCAAGATATGGCCGCTGTTCATTCTTAAATGCCCACCCGGTACATCGAATTCTAAAAAGACAATAATTGCTGCACCCCTTTCACATTCACTTTTGCCAGGTGATTATCTGAAAAGAGTGCAGTTTTGCAGAGAAATATTGCGACAATCCAGGGAAAATCCTTTATTTTTTAATTCGATTTTATGGACTGACGAGGCCAATTTTAGACGTACTGGGATATTTAATATTCACAATAATGCACTACTGGGCTGTAGAAAACCCACGAATCATTAGAGATCACAGATTTCAGCACCAATTTGGATTAAATATTTGGGCTGGAATAGTAAACGGCCTATTAATTGGTCCTTTTGAGTTACCAGCTAGGCTACGTGGAGAAGTCTATTTACAATTTTTACAAAATGAATTGAATGCGTTGTTGGAAAATGTTCCATTAGCTGTTTGTACACGAATGTGGTTGCAACACGATGGAGCTCCTCCGCATATGGCTCGTCCTGTTCGGGAGTTTCTTGAAACTACCACGAGAGATGGATGTGGCGGGGAGGGGCCATACAGTGGCCACCCCGTTCCCCGGATCTTAACCCCTTGGATTTTTTTTCTGTGGGGATGTTTCAAAGAACTGGTTTACTCGAGAGTACACCACAATGTGCAAGATCTTCGAAAAACGATCGACATTATGGCTAATCAAATTCGAAATAATGAGCGCGCCTTCAGACGACTGAAACAAAATTTTTTGCAACGGTGCCGAATGTGTATTAGAATGGAAGGAAGACATTCTGAGAATATGTTAAACCACGTTTAATAAAATAAAAACCTATTGACATGTCATCGCCGTATACTTAATATGCTTAGTTATTGCAAATAAACATAATTTAAACCCATTTGGTGTGTATTATTGTTCATATTACCATAGGACGATAATTTTCAAAATTGAACAATTTAGACTAATTTTGGAAAATTTAAATAAGGGCATTAAACGTAGAAGTTTTTCTGAATAATGTTCACGTTTTCTGTGCGTTAGTTTTTTTTTATGGTCACTCAATTATCACGATGATTTTTTTAAATCTCTAAAATCGAAGAAAAATGACCTCTAACTTTTATAATATGCAAAGAACAATTCCAAAATAACAACTGTAAGAATAAGACGTTATTCTAAAACATTTATAGCGTAGAAGTTCGTTTAAAAAAAAAGAAGTTAATTTTTTTTTTTAATTTTTTTCTTATCGAATGTAGTAATTTAAAAAAAAATCATAAAATGGTGAATAACTCGAGAACCGTAAACATTCGGACCACCCTTTATGGGATTTTTTTTGTTCCAAATTACCCCCCCTACCACTGGGTTTCGTTTGATCCATGCCCTCTGGGACACCCTGTACTCGCGAATAAAACGTTACTAATTTTTAAAATAAAGAATGAAAGGCTTACGAGATCTTAACTCAATACCTGATGTTACGAAGTTGTTTGGTTATATTTAATTTAATCCAAAATACGTTTAATAAATTCTACAGCGGGTATATGAAATTGTCTCCTTAAGTAAGACACAAATGAAAGGTCAATAATATTACCTTAAGTATTTTAGCAAGTGTTATTCATAATAACAAAGCAGGTTTACAGAGCAAAACCAAACAACTTTCTCTTTTCAAAGTGAGCATATTGACGCAAGTAGTGGATCGTATTAATCTCAGTATTTAAATTAATAGCACTTTAATTTTAATCTAGAACTTTTTCCTCTAAATTATTATTTCTACCTACGCAATCTATTTGGATCTCTAATTATTTCGCTCACTCATTTCCATTTGCATTGTTTTCTGAAATATTTACTAAAAGTAACACTACTTCTACTTCTAAAGTATTGAAATCCGACTATTTTATTAAATCCTAATGGCATATTAAAACCTATCTTATTAAAATAAAACCTACCTCAGTCGCAGATTTATCAGAAGAGTCAAATGATGTAGTTTTTAACCTTGCCGAAGGAGTCACGCTCGAGACTTCTTCATTGTCTAGGAAGACTTTGTTGACCTCTGATGGAGATTCCGGTCTTGACATCTAGAAGAGAGTAATTTACGTAACAGAGACTTAAACAATAGACGCGATTATTCAACACGTTAAACTTTTATGTTAAAAAAATAATCGACTTTCTATTCATTAATTTAATACTAACCTTTTTGTCTTTCTTGGCTTGTAGAATTGCTTTGAATTCTTCAGGATAATTATCTGTCTCGTCTATTTCTTCTTCAGAACTTGTCAAAGCACCCTTCTTCTTGTTTACTTTCTTGACTGAATATGAATTTCTTCCTCTCGACGTGCTTCTTGAAGGAAGTTTTTGAGACTCACCTTCTTTCGTAGTAGTTGTACTAGGTAATCGTCGTCTGCCTATGATCGTTTTCTTTGAGGTGACTTCAGTAATTTCAGATATAACAGATTCTTCGATTGATGGAGCTCTACCTCTTGGATTCACTCTTCTAGACCTGGTTGCTTTAGTGCTAGTCTCAATGCTGGGCGTTTTTCTTTGAGTAATCCGAACACTTCTAGATGTCGATGTGATGATTGGGTTTTTATTTATTGGTTGCGAATCTTCAAAGTTATTTGTGATTTCGTTCGAGTCACCATCAGAAACAAGGTTCCTTCTTCTCGACGGTATCTTATCGAGTTTCACGATTTTGTCTTCGGATTCGAAAAGTGGAAGAACTTCTAATTTATCTTCATCGATATCAATAGGGAAGTCTTGCATTCTAAATTTACTTCTAGTGACAAGTTTTTCTTCATTTTTGTTTTCTGAATTGTTGATGGTTCTTGCAATGGTACGTCTTGGAGATCTAATTGTTGATTTTTCTGTTTCTTTCGGTGGTTCTGTTGTTGGTCTATGCGCTACTCTGCTTGGAGCATTATCTTTCAAGACATTTACTCTCCTACCCTTTCTGGGTCTTGCGGTTACTGCTTGTACCTCATCGTTAATAATATTTGTTTGCGGCTTTCGCCTGGGGAATTGCACAGCTCTATTATTATGATTTTGTTTCTCTTGAGCTGGTTCTGTTACTGCTGGTGCTTGTTTTCGACGGACGTTTCTAGAAACCGTTACTTTTTGTTCCCCCGATTCAAGGGGTTGTTCGTTCGACGGCTTCCTTGAAGGTCTTGTTCTCGTTCTTGGCGTCCTATTACTTGATGGTGCGCTTGTGTCAACAGACTTTTGAATTATTTTAGTCCTTATTGGTCGCCTTCTGAGTGGATCTTTATTATCTGATAGTACGGCTCTGGATGGGTCAGTTTGTGCCGGTTCAGTTCTTTTTACTTCAGCAGCGCTTTCTTTAGAATCATTCGAAGATGCTTTCTGGTTGTCGAATTCATCAGCATGCTTCACTTTCTTATTTTCGGATATTTCGTTTTTTGAAGATACGGATTCCGAATTATCCAGTGAATTTTGAGTCGTGACTGTATTAGATAGAGTTAGACTCTCAGTACTTCTGCTTGGCAGTGGACTTTCGGGAGTTGAAGCTGAGTTGAATATATCGCTCGTTGGTGGATTGAATGCTTCGAAACGGGTCTCTGTAACCACTTTCGATTTGAAAGATTTTTTAGCGTAATCTCTTGGAATATCGTCTACGTCTTCTTGTACTTCGTATCTTCTTATTGGAGTTGCATGATGGGAAGTACGTGTCTTTAAGCTCGCAGGAGCAGAATGAACTCGTTTTCTAGTTGTACTGCTTCGGGGTTTGGGAGCAAGTTGAGGCTCATCTTCTGATAATTTATCAAAATCAGGGGTAACTGAAAACCTCGTTCTTCCTCGGCTGGGTCTTGTCTGTTCAATTGAGGTTGAGTCTTGATTCTGAAAATTAAGATTGCTAGATTGATTATTTCAATTAAATGTTGAAATGTTGGTATGTGTAAAATTACCTACACTAAAAAATACGAATTGGCAGATCATGTGACAAATGATAGTTACAAGAATTGCAATAATTACCTGTCGAAATTCTAATGAATGTTTCAGAGATTACTATGCACGTTGTTGTACATGCTAATTTCTAATTATATAAGACAAAAATATATGAAACAAATTTGAAATAATTAACTCTGTAAGCTAATTATCTTAATTAAATAGACATGGTCATTAGGAACCTACTGCTACCAAATTGTAGCAATAAACTGCAAGAGAATTTTTTTTGTATTCTTTAAATATTGTTATTAACATTAACATAAATAATTTCCTTTCGTGATTTGACAGATGCGGTTCAACTTTTTCAGTTTATATAAATTTAATTATCTAAAGACAGGTATATTAATTACGAAGTCAAGTTTTTTTTCTCTGCTATATAATGTCCTTGGTATGAGCAGAAAGCGAAGAAGTGGTGAATTTTATACAAATGAAGTTATCGTTCATGAGAATGTATTGTGGAATGTGGATTGTTCAAATATTCGCATATTTTCAATGCTTCATGGAAATTAATTTTATTATAATTCTGGTACTTTGTTTGTAGCCTAAAATTGAATCCTCGTTGAAAAGTTCTTGGAGCCCTTGTCAACCAATATCTCTACCAAGCAGTTAATTCCAAAAGCTCCGGGTCCATGAGCTTTAGAGACTGCACTAGAAGAAGCGTAAAATTTCTAATATAAAAAATAATAATTGTTTTGTAAATTTATCCGATCCTCATAACATTAAATAATTACCAAATAAATTATGTATTTGTAATAATAATTTCTTGATCAATTTCTGTTCAATTTTAGAAACTAATACTATAAAAAGTAAAATCAATAGAAATAAATAATAATTATTTCCTAGTTTCTTTGACAGAAGTTACTGTGGTTTCTCCAAGAGAGAACATTGCACTTGAACCTGATACATTCTCGCCAATTTAACATTGCTAAGTACCTACCTATGTAGTAGTAATTACATATCTATATCGGGACAAAACATACAGATGTTGATGTTACATACTCGTAGAATTGAATATAATGTGGATAAGGCTAATATAAAATAAGTGTTATTAACAGTTCATTGTATTCATCGCTTTTACTCTCATATTTATAAAAAATTTTACTCTCTAAATAAAAAAAAAAATAACTCTCATTACTTATAAGAGAACACGAAAAGCAACTCTTCAATCATTAGCTGGTCATTTTTAAGACTTATGCTTTTGCGAGTAACTAAAGTTGCCTTACATTTTTCTAAAACGCGATCTGCAATGGCGTTGTAGTGATAAAGAACATGATAAGACAAACTTACAAAAATATATTCTGTCGTCGCTTGCGTTCTTGCATCCTTGCAGAGTTTTTATTTATCGTATTTCTCAACAAGTTGAAGAAAAATTTAGTTTTTACCACGTTTATATAAACTCGCTTTCAGTCCTGCTGTATGTAAATATTTTAATAGAATTATTTAATCTAACTTCCCAAAGAGCTATAGATAGAGACTCGTGAAACTTTAAACGTAGCTGAGAACAAGATGACAATGCAATATTAGATCGCTTTCTTGTCTGCCTGTTCGTCTGTCTGCTTTGCAAAGTAGTTCAAAGGTCGAAATGATGTATCAGATGCCATCTATGATAGCAAATGCATTATGTAGTAATGTTGCGCGCTACTCAGAAATAAAGAAACAAAATGGCAGCGTTTAATTATAGATGCTCAACGACATAATTATGATCATAATCCCATCAAGAGGTTTTTTACACACATATGAAACTAAGAATTTGATGATAATAATTATTTAAGTAATTTTTTTTATATTTAATAATTTTAACAAAAGGGGAACAAGTTAGGAAAAAAACTTCAACAAAGCGAAGGAAACAAACAAGTGCGATATGTAGGCTGGCTCTAACAGAATACACACAACAAAGCATTGAAGAAATAAAAAAAAAAAATCATGAAGAAAGCACTGTTAGTGGAGTGCTAGAATGAATAAAAGTCGCTTAAAAAACGATTATGTGGGCCTTTTAGTGTACAAGGCTGAAATTTTCAGGAATCGTAGTTTATGGCCTAAATAACTCAAATCCGAAGTCGTCAAAAAATCGTCCTGTGCAAAAAGGCACTATTCAAAATTTTCGACTTTTTTTACAGGATGTGGTAGTTCATTAGTGCAACTTTGCCGTGCCAATTTTTCAAAATGTTATCTGTGATGGTTAAGTTAGGAAAAAATCAAAACCGTTTTAGAAAAGCATTGCGCAAATGGGCCCATCGTAACTTTAAACAGCGATATCTCGCTTCGGTTTACGGCAAAAACTGCCTGCTCGGACTACTTTTTTTCACTTAACAACGCCTATCTCAAAAACGAAGCTCTTAATCGAAAATAGCATATCTCTAACAATTATTCCCTGATCATTTCTGATTCCCACGGTGTCATTTTTATATTTTTATCTTTAATAATAAACTAGCAATAAATATAAATGTTAAACGATGCTAAAATGTGAATTGTGTCTGCCGCATCAAACCACTGGGAAACGTCGATCACCCTCCCTCGCTTCTCCATGCCCCTCACCCTTGGTTCAGCGGTCTGCATGCCGAGAATTTAAATCAAATGCCCGCTCTAATAGGATACTATTTATTAGATATTAATTTTAATAATAATTATAAAAGTCAACAATGTATTATACAAATACAAAATGCAAAGTAGGTATGCCAATAAATTATCCCTGATTTTTTAATTATTTAAGGAATTCCTGCATGTGCATGACCAGATAGGTATTGCAGTATTATTATTTACACACCTATATACCTACCTTACCTACCTACCTACCTCGTAAATATTTCTTGCAAAAATAGGAACAATAACAAACCTCTAAGATAAAAAATTAACGTAATCATGAACTCATTTTGGATATTTTACATTAAATTTGGATTATTTTACATAGTTTATTATTAAAGATAAAAATATAAAAATGACACCGTGGGAATCAGAAATGATCAGGGAATAATTGTTAGAGATATGCTATTTTCGATTAAGAGCTTCGTTTTTGAGATAGGCGTTGTTAAGTGAAAAAAAGTAGTCCGAGCAGGCAGTTTTTGCCGTAAACCGAAGCGAGATATCGCTGTTTAAAGTTACGATGGGCCCATTTGCGCAATGCTTTTCTAAAACGGTTTTGATTTTTTCCTAACTTAACCATCACAGATAACATTTTGAAAAATTGGCACGACAAAGTTGCACTTATGAACTACCACATCCTGTAAAAAAGTCGAAAATTTTGAATAGCGCCTTTTTGCACAGGACGATTTTTTGACGACTTCGGATTTGAGTTATTTAGGCCATAAACTACGATTCCTGAAAATTTCAGCCTTGTACACTAAAAGGCCCACAGGGTGACAACTTATAGCTAGATTGGCACTCTACTATGTGAGGACATAGAAGGAACTCAAGAATATGTTAGACTCCATAAAAATACTCTCTAAACAACCTCAGAGCTCCATTCTCCATTCACACTTTGGAGACAGAAAGTGGCAAATATACATGCAGAAACAGGAGAGGACGCAATAATGATGGTACTAGTCAGGGTTCATTTCCCAGGATCTCAAGTAACCGATTTGTCTCCACAGGTCTGCCTAAATTCGGAACTGGGACCCTCAACGAGGACGAACAGGGAGAGATGACAGGTTGCGAAATCAGTGATAGCGAAATCACAACTTTTTATTCAGAGGCTATGCTTGCACTGGCACACATACCTATAGCCTGGACTCTAATTATAATAATTTATGTACCCAAACCTTGGAAAACAGGACAGAAAGCGGAAAAATCTCTAAGACCAATAAGGTTCATAACCTTTTTAGTGAAAATTTTAGAAAAACTGCTAGATAGGAACATAAGGGATGATGTATTGGTAAAGAGACCACTTCATCAAGACCAACACGCATATAGAACAGAAAAATCAAAGGAATCAGTTTTACACAAGTTATTGGTTGAAAAGTCTGAATACACATAAAATACGAAGAAGTACTATTATGTGCTTTTTTTTATGTGATCGATCTTTAGAATCAATATAAAAAACATTAAGCAGTAGAGGAACCAATGCAATAATATGCAGGTGGATAGACTTCATGATGAAAAACAGATTGGTATATGTACATCCATTGGGGGAGATCGTGGTGACTCAGGTGGCGAGAGGGGGTGTATTCAAATCAAAGTGTAGTATCTCTTGATATGGAACCTTATCATAGATCAGCTACTGGAGCATCTGGACTCAAGGAAAAGGGAATCAAATCCATAGGCCCAAGATATGCCGATGACCTTGTAATACTAATCCAAGGTAAATTCAACGACACAATAAGGCCTTGCATGCAAAGAGCTCTAAATGTCGTAACCAAATAGACAGATGAAAAGGGAATAAATATAAGTTCCTCCAAATCAACCATCGTAGCGTTCACTAATCGAAGGTAATCGGAGGACATAGGACCACTAAAACTTCACTAAACACACAACACAACACAAAACACTAAAACTTCGAGATAGGAATGCATAAACATCGGGAGAGGTGAAATATCTTGGGGTAATCTTGGACACAAAACTCACCTGGATCCAACACATGGACAATTCAAACAACTCCAACTGAACCAATAATAGGAGTCCTTCAATTAGCAGGAATCAGTTGCGTATCATAGTGAGATTACTGACGGGACACATTGCCCTAAAAGAACACTTAAACAAAATAGAACAGACAATGGAGAAATATAGACCGCGAAATATTTTCTATGTGAATGCGAAGCTCTGGAACGCAGAAGACGGGAAATATAAGGACAGTCAAAAATGAGTCTGGAAGAATATGACACTTACCTAGTAATTGGTCTGTACAAATTTCTACAGGGGACTTACAGCAAATTTAGTATTACACCCAGACTTACATCTTATTAGTATTTCCATTGCGTTTAAAAATTAGCCGGTAACAATTGGTTCCAAAGGGCACAAAATAGACAAGACTGGATTAAATACGGAGAGGCCTATGTACAGAAGTGGATGAGTGAAGGCTGAGGAAGAAGACGAAGAAGAAGAAAAAAGTCCGTGTAATAACGTAGTATCGTTTAATCTCATTCACTTTTTTCTTGAAATATTATAGTTTTCTTGATTTTTAGTAGTTATAAGGAGGATACAAATGATCGTAATAATAAACACCCATTGTAAATCTTATTAATTTTTTTTTTTTACTGAATTAATAGGGACATACACATGCATAATGAAATATTTTACTTGTGTGCGAGCGATAAGATGAACTTTGTAGAAATATTCTACATATTTCTCGTTTTTCAGCTAAAATACTACTCAATTCAGCTTATAGAACGTCTTAGTTAAAGACGACATACATATTAACAGTTTCTCGGCTCAACGAGGTAAAATTATAAAAATTATTAAGTCATCAGAATTAAATATTTGTAAGAGGTATTTCATGTAGGTGCCTAAAAAGAATGATGAATGTGTTACAAGTTACGAGCATGGTTTGAATTCAATAGGATTCATAATGATAACCAAACCAATGGATTTACCTTCCTGAAATTATTATCAGACCATCTTACGTAATATAATAAGGCAAAATATTAATTCGAGTAAATATTTCATAATAACAATATTGTTTTTACATGACAGTTCACTTACCAGTCAAGTCGTACTCTGTTCTACATAATAAAACAATGGAGAAAACACGTAGAATTATTATTTATGAATCAAATAGGTGTAACAAAACATTACTGAAGTTATGCTTGGATAAACTTCTTGGAGCTGAGTAGTTAAAGTAAACGAAAAATATACTTGGTTATATAAAAGATAACTTGGCTTTTACCTGTGTAATATGTAATATGAATGGGGTTCATAATATAGTAATCTAATAATAATTATTATTTCAGGTTCATCAATGTTTAAATTTTTGGGATTTTTAAGATTTCTTTTCCTTGTCTTATTTTAAAAAGATGCATTTTATTCCTTCACCCATTTAGAAGTGGAATAATAATATTTTTATTACTTACTGGAAGTGATTATTAACGTCGTGATTTCAGGTCCAGGTGATAAAAAATAAACTTGTTCTTAATTGTATCAACTCTCATGTCATGTAATTTGGTATATATTTATAGGATATACATCATATTATCTAGATATATAAAAACACAGCCTTAGGTCACAATCGAAGACAAAATAAGTACTGACAGAGTAAAAGGAAGGTCGTATGTTTTAATCGAATCCAGTCATTGCATAATACAATAAGGCGAGAAATTCAAAAATTGTTAAGATATGAAATAAAAAAATAACTAAAATATAAAATTATTTGAGTATCAAGGTAATTAGGAAGATGTTAATGACCCAGGGATCGTACCTTGACAGATGTTATTATAAATGATTAATAGAGATAATAATAACTAATAATGGAAAAGCTATACAACAAAGAGTCAAATCTTATATTCAATGTTCTTTTCTCTTATCTAGAGAGTTGTCATTGTGTCAAATGATGGGAACAAATATTGTTAAATTTCCTATAGTTTTGCATCCCTAATTTCTTGTCCTAATATTTACAATTAAGAGAGTTAAGAGTGTTATTATGTTATCCTAGTTAGGGAAATATTCACAGTAATGTAGTAATATTTAGTAAGCAATAAAAATATTTTAGACAATTCTTTTCCTTATATGAATAATTAATTACCTCTACTTATTAAATTAAGTTAAGTAGAGAGAATAGTTCACAAACCCATAATTTTTTTTGAAGAGGTAACATGGTTATAAAAAATGGTTCTGCTTACTCATTTTCATCCCTTAAGCGTTTGTTAATAAATAATTCATCTTTTTATTTTAAAATCGATCTATTAATTAATTTTTTTTTTTTTTTAGCTTAACGTGCCTCGACAACTGGAGGTCATTGGCACAATATACAGTGTTTTACATAATCAGCCTTACTTTAGTTTTGAATAAATTTTTAAACTTTAATATTAAGTTACGTTAGTGGCACAGTAAATCTAGTTTTGATTTGTGATGTATGGGTCCTGATTAAATGCTGTTGTATACTCCGATGTCCTTTAAGTAATTTATCAAATTGTCGAAGCTGTTGGATAATCTGAGGTCTTGGTGGATGTCTCCCGTTATCTTATATCGTTGGCGAGCTTGGGAGAACAATAAGAATATGCTGGACTGTAAGGCGGCTGTTAGTGTTGCACTGATCGCAGAGTGGTGGGTTAGTTGATGCCATTAGGAAGCCATGAGTCACTTTTGTGTGTCCGATTCTCAGTCTGTGAATAATGATTTTGTGCCTTCTTTTCATGGGTGGTAGCCTGTCTGTGGTTATCTGTGGATGAATGATGTTTAGCTTGGTGTTTGATTGGCTCCATATATTTTGCCAGATCGTGAAAACGCCTTGCTTAAGGTGGTTCTTCAGATCTGTGTGCAGTTGTAGGTCTATTATAGGTAGGTCGGATTGTATGGCACTTTTTGCTGCGGAGTCTGCTTCCTCGTTTCCCGCGATGCCTACATGTGAGGGTACCCAGATGATGGAGATGTGGACACCTTGTGTGGCAAGCAGGTGGCAGGCTTCATGTATGGATTGGGCCAGGGTATTTTGGGTGTAGATGTTTTCTATTTTCAGGAAAGATGACAGTGATTCTGTGCAAACGGCGACTGACTTGTCGGCGTGTGTTATCGTTTTTATTGCACAGAGTATTCGGTATAACTCTCCTGTGTGTATGCTGCATTGTTTGTTGAGCCGATGCCTGGAGATGATGGATGTAGAGGTGGTGACTGAGCAGCTGACACCAGTTTCTGATTTTGAGGCGTCCGTGTACAAGATTTTCCCAAATTTTTTCGAGTTGATCAATTCCAGGAAAGTTTGTCGTAGGAGTGCGTTAGGATTGTCCTGTTTTCTGTATTTACTGAGTGTGGTGATGATAAGCAAAGAGGTAGCTACCCCTGCCAAGGGGGTGAACTTGGGTAGTTAAATTTGTTACGAAAATATGTCCCCCTCGATAACAAAATCGACCTGTTTCGGCGGTTTTCGCGTACATCTTCAGTTTTCAAGTTATTAGGCCTGGTACCTTTTCGCTGGGCCATCCTGTATATATTTGCCTTTTTAAACCTTCGATCGCTTGTTTTACTTTTCACAAAAATTCGAAAATTAATCTGAAAAGTAATGCCGGCCGAGCTGAGTTTCTAAACCGCGATCTATGGCTCCGTGGGCCAGCGGAGTAACCACTGGGCCACGCCCGTCACTACTCTTAGAAAAAATAGGTACAAGGTGTTGAAAAAAAATTCAGTTTTCACCGCATAACTTGGACATTCCTCAATGTTTTAATTTTATCCGAAGAGGTTATTTATTATAATTTAGAGTACACAAAACGGAGAAAAACGCGGGAAAAATATTCATTAGTGGCGTAGATACAGGGTGTATGACCCCTTTTTCACTCAGCAATTTCAACGCCCATGGACTCACAAGACCTTTATTATAAGTGTTGGAATCCCTGGAGTTTTCTTACAAAAACACGTATACCTAGGTATTTATGAATATTTGAAATTTCCCATAGTTTTTAAGTAAGTTGAGTCTCTACTTCATCATACCGCAAAAATATTACTAAATTGTTATTTTTGGATTATAGATATAAAACAATAATTTAAAAAAATATACAGGGTGTTCCAGCTTGTATGTTCATAACTCCGGAAAACGGTAGAACACGTAAAAAT
This sequence comes from Malachius bipustulatus, assembly GCA_910589415.1. NCBI lineage: Eukaryota > Metazoa > Arthropoda > Insecta > Coleoptera > Melyridae > Malachius > Malachius bipustulatus. Next base: position 18,446,697 of record OU342634.1, read on the forward strand.
AATCTTTTTTTTTTATAAAGTATTGCTCTAAAACGCTTTAATTTTGAGATACAGGGTGTTAAAATTTTATTAAAAACCAATAAAATATGATTTTCTAATGTTAACTAAATGGTATGAGAAAGTTTAGACTCAGTTTACTTAAAAACTATGGGGAATTTCGTATTATTAATAAATATATCTTGTTTAAGGCATCTACAAGGGAATCCAAAGCTGATAGAAAAATATTGTAAGTCAATGGGCGTAGAAAGTTGTTGAGTGAAAAAGGGTCATATACCGTGTATCTACGCCACTGATGAATTTTTTCACCCGTGTTTTTCTTCGTTTTGTCTATAAATTAAAATAAATAACCACATCGTATAAATTAAAACAGCGAAATGCGCCCAAGTTATGCAACGAAAACTGAAAAAACATTTTTTTTCAGATCTTTTTTTAAAGTTTTTCCGGACATTATTATGTTGATGGGGACTTTTATTTCTTAAAACAGGTCTTCTGTAAACTAGTGAAGTCCTGCTACAAAAAACTGACACCCTGTATGCAAAGTTGCAGAGAAACTTTATTTATCCCAAAAATTATACCCATGGAATATAAAATTCAAAAAACCAAAGATTAGTTACTTATTTTCCTTGACAATATTTTATAGGCACATACAATATAATTTTTTATTTAAAAATTTATATAACATTTATAAACATTTATTTATTAATTCCAATATAAATAGAAACTTGTTAGCATAGTGACATACTCCAATAAACTATGAATTTTATATTAGGATAGTCATTATGAATTATTAAACAATTCAAGAAATTTATAGCGCCGGTGATATAATAGCGATAGATTCTTTCTTACATAATTTAGTGTAAAAATGCTTGTCTATTAGTTATTTTGACAACACCGTAAAGCGTTCTTGCAAAATAAGACACTAATAATAATTGTTGTTTTTCGTTTGCAATATTTTATTAAAATGGATGGACAAACCACTTCCTGCGATATTGTAATAATGTATTGCATTCCTTATATGTGGTAAATTTTCGCAGCTTGCAAAAATTTTTATAGGTACTTAGGTACATATTTAGTAATAATTAATAACGCGTTTAAATGATTTATTAAATTATTATGATTTATAGAGCTATTTGTATTCGCATGAATAATAAATCTTGGTTCTTTGTTCAAGTAATAGTAAGTAGAATTAATTTCCTATTTATTACTTTGGATATTTTTGGATAGCAACAGCGTTAAATAATTATGCGGTTCCGACTAAACTCTTATCAATTTTTTTCTACTCCCAACCTTTAATATGCATATTAAATATGAATTCCCAGTGCTTTAATGGGTCTCATTAAGATACAAATTTTCATTAAAGCACTGGTCAAGCTATCCAATGGCAGAGGAGCATTTGCAATCGAATCGGTTCCTTTTCGCTCACAATCGGGTCGCTCCAAACCAACCGAAGTCACAGAGTTGTCGTACTCACGACAAAAATTGCCTTGTGAAATTTATCAAGATTTTATGTTACCTTAATTAATTTGATAGGTAGGTTTATCGTGTAAAAGATAGGAAGATAAAGTATTATATTATTCGTAGCGCTCCGTGATAGTATTCAAAGCGGCAACGCTGCGACCGTCGCGTTGCGCAGGTAAACAATATCATAATTAATGGCTGTCAATGTTATTAAAATTATTATTAATCTCGAAATCAAAGCGTAAAATTCGGAATTCGAACTTCGCATAATAAAAATTACGCAGTAGTGAATAGTGCCCTTTAAACTTGATACTAAAACATGTCTCAGCAGAATAATCTTAGCGACGAAGAGAAAATTTGGTAATATGCGTAAACAAATAGCAACCTATCTTAACCTCAATGATCCGCAATTGTACACGGGTCATTGTTAAAATATATAATTTTTTAATCTTTTCTATGAAATAAAAAAGGGTCGTAGAAAAAATAGTGTATGGAACTCGCAGATAATGGCTATTAATACGCTCTTATGATGGTTAAGACACTCGCCTACGGCTCGTATCTTAACCATCATACTCACTCACGTATTAATAGCCTTCATTATAAGCTCGTTGCATAATATACTAATTTGGCACAGTTATTAATTTGATACGTGATTGTTTTGGTTAAAATATGGGGTAAATTTTGATAATTATTAATTAAAAATTTGTCACAGGTATTAAGAAGCAGATATTTCAGGAAAAATATAATAAAAAAAAACACTTATTTCATTTAATGGAAAGTTCAGTTGTTATACTTACATCATTTTTTGCTTACACCAAACAATTTTCTCAATTGCTTTTATAACAATAATTATTATTCTCTTATTATCAGCCTGAAATAATTTTTTGTTACTTGCCAAAAATAGACATAAAACCATTTTTTCGTGCTATTGAGCGACTACAACCTTTTACCTTTTAAATGTTGAGGTGTGTATCGGTGAAAGCTTGTCATATCGCAAAAGAGTCACATGAATATCATTCATTAAATCTTACTAAACCAATTCACGAAATCTTATCAAATTTTATTGGTTTTCTTACGTCACTGATTCTTTTAGAAAGCTTCACAGTAATTCAAGCTGTTATTATTACATACTATTATTATTATTATCATAAATAAAAATTTATAAAAATCGTGGTCATTCACCTATTATGATTCTAAAAACTTACAAAAGTACACAGAAAATAAAAATTACCTAATAGAAACCTAATCGTCTTGTATACAGGTGATCATTTTATCAGCAAATATTAAAATTGCACTCGCCCCAAGCTACCCTTAAATGAGTTTACGGTAAGAGTAAGAACACTGTCTCACGGAAGTCTTGGATCCATCCGTCATCCGTATACTAGGTGCATTGGTTGTTTTTTGTTTTGATTTCATATTCTTTTGTTCCCTTTGCTGGTATTACTACCTGATAAGGTTTACAAAAGTTTATGCTCTTACTCGTTCTATTTGGTCGCATGTTTAAAATGTGATTGGTTTCCAGATGTTTGAATATTTCTGTATGGTATCCTTTCATTATATTGAAGGTCCCATGTAGCATTGTTTTAACTTTGTATGCTGCCGCTAGTGCCTCCGTCTCAACCACCAAGTGGAGTGGTGGGAGCCCTAGGAGCATCTCCATGGCCGCTGTTGGTGTTGTTCTCATCGCTCCTGTTATTGTCAGTAACGCGAGTCTCTGTAACTTATTTAGCTTAGTAATGTGCTCCTTTTTTCTGGATTTATGCCACCATAATAAGGAGTCATATGTAATCGTGGGTACTATCACCTTAGTGTACATCCAGTGTGTTATTTCTGGTTTCAGTCCCCACGTTCTACCTATCATTCCTCTACTGGCCCATAAGGCTCTGGTTGCCTTTTTGGTTGTTCTTTCTATGATTCACGTTCAAGGAAATAAGCAAACCGTGACACCTATAATGAGCTAGTGCGTGATCAATTTGCAACCCTTCACGACACGCATTGAAGTTGCCACAATTTGTTGGCCCAAAAACATACCCCTGAGGTGCTCCACTGGCAACAAGCCGCTCTGAATAATATATGTATATGAGTGAGCGCTCCAAAGTGATTCATTTTGTATACCAATTCATTTCTAGGAATGCATTATGGAAGGCTGTAGAAAAATCTAGATAAGTAACATTAACTGGAAGCTATTCATCAAGATGACTAGCTGGAGGGGAGAGATGACTAGAGGATGAATGGAGGGGAGAAATAACTAATCAATCTTGTGAAATGTATACAGATATATGTCACAGTTACATGGATGCACAGTTTTTCAACAGATTACCAGAGAGATCATCCAGGGGAGAAAAAATACAAGATTATTTTGAAACAAGAGTTTGAACTTGTTTGCTGGAAGCTTAGACATTACAAAGACTGTCTAGGAATCAGTGACTTTGACAGGTAGAAAATGATAAGTAGACTCCAAAAGCTAGATACCTTCAAAAGGTTCAACGAGACCTTCAAAAAGCATCATTGAATTACCCAGGCGTGAAAAAAATTTTGAAAAAAATTTCTTTGTAAAAAAAAATATTTTGACTTTGAGCTATTCGGAATTTCTGCCATCAAGACTTTTTAATTGATATTAAATCAAAAACATAGGTGAAATTCACGGCTTTCTAAGACACAACTTGATGATGTTTTTTTTAATACATTCGAAAGAGTCTATATTATGTATAACTATCTAAGAAAAAATTTCTATAAAGTTCGCCAATGAAGGGAAATACCAAAACATTTTCCCACCCTACCGAAGCCAAAGCCTAAGACAAATCTTCATAACTAATTTTATTGATATATTTAAAATATCTTGTATTGAGAAGGTTTTACAAGAGAAATGTACAGGGGGAATAAACAGATATTAGCATTTACCAAGCTGAGGAAAGTATGATAACTCATCAACCACACACCAATCAAGCTGATATCATCATGGAAATTAAATACAGGAAAATAGGATCCTGACCATTTCGAAAAAGGGTGGGCTGTAAAACAAATTATACATAAGGTTAGAGTTGGGTATCATCTAATCATCTCATCCTATAAGCACGAGAAAGCCGTAATTATAGTCGTCTCGAGGTCAGGTGCAACTTAATCCTAGTGAGTGAAAAAGCCTCCAAAATGGGAGAAAAAGAACATTGTCTTATTTTGTCAACAGAAGGCAAAAAATCTATTCGGCAAATCTTCCACAAAAATAACTCTACTTTCATATCGTCGTCTAAAAACGATATCAGGTTGTTCTTATGTTTTCTATACCATCTACCCTATAACGGTAGAATAAATTATATAAAAAATTTTCTATAAATCATTGAATTTAATTATTGATCTAGGGAAGAAGTTGATATATTCGATCAATTTACAATTTTTACACCATTACAAGGCAAACAATGTGCAGACCATTGATATAGATTTCCGCATAAGAGAACACCCACAACTATGTGCTTACAAAACGGTGAGATGTTGAAAGGACACTAACCTTTGTCAGACTATACTGCCGAACTGAATTAAAATTTCAAAATTTATATTCACTTTTAAAGAAACAGGAATTAAATAATAAATTTCAATAATAAGTCTCACAATAAATTTAAATTTCTATATTCTCACATAATTTACCACGATTTGTGTTTCACAAGTTTGATCTTACTAAAATATCGTTTAAGTAATCGAAAATTTTGAGAAATTTATGCACATATTTTAAAATCAACTCTCGCTGAACTTGCATGCTTTACCTGCATTTCCCAATGCAATTTTCCGTGCACCAATCAATGATTTTATAATATGGATATATCTACCTGGTTAAACATATTACGTGTTTCATAATTTCATGTTGCGAACTAGAAACATCAATTTAATGCATGATTTCTAGCATCAATCAAATGTCAGCCTCGCATTAATACTACTTTATAACGGCACCAAACCATTTCTAATCTTCAGATGAGCAAATTCTTCAACTGACAAGCACCCTTGATATTTCTCAACTTAATTATTATATACTTGCGCTAAATTCACGTTAATTTCTAAGAGCACTTCTTATGAGAATGAGAAAATTAAACAAGGATTCAACGTTTGTTCTATAACACAGGTTGTGAGCCCAAGGGCCAGGATTGCATAATGGTTAGATATCTGACACGTGCTGTTAATTATTATATTCGTTAATTTTTCTATACTAATACTGTCGAAAAGCTTATCGAAAACTGTTTGCTAATATGTATAAAAATTACTTAGAGAGGACTGGAACTATGACTTATAATAGTATACCTACCCGCAGGTTGTCAGTTTATTTTAATTTTATTAAATCTCCTAATTTTAAAATTATATTATACTAAAGATTAATCAACAATCTTGTGAGCGCGATCACCTTAACAAAAAATAAATTTCGGTGGCTACCATCCTCGATATAGAAAGGCGATTAACAACCCCCTACCAGAATCTCTCTATTAAGCAGTTGCCTCATCAGTCATAAGTGGCTGAATCCGCAATATGTTTGGAAACAGAACTGTAAACTGTAACGACCTCGATGAGAGGAAAAAATCTACTTTAAGCACACGAGGGGGTGCCCGCAGGGAGAAGTCCTCGCCCCTTTATTCCTGGTCCCTTTTCGTCGATAACTTTCTAGTCATTCTCTCACTATGGAGTGTCGACGTCCATTTGAGAATCAGACCATTAGAAATGGTCTGAAGCGACCATTTCTAGGGTCCTTCAGAAAGTACTGAGGTGACTTATCAGTGGTGCGAGAGGGAACACATGTCGGTCAGTCCTCGCAAAACGTTCATTTTCCAGAAAGAGAAGAATTATTTAGACGGTTTAACGCCCCCAACTCTTCTTAAAGAAACCATTCCATTTGCTGAGGACGCTAAGTACCTAGGAGTCATTCTGGATAGAAATCCATCTGGAAAAACTTATACATAGAGCCAAATTCTCGTGTTTTTTTACACAGACGTGTAAAAAAAACTGAATTTATGTAACGATTGTAAGACCTATATGATTGTGTATGGTACCCATTATTATAGTACCGTTTTGTGGTCAAAAGGACAAAAAACCAGCAGGTCTTGGCCAAACCAAAGGTCTCTAGTAAGTACAGTAGGGAAATCCTACTGGACTTACTTTGATATTTATTTGGCGTAATGAAGACCATCATGAACCGCTCTGATGATTATAAGGTCCTTCTCTCGGGAAGATACGTGTAGGAGAACAACAGAAATGAACTCCTAACAGCAGATTTCATACGGTTCACTGCTAGCCCTATCCACATAAGACATCCACAGGAACTGTAGCTGGGGTATGTAGAATCTGCAAAAATTAACTCTTCTGCACGCGGCTGTGATAACATCAAGATTTTGATAAAATTATTTAATCTTAACGAGAAGCTATATGTTTGAGTTCATGTCAACTTAAGTTATGCAGGGACTGCATATGAACGTTGAAATACAAGAGATTTATTATTGTTGTAACTTTCTTGAATTCTTTTTAAATCTTGTAAAAAGAGGGTTGTCTCTTGGAATTAAGACAAATATTTCAGTGCAAGATCGATTAAAATTTCCAATCTTTCTGTTTCTCTTAGGAGAGATGATGATAGTGATCGCTGCGTTAAAAATCTGGCCAGATTTTTGTTTTAAATATCCAACAATATCGACATTTCTGGTATAAACTGCTGTAAACACCTAATATTCCCATTAAATAGATTTATTATGAGAGAGCTAAATAACATCATTAAAAAATACCTAACTGTGCAGTAAAATAACGGAATTTATACTATGATTATAAGAAATCAGTCTATGCACTCAACCGTTCGATCGGCCTTGTGAAAACCATAACACTCCATTATCAGCAGTACAAGAATAATTAACTTTGCTGTCGGATGTAACAATATCCTTGAGAAACACACTTCACCATGACTGTGTTCCTCTGAACCATATTCATTAAGTTATTACTAAGTCAGTTAATACAAGCTACAACTTACCTTGCCAATTTAGCGAGCTTAAATGTCAACCGGTGTCCATAATGTGGTACGAATCGCTGTTTGATTTTTAAAGTTTTATGGATACTTTCACTTACGATTCTTAATATTCTTGAAGATCTCTTAGATTATACAGGAATACTTTTTTAATGGTTATTATATAACAGTGACAGCTCATTGTTTAAGCAAAGTCATTGTATTAATCTGGTTATAAAAATCCTTCATTAGAGCTTTTGATTTTGCAGCAATTTGAAACATGCTGGCAATTAAAAATTTTCGAGAGAGAAAACTATTTCTTTATTATATACTTCAATAATACTTCGAGATTTTTGAAGCACCTTTCAAGGAGGTGAACCCAAATCAAGGAGAATAATGCAACTTAGTTAAAACTAATCAAGAATTATTTTTTAATTATCAACCCACAGTATTATACTTTTGGTCAGATAATTATGGACAGCATCTATGTTTACTGCTCAATATAATATTTTTTATGTCAAGACCTTACACTCTTCCTTAATAATTGATCTAATTCACAATAATTACGTAGCCTGTACGTGACCCTGATTAAAAAATTGTTAAGTATATGAAGTTATAATAATATGTGAATAATTATTATCATCAGTTGAGGTTGCTCACTAGGTTACAATACCTATAGTTAATTCTTTGGAATAATAATTATTTCTCTAAAAAATGTATGACATTTAATAATAATAAACGCATCTCATCCTTAATACGAGTACCTATACATCTATGCAAATATTTACCTTGGACTATTCGAAATTAATATTTATAGAAGATATTTTAAGGAAAGGATGGCATATGTTTTACGCGTGGTAAGAAGTGGGCTACCTACCTTCCTACTACTGTTAGTTATTATTACAGAATTCAAGAAAACATTGATGCATTATCCACGCTTATTTTAGGTATATCATCGCTTTGAAAATATAAGGAGAAATTGGAATAGTCTCGTTTATCATTATGTATTTATTTTCTAATTTTTTTGGTGAACGCGATTAAAAACAATTTAAATAACAAAAAATTTAAAAAATATAAAGAAGAAAGAAGAAAGTACATACTGCTAGAATGTTGTTTTAAATCAGTAAAGCTTTGAATTAAAAACTTCTTCAGAAAACCTAACACGTAACGTCTCGAATGGGGGTTCGTTCTTGAATTCGGAATTGAAATTTTAATTTTTCTCTTCTCCGGTGACTTGTTCATATTCATTAAAAAAATTATTAGTGCAACATTTCCTGGATTTTAACAGTTTTTTGCCCATTATTTACTTTTTTTCTTAATCTTATTCAATACGAATAGATGGTTTAGATAAAATACCTACGTTTAATTTTTTTTTACAATCTTAACCTTTACTTTCTCTATGAGCAGCTGAAAAATGAAAATCATTTGTCTTAATATAGAACTTGTCTGTCGCGATAACATATGAAGGATTTTAGCGTAAGTAGATATAATTTAATATACTTTTAATTGATACCTACTATTATTATTGTCACATGTTAAATGAAGTTATTATCATAAAACACAATCACAACTGACAGACAAAACGATTAATTGATTTGTAAATTTTACAGTTCGCAGATCTCTAAATTAAATGTCAAAAATCTTTTAATTACTCAGCAGCTGCGGTAACTAACTTCTGATCTTTACGTCACAAAAAGACACTGATTTTTTATATATAGTTTATGCAAATGCAAGAGGTCGTTTAAAAGGTTAAGGTCTACTCGATTTTTGTTAGTTGTTGTTAAGTCTGTGGTCAAAATATATTCATAGATTAGTATCTTAATTAACATTTAAATAAAATTAGAGCAGAAATAGTCCATTTCCACTTTGAAATACATGTATAGATTATATCTGAGGTGTGTGCAACATATTATGGATATGACAAAATATTTTTTATTTAGTTCAAATATTGAAACTGCATTTCGACATAAATGCAAGCATTAAATTAATTCAAATTAAGATAAAATTATATTTTTTCCCTTCTTTTTATAATAAAAATTTTGAAGGTCACTTATCGTTACAATGTTACAAATTACAGTCGTGTGTAATTATTGTCAAACAGCTCTTGAGAATAATTTTTAATAATTATGCTTTTCGCGGAGAGAAACTAATTGAATTTAGAACAGATGTCTCTTTTAATTGAGAATTAATACTTTTAGATTTCAGAAGTCTATTTTAAAGGAAAAACGTTGTATTTTGCGTAAGATTTAGGTTTGCTTTCAATCAATAAATTTAATAATAATTTTTTTATCGATCCAATACAAAATCAAAAATTTTATTCGATTACAAAATATTATTATATTTACTACACATATCAACAATATAAGTTAAAAACTGAATCAAAATCATTAGCTTTCTTATTTTTTTTAAGATTCAATGATTCCCATCCCACAGTATAGCACCTTCGTCTCATAGAAAGTGATACCAAATTGTGGTTAAAACGAGAAAACAAAATTCCATTGTTGTGTTAAACGGTCCATTTGTTTAATCCAACCATACATAAATGATGAAAAGAGCATAACGTTACAAATTATTAATGGTTAATAAAGAAAAAAGCCGATGAAAAGTTATCTAAAAGTTTACCTCACCACTTGGAGACACAATGAAGCAATCCCTGATGGATGTTAGTTAATTTATTAAATTATATTGATTTTTTATATAATTACCTAGTGCAATTAACATTTTTATCTCTGGAGTTAACCACTGTTGCTTTGCAAGGTGGAACATTGCAAAATTAAGTTCTAGATAGGTGACTATTACAATGACATGAATGGATTGGTTTTCTTTTTCAATATAAATAATTTCTATAGCGTAGGTTTGCTTGAATACGCGTGCATGATAAAAGAAAACTGCAATCATAATGTCGACATTTACTAATCTACTATAATTTTTCATTTTATTTATTTCAACATGTTGCATACTAAAGATTATACATGGACTTGATGGATTCTCCTTTTTCTATCAGTTTGATCAATAAGGTCAAGGTTTAAAACTAATAGCCTTGAGTGACAATTATTTTTGGAGATAATTAAACTTCTCCCTAAAATGCAACTTCTCTTAACATGCAATTCAAATGTCATATACACATATAGCTAAGTCGTGAAAATGATTAATAAGATATCCTGCAGCTGATAAGATGATGAAAAGAACACTAAACAACCTCGAAGGTAACAGAAATTTGTGTCTTGCTGGTTTATTACCTGATCCTGAACATGATCAAGTTTTGTTAACTAATAAAAATGGACTACGCCCTCGATTCTGGTTTTGTTCTCTTTTGTACTCGGAGATATTATTTAAATAAGTACATTATCATTGTAAATTAGTATTGCGACATATCCTTCTACCATACTAACTGGTAGGTATACTGGGACTGGTGTATACCAGTAAATTGGTTACGTGCAATTAATAATTTTCATGCTCATAATCATAACATTGGTAAGAAATAAGATACCATGTTTGCAATTTTTTCATAAAAAAACTTTTTCATAAAAACAACAATAATTACCTAGTCGTTATGGTAGTTTAGTTGAGTTATCAGTATAAATAATTATACGGAGTGTACTTAAAAAACAGGGATAAATATCCGCATCCATAACTGATTCCCAAAAATATGCTACCAATGAGCTCAATTTTGAAAGATTTCAATTTATTATACTTAAATAATAGATATCAACAAATAGGTATACCTATACATCATAATTTTTTTTTTTCTTAATAAGATTGATGTAAGTAAGTATATTCCTCAGTGTCTATTTTTATTTTCCATTAAGTAGGCGAGCGGAATCATCTCTCTCTCTTCACATCTCTTAAGATTACTCTTTTGAGATAGAAAGAAAGCTCTTCCTAAAGCTAAGCGAAGGTGCTTAGAGTAGTTAAGGAAATCGCAAAATGACTGAAATTACTTACAAAAAAACAGTAAATATTTTTTGAAGATTTTGTTATCTCTCGTTTTGGACATCTTCATCTTTTAATATTATTAAGAAACACAGCAGTAGCTCATATTTGAACATGAAGTCTGAAAAAGAACAAAAGGGGTACTGCAGGGTAGTAGGTATTCTCGGTCTGACGTAATACCAGTAGCTTTAGCGTTACGATATTTACATAGCGAAGAAATAAAATTTGGGAGAACACAAGTTTTTTCTTAATATAAATTGTTATAATTTGAATGTAAAACGGTATTATTTCAATACTTCCAATGTAAGTAGGTGCCTAGAGATTCACAAATGATAAATTTTCATTGTTAGAAATATGTACTTATATGTATAAAATAATAATCATTTTAATTAAGAGATCTATCATGCAGAAAATAGAAGCCATATAAGTCAGGTGTTATCTATTGCAATCATAATTGAAATTTCCTAACAAAATGTTATTACATGAAATAAAAAAACCTTCTTGCGCATCAATCGCAGAAATAGTGTATTTTTATGCGATTCAATTATGAATATTTTCACCGCTTTTTAAATTATTGGCTTTCTGAAATTTTCCACAGTCATGTCATGTTAGCGTAGTGCTTTAATGTGAAAAATTTTCTGTGATAATTTCATTTCATTTCGTTTCAACACGTGCCTTAGATCGGATTTTTAAATTTAAAAATCAAAAAAATTGGCAAAATTTTACAATTTTGTCCCTTTTCCTATGCCCGCCACTGGCTAACTTTACTTGAAAAATACTATTTTTTACACTACCTTTAATAAATTCGGAAAAAACTGAAAGGAGAGTTTTGAAAACCGAAGGTTTGAAATTTTAGAGGAATAAACATCATTTAAAAATATTCGAATATATCTCCGCCATTTTTATATTTGCTTCTTGAAATTTTTGAAGGTTAAATGCTATTAGTATAGTTGTCTACTATCAAAATTTCCGTTCTATTCCTTCAAAAATAAGCTCATGAATGTTTATAGAAATGTAGACATTTTTACCCTTTTCCTACCCACGCCTCTGGCTTATTAATAGAAATGATGCAAATTGTATTGCATTAGCTCAAATTTCAAATAAGTTTATTCCAATCTTGTTAATTTTGTTTAAAAGTTTTTGATCTTGCCTATTTAGGGGTTCAAAATCTAGCCATTTTCCAAAAATTGAAAAGGCCGCCATTTTGGAATGTCTTTACCTATTTTACTCAAATACAGTACCAGACGACTACTTGAGGGTATCTTACTACCAAAAAAATTTCAGCGCTCTAGATTGAAAACTTCGACCAGAAACCGTGCCTCACGGACGGTTTTTTTTCTGAAATTCGGAGGGACATCCTGTAGAAGTAACACAACTCTAGGAAAATGTTTTTTACGAAAATCAAACGTCAGCCCTAAGGTTTATAAGAGTAAAAAATTTCGTTCATTAATCTTGAAAGATGAAGCTACAGGAGCGTTTTTAAAAATTTAGAGAAATTAATTTAAAAAAAACATCATGTAAAAAAAAATCGAATATCTCCGCCATTTTTCTTATTTACTTTTTGAAATTCTCAAGGGTTGAAGTCTATTAGTATAGTTGTCTACTGTAAAAATTTCAGTTTAATTACTTCAAAAATGTGCTCATAAATTGTTGGAGAAATTTAGCCATTTTTACCCTTTTCCTACCCACGCCACTGGCTTATTAATAAGAAAAATGCAAATTTTGTTGCATGAAATTAAATTTCAAGTCATTTACTTCCAATATTGTGAATTTGATATAAAACTCTTTTTCTATCTAGCTTATACAGGGGTTCAAAAAATAGTCCTTTTTCCAACAATTAAAATGGCCGCCATTTTGAAACGGCTCGGCCGATTTTGCTCAAGTACAATACCAGACCACTCCTTGTGGATATCTTACTCCCACAAAAATTTCAGCCTCCTAGATTCAAAACTGCGACCTGAAATGAGATGACAAAAACCGGATACCTGGAATTTTGAAGGGACACCCTGTAGAAGTGATGGGACTTTTGGAAAGTTTTTCAACGAAAATCCAACGTCATTCCCAAATTTTACAAGGACCCAAAATTTCGTTCACTAATCTTAAAAGATAAAGCCACAGGAGCGTTTTTAAAATCGAAATTTCGCGATTTTGGAGAAATATATATATATATAAATATATATATAAATATATATATATATATATATCGTGGGCAGGTGAATTTTGGAAAACCACTTTTTCGTGATCTGGGGGTCATGATCGGTGGACATTTGATGAGTTTGGGTGATTTTCGAAAAGTGATGTCGTCCTCAATAGTGTATTTTTTTGTTAAAAAAATACACTAAAAATACTAAAATACTGTAGTGTCCGTTGTTAGGACATCGACATAATTTTACATACAAAATTATACATACCGTGTGTCCCCGGATAGGTGAAACGACTCTTATAAAAGACAAAAAATTTTTGATTTTGATTTTTATTTTTTGGGGTTCAGCTCTGCTTGATTAAAGAGTAATTTCTAACAAAATTTTAGTTTTGAAAAATCAAGCATGCCTTGGAAATAAAAAAAAAAACATTTTTTCTGTGGAGTAAAGTGCCTTTTATGTAGCAAATACGAAAAAATGTTATTTGAAAAAGTTGTTAAGAATCAACATTTAGGTCTGTATACCAAATTTCAAAATCATAGGCCAACTTTGATCTTTTACATTTACTTTTATGTTTATTTCACAAATCGAAGAATTTCATTTGTAACAAAGACTGATATTGACAGATTGCTATTGCTATGGATACAATTTGGTTTTTCCATGGCAGTCTTTGTTACAAAATGAAATTCTTTGATTTGTGAAATAAAACATAAAAATAAATGTAAAAAATAAAAGTTGACCTATGATTTTGAAATTTGGTATCGGGACCTAAGTGTTGATTCTGAAGAACTTTTTCGATTAACATTTTCAGGGCTGAATCCCAAAAAATTAAAATTAAAATCAAAAAATTTTTCATATTTTTGATTGACATAATATACCTAAAGGTTTTTGTAAAATTCTTATTCACATCCATCATCATATCACGAACAACAAGATTAAAAGACTAATCTCATTAAAAGTACACAATAAAAATTTCTTCTTCAAATTTAGGCCTCATGGAATGAACGTTTCGTGATTTTTTTTCTAGGATTATTTCAAAATTATTCACACAAATAAATTAACAATTTAATATTATATATTATAACATTCATATAGGTACTTGAATAGCTTCACAATAAGATATTTTGGATTCAAAAAAGGGAAATTTTTCTCTTTGCCAATTTCGGAATTGGCATGTTTCAATGTTTCCACAGCAGAGTTTACAAAGGCCTATCTAAAAAGGTAGTGAAAATATACCGCAAAAGAGAAATATAAAGCTAAATATTAAAGTTAAAGATTGATTTAAAAAAATCGAAAAACTTTCACCCTAGAAACGCCTTTTCTCGGGTATCTTGGCGACTACAGGAGAACCGATTATAGTGTTAAACTTTTCTAGAGCCTAAGCAGATGTTTTCACAAAAATCGTGAAGAAAAAAAATATATTTTTTACCTTTCTTGGATATTTTCGTAAAAAACAAACGATGTCTTCAGAATGGGACCTAATTTTAAGTGAGTGATAGCTGACATCATTACGAATCGAAATAACAATCAAGTTGGATCTTAATCATTAGTTTTCTCAACAAATGCTTAGGTATGAAAATTTTTAAGGGCTCAAAAATCACATTGATTTTTCCATGTTTGAACCAATAATGTATAATGTATTGGAGAGCTCGAGACTGGAAAGTTTCACGACATAATCGTTTTCAGTTTCGGAATTGAGTAATGTATATATCCTCGAGCAAATTCATCAAAAAATCTATAAATGCCTATAAAAACATAAATATCCGCGATTTTATATTTATCTTGGTCGGTTTTGGTGTCAATAATCATCTCACGGTCGGGGATCGTTTATGGATAGTTTTCATCGTCCGGATTTGGAAAAATTACTTAAAAGAAGTTAAAAGTTAACAAGCGTGTCACTTTGTAAAAATCGAAACAACAAGCCTTCACCTTAAAAATGACTTATTCTCATCGTCTAAGATTGGGTGCTTATACAGAAGAAGCGATTACAGTTTTGAACTTCTCATAATTTACAAAATCTAAGCAGAGATTTTCACGAGAATCATTATAAGAACAAAATTATGAGAGTCTTTTAACTCCGGATTGTGTGTCCACCTAAAAATCTATTGCCTTCAGAACGAATGGAATCTACCTCATAGGGGGAAAAGCTGTCTCGAAAACGTAAAATTCCTGGTTAATTACAAACTGTTAATAAAATCAGTAGGTACAGGAATTGCAATTTTTCATTACGTCCATCCGCGGAGTTCATTCCTAATTATATTAAATTCTCATTCCGGACAAAAACCTTTAAGGAATTTCAACTAGGATTTTTGCAGTAAGTATTTAAATTTGATTCGAGGCAAAATTAATTTGCACTTCGTGCATCAGCAGTCAAACGATCTCTGTACCTACCAACAAAGGGTGAGGTATTTGATTTTTTGTATTTAAATATTTCGTATTTTATTGTATTTTACTAAACAAGAAAGTGAATGTTTTAGTCATTAACTTTGAAGTCTTTAGGCTTACAGTGCCCTTTCACATTTAGAGATTCCTTACTTAATCAAAAAGTTAATCCCGAACTACTGCTTGTCCAGCTGTAATGAATCCTGGCAGCGGATGAAGAACTCCTGAATCAAAACGCAAAGGGACCTATATAGAAATTCCTGAAATTCATTTTATTCGTTGCACTTTTATAGACAAGTTAGTAATAAAGTGGGGTGTATATGTTTTTTACAAGGCAATTTCATTAGAATTTCCTTTTGCAGTTTTAATTTGAAATTTTATTAGTGACACTTGTACACTTTTAAAGCATTTTCAATTAGTTTTTCTGACAGGTATGCACGTTTATTACTAGCATCGCGCAATTATTCAAACTTTCATCACCTGCCCAATTAAAAGAGAAATAATTGTCCCCTTTTGACGTGATCACGGATGCACAAACTTTCAGGTAGGTTCTCTTGGACAGTTTTGGAGTTTCAGTTATATTATGTCGGAGTTTACAATGAAGGGGTTAAACGACGTTCCGAAATTGCCATGGTCAGATTTTTCCTGGAGCGATTTTTATCATAAATAATTATACTCTCACTTTCGAGGCTTCGTTTGCAGATAGTCTTCGAGGTTCTGAGATCGAAACATAACGCAAAACAGTTCTAAAATTAACGACCGTGTTAAAAAGATCGTTTTGAAGAAGTCGACATCAAATCCTTCGAAAAATTACTTTTTTCCTGTATTTTGAAGACGGGGATCGCTATAAGAACGCTTACTTTGAACTCATAATTTATAAAATCGAAATAAAAATTTCCAGAAATATTATACTTACATTGAAAGATATATTAATTTACTTTTACCCGCAGAGTGAGAATTACTTTTGTGTGAGCATGGCAGACTGCAATAAAACGACTCGTTTCACCAAAAAGTCATTGGTCTTCTCAAGAAGTGTATATGAAAAAAAAAACACTCAAAAAAACATGATTTTTACCAATGTTTAAACCAAATCGATGGTTGTTATGAAATTTTGGTAAAAATTTTGGTTACAATAAATTAAAATTTATCATATGTCTGAGCTTTAAATATCCGGAACCTTACTATACTTATTTCATGCGAATTGAAAAAAATTATCATCAGAATTCAACTTATTCTTATTGCTATTAAAGTAGAAGTCTTGGGGCCGCTTGCACAAACTTAATTAAAAATTTTGTCAGATAATTACTGATTTTAATTTGCAGATTTTGAAAATATGGCGAATATTTCCAATTATCCTGTATTATTTACTGGTAAATAACTCTTCTAAAAGAGAGTAGAATTTATTTCCAACAATATCAGACCAGTATTTTGGTAACACAGTGAATTTAAAAATCAGTAATTAACTAACAAGATTTTTTAATTACGTTTGTGCAACCGGACCTTATTGTTGTAAAAAATAATTATTTAGATTTTTCTATTGCGTTTATTTTATATAAAAATATTTTTTATCCTACTCCATAAGAAAATTGAACTTTCTCGACTGCATGCCCCCGGAGAAAGTGCCACTTTTCCTGCCTAGGCGGTAAAATTATTTTTATATTTTCACGCTAGAGGGCCACCCGAGGGCCACCCAATTGCAATTGAAATGCTATTTCCAGAAGGAACCAATAGCAAGCAAGCTAGCTGCACAGAATAGATTAGTCTAATTCTGTGCTAGCTGTATGTCAATCTGTCAATGTCAATAGACCAGCAAGACCCAGCAAATTAAAAATTAATTATTGAAGATTTGATGATTTAAACTTACTGATGTCAAATTTATCCAAACAAGGAATTTCGTTCAATAATACTTGTAATATTCAAAATATTCACTATTAATGTTATCCATAAATAAATAAATAAATAAATAAATTACTGATTGTAATTTAACTAATCTACGCTTACTGATACTAATGTATTAAGCAAACATAAATGTATGTATTCAATAAATTTTCTTTCAAAACAAATTAAAAAAAAAAAAATTATTATTATTATTATTATTATTTTGTGTAGGATAAAAAATTATGTGTAAACCACGGCGGTAAAGTGTCTTTTCAGGCCTCAACAAGTGGCCAGCCTCGGCTGCGCCTCGCCTGGCCATATCTTCTTGAGGCCTGAAAAGTGCCACTTTACCGCCTAGGTATACAATATACTATTACTTAACATAATTACAGTTAATTCAGAATATACCTCCCACCTGGCTATTCCTCTCAATATCGATAATGCTGTGAAATAATTTTATTTTGATTACGTAGGTGTTTCCATTGCATATTTCTAATAATTTATCTACCTTCTAAAAACGTTTCATTTTGTTATAAATTTACAAATCTATAACAATATCGCAATCGAATGCATTAATGCAACTTCATCATAATGTCATTTTATTACATAACGCCATTTCATTTAAATTTTGCATTGCAATTTTAGAAGTGGCTGCATTAATGTCATTTTGGTGATATCTGTTATGACATGCTCATGCCCTAAAATTCCATAGACACTCCTTGGGCAAGATATATATCAGCATGTAGTGTTAAAAAATATATGCATAATGCATATGAATACTTGATTATGCGTATATTTAATTCGAATCTAAAATGTACAAGGTTTATAGAGCAACCAGAAGATCATTATAGTTTATGAATTAATCTAAATTAATCGTTCTAAAATATGGTATATGTATATGATCATATTCTTAAAGCTTTACGTACAAATTTATAGCTAAAAAATAATTAAACATCGGTAAGAAGGGATACCGTTTTATATTCATTAAAATGAATATTTAACTTTTAGTGTATTTTTAACAAAAAAATACACTATTGAGGACGACATCACTTTTCGAAAATCACCCAAACTCATCAAATGTCCACCGATCCTGACCCCCAGATCACGAAAAAGTGGTTTTCCAAAATTCACCTGCCCACGATATATATATATATATATATATATATATATATATATATATTTATATATTTATATATTTATATATTTATATATTTATATATTTATTTCTCCAAAATCGCGATTTTTCGATTTTAAAAACGCTCCTGTAGCTTTATCTTTCAAGATAAGTGAACAAAATTTTGGATCCTTGTAAAGCTTTGGAATGACGTTAGATTTTCGTTGAAAAAATTTCCAAAAGTCCCATCACTTCTACAGGGTGTCCCTTCAAAGTTCCAGACATCCGGTTTTTGTCACCTCATTTCAGGTCGCAATTTTCAATCTAGGAGGCTGAAATTTTTGTGCGAGTAAGATATCTATAAGGACTGGTCTGGTATTGCACTTGAGCAAAATCGGCCGAGCCGTTTCAAAATGGCAGCCATTTGAATTTTCGGAGAATTTCCTATTTTTTGAGCCCCCGTATGAGCAAGATGGCAATAAAACTTTGAAATCAAATTAACAGGATTGGAAGAAAGTTATTTGAAATTTGAGTCAAAGCAATAAAATTTGCATTATTTTTATTAACAAGCCAGTGGCGTGGGTACGAAAAGAGTAAAAATGTCTAAATTTCTATAACCGTTTATGAGTTCATTTTTAAAGAAATTGAACTGAAATTTTCACACGAGACAACTATACTAATAACCTTCAACCTTGAAAAATTTCAAGAATCAAATAAGAAAAATGACGGAGATATTCGATTTTTATTCGAGACCGGCGAAGCCGATTTCTCGGCCTAGTCCCTAAAAATGTCAGTCACGCGGTCTGTCCGTCTATGCGATTGCTAGGAGACACTCTAGAGCCGCATTTTTTGTCGTAGAAAGTTTAAATTTCGCTCGATTGAAGAGGCGCACGGTTTCACGATGACTTTTGAAAATGAGCGGGATCCGTTACCGGTAAGTGTATTTTTTTCCTGGAGTGTCGTGTTTTTCGGGAACGACCTAGGAAACACTCTAGGTGTCTGAAAGTTGCACCGACCGAGTTGAAATTTGGCATGGACGAACCATGGGACCCCCAAATACGACCTATTGAAAATGGGCCGGATCCGAGAATTTTAAGGCCCCCGTTCAGGGCCGTACTTTTTTTTACAACGTCTCAAATATAGGATTTGTTTCTCGGTAACGGTACATGGCGAAAAGATTCTGTTTGCACAGTATATTTCGACGCTCTTCTATCATTTTTTGCAGGATTTCAAATTTTTTTCGAATTATTTGTCGACCCTTCGAAAAAATAACAAAACAGTGCGATAGAGCCATTCATTACCTACAAAAAAAGTTAATATAGTTTTTTTCCTGAAACATTGGAAAAACTGTCAAAATCGGGAAAAACTTCGGCAGGTCATTTCGACTGGTTCTCGCGTCGGCCATTTTATCTTCCTGTATTTTCTCAATCGTGATCTTCTTTTAAATTTTTTTTTCCTCAACATATAATTTTTCTTCAACATATAATTTGAAGTCTTATCTTCATTTTGTCTCGCATATATGGGCACTTTTAACGAAAAATAAAAAATTTCCTCGCTGGTCGAAAATTAGCTTACACTTTTTTTAAATTATTAAATCGATGGAATTTATTTTTTATTTTTTTTCACATTCAATTATGATTGATTCTGAAAATTAGAAGAGCAATCTCAACGACAACTAAGTTTTTTCTAAGTAGGTAGAGTTTTCTTAAAAGAAACTGCGGATTATTTTTTCATTATATTCATTATAAGAAGAAATAGGAAGAAAATATTCATAAATTGAATCGCATAAAAATACACTATTTCTGCGATTGATGCGCAAGAAGGTTTTTATTTTTAACTTGAATTTTTGACCCAAATAAATAAATAATTTTTAAAATAACAAAATACCTATGCCAAGCACCTATTATGGTCAAGCACCTCCTCATAGAATGCCCGCACTACTCAGAAAAGCGAGAGACCCACAAGCTAAAAACAACACTGAAAGAAATACTCAGCTCACCCAGCTCCCTCATCTCATTGATTATCTGAAAGACACTAAGCTATACACCGTGTTTTATATTAAGTCGGCACTATTGCCAACTTCGTTATTATTTAACCTAGAAAGTCGGTTAAATTAGCAAACTAGTAGTATTTTTTCTCCTGAATAAAATGGCGAAAACAAAAAAACAATTGAACATCGCGATTTAGAGATATTTAAAAAAATGTAACTTTTTTAATGGAACACCCTATATATTTTTGGATGGATCGGTTGCAAATTTTTTTTAAAGGAAAAAGTCTTTATGCACTATGATCCTAAAATAATAAATTCATTAATTATTCATTATTTTATTACTTCCACAGTAGGCTGCGACAATTAATGTAATTTAGTGTACCTACCTACGTAATGTAAGGTAAAAAAATATATCGTCCTCAATAGTGTATTATTCAATAAAAAAATACACAAAAAAAGGAGTTGTTATATTGAAAAGGATTTAATTTTAAATAAACAAATAGCAGAACTTGTCTGTGTTTTAAATTAAGTCGGCACTATTGCTAACTTCGTTATTATTTGAGCTAGAAAGTCGGTTAAATTAGCAAACTAGTAGTATTTTTTTTCCTGAATAAAACGATGAAAACAGGAAAACAATTGAACATCGCGTTTTCGATATATTTAAAAAAAATTATATTTTTTATGGAACACCCTGTATATTTTTAGATGGATCGGTTGCAAAATTTTTTTAAAGGAAAAAGTCTCTATGCACTATGATCCTAAAATAATAAAATTTTACACACAAACAAGCTCTGTTATTTGTTTATGTAAAATTAAATCCTTTTCAAGGTAACAACTTTTATTTTTAGTGTATTTTTTTATTGAAAAATACACTATTGAGGACGACATAATTTTTTTACCTTACATTACGTAGGTACACTAAATTACAATAATTGTCGCAGCCTACTTTGGGAGTAATAAAATAATGAATAATTAATGAATTTATTATTTTAGGATCATAGTATGTAAAGACTTTTCCCTTTAAAAAAAAATTTGCAATCGATCCATCTAAAAATATACAGGGTGTTCCATTAAAAAAATTACATTTTTAAAAATATCTCGAAAACGTGATGTTCAATTGTTTTTCTGCTTTCGCTATTTTATTCAGCGGCAAAAATACTACTAGTTTGCTAATTTAACCGACTTTCTAGGTTAAATAATAACGAAGTTAGCAATAGTGCCGACTTAATATAAAACACGGTGTATAACTTATTAGCCTGTATAGATTAGCCTGTATATAATATACAGGGTTATGCAAATTTCATGGTGTCAGTATTGGGATATCCTAAACCATAAGAGATACAGGGTTGCTTAAATTAGAGAAAAGTTGCGCTATTTTATGGCCATCTCGAATCCGTCAAAACATGCAAGATATCTGTGACCGTTCCTGAAATATCCTGAAAAAACTGAAAAATCGAGAAATCTTATTTTTGGAATATCTTTCTTACCATTGGAAATTAATAAATAATTTTTTGTAGCCTTACATAAGCCGTTATAAGCTATTTATCTGACGTTTCAAAAATTTTCACAGCCGACTAGATCCCAGAGTTTTCATAGTCAACTTTCGTTTTTCTTATGACCGCCATATTATTTTTTTATGTCGTTCGATAAGAAAAAAATAATGGAAACCAAAAACTAATCAACTTCAAAAAATAACTTTAAAAAATTTTTGTTCTTCTTTTTTTTCTAAAAAAAGACAACTTTTTAGATCGAATATCATAGAGAAATTAACAACCTATAAGGCAAGCAGTATGACTTCATATTGGCCTATTTCAGTTAAAAACTATCTGTTTTTCTTTGAAAAAAGAAGAATAAAAATTTTCTAATTTTTTTTTTCTAAAATTTATTAATTTTTGGTTTACATTATTTTTTTCTTATCGAACGACATAAAAAAATAATATGGCGGCCATAAGAGAAACGAAAGTTGACTATGAAAACTCTGGGATCTAGTCGGCTGTGAAAATTTTTGAAACGTCAGATAAATAGCTTATAACGGCTTATGTAAGGCTACAAAAAATTATTTATTAATTTCCAATGGTAAGAAAGATATTCCAAAAATAAGATTTCTCGATTTTTCAGTTTTTTCAGGATATTTCAAGAACGGTCACAGATATCTTGCATGTTTTGACGGATTCGAGATGGCCATAAAATAGCGCAACTTTTCTCTAATTTAAGCAACCCTGTATCTCTTATGGTTTAGGATATCCCAATACTGACACCATGAAATTTGCATAACCCTGTATAATGTATAAGATTAACCCCGTATATAATGCCATGTAACATACTGTATCTGTGTGAATAAGCAATGTAGTTGAGACACGTTAATTCTTAAATAAAAAAAATACCTAGGTATGTACCGGGATGTAATAAAAATAATTTGAGATCCAATAAGAGAATAAAAATTTCACATCATCTTTAAAAAATTATTCGAGCAATTTTTTTCCCTTCTAATTAAGATTAAATAGTTAAGAAAAACTATCGAAAATCCTTTAAGGCAAAAGAAAGTTTACCTTTTTTTAGCAGATTTATAACGCAAAATTTCATATAATATTTACTTTTTGGATCCACCTGCGAGCTCACAAATGCCTGCCAGAATGTAATCTCTATATTATTATGTTTTACAACGAAAAGAAAGTGCCATATTTTATTTTTTATATTAGCCTAATCAGAAGACCGCGACGAATGACATTAGCAATAACAGAAAAACCAATGTCAAGGCTTTTACAGGAAAGTTTAACATACGATGATGTATTTTTAATGATCCACAAAGTTGAAAGTAACATTATGATCTAATAAAAATACTTTTTATTATAAGTTAATATATTTCATCTGGGAATATAACATAAAGTAGATAGTTGGAGTGAGATAATATAATAGTTTTCGTTTGATAATTAATTAATTAAACAACTAATCGAATTAAAAAATTAATGAAGTACCTACAATAATATAAAAAAAATATATTTGAAAATTAGGTAAAGGCAAGCGGTGTGTCATAATTTTCAAATAATTAAAAATAACGGTGGTTTACTACATTCATAATTAAAAAAATATATATATATTTCACAAAATCCAATTTTTATAAACTAATTGAGTATTGTTATAAGTGCCTTGGAAAAATAGAAAATTTACATGATTTCATTTAATGCTCGAAGCGTAATTAAACTAAAAGGAAAATCAGTGAATTCTATGTTATTTTCATTGATTCTATGTGTATAATTTTTATTAATATATACCTGCGGGAATAAAAGATAATATTATCATTTAAAACTAAATAGATAGGTAGAAATATCTTGGGAGTTAAAATGAAGATTAAATGTGCCGTGACACAGGGAGAAAATGATCAATGAACTAGCAACTCATATTAGTATTAGTGAAACTCGATAATTATTATACTTCATCGTAATAATTATTAATAATAAAATTTTTGAATAGAAGTGATTGTTACAGGTACATTAGGTACTACTTATTTACTTTTTCTATAAAGAATGAATTGTAACAGTTTTTCCAAATAATAAATAAATCACGACAGTTAGTAGTGCAATATGTTTACACACATGACATTATACGTTATTGTGACATAATTTTCTAAGAAGAAAATTTATATTTAATATTTTCATCAGAGCAAATTGTAATCTTCCGACAAGAAAGTTAATAATGCCTCAGTATATCTACTTAATATACATATTATGTAAAATAATGAAATAATTAACTTAACATAAATATAAGCCGACATAAACTCACGTCTAGTGAAATCAAGAGTGATAATAATTCTTCACTTGCAACAGAAAATACTTCATAATAATACTTGCACTTTTATCTTATTTAGGTATAAAAAGACGAATTAAAAAATCTACCTACTCATAGTAATTTACATTACAAATTTATTCAATGGATTTTTCCTCTATTAAAAGAAAAATGTTAAACTAGGGTCCTAGAGGTTTATTTTCTGCTCATGAAGATTTGTTAGTCCTTCTCAGACTGATAAAGTAAATGCGAACGATATTTAAAAGACATTATACAACTTTTGCGCATCACCTAAATAAAGAGAAAAGAAAATAAATCCACAAAGAGGAGAAATGGGAAGGTTAGGCAGAAAAAAATATTAATCTTCTCAAAGCTCAACTTTCACAAAAAGAGACTAAAAAAAAGCAATCGTCAAGGGAACCGCACCAAGTTTTTTTCTTTCAAAATATCAAATCAGCAGACTACGGACGTTAAATGGAAAATATATAACGGGTGATTCTTAACCTATACGGTAAAACTTGGGAAATTATAGCTTAGGTCAAATAATTATAACTGAATATAATTATAAATTTGGAAAATACAGTGATGTTTATTGCTTATCTCCAGAGGTCCATCAAAATCAAAAATTTATGTCTAATTTTATTAAAAAATATGCACTTTTATTGTTAAAATACCTATAAGTGCATGTAAGAAACTATAAGCTCACGCAGCTTGCTTTCAATTGAAAATTTTAAAATAAGGGTGAACAAAATACCGCTGTCTACTGATAAAAAAAAAGAATGGGGGACATTCAACGTTACTAAAACGTTACTAACGTTAACATAACGCCGACCAAATAATGCTGACAATACAGCGTCGATTCGAAATTTATTATCTGTCAGTTAATTACGGCCTTTGTGCAATAAAGCGAGTTTTACTATGAATTGTCTATCAAATAAGGTCAAAGAAGGTAAGTTCAAAATAATGATTAATTATTACCAATCTGTAAATTCTCCTGCACCAAGTTTATTAAGTAAGTATTTCTGATATCGTAACATCCAATTATGGTAGTGAATTGTCAGATTCAGGAACCTTCGAGATGAAAGTAATCCTATGGCGTTACATGAAGAGGTAATTCGGAAATATAATAATTATTATGTCGACGGTGAGACAAACAAGAATTCAGTTATTATTGTGCGGGTATCAGGTGGTTAAATCAATAATCTAGTCTGGATTATGTCTGTATAATTATTGCTTTCGTTATACAATGCATCTCGATCCACTATGCACCCAGTTCAGGAAACTTGCGACATTGTACCTAAAGGAACTCATACCTCAAGCTAGATATTGATTACAAGAATTGAGTCAGATTTATATTTTTATTGATATAAAGTGCGGCAGCTCACTTCCTTTTTTCAAAAGACAATAAAACTCATTTTACGAATCAGGATTTTTTAAAGTAATGTAGGTACATGTCTAATAAAGCTTTCTTTTACACACTTCTTTTGAAAATGATTTTGGGTAGATGACCCCCTCTATAATTATCCATATATACCGAATAAGCCCATTCCTGACGTTTTTCACGACCCTTACCAGAATGCTGGTATGTTGGAAATTTTTGCCAGAATGTTATTGGCCTTCAGATCTTGAAGGATTTCTTGGACGGTTGACGTAAACACGAGATTTTAATATATCGCACTAAAAATCTCAAGGGATCAAATCGGGAGAGCGGTCTGGCTACTCAAAATCGCCCCTTATCGAGATGAGGCGCCCTTGGAAGTGTTCCCTCAAAACAGCTTACGATGCTCTTGAAGTGTGAGTCCTGTTGGAACCAAATGTTCCCCAAGTTTAATTCATCAAATCATGAAAAAAATTGCTCCAACAATCATGTTTACAGCCGGTCTGAATTCACTGTCACTGTGACATCGTTGTCTTCAAAAAACCAAGGACCTTCCAGCTGAGGAAATTGCGTACCTCACGACGTTGGGGGAATGCAAAGGCCTTTAATGTAATTATTGGGAATTGGTGTCAGCCCAGTAGCGCATGTTCTGCTTGTTGATACATCTACTCAGGTGAAAATAGGCTTCATTACTGAAAAAAACCCATTAGCTCCTCTGTATTCAACAAGCGCCTTACATGCGTTCCACCTTAAAATGGACCCAGGTGACCTGATGGACTCCAACTCTTCGTCTTGTTTAACCTTGTCTTCTTGTCGCGGCTTATCTGAACATAGTGACCATTTAAAAATTGATTTTTGGTCCAGGGCAAGGCCTAACGGGAGGCTACATTAAAGCAATTTCGGGATGGGTTGCGATCACAAAGCCTCCTCTCTCTAGAAAAGTAGACATCGACGGCTCACTGTTCCGTCCATGATATAGATATAACAGTGGGAGACCTTATTCAACATCATCAGGAACAAAGAAGAGTGGGCACGTGCACGTGTGATTGCTAACAACCATTAATTGATCAACAGCGGAAGAAGAAAGAGATGAAGATGTATTCCTCAAGGATGGAATCTCGGATCGATTCATTTTACTAATTCATAATTACATAAGTAGCTACCTAATTATTTGGTAGGTACTTATTTATCATCTGCCCGGTAAATAATTTACGTTCTTTGTAAGTACAGACTGAGCGTGACGTTTATGTCAGGTGAGGTAGGGTTTTGAAAACTCATTTTCAAGTTATCAACATGTTGAACTTCAGGCTGCTAATAAGAGTATACCAAGACTGAGAAAAATAAAAACAATCGTAATAACGTATTTCCTATTATTTGCCCTCGGTGGTTCTTTGGTAGAATGTTTGGTGCGCTAACAGGTAGGTTCGATTCCCACCCGGGGCACCTACACTTTTTCTACCACATACATATCTACCGATACATAATCTACAGTAATATTATTTTGTAATTAATAGTTATTTACATAAAAAGTAAACGTACGATGGAAATATTATTATATTATCTTCATTCAATTAATTTTATTTCAAAATGAGGAAGTACACGCCGATGTCAGATTAATGGAAGATTCATCAACAATCTTAATAAGTGGCTTGTAACGTAAGTACCTATAATGGAATGGGCAGTTTTAAGGTATTTACATAAATTATTGTACTACAACTACGAACTACACCAATGTAATTTATCGTAACGTAATCAAAAATCTTATGGTGTGTAAAACAGAAACACAGTTATAAAGTTACCAAAACTTTCTCTTTATTTAAATTCAGATTAATCAATTTAAACACACATTCCACGGTCAGCGTTCTGCAGTTCTGAACTAAATTTGACTAACCTTACGTAATGTGGAAGATGATTTATTAGGAATATGGGCACGATAATATGCACTTGCTCCAATTAAAAAAGGCCTGCACATTATTTTATATATTTTATAATACTTTATGTAATTGCAATCTTTTCTACAGTCTATTAATCGTTACACTTTAATTATTGCTACCTGCTTAAATCCACGAATAGTTCCACATCATGTAATTAACTTCCTTTGCTTTGATTTGACTAGATCGTAGTCGTTTGTTACCCACTCATATTGTTTATATCCGGAAAATCAATATGCAACGGTTAATTTTTGTTACATTGTGTTAAAAAAAAAGAATAATTCAAATAATTTGACTCACCTGTGCAGGTTTACTACGCTCTGCTTGTACGCTAAGGTAACAGATTAGGAGTAATAAGATATGAATCTTCATCTTGAAGTTTTATTTAAAGCTGCTGATTTGTAGAAGTTGATCTAATTTCATATGACATAATTATACCGATTTATGTTGATGAAAAACCTGCAAATAGAAAAATTTTATTATAGATTTTTCTAGTAATTTGGCATCAAAAGTGTTAACAAAATACTACTAGAAAAGGCTGCATTCAGTAATCTGAAAGTTTACAATCGTCATTGCTTGCAGTAAAGCATCTCAGCAATTTATTTCTACCAATATGACTTCATTTGAGATATTTTCACATCTCGTTAGAAGCAAATGGAAACCATATTAGTATCATGCACTCTCTATTATTGTAGGAGTACAATGCTCTTATTGCGAGTACCTTAACCTTAAGATTAAATTGCTATTTGTTTCTGTTAAATTATCCAAATAAATATAATTCATTTTGGTTCACTCCTTGTTAAATTTTCCTATTAAAAAATAAGAAATTTGTCGTAAATTTCATTGTAATCTAAACTGTTAATAATATGCAGATGAAATTGCATCACAAAATTTGTATGCTCTAGAGTCTAGACAACAAGAACTCGATTGCGTGATCGATGCTTTTGAACGAATTTTATTTTAATTTGATGTGCCAAACATTAGGCCATAAAATTTACAAAATCGAATCTCAATAATGTAAAGAAAGACCCCCAAGTCAGAAAAGATCACATTTCAAAATAAATGCATGTCAACAGACTACTGAAACAGAGAAACTAATTTTTATTCAGACGAAACAATGTGCAAATCAAAATATTTGCATAAAACAAATATCCGATTCTCGTATATGTATATTCTTCGAGGAAGAATTGACTTTATATTGTTTGAAATTATTAAAGAAAACGAATTATATAATAAAGAAATAATTTTGCAGCAATTATTTAAAGCATAAAGTAGAAAAATGCAAATAACTTGCTTTAACAGAGACTAAAGAAATGTCTCGCTCTCTGGTCAATCAAAGATCGAAAATAGCAAAACTATCATATCCTGTTGCAAGATGTGAAATCTTCGCATACCGACGAGTATTTCCGTTTCTGACAATAATTATTAGTTTAAATCACATTTAACTGGATAATTATTAATAATAAAATAGGAAATCGATGTAGACTTACCAACCTTATCACTTAACAAAATGAAAAATAATTACCTATTTGATAAAAAATAGGTACAATACTTATAATAGTGAGCAAAAATGAACATATAATTTAATTTATGTGCTCATAATATGTGGAAAGACTCCGAGCTGAAAATGGAGCAGATTACAGAGACATTTTTTTTACCTAGCGTGGCTAAGGAATCCATTAAATCCCCGTTAGTTACATGTCCCCGTCGAAGTTTTGTTCCCTCATGAAGAGAGATTGAGGAGACTAGAAGAGCACCAACTCGGAGCCTGGGCGCTGAGAAGGAGGAGCCTCGGTTTCCGTCCGCGTTTATAAGGTAGTATCAATTTTAATTGTTAACAATTTAAAGACGTTAATTTCCGAGACGGACGAGGATCTGTTTTTGACCACGAACCCTCAAATGTATACTATTACGGTGAAAGCCCCACTATAGGTTCCTCAGATCATAAACTAAGCTCAACATCTTGTGTCCTACCAATTACTAGTGTTAAAGAAGCAAGTAAACCTCGTGTAGTCTGGCACTACAGATCTGCTAAATGGGAAGAACTCAGGGAATATTATCGAGATTTTCCATGGAGGAGTGTTTGTTTCGACTCTAATGATCCATCTGTTTGTGCTGGGGAAGTTGCTCAAGTCATCCTAACAGGCATGGAAGCCTACATTCCCTTTTCAAAAAAACACCCCTCAAACAGCAAACCTTGGTTCAACAAAAGATGCAAGGAAGCTGTCGCCTCCAAACAACTGGCTTTTCGCCAATGGCGAGAGAGCCCCGACAGCATAAACCACCACAATTTCATCCTTGCTCGAAACAGATTGCATCTGTTTCTGATTTTTTTTGCAAGAAATAATAGATCGAACCAAGGAAACTCACAACCAAAGAATTAGGAACAAACTTCTCTCCTGCCTTAACGGTTCGAAATCTTTTTGGTCTGTAACTAAGGCAGTCAGCCAGAACTTCACCAGATCCACGATTCCACCACTTACACGGACAGATGGGACTATCGCATCCACGGCTACTGAGAAGGCGAACTTGTTGGCGGGAGTCTTTTCTTCATACTCTTCCGTCGACTTTCATTGAAGAACTCCGCCAATAATCCCTTCCGTGGAGCCCAAAATGTCAGACATTGTTTTCCGACAGCGTGTCATAAAGAGCATTATGTTAGCCTTAGACCCAAACAAAGCTTGTGGGCCTGATGACGTACCTGTTATCGTACTAAAAAAATGCGCCACTGAGCTGTCATCTGTTTTCTGCCGACTTTTCAACTTGTCGTATAAAATGGGAATATTTCGTTCTTGCTGGAAATGTGCACGGATCCAACCTATTCACAAGAAAGGCAAAACGAATTACCAAGTAACTATCGACCAGTGGCACTGCTTTCAGTAATATCCAAGATTATGGAGAAAGCTATTAACCAACATCTTTTAAAATACTTGGAAGGAGCTGATATAATCAGCGACCGCCAATACGGATTCCGCAAACAGAGGTCAACTGGTGACCTCCTCACTTACGTCACCGAGCTGTGGAACGGCGCAATCGAGCACCATGGGAAGTCTCGAGGGGTTGCGATTGATATTTCTAGAGCTTTCGACCGTGTTTGGCATGATGGACTGTTGGCAAAACTGCAGGCCTATGGCATGCCCGAGAAATTCTGCTTGTGGCTTGCGAGTTATCTCGGAGATCGTTCATTGCAGGTGGCAGTCGATGGAGTTCTTTCTGAGACCTTTTCCATCAATGCCGGTGTACCTCAGGGATCCATTTTATCTCCGACTCTCTTTCTAATATTTATAAACGACTTGCTTGAAACAAAAAAGCCAATATACAGTTTTGCCGACGACAGTACCCTCATATCTTCTTATACGTTAGATGCGCGAACATCTGCCATCGATGCACAGACTCGCAGGGAGCAAGAACTTGCCATACTTAACAATGACTTGCAAGATATTCTAACTTAGGGCGATAGAAACCAAGTCCAATTTAATGCTGGAAAAACCCAAGCAGCCATCTTCTCCAAAAAGACCAATGTTTTGGAGCCAGATATGATGATGGCAGGACACTCTCTTACCCCAGCGTCATCTCTTCGTTTACTTGGAGTGAGCCTTGGAGCGAACATGTCTTGGGATGATCATGTTGCAGGTCTGGCGAAGAGTGCTTCTCAAAAACTTGGAACACTCTTCCGCACGACGAAATTTTATACACCACAACAGCTTCTCTTCTTTTACAAGGTTCAAATCCGACCATCCTTGGAGTACTGCTCACATATTTGGAGCTCAGCTCCTAAACATACGCTGAGACTACTCGACTCCATTCAGAAAAGAGCCATCCGCTTGATTGACGACCCAGATTTGACAAAAAATTTAGACACTCTCGAACATCGAAGAAGAGTAGCTGACCTGAGTCTGTTTTACAGATATTTTAATGGAAAGTGTTCAAAAGACGTGGCCCGCTTGATCCCACCAAGATCAAGACCGGGCAGAAATACACGCCGAGCCGCAGACGCTCATCAGTATCAGGTTCAGCTCGTTACACCTCGTACCAACCTATTTCAGACCTCTTTTATGTATAGAACCACATCACTTTGGAATAGCATTCCAAAGGGCGTGTTTCCCGAAGTATACAACCTACAGAGATTCAAGGCCAACGTGAATCGATATCTCCGCTCGTGCACCGCTCCCAGAGCGTCATAGGGATTCCCCTGCAGTGCATGTGCATTTTCAATTAAAAAAAAAGTCAGGTGCAGCTAGAGGAGCCCACTGACTGCTCTTGAACTGATGTATCATCTTGCTTGAATATAAGGATGATGGTAAAGTCGACTTGGAGTCATCCTGACTGGAAAGCTTACTTATTGGAACTACCATCTGAGAAAAGTATTGCACAGGCCAAACTCTCCTTGTGAACGTGTAAAAGGGTCTGTGGCAAAACATGGGGAATTGGACCCAAACAAATATTATATCCACTGGCTCTACGTATAACGGTCGTCAGACCTATGATTGCGTATGGCAGTACCGCTTGGTGGTCAAAAGTCCAGCAAGGCCAGGACCAAATTAAAGCTCTCCAGCCTACAGAGACAAGATTGTCTGGCGATCTGTGATTCCATTAACACCTCGCCGTCCGCGGCTATGGAAACGCTACTGAAATTACCACCTCTCCATATTTATTTTGAGAGAGAGAAGCAAGACAGACTACATAAACAACGTTACGAACGGCAAGAAGCTTGCTAAAGGCTTATAACTTGGAGCGAATCCAGTCTACTGGGTATTCCGTTGGACATAATGCTTATTAAGAACATCATGAAACGCTCTGCTTATACACGACCTTCTCCCGGGAAGAGACATGTGGGAGGACAACAGAAATGACCTTCTCACAGCAGATTCCAGATGGTTCACCGAAGGATCTAAGACATCCAAAGGAACTGGTTTTGGGGTGTGTAGCGATGACTCGAAGAATAGAGTCTTCTCAAGCCTGGACATTCACGCAACAACTTAAAAGGCAAAAGCCCATGTCATAAAGCTCTGTACGCAGATGAAGGATAGAATTTCCTACCGATAAAGATATTTTCAGCCAAACGGCTAAAAAATCCTTAGCTCCAGCCGCTGAAAGTCCAAGTGGGTATGAAACTGTCACTCATCTCTGAAGTGGGCTGAAGGAGCAAAGAAAGTAACGGTGATTGGATTCCGGGTCATGTTGGATATGGAGAGAATGAACTTGCGGACTCCCTGGCTAGGAATGGTGACGAATCCGAATTTATCGGACCAGAACCAGCTATTGGCATATCACCGGATATTGCCAAAACAAAAATACGCAACTGGGCTGAGAGGGAAGTCCTGAGAGTCGAAGGCCTGTATAAAGGCACGTCAAGAAAAGGTACCTACGAACTATTGACGGGTTTAACGGCAAAGAACTGACAGCCTTAATAGATTTATAATGGGCACTGCAAGCTGAGCCATCATGTGTACAGGATGGGTTGAGCGATCAGCGCTGAATAACAGCAAAACAAATCCTATGCGAGTGTCTCGGCTTGGGAAGAACCAGACTACTTCGGGAGTAACTTTCTCACACCGAAGGACATGGATACATTCGCAATAGCCAAGATAGTCAGCTTCCTCAAAGAGGCTGACCTGATGGGGACGACTAGTATGTGTACGACTAGATGTGAGCCATAGTAGACCATTGGTAGCATGTGGAGGTGTCACAATGATCCACTCACGAAAATAAGTCTATCTAATAAGAAGGGACTGAATTTTGTGGGTGTAGTTACCAACACTCTTCATCGTATGAGTTCAATGAAGAAAGTCAAGATAGCATAAGCCTGTGTTATGTTAGTTTGTTTGATTTTTTATCAATGCATCTATGTGATCTAGGTTTAATTTGATAAATGTTATGTTTTTAATTAATATTTCTTACTCAACAGATAATAAAAAATTAAACACAGATTTGAAGACCATATTGACTGAAGAATTTTAAGTATGACGTATATTTTTGTCTTTTATAACTTTGAAGTATAAAATTAATGTAATTTAAATGATTCCACAAGAAATTGTTAAACTTCCCTTAAAATGATCATCAAGAAATCCTTACCTAAACAGCAGAAAATTGGTAGTATTAAAAATGTCATAAAATAATGGACATTTATTTTAGGACATTGGACCCTGTAATTGCTGTTTAACTCAACTCTTATTTTCTAAAATAAATGTTTTAGAGAACCGTCTAACAGATGTTAAAATGAAAAGAAACTCACCGCAACATCTGGTAATAACTGAAGAAGAACCCATTTAACCTAACTTAGATTTACATACTCGTACGAAATTGAATTCGAACAGTAATTTTGATTGGAAACTATAATTGCTATAAAGCAATCAAACGTTAAAGCTATTTTCCCTTGCATTTTAAATCAATGCAGTTGTCTAAAATTGATATAAATTTTCAATTGTGTAAAAATTTGTTCCAATGTTATCTCTTTTCTGATGAAAAAAATCATCATTGATTAATTCTGTTGTTTTTTAGTTTCATAATTTGAGTGAGAACAATGATACGGATAAAAGTTCACTTAATGGAAAGTTTGGAAAAAATGTTACTAAAATAAAACCTAACATAATCAGTGATAGGTACTTTTCAGAAATTTGATTCTGTATATCCGGGAATTAAAAAATAGTTTAAATGCTTTACATTAATATAATTTCATTGCAACGAACTAGATCTCCCAAAATTTTACTCTTTAGCAATTCGAATCAATTTCTTCGATTGAACCAACTTCTTCGATGGCAAACGTCCCTGAAGTTCAATTGTAGTCGACACACAAGCAGTTCTACGCAAATTCAAGCCCTAAGCAGTTCTATAGATAGAAAATTGCAACCGGACTGAAGTTCGAGAAGATGGTTCAAGATTCAGACGAAAAAACAAAAGTTTATTGAACACATGGGCAAATGTCAACCGTTACTGAGATATTGTGAAAAATATTTTTTACTCAACTGAATTTATTGTAATGTATTATTAGCGAAAAGGTTTTATTTTCCAAAGTAAAGTGGACAGTGATCAAATTCGCATAAAATACCACCAATTACCTCAATGCATGCTTCAGCTTGTTTGTATAGTTTGAATTTAGCTTGCTGAAGAGCATGGTGAATAATTGGTGATCATCTCTGATAATGTTGCGCAGTTCCATCGAGTAGTGCCTCTCTTGAGTTCGTTTTTGTTTTGTAAATTAAAGGTTTCAAGTATCCCCAAAGACAATATTCTGGGGAAGTAATGTCTGGTGACCTTGATGGGAAATTATGAAACCTCCCTGGAGAAGGGCTTAATGTATAAAATCTGTCTTTAAGTTCGCGTCTTCAACATCGGACTATCTATTACGAAGACTGGAGAACTACCAAAATTATATTTAATCGTAGTTAAATTATAGAGACTTATTTTAAGGATAAACAATTATTTTATCAACAGTTGCGAGACTCTAATAACGAGACTCGTATATAGACTCTAACTCTAGGGTACAGGCGCCTTTTAATCTGATTATCTAAACCTAATCATTTCTAAAATTTTATTGATTTATAGGACGTTCTTTGTAAAATTTATGAGATGATATGGATACATATTCAAACCTGATCAGAAGATGAACAACTTTCAACGCCTAAGGAAGTAGATTTTAGTACCTAACTGCATGAAATTTACTTGGCGTGTATCTGTTACGCATAATATATTTTGCACAAAATTATATAATATAATTAAATATCTTCATTGCAATATTATGCTCCGAGTCAGATTGTATAAAAATTAAAAGAAAACTGCAAGAAGCATGAAGAGGAATAAAATTTAATACAATAGGTCATTTAAATTCTATAAACTTGAGAATTTAGAATAATACATACTTATACGGAAGCGATAAATCTCAATTTCTTGCATGGATTCAGAATTTCAAGAATTAAAATAATTACAGATAAAAAATATACAAAGAGACTGGCCAATGACAATTCTTGGTTTAAACACGTCTAACTACGATTCGAGAACAATAAATTGAAAGGTTTTTTTGCAATAAGTGTTGATAGGTAATGATTAAAGTAAGTAGGTGCCTATACGAAGCACAAAGATTTATGGAGTTGCGGTTAACATAGGCTTGGCACCCATTTAAAATATTTTAAAAGGTTCTTGATATTGAGTTCTTTAGGGGAAGCCCCTGCTCTAGTTATATTGACCACAACTATACTCTTTTATAAACTTTTATCAAAGTAAGATACTTCTTATAAATATGAGCTTTTGAGACAATCGAGGGTCTTTAAGTTTTCTTTTATAATAAATAAACGAGAAAAAATGTTTGTACGAATAACATGTGGAGATAATAAAATAATATTTTAGGACCAGCGAGATGTGGCAGAATAAAAAGGGTAAATGCAATAAGGTAAATAAGATACGAACGAAAATTTAGAGGAGAAAGAAAGCAAAAGGTAAAAAATCCTACCTATTATACTGGATGTACCTACATGTAATGTTATTATGTAAATACATAGAATATATCAACACATATCAAACTATATTATAATAATTTATTATATGACGTACTTACTCCATTTAAAGTGAAAGGTCACATATTACCATTTATGTCTTTGTTGTTTCATAAACCAGACATTAATTTATATCTTTTCAATCTATCATTAACAAAAAAGCAGACATGGGGATTGTAAGGTTCATATTGATATTGACCAAAAATTTAAGACAGAGATTTTAATTTAAAGTGAAGATATATTTTTTTTTATAACATTTCGATGTCTTGTTAACCTTCGTCGACTTTTTTTTTGAGGGCGTAATTCGAAAATTTTTGGTACCTATACTTCATATACCTATACAGTAGTTTCTTTGTTATGGCAATACTGAAAGAGGTGTTTCCTTGACTTGATTGTACCTAGGGCT
Organism: Malachius bipustulatus; assembly: GCA_910589415.1. NCBI lineage: Eukaryota > Metazoa > Arthropoda > Insecta > Coleoptera > Melyridae > Malachius > Malachius bipustulatus. The sequence goes on from OU342634.1 coordinate 18,483,539, forward strand.
TAATATTATCAAAAAAATATTTTTCCATAATAAATTTAATTTTTCATGTTCATCATTTCTGCTTCCAGTTGTTCTTAAGTTTCCAATAAAGCTATGTAGCAATAGCATTTAGTTTTCCTCATGCTGTACTTTATAAATATAATGTTTTGGACTTAACATCTAGCTCTGGTACAGATATATTCGACTTTTAGTCTTACAGTTAGCAAAATAACAGTCTATTCAGTATTGACATAATTATATTTAAGTTTATTATTTCATTCCGATATGCAGAGATATTTTGATAATGTTAGTGCTTACACCTAAATATTTTTATAACATTTTTGTATCAGAAACTAAAAACTGCGTTCAAATCAAACGATTTTGTCCACCGAAAACTTAATTTTAACCCCTAAGTATTATACATTTTTCCATTTTTATAACGCTTCCGTAAAAATATATTACATATAAGTAAACATAACTAATTGACTCACCATAGTATATAAATATTAACAATCCAGTGCAAAAAAAATTATCACACAATCACATTAAAAATACATCGCAAACAGACCGTCAAACGCCCGGTATTACAGACCAAGATCAGCGATCAGTTAAGCTCGAACAAGAATTTCTGAAAAGAACCGAAAAAAAACTATCACAAGTTTCCCTCTCACCTGTATTGACCACCGCGGCGGCTGCTGTCCTTTCCTTTCTCCTTCTTGTCTTGGAGTCGACACCGACACCTCCCCGCCTCGGTGTCGTGCATTTAAGGTTTGCTTAATGCAGGTGTCGCAGTCATTTCAGCGCTGAAATTGTACTGAAACCATGTAAAACCAAGCAGCTGTATAGTTACGGTTGAAAGCACAAGTGATTGCAGGATTAATTAATTTGGTTTATTGTATTTCATAGGGACTCAGAGGTTAATTGTTGTTCAGGACATTTAACTAGTCGGCTATGTTAAACCGGATATGTTACCCTTTTCAAATTTCTTAAACATACTTTTGAGTGACAAAATAAATAACTTCCATGCAAAATGTTGATTTTCTTTCAATGTTTTTATTCTTGAACTTCTTTTGTCACTGGGTGCTGTTCGCGATTGTGACCCCATCCATATATGGCGTTGGCATCAGCTTCTCTGAAGCGTGTCCCAAATATTATCGGATTTGGGTAAAGTATGGCTATAATTCGGCCCGATAATAATTCATTTAATTTAATTTGAAAATTTCAACGACCTGTAAGCCAAAATGATAATCCAACTGGCGAACCTTTAACTTTACCATATTAGAAACTGCTCGTAAATTACCCAGACAGCAAAGTTACGTCGTTGCAACGTAACTTTTTGGTCATCCACAATGTCATTATGACTTTAGAGATGACGGAAAGATGACGGCCGGATGACGTGATTATGTCACAGCCAGTCGACGTTATTTTTAGACGTTTTACAGGTATACGTAAGTGGACGTAGTATGGGCGTCATAAATAATAGTCCTTAATGTTTCTTAAATACGTTTTTATTGTTGTTTGCAAGGAGACCAGAGCGGGCCTGTTTTATGGGTGTAATATAGGCAATTTAAAATGTACAAGCCAAGGATGTGAAATTGTTCAACGAGAATACGTCATTTCTATCTGCTATACAATACAAATAATTACATGATGTTTTCTATAAATATAAATTTTCAATTCGTAAATATCTAAAGGTACAGAAAAGACGTTACAGCGACGTCATAAGCATCACGTATAAATGACGTCTAAGTAAGTCCGACAAATAATCATGTGATTTTTTTGATAAAACGACGTCGGGGACCAAAAGTTACCAAAAAATTACGCCAATTTAAACGCGACGAACAGATATCGCGATACTGTAACACCTAGGTAACAAACGGGGACTTAAAAATTATATAAGTACTACAATGCTTTATCTTAAACCTAGCGAATTTCCGGTCTTCAAATTTAATAGTTCAATCGGATATTTTTGACATTAACTTTGACATAAGTTGAGTTTTAGGCTCGCAACAATGAAATTTGAAGTCAGAGCAACCTTTATGTTCAGGCAAAGCAATCATTGAAATCGCAATTGGAATAAGAGATCAATTTATAAATAACTGCCGAGTAATCAATTATTCAGATGAAAAATTTTTGAAAAATAATCCTAACTTAGTCTGCTATGATGCCCTTTCTAAAAGCAATGAAACACTTTTAACTACTTTTTATGTTTTCAACCCTTACTTTGTAGAGTCTCTGCATTCTGATTGATGATATTTATCATCAATCCGAACTTTTAACTACGCTTCAAGATAATCAAAGTATAAATAATAATTTTAGAAGCAAGTGCAACTAACCTTATTTATCAATATTTTAATTTTCTGTGCCTATTTGTAATTTCTGTAGTCTTGTAATATGTAATTTGGACGTGCCTGTACAACGTGTCCCAGAATAACGGTTCATAATTTGCAGGCATGATAAGGGGCATCAAAACAATTGATTTTTTTTCTATGACCATGTGTCCTAAAATGTCTGGATAAAGAATAAAAAAAAAAGTCTCTGTATTAATTTCTCAAAGATCCTTTTGCCGATTTCGGTAAAATTTGACAGTGTTGTTCATTATGATAAGGAGCTAAGTATGTTAGCACTAAGTAGACGAAAATTATGAAGTCCAGTGGCGTTCCAGGGTGAAAATAATATCTACAAAATAATGTGCGTCACTGGCTTATTTATTTACACATTTTATACTTTTTTTCTGGTTAAGCACTTAGGAATGTAACTTTTTTGTTTATGATATTTTTTGTATCCTCCTTTGTTTTCTAGAAAAAAAAAAATTAAAGCCGATTGAGTGCCACTCGAAAAATTAATTTTAATTTTAATAATTTTATTTTATAAATTATTATTCGACTTGCATTGAGACGACTTTAATTTTTTTCTCGAAAACGAAGTAGGATACAAAAAAAATTCGAAAACAAAAAAATTATATTTTAAGCTGTTTAACCAGAAGAAAAATATAAAATTTGTAAATAAGTCAGTGGCGTACATTTATTTGTTAATATTATAGTGAGACTTCCCCCCGAGACGCCGTCTCTTTGCGACTTATCACAACGAACAACACTGCCAAATTTTACTAAGATCGGCAAAAGGATCTTTGAGATATTAATAAAGAAAGAAAAAAATTAAACTTTAACACCATAAATGCATCTTGAAAACCACACATTTTAGGATTCGTGTTAATTGAACAGTTATTCTGGGATACCTGTACGTATAGCTTTTGTTTTTCTTTATTGACGTGAAAGGGACGTCATAATGTCAATAAAATGTCACGGATCAAATATGTAATTTACTGAATAAATAGCACGTCAAAAATTGACGTAAAAGTTGCACCAGATGATCTTTTTTCATTTGGAGAAAAAATAAAATTTTGCTCTTTGTTTCTCAATTTGCTTTGCTTTTCTTCAGCTTCACGTGTATGGACGTTAAAAACACTTACAGCGGGTACTATAAGGGCTCATCAAGTTAACGGGCAGATTTCTGTGGCCATTTCTGAAGAAGGTATCGAGTCTAAGTGATTTTTTTTTATATTTATCTATTCTCAAAAACAAGCACAGAAATCTGTCCATTAGCCTAATGAGCCTTTATAATATTGGCTGTTAATTATACTTATAATAATGAACGATTAAAATTGAATCCAATTTATGTCTTTCTGAAATCACCAATAATTTGTCTTTAAAAATTACGTGAAATGTTGGGTACTTTCACGACATGTTTTCTACGTCACTTATAGGTTATTGTTAGGTACCTACTTGGGTAGAGGTAGAACTTCATGCAGCTTCTACGAAATCAGATTTTAATTTTCCTGCAAAAACTTAAAATATTATCTATGCAGCTTCACTAATGCCGTAATTTTGGTTTCATCTTTTGAGGCTTTAAAAAGTTATAAGATCGAGGTCGATAGCAAGTATTCGGAGTGTAGGTACCTTGTTTTAAAAACTACATTCTCTTAGAGTAAATACAAGATCCAATGGCGACTGCTTTGCACAAGTTGGTAGGTATCAGAAAACTTCTACTGTGATAAATCTGTATCATCTAAAAGTGTTCAATGTTCCTTTAATGGAACTGTCTTTCATAGATAATTTTCCGGATTAATTCTGAGTAGAAAATCACGACAGAGCAATGACCTTGTTAAGTTGGAGACTGCCTTTCACATAGGTACAAACCATGCAGAATGATCTATCTTGCTGTACCTTTATCTTAACGACAGAAGTCAGGTTTGAAATTAAATTAAAGCATTTACCACCTGACATCTTCTTTTCACATTCAAGGATCATTTCCATCTGACTAGACAAGACAGCAATCGAGATTTCTGACTGCTTAAAAGGTGTCGAATAAGAATAAATCTTAACCAATCTAGTAGATATTTCAGATTAGACGCTATTAGACAATCACTTTTATAAAAGACAAAATTACAATCATGCTAATATTGTTAGCGAATACATAAAGGATATTTGGGTCATTTGTATGAAACTGAAAGTTGCAATGTAAGTAAGGTACGAGTACCTACCTACCTACGAATGTAGTTCACATTCGCTTTTAATTGTTTTGTTTTCAGTGATTCTGCGGCGTGGTTGTTGTTGCTATTGCTATTGCGGGTAGAAAATGATTTATTACAATTCATTACATTATCTTGGGTAGGTATTGTTATATCGGTAATGGATTATATGGATTTAAATTTCAATCACATTATTCAATATATGCGGACTGATTACAATAAGTCGTTTTTCAAATTTTTCACCTCTAATTAAACCGAAAGCTTTGATTTAGTAACAACTCTTATGCCGGCTGTATTTCCTGAAAATAAAGCCAAGGTTTTAACATTTCTATTTACAGTTTGTTCTAACTCTGCTATGCCTGGCAGTAGTTTTGTTATTCTGAATATCTATTGTATTTAAATTATTATTTAAATTAAAAGGGATAAGTATACAATAAATTATTAGCTCTATATCTTTTACGACTATATCTCGTACCTATAGGTACTTGTAAAAAATCTTATTTTCGCATTCTTTCGAAAACAAGCCATTTTTTATCATTTCTTTTGCTTGTTGAAAGAAATACAATTCGCGTTGAATCCCATGTTATTAAGCAGAGTGAGCAAAAAAAAGTAAAATGTAGTTTTATCTTTTATCTAATCTTCATCTAGTCATAGCCGGTATCAACAGTATAGCAATGACATCAAGTGATTCTATTTTATAAGATCTTAATATTATCTTCCAAGTCGGTGGCATACACTTTTGTCTTATGGTATTCCCAGATGAAGTAATCCATTGCAGTGAGGTCCGGAGAACGTGCTGGCCAGTGTAAGTACCTATATCGGTCCATTGCGACCTATCCATTTTTCGTTGAAAAGTATTCAAAGAATTTCTAAATAATAATTTAGATTTAGCCTTTCTTCCCAATTAAATGGACCAATTAGTTTTTTGAACATCAACGCGCACCATACGTTTAGTCCTATTTCCTGACAGCATTTCAAGGTTATCTTAACCCCCTCTACACTATCTCGCAGAGTATTCCTTCATATTTTCCTCTGGCGATGATGACGATGTCATCGACATACCCGATGCAAGTGATGCCGTTCTCGGTGAGTAACCCGAGGAGCTCTTCTACGACCAGGCTCCATAGAAAGGGGGATAACACCCCTCCTTTTTGACATCCTTTTGTTGTCTTCACCTGGATGGTGTCATCGCACCCACTTTAGGCAATTATTATTGTGGACAACATTTGTTGAATCGTATGTGATGTTGTGCTGTTTATGCCTTTTAATAGTGTATATTTTTTAATAAAAAAATACACTATTGAGGACGACATCACTTTTTATTTATATATACATATATATAAATATTTATTATAATAGAAGTAATTGCCAAATAAATATATTAATAGAAAATTGTTAAGGGCTATAGGCAAAAAGTCTTTTCTTAAAGTGTGGTCTTTATTATAAGATCAACGTTTCGACCGAACAAAAAATTATAAATATTATAAATTTAAATTTTATATAAATATTTTAATACTTATATTTATCAATAATTATCATAATTGATCTTATAATAAAGACCATACTTTAAGAAAATACTTTTTGCCTATAGCCCTTAACAATTTTCTATTAATATAAATATTTATATATCGTGGGCAGGTGAATTTTGGAAAACCACTTTTTCGTGATCTGGGGGTCAGGATCGGTGGACATTTGGTGAGTTTGGGTGATTTTCGAAAAGTGATGTCGTCCTCAATAGTGTAGTTTTTTCAATCCCACCTGCACAGAATCGGTTTCCTGGACTCCCCTATATGCCGATCTCAATCATATAATTTTCATGTGCCCAAAATACTATGATGCAAGACTTAAAACTTATAGATAACCTCCAACAACTCAATGCAATTAAAATGCCATTGGATATAGCTAATCTTTTGCTAACCAAATCAACAGACGTGTATAGGGCAGTCAATAAATTTTGTAAATTAGCCAGAATCCAACTTTGAGTATAAAACCGCCTTTTGGGCTTTTTTTTGGTGTTGTACATACTTATATTGTCATATAATATTCTCTTTTTATTATGTGTATTTGTTTGTTAAGTTTTCTTTTTGTTTACAATAATTAGATATTAAGTATCCTGTGTGCACTATCCGCTCGTTGACACCCATATGATTCCGTGGTAGTGTCTTGTCTAGCGTAAAAGTCGATCCCCCGATCCGTGCTCCCAAGAAAAAAAAAATAATAAAAAATTAAAAACAAAAGGGGAAAAAATGATAAAAATAAAAAATAAATAAATAAATAAATTGTAGTTTTTGTCATGATAGCTTAATTATTAGAACCAACTAATTTAATTAACATTATTTATTAGATCTTCTTCAGTATAATTCTAATATTCACAATCGACTCTAACTTATTTATTAACTGTCACCGTACTCTCCATGGTTACGCATACCTACCTGCAGACAGGGACTACTTAGAATATAATAAATTTAATTCAAAATTCAGACATACTACAAAATAAATAAATAAAAAAAATAAATAAATAAATGATTAAAAAAATATATATATTAACAAAAAAAATCACCCATTGCATAATATCTTCACTTCATCAAACGTTGTAATTTTCTTTTGTAAGTGAGCCTGACGCCACCAAATCTTTCAAAAATTCGTCAGGTCAGGTCAGGTTTTGCGTTTGAGTTGCCAAAAGTCTGTGGCTGATGGAGCGAGCGTTCCAATGCCAAAAATATCACATACATACATACATACAGTGTGTTTTTTTATTAAAAAATACACTAAAAGGCATAAACAGCATTATATAAATACAGGGTGTCTGCTTAAGGCTGGTCACTCCATATCTCGGAAACTAATGCGCCTAGAACCTCAAAATAAAAATTTTCCAGACATAACTGATAAAAACGGTTTACATGTTCAAATTTACAATATTTTTATTAATAAGCCAGTGGCGTGGGTAGAAAAAGGGTAAAAACGGATCAATTTCTCTAATAATTTATGAGCACATTTTTGAAGGAATCAGACTGAAATTTTTACAGTTGACAACTATACTAATAGCATTTAACCCTTAAAAATTTCAAGAAGTAAATAAGAAAAATGACTGCATGAGATATTTTTTTCATGATGTTTATTTCTCTAAAATTTTAAAAACGCTCCTGTAGCTTTATTTTTCAAGATTAATGGACGAAATTTTTTGCTCTTTGTAAACTTAGAGATGGCGTTTGTTTTTCGTAAAAAACATTTCCCTAAAGTTGTCCCTCCAAATTAAAAAAAAAAAACCGGTCATGAGGCACGGTTTCTGGTCGCAGTTTTCAATCTAGGGGGCTGAAATTTATTTGGTAGTAAGATAACTGCAAGTAGTCGTTTGGTAACTGTATTTGAGTAAAATCGGAAGAGCTGTTCCAAAATGGCGGCCTTTTCAATTGTAGGAAAAATTGATAGATTTTTAACCCCTAAATAAGCAAGTTAGAAACAAAAACTTTTAAACTATATTACCACGATTGAAAGAAACTTGTTGGAAATTTGAGTAAATGCAATAAAATTTGCATTATTTCTTTTAATAAGCCAGTGGCGTGGGTAGGAAAAGGGTAAACATTGCTAAATTTCTATAACCGTTTATGAGCCTATTTTTGAAGTAATTGAACTGAAATTTCTCCAGTAGACAGCTATCCCTTAACTCTGAAAAACTTCAAGAAGCAAATAAGAAAAATGGCGGAGATATTCGAATATTTTTACATGATGTTTATTCCTCTAAAATTTCAAATTTCCGGTTTTCAAAGCTCCCCTTTCACTTTTTCTGTTCTATTAAAGGTAGTGTAAAAAATAGTATTTTTTAAGTAAATTCAGCCTAGGAAAATTGTTAAATTTTGCCAATTTTTGTTTTGTTTTGTTAAATTTAAAAATCCATTCTAAAGGCACGTTTTCAAACGAAATGAAATGCAATTTGCCAGTAAGCCACTACCTACACTAATATGACCTGACTATGGAAAATTTCAGAAAGCCAATTTAAAAAGCGGTGAAAATATTCATAATTGAATCGCATAAAAATACACTATTTCTGCGATTGATGCGAAAGAAGGTTTTTTTATTGAATCTCCTTAGAACAAAACCACGTCGTAATTCAAAATGGACGACTCTAAATGTCCAGATTTCTATTTCAGGATTATGAAGCGTAAAAATTCTTCAAAACAAACTTACTTGCATTAATTCTGGATCTCGCTCTAGAAATGGTCGTTCCAAATTTCTTGAACCTCCTTGTCTCTCCTCTTCAACCTGATACATGACGGCCACGTCTTCGAATTCGAACACTTGAACGAGGTTCACCATCAACTAAGAAACGAAACGAAAAGTGAAAAGTTTAAAATGGAAGTAAAAAAAGAACGCTTCCCTTAAAAAGCAATATAAACCTCGTTAATTCCTCCAGAATATGCAATGAGGTAATGGATGATGAGAAACATCTGCAATCCGTGTATGAAAACCTCTATTATGCACGTATAAACCTGCAAGAAGCACAAACTATAAGGTACCCCAATAAGTCTGTTCAATCCGTGACAAAATAATAGGCAACGAAAAATTTCTACACAAAAAAATGAAACCTGCTCAATGCCAGAGTGTTATGCGTCCTCATTTTGAGTCGAACGTCAAACTACGTTTGGTTTTAAGAACTGGATTGTTAATGAATTTAATGAAAATAATTGAAAAAATCAATTTAGGGCTTCACCTTTCTCTATAATTTGAATCTCGATACTCAGTACCTACTTACTTCGCGGAAGTGATAATCAAAGCTACTTATTGGTTTCTTGAGAGAGTAGAATGGACGTATATCCACATTACCTTAACAAAAAATAACAATCGTAATCATTAAAACACTGGATAGGAACGCTTTAACTGAAGTTAAAATTTATGATGCAGCGAACAGGCAAAAACAAGAGAAAAAACTAAATCGAAGCCAACTTTTTGACAGGGTAGCATAAAGTCTTTGTTATAGAGGACAGGATAATATCCTCCGCGCAGGATAATATCCTGTCGCATCACTTTGTTCGTTCAGTATCTAAATTAATGTATATAGGAAATATTCAAAAATAAAGCACACTGTTAGAAATAATGAGAAACTCTTAAGACCAACAAAAAACGATACACCAATTTCTGTGCATGATAGTTTGAAATAAATTCAATTTGCAAGTAGGTTGATTGTCTACAGTTTCTTGTGTAAATGCAAAACTCCTACCTGCGCAGGAAATGGTGTTCTAAAACTTTCTCGTTAAGATGTCCCGTACTAAGGTTTATGGAAGGTTTTGCAAGAATCGACTTAATCGGAAATTAAGTTTTAAAACAAATAATGGAGTATAGACGATGGAGATGTTATAATGCGATTCTTCGATCATGTTATGGCAGGAAAGAAAAAAGAGGTGTAATAAGTCCATTTAAAATTATTATGTAATTCTAGTACACTGAAGATGTAGATTTTCTGCTTTATACTTATTGGAAAAGTTGATACAACAAAACTTTAGGAATATATATTGAGATAATTCGATATATTTATTTTTCTTGGACATCACATGATATCAAAATACGGTTTAACATTTTTAGGAACAATAAAAGAAATTATTGATCGGAGATATTTTGTTGTGTTTCAATGGTATTGAAAAATGAAGTAAGTACTTCAGAACCTAATAACGTCAGGACGGTGGTCCTCTAAGCTGTTCGGTTGACGCATCCCTAACGAGGATCAAATTCTCAAATTTTACACCCCTCTTGTCTAAATTACCTATTTCATACTTACTTCGACTAACCAACAAAACTACCTCAAAGCTTTGTGTATCATCTGAAATTTTGTCTCAGATTCAAAGTTAATAGTAGGTATGTACACCTTTATAAAAGCGCCACTTTTCTCTAATTTGACCGACCAATGACCATGTATCTTTTACCTCTAACCAGATCCCAAGAATGGGAAGTAGAAAAATTGTCGACCTTCATATATCCCATAAAAAAATATAAGTATGTTTAAATAAGTAATAATCAAGAATCGGGAAGCCCCTTTCAGCTAACTCTATCTTCATAAATGTAATAAAACAGCCATCCTGGAAAGAATCAGCCAAAAGTAAACTTCTATCTTGATTTTTGCTAAAATGTCTAAAACTTTCATTATACGAATTTATTCAAAATATATTCAGACATAAAAAATTATTTATATTTATAATATTTTTTTCATCAATGATCCCAAAATAGCCTAAGGGGTATTTTTGGTGATGGGATTGGAGGGTTGAATTAATGTTTGAGTAAGTGACGTCATATAAAATCTATATCAACAGGTCGTTACAAAGTCTACCCACCTAAATTTAGATCAAGATTTTACGCACAAACCGTGTCAGGCATGCTCAGAAGTCTCAGAAGTATTTCTGCATCGCGACGACTATGAGTTGCTATGGTCGTCCCTTCCGCATCCGAATTTCGTCCAACCCTCAACAATTAAAATGACGATTTGGATAAAATATCGTTACTGATGTGAGTAAAGTCCTTTGTTTTATTTTAACCAAGCATTTTATATAGTGATTAAAGGGTAGATAGTACTCGGCAGGAATTAAATTTACCATACAAACAAAAAAGGCGCATGTGCAACTGCATCGATTAGCCCACATCCTGTAATAATATGAATATTATTTCATCTCCTTTAACAAGAAAACATAAACATATAGACGAAATGAAGCAAGAAATAGTAGCCCAAGTGCATAAATCCCTAGCTAGATCAGATACAAGTTCAGAGCGGACCAATTTATCATTTTCTGACGATAATGCCGAGACCAATAATAAGCCATATAAAGTTGAAGACAGAAATGAAAATTATAGCTTGCATAATACTCCAAGTAGAGGACCTTCTGTGGATGGAGAAACCCAAATTAACACCAAGATTTTATCCCTGATCGAGACAGAAATGAAGAGGGACATAAACAAACATTCACATTTCACGGATTCCAGGCCTCAAAGTCTTAGTTTCTACGAGGATGAAAAAGTACCAGAGGAGCTTTCAGGTAAGTGACCTTTGACATTTTCAAGAGAACCCTTTTGTTCATATCTGCGTTCTTGTCAGTGAAGGTCAAAAGGCTATATCGTGATATGAATTGGTGAAATATGCGAAGCTTTCATAACTTTTGACCTTAAAAAGTTGATTGGAAAATCTTCAAAATCCTTTATTAACTTGAAAGCTATAGAAAGCTATTTTCTATTATATTTACAAATTATTTTATTACAAGATAATAATTGTCTTATTGTCTTGATATGTTATCGCTCTTAGTTACGTTTCAATTTTCAGGAAATATCGCGATCTAAAACTGAAAAAAAAATTACAAAAGGACATTTAAAAAATAAATTAAAAAAATTTCATCAGTGTTTTTAGTCCGGCGACGTAGCTGATTTATTATCATTCACCTACATCAAAAATGCACATGCTAAAATAGTTTTTTTGTTATCGAATAGGTACTTATTATGTACTTAGAAGTATACTTTACCAGAAAATTTTCGCAAAAAGTGTAAAACCGTTGAAGAAAAGTGTGAAATTTTTGCATATTTTAAAAAGATCTCAATTTAGAGGAGATTTTTTTTTCACTGCCTGCTTGATAAATGACACTTACCGTAACAAATTTGCGGAAAGTAGGTTGTATCTACCACCTCGCTGTCACGTCAGTGGTATTATTCACTTACTTCCCTTATTAATAAAGCAATATTTTCCGTTTTATTTTTCTTTTATAGACTATCTGTCAAACAAAAATAGTTTTAAATGGTTACATACCAAAATGTGTCAAAACTCTAATCTTTCAGCAGTCAAAATTGGCAATATTTTGACTTTTGAGGATTATTCTTTGAAATTATCACTACTTAATGATTATTGTTACCAGTTTTTAAGCTGTGGTTAATGTAAAACTACTAATTATTAGACTAATAAACATGCTTCAAGAATTATTGGCCAGTTTCAGTGTTATTTTGTTATCTAAAGCTTACAATAATTCAATATATATCCAACACTTATAAGTAAGTGTATAAATTAGTTTGCTTTCTAAAATTGGATTGTCTCTGAATGATCTAACCTGTTTAGGTAAAAGATGATTTGTTATTATGATTATATTAAATAGCTATTAGTTGTAAGTGAAGTATTATTATTGCAGATGATATAATTTTGCATTATTTACAGGCAACTTGGAACTGCTAAGCCCCGAAGAAAGAAGACATTATCGACGACGGAAAGAATACAGTAAAATGGACACTGAAGAACGAAACGTTTATAACGTAATTCAAGATCTCTACAGCAGTCGGGATAATGAAGAAATAATCGGTAGTTCCTCTAAAAAATCAAAATCTAGAAAGAAGCGTTACGAAGATTCTGAAATGGGAATAGGGGACAGCAGGGAGATGATGATTCCGAAAGAAAAGCGAAAAAGTAAAAAGAAGAAAAGAGAGTCAGGTTCTCCGATGAATTCTAGTAGTGGCAAACGAAAGCACAGAAAAAAAGATTGTGATTATGAGCCAAAAACTGAAATAACGGTAGCTTTAGACGAACTGCAAGATGACGTTTTTGAAAATACCCATGACGAGCAAATCAAACATGAGAAAATCAGTAGGAGCCCTAGGCAAAGTGATAAGGTTTATGTACAAAAGAAAAATAAGTTCGAAGCAACCCCTAGATCAAACTATCATTTAAACAGACAAACGGCTTATGATGTTGAAGAAGATACTAAGAAAAGGTGAGATGATTAATAATATCATTAAAATATTTTCCAAACTATGTAGATATAATCAATGTTCTCTTGATGTAACTTTATACAAGTTTCTTGTAAATTTTACAGATTCTGTGAACTCTATCCTTTGCAAATAGCGATTCCGATGCAAAAGTACTGGGCAAGGTTTTCAATATTATGTCATGGTCTTCTAGGAGGAATTGCAATAGGACAATGGGTTTATATTATCAGCAATCACAATAATCAAGATAATGAATTTATTCTTCATTATTCACATTACAGCAAAATCTATGTGTGGTTATTTTATATACTATGTGTCATCTGTATTATAGCTGTTCTAGACAGGTAGGTCCTTGGTCCTTTGTTGTATAGAAATTTTGGTGAAGTCATTCACTTGAGAACTCCAAAACTTAAAAAAAAAATTCATGTTATTGAAAATAATTAAATTGAATTGAAGAAAAATTATTTTTTAACTAATGTGCATAGAATATTTAAGAATTTTATGATGAAGAAAATATGTTTCCCATTTTTATAGACTCATAGACACGTCATAACGAAATATATGATACACATATATCACTGTTGATGAGTCTATAAGGAGAAACATCGGTGGTCATGTCCGCGAATTTTGTGTTCATAGCCTTTCAAAATGTTTTAACTAGAAAATAGTTTTTGATATTTTTTTGTTAATTTATTTTTCATTTGACTTGATCAAAATAATTATTTTTCAGATATGACCTAGCGCATCTAAACAGAGAAGATATTAAAGAATTAATAATCTGTAAGAGATGTTCTTTCGTCATCGTGCTGTACGTTTTTTGTTTAGCAATTCATTTGGCAACAACGAATTTTGACGAGCAAATAACTCATGTAGATATGGATATTTGCAAGTTTAACCAATGTAACGTAAGTATTAAATGGGCAGCCAGATTTTATTGTCTTTTGTACTTACGTTGGTGTTGTACTTACGAGAGTAAGTTGAGAATTGTCAAATGAAATATGGTACGATTAAGTTTAAAAAGTCATATGTGACGTCATACTATAACCGTCCGAATTAAAATTTTTCATTTCACCAGAAACTGACAACTACATAAAATTCTTTCACGTAATGACATTCTATCCTCTGTTGTGCATTTAATTCCCATTCAAAACCAATGTTGACGTATATTTATTTATGCGGGATGGAGTGTTTAGACAAACTTGACGGTTTCTATGAGAACCACGTAAATTAAACAAAATAAATCGAACTATCAGAAGGATGTGTATTCTTAATCGATACATATGACTTTTTTAAACTTCATCGTACTATATTTCAGTTGATTCAATCAAGACTTAATTGTTAAGAGAAGAATTTTGCAGGACAAATTTTGTAGATTTCATACTTACTCACCTATTGATTGGACTGTCCTAATATCTATATGATGAAGTTCCTGATTTTCTTGAGTTCCTTATATTGAAACTCAAAAAAATTAAATTTTCATTATAGAGAAATGTTTCGAGGTTGATAGGGACTCACAAATTATCAATTATTATGTTATGAAATAAGAATCAGGATTCCTATTATACAGGCTGTTTCTTAAGCAAAGGTCAATTATCCAAGAGGGGGTATCTGTAGGTTATATTGAAATTCCATAACCTTTTTTAGGGACATAAGTAATACATTTTCAAAAAAAAAGTATTGCAAAAAGAACCATATTTCCTAACTTTAGCCTAAAGTGATTTTTTTTCAATTGCACATACTCAAGTAATTTGAATTGTTCATATTCATTTGAAAACGCTACATTTTTCAATAACATTCTTTTTTCTAGATATCTACAAGAGATCTTACAACATGGAATCATCTTTCATTTTGGAGATCATTTCTAGCAATTACTTCCTGGATTATTGTAGGCTTAACATCAGATGATGATAATTTTTATATTCACCTAAAAAATATGGAGAAATATTTACCAATAGATAGGTAGATAGGTTTTAAGTGTTTCTTAATATAAAAAGGAATGGTAATAACGTAGATGGTCAAAATCAGGGACTCAATTGTGAGCGTCATAAGAATTTAAAATATAGGTTAATAAAAAATTAGATTTCCAAATCCCAGAAAGTATTCCCAATGCGTGTGAGGGGAAACAGTCTGGGGTTAAAGGGATATAATTTTTTATATATTTTAGTTAGGATATGAAATTATCAATAACTTCTGTAAATAGAAATAAAGTTTTAACTCGCTCTCACTGTCTTCCAATTCCCTAAACCAGATATTGATAATTCTAATGAACTTAAAACGACTTTAAGGGGATGTATTGTTGCGTTAACAACTGTAAATCATTATTATTCTTATGTGGAGGTTAATTTATTGTTGGCGGATACCTGATTTGATCAACTATTTTAAAACCACCAATAAAATAAATTGTTTAATGTCAAATGTGATAAAACACAATTCTAAGACTGTTTTATTTGATTATAAATTAATTATTATAATATATAAGAAAATAAAATGTTACAAAATTTTGATTGTGAGTTTTAATTATACAGGGTGTCCCGTAAGTAATGGTCCGTGGTGAAATGGGAGATTCTTGGTTTAAAAATATTACGATCTGACACTACTTGCTCTAACAAAATCTTGATAATAAAAAAGATACAGGGTGGCAAAGTTGAGACTTAAAAATTTGCTTTTCAAAATATCTTGAAAAATTGTAAAGGTACGAACTTGAAAACTTGGGGATAGATGTTTTACGGTATGAGGAATCATAATTTGATATCCGTGTCGATGTATTTTATAGAGGGCGCCACTTAGGTCATGTTGACGACGTAAATGAACACATAACTTTTTTATCCTTCAGGCTATCGCGCATTTTATTGTGAAATATGAAAACTACATCATTCTTGAGAAAAAAAGATATACTGATTGTCAGTCTCAAAAGTTAGTGGTTTTCGAGATAATTGACAGTTAATGATTTTCTCTACTGATACTGTTCAGAATTTTTTGCTTACTGCTAGTAGTTGGAAAATTAAAAAATGCCGAGACATAATAATTTTTCAAATTCAGATAAGAGAGATATGATTTCTCTTTATTGCAAACAAAACTTCAATGGGCAAGCTGCGAAACGAGAATACCTGCCACGATATCCAAACAGACTGAAACCTGGTAATCGACTATTTCAGAATCTGTATAGGAATTTAGGTGAATATGGTTCATTTGTTTGCTTTTTTAATATGTCAAAGTGAAAAATGTTTAATTGCCAAAATGCTGGTTATTATCTCAACCTACTGCATTAAGATTTGTGATAATAAAAAAAAATTGAAATAATGCAGGAGATTATTAAAACGTGATTATCTCTAAAACCACTAACTTTTGAGACTGACAACCGGTATACCTTTTTTTCTCATCAATGATGTAGTTTTAATATTTCACAATAAAATGCGCGATATCCTGAAGGATAAAAAAGTTATGTGTTCATTTACGTCGTCAACATGACCTAAGTGGCGCCATCTATAAAATACATCGACACGGATATCAAATTATGATTTCTCATACCGTAAAACATCTATCCCCAAGTTTTCACGTTCGTACCTGTACAATTTTTCGAGATATTTTGAAAAGAAAATTTTCAAATCTCAACTTTGCCACCCTGTATCTTTTTTATTATCAAGATTTTGTTAGAGCAAGTAGTGTCAGATCGTAATATTTTTAAACCAAGAATCTCCCATTTCACCACGGACCATTACTTACGGGACACCCTGTAATTAATATTACAATATAATGTCCTGTAATTATCTCCTGATTTCTCGAGAGCATACAGGGGAGGTCAAATAACCTAGTCTGTCAAAAAATCCTAAAGTGTCCCTAAAATCCAAAAGGGTAACTAAGTGATTTACTTTTTTGGCTCTAACTATTGAATCGAGCAGTATAATTCGATGAAATTTTAGTATTTTATAGAGATCATAAAATGTCATTAAGCCATATCACAGTAGATGTTTGAAATTGTCAGGGAAGTTAAGGAACGGACTTACCACCACACTAGTTGAGTCAAAGTTTTGATAGATGTCACTTTACAGAGCTAAAAACTTATTTTTTAAATACACCGGTCATACCTACATCTTTATAAAATGTACACTTAATTTACTTCGATAAAAAAGCGGTTTTTAAGATAAAGCAATTTTTAAGAACTCCAAACACTAAAAATTACTAATGCTAAACATGAATAGGTAAAAACCATGTTGTTATTGTTACCTACCTTCATAATGGATGACTATTAACAACGCGTGTGTGTAGTGGCAAGTCCGTTCCTGATTCCCTGACGAGGTCAAAAATATCTTATCAAAAAAAAATCGCTGGGTATCCTTTTGGGGCACTATATCTTCGGGACACTTAAATAATTTTTTTTTTACAGACTAGGTTCTTTTTGACCTCCCTTGTATGCTCCAGAAAAATCAGGAGGTACTTTCCGGACATCTTTATTTAGGAAATGTTTAACAATTCACAAAGATGTGACTTTATATGTGTAAATATAAAACACCTATGTATAGATGTATAAAAAATTTAAAGCTTATAAATATAAGGTACATAAATATCATACATAAAATTAAGGGTGGTAATTTGCGCAATTCATTTAATGGATTAATGGACAATTAATTTTTTTCATTCTGGACTCGTGCAGCGATTGTAGTTGAATTCTTTTAAATTCAACTGCAACCTCATTAAAGTTTACGTTGAAGTTTATGTTGAAGTATGGAAGAAATTTTAAGGACATGAATGATCGTTTCTATTTATTGATAATTGCAATTGCAATTGCAATATAATTGACATTTTCACTTGATTGCTCTTAATTACTTCTTCTTGTCAACAGACTAAGCAAACAAGGCCTAAAGATGGGTACTTTATTCAATACCGATGCTCTCAGTACGTATACTGTTCGAAATGTTCTTGAATCATTATCCTGATGAGTGCCAAGACAAAGTGTTAATACAGATCATCTTCACTTTAAAATCCTGATAAGAGAATCCAATCCAGTATAATATGTTATAAAATAGCAGTATTGACAGCAACTAACAGGCTAATAAAAAAGAATTCTGCCAGAGAAAGCATGCAGAAGCCTTGGAAACAAAAACATAAATATTTTTGATATTTTCTTATTTTACTTTTTTATTTAATGTTTCAAAAACTACAAGTCCCAGATATAGAAAATAAAGGTTACTTCATTGGAAAAAAAAACTGACTGGTATAGGTGACGTCATATCTAGCTTTTGGCAAACAAAACACGCCATGAGATTGCTCAAAAATAGTACAATTTTTGAGCAAGATATTTTTATTGAACGTGTGTGTAGTATTACCCCAGTGATTTTAGATGAAAAAAGGTTCTAAAAAGGGCAAACCCAAAAGTTAATTGCCGACAGCAGAAATTTTTTGATTCAGTTTTATTTCCCCTCTCAACAGAGATGCTGAAAGAGTAAAATTATTACAAATTACTCTCAGCTATTGGCCGCCGTTTTGAATTTAGAAGATGAGCATATGTTTTTCTCATTATATCTCAGTATTTTTGTAGTTTTGGGCAAACAAGTCAGTTCATTACCACATTTGTGATGAATTTAATTCTCTACATTTTATGTCGCTATATATATTTTTTGATATTCGGTTTGTTTTATTTTTTTGCAGAACATTTTTTGCAAGGAAATACGTAAAAAACTAGAGAAAGTGCAAAAATTGCATTTCAACCCCTTCGCTTAAGCTTGTTATGCAACAAAACCGGATATCCAAAAAATGGAAATGAGAATTTTTGCCCAAAACTCAAAACTACTGAGATATTGAGGAAAAACAAACTCAATCCCAAAAATCAAGAAGGCGGCCAACGCCTGGGGGTAATTTGTAATAGCTTTGCACTTTAATAAGCATCTCGGAGGAGGGGGGAACAAAACTATATCAAAAAATTTCTGCCGGCAATTACATTTTGGGAAAAGTCTAAAATGACTTGGCTATAGTTTAGTTATAATTTCCACATACTTATCTAATAAATAAATATTAGATAAGTATGTTACGTCAGAGGCCCTTGAGGTTACTTGAAAACTTCTGACACTTGGGCTTTACCACAGCCATAAGATATTTATTTATTTATTTTACGTATCTAATAATAACGCTATATAACAGTGCGCGAGAAAAGTAAGGAATAAATTCGATAAAACGGAGAGGGCTGTTTTTTTTTGAAAAAATAAAAAAACAGGTCGATTTTGTTTTTGAGTTGTTCAACTTTTGACATAATATTGGGATATACAGGGTGATGCGCGAAAAAGTGGTGACGTCATCGGTATTTTTTTTAAATGGCAACCCTTATTTTTTATTCCATTTTTTGATACTGAAAAACTGAAAAACAAAATCGACCTGTTTTTTTATTTTTTTCAAAAAAACAGCCCTCTCCGTTTTATCGAATTTATTCCTCACTTTTCACGCGCCCTGTAGAATAATTATTAATATAAAACTGTAAATAAAAAGATTACCTAATAATTTCCTAAATACACCCTTAAACTTCAACACGCAATTTACCACCCGATTTACTGATACATGGCTAAAATCATCATTAAACTACCTGAAGAGGTGACTAGTAAGTGTGAATCATTTGATAATATATTAATACTAAGGCACTAATAAGGTTAAAAGCTTCTTTCTGAATGTAAAGGCTTAGTTTCAGATATATCCAATTTTTCACTTCTTAACTTGAAATAAAACCAGCAAGCGTAGATGATCCCTAAAATTTCTATCATACAACACGAAGTAATGCAATGTACCAATAAGTGGAACTTCATGTGGGTTTCCATTCTTTTTCTGCAATCCTGAAATTCAAAGACAACTATGCGAATCTGATTCTAATATATTACCTATTATGATTAATAAATAATAATCGTGATAGTTATTTTCTTACTGCATAATTTATATTTGACGGATGATCACGCCTCCCACAGGATTCTTTATATGTTTTACAACAGGAATCTGGTACTTTGTTTTCCGTGGTGTTATCTTCCTTCAACCAGGCACTATATTTCCAGTCAGAAAAGCTTTCTGACCCGCAACACTTAAACTGTAAAAAAATAATTATTACACAGGATGATTGATTGATAACTAAGGCGACGTAGTTAAATGCCAGGTAGGGGACACCGAGATAAGTCAAAATATATGAGAATTTTTTTTGCCAACAGGTATGAACGGGTGTTTTCTACGTTTGGACTTAAATTTTAAAAGTACTATATAAAAATTCTGCGAAATGAGCTTCTTAAATCGAACTGCGCACTTCGATCAGCTTCACAAACGCAGATCAAAGTAAGAACTTATTGTACAACCTCAATTTTCAATTTTGCCGTACGAATTGTTTTGATTGCTCCTCACAATTCATTTGAAATCATTTGAACAGATGAGAAACTGCTAATTTACGGGATACGCTATTGCCAGAATTTTATATCTAGGAACCAGGGCCGTAGGTACCTACGTGAAGAAAAATTGCTATTAATTTTTTTTACAGAATAAGTACATTTTCGATCGAGTTTCGAAAAAAACGTCATCGGATGCAGAGACTACAGGAAAAATGCTATTAAATGAGCTTCTTAACATGTACACGGCACAGTTTGACCAGCTTCACAAAAACAGAATGTAAAAAAATGCAGTACAAGCTCTTACATCGATCTGTTCTTGTGAAGCTGTTCGAAGTATGCCGTTCGATTTAAGAAACTGTTCTCATAGCATTTTTGCTGTGAACTCCCTGAATCCTGTGACTTTTAATACGAAAGTCGATCGGAAATTGTGCTTTATTTTTTTAAATTTTTCTGCAAGTACGGCCCTATCTGCTTCCTAGCTTTAAACTTCCGGCAAGTATGGTGTCTTGTAAATTCGTAGGTTCAGCTTATAAAATGATTTCAATTGAATTTTGAGGAACATTGGAAACAATTTGCACGTCAAAATTGAAAATTGAAGTTAGGGCAGGTAAAAGTTCTTACTTTGAATATGTTTTTGTGAAGCAGGTATGCCGTTTGATTTCTGAACCTTATTTTAAAGAATTTTTCCTGCACTTTCTGCATCCGATTCCGTTTTTTCGAAAGTCTATTGAAAAAGATGCGTTTCTGTAAAAAAAATTCGAACAATTTTTACTATGCCCTGGATTTTTTTTGCCGATAGGTCATCAGGAAGTGCCTCGGTAGAAGAATGTTTCTGGAAATTTTGTTGGGTTTCATCAAACTTTTGGAAAGATATCTCTGTTTAAAATTTTAGTGCAAATATAGAAAACACCCTTAGACTTGCCTGCTTTAGGCAATCCCCTACCTGGCAACTACATCAATCAGGACACTAATTTTTCTTGAGATCCTCTGCGATCTCCTCCCCGCGCCTCTCCGTATCACCTCTCAGAGAGACAGAGGCGCTCAGGGAACTATCTGGCTGCATGTCTACGTTTCGCCTTTGAAACTCGAGCCGAGACTCCCAGATCTATTATTATTCGATTACAATTATTGTTGTTGAGCAAAAAATGTTTTGACTACCAAAACCGATAGACAACTTTCGCCCTCTCGCATATAGTTTTAGATTCAAATAGAGAAAGAAGCAATAGTCATCATAAATCGCTACAAATTCTGAGCTAGAACAAACTTATAAAGATAACAGAAGAAAAAGACAAAGAATCTCGAAGACTAAATTTCTGTAATTAACTATGGTTCGAAACTAACCATGAAAGACTTTTTTGCTTAAAGTTCCCTTCTCTTGCAATGCACCTAATTTCTCTTCTGAAGTAATTAGGTTAAAAAAAGGTAAAATTAACTAATCCGACCCCAAATCTCTTCGACTTGAAGGTAACGGCTGGATGGTCAAATTAAAGTTCGGGCTTACGCTTAACTACAAAGTGCCAACTTTTCTACACTGCATTTTACAATCTTTTGACATCCAAACAGTAAAGAATGTTAATCAGAACCGATTTTAAACCAAGTTAGATGATTAATTTGATTCCGTATAATACAATGATTGACTAGAACTATAGAATGAGAGCAGGGAAATTTTTGTCTCCTTTACATAATACTTACGTTTCTTTGAAGCGAGTCTACTCCTGTGGTAACTTGGTCATCAAACTTATACCTCGAGAGCATAGTTGTGTTAAGATTCAATTCCAATTCTGTTTGTATATTTTCTCTAAATATGTAGAATGAAACGGACAACATGACGTTTGCCAAAAACGATAAAGCTATGAAAAAGATGAACTGCAAAAAAAAGTGGGTCATATATTATTTATGGAAGCATGAAGAATATACAATATTTTAATATCAGAACAAAATAGATATAAGTAATAACTTACAATTACAAGACTAATCTTATGACCATTATGGGCTCCAATTAATCCAATGATCGTTGAAATGACTATTAAACCACCAACGGCACAAGTAAAGTACACTAAAACAATATAGGTAACTGACATCAACAAGTAAGCGTAAGCGAAGTTGTCCAAGATAGTCCACACTCCAACAGCTATCAAAGTTCCTCCTCTAACCTAGAAAATGAATAATTTATTGTAATAATGCCATTGTAAACAAACTACGCGTCGTTGAGATGCGTGTGAAAAAATGAATTAGAAATGTCATCCGAGATATGGTGAGTCATGGCTTCAGCGCGTCAACAACTTGTGTATTTCTTAACTAAGCGAAAAAGGAACTTAATAAACGTACAAGAAACTTACCAGTAACAATATTAAAATTATAATCAACAACAACTTAACGCAGTCTCGTCCAGAACATCCACTTCTTGCCATATTTCCTTATTTAATCCATAGATCTATGCGACATTTCTTCCATTAAAAGTCTACGTCGAAAATATCCAGACATTTTTGCAGTTAATTGCATCGAAATATAATCAATAAACTCCGCCGAAGCTGAAAAATAAAATAAGATACCTTCAACTAAACGTCTATTCTTAAATAACTTCTTTGTGAATGACTTGATTATGTTAAAAAGTACCTACGCAACGGTCGAAGACCTGATTATTTATTTACGATAATGGTTTACCAAATATGTTTTTGTGGGCATTATCATTGGCTGACCGATTTCATAATTATTATTTACCTGATGTACCTACCTACCTAATAAGTAAGTTTATTGACAAATAATTAAAATTTTAGTAAGGAGTTTATCTCTAAAGAAACGATAGTTTCGTATGAAAAACTTAATTTAAGAAGACCTAAAAAGGCTTATGTGTCTCCAATGATATATCATTGTTTTTTAATAATAAACTTGATTATTAAGTACCTACAACCAGAATTGTAGACGAGAAGCACTTCATATTGAATCATAATTTTCTGAGCCCTTTCAAGAAACGAAAAATGCAAGTTAGGTATTTTTTCGCAGACCGAGATCTACCTAAAAGAGACCCACCCCCCAGCATCGTCCTCTGAATGGCGCGCGTTGCGTTACAAATAACCTGGTGGTGTTCTTTTCTGTCATCGTCCAATTCTCCAATACTGAATAACTCGAAAACTATGACATATACGAAAAAATTACAAGATACCTTTCTTTTAGGAAATTATTCAAGCTTACTTTCTTTTTTTAAGTATTTTTTTATAAGTACATCTAACGATTAACAAGAGTAGCTGACCTGAGTCTGTTTTACAGATATTTTAATGGAAAGTGTTCAAAAGACGTGGCCCGCTTGATCCCACCAAGAACAAGACCGGGCAGAAATACACGTCGAGCCGCAGACGCTCATCCGTATCAGGTTCAGCTCGTTACACCTCGTACCACCCTATTTCAGACTTCTTTTATGTATAGAACCGCATCACTTTGGAATAGCATTCCAAAAGGCGTGTTTCCCGAAGTATACAACCTACAGAGATTCAAGGCCAACGTGAATCGATATCTCCGCTCATGCACCACTCGCAGAGCGTCATAGGGATTTCCCTGCAGTGCATGTGCATTTCAATAAAAAAAAAGAGTTATTAGCGAAAAAGTATTTTCTTTAACCAAAATGGCGGTGTTTTTCTGGGGGAAGGGGGGGCTGCATTCCCAGAGCTGATTTTTGTGTATTTATGTTCTATAACCTCTTCACTAACAATTATTATTGAAGGAAAATCTAAAGGCCCGGTTACACGGTTCGTGGTTCGGCGAACCTGTCTCGAAGAGCCGCGAACCACGCACCGTGTGACATAGGTGGCTCGCTATGGGCTCGCGGTTCGTGGTGTATGGTTCGCCGTATCCATCGGGAGTCGGTAAATTTGCACAGAACAAAGCGGGCGAACCGATAGGTTCGTGTAGGTTTGTCGTCGGTTCGTGCTGGTTCGCCATATCCCGAACCAATGATCAGTTATGCAATTTATTTTATGACAATTGTATCTTTTATTGCATGCAGGCGGAAATTAAAAGTGATCTTAGTTAGGTATTTGATAGCAAGTCTTCGTATACTGCTTTTTAATGATATAATCGTAATTGATTCCGGGCACTTTTGCCGTGGTCCCTGGAAATTTTCTCCGAACAGACATGATCGGTGGTTACGTGTACATTGATAATTGACTTGACAGTTGGGAGAGAGCGCTCCTATTGCTTTCAATAAAACAAACTGGGTTCCATGTTGTCTCGGCGAACCGATTGCGAAAAAACACTAAACGAGCCACGAACTGTGTGACCATATACCTGGTTCGCTAAAGTGCTAGTCTCTGCGAACCACGCACCAGTTCCGTGGTTCGCCGAACCACGCACCGTGTAACTGGGCCTTTAGATAAGATTTTTTATGAACTTTTATTAATTTTTTTACTTTGCCGACTAGACTAATAAGCGACCTTTAATTTTTTTTATGTCGCATTCTTTTACATAATATTTTTTAGTAAATTAATTTATTTAATATTAACTAAGATATCCAGTTTTAGTAACATATGGCAGTGGCAATAAAATTCCATTTTACAGAAATGTGGGTAGCATATAGCGGATTGCGCCCAAGAAAAAAGCGGCCTCTTCATTACTTGAAAGTTAATGACCTCTCTAGGCCTTAAATTAGAGGAAGAGGAAGAGACGAACGTGTTGGACATACTCGATCAAGTGGAGTTCCCCGTCCTTCCATATAAGCATGACTGCCTGACCCATTTGACCAAGTTCGAGACATTCAGGCCACTTTTTCTATTGGTTTTTATCCAGTGAAATAGAAATTATGTTACATTGAATTTTTGTGGAATTACTTGCTTATCCGACTATACAATATACATCCCAGCAAACAAGAAATGGTTTAATAAACGTCTAATTTTAGTATTCAAGATCCGTTTAAATATAGTATATCAATACGTTTATTGAACGTTCGAATGTCCGGCTAATAAACGTCTTTAATTATTAGTTTATCATATATTTGTAATTTCAACGTTTAACATATACTTTTTGTCAACGTGTTCCATACCCGTTTTATGAACGTTTTCTAAACCTTTTTTATAAACGTTATTCATGCTCTAGTTTTAAACATGAATAACGACGTATATTCTACGTATTGCATAAGCGTTCATTATTAGTATGCAGTAAACTGAAATAATCGTAGAAACATAATGAAAAAAAGCGGAATTATTATAAACTAGTTTTTATTATGACAAAGAATACATAATATATAAATTAACAAAAAGTAACACTTATTTCATATTTACTAAAAATGTTCAAAAATAAAATATATTTTATCAGTTAAATCAACAGTGGATTCTTTACCAGAAAATGCAAGTTTCACACATCAGATAAAGCCATTAGTAGGTACCTAAAACAAAGAGATTCTTAGCATTAAGTACTTTCCACATATTGGTTCGCTTAAAAGCATGCTTACTTTTTTGAGAGTTGCCTTTGGGAGCTGAGCCTGCCCAGTTTCAGATGAAAAAATCCAGAAATCACCCTGTAATCAGTCGATTTAAAGATTGTTGAATGTTATGTATTGTAATATAGGTTATACAGGACTTACCTTTTTTTTGATAATAAAATTGTCTGAGACAAATTGTAGGTAGGTACTTCATAGGTACAAATGAAGATGATCATTTAACAGAGAATAAAATTTTGCAACTATTTATAACGTACACGAGGATGAACACCACACTGGTTTGTTTTTATTGGAACTATCGGTCGCCGCAATTTAATTATTAAGTACTCGTAGTTAAGCACGCTGGAAGAATGAACGATTTCATATTCATACAACAATAACAATAATTATTATTACATGAATTTATAATTTATTCTCCGAATATCGCCTTCACTCACAACGAAACACGATAAGGTTCGCGTAGGTACGCCACGCAATGCATTTTGGGATTTCAGGACTGATCACCTGACCGAATCGCGCAATCGTACAAATCAAACACACAAACGTATAATAATAGTGTTTGATATCTATTTACAATACGTTTATCGTTAATTTGATTTAAATAATAAAAATACAGAAACGTAAATTTTTTTGTAAAAGCCATGACAAAATGTCACTTTCTGGTAAAATAAAAAAATATTATTCATGTTTAGATCACCATGTTAAAATTGGTAGATCATAAACGTTTGTTTTCTATTTAATAAATAAACGTTTATTAAATACGTTTAAAAAATTAATTAAAACTATCTCTAAACGAAAAAAATGTTTACTAAACGTTTATTAAACCATCGATCGTTGCTTGGGATGCCTACACGAAGGATTCTCACTGAGTTAGTCACTTAAGCAGATAAAAAGTTTTGTTATTCATTTGTTAGTGATGTTGGTTGATAATTTTTTTTTTCTTATCAAATGTGTTGCTGCATAATTATTTGTGTGGTTGTAAAATAATGAGAGAGTAATAATGAACTTACCTACCTAAAACATGAAAGCTTAAATATTAAGAAAATTCAAAAAAAAAATTTTTCCGAAAATGTTTTTTTAACTGAGATACAGGGTGTTTAAGTGTCGATTACAGGTTTTTATTGTATCTTTCCACAAAGTGGACCAATAACTCTAAATTTTTGTACACAGATTTCCTTTTTAATAACTCATATTTTGAAAAATTCTGGGTAAAACCGAAGCACCCAGTGGCGTAGAATCTGGGGTCACATGACACGATTTTTCTCGTAAAAAATTCTGCATGAATGTTTTTTATATTTTTTATTGCCTTTTATAAATGCCAGATTGAATTGCTGCAAAAAGTCATAATTTTAAAATTTCGATAGAGCACCGTTTTCGATAAAAACTCAAATGAAGCTAAGGTATATAACATTTTTTTATTTTTATTATTTTTATAGTTTAGTTTAAGATAAGTACCATAAATTAAATGGCTTGCAGATGAAGCAAAAATATTAGGAATATTACAAAAAAAAATCAGAAAATAAAAACATGTGTTTTTCAGTAGGTAAAAAACATTTTCGAAAAAAAAATTCCTTTGAACTTTTTTCACATTTTGGCTTTATTTACAAGCTCTTCTATTAATGGTACTTATCTTAAACTATTAAATAAAAATAATAAAAATAAAAAATATTAGAATCGCGCTTAGGTAATTTGAGTTTTTATCGAAAAACTACCGAAATTTTATAAGTATAGCTTTTTTGTAGCAATTTAATATGGCATTTCGAAAAAGCAATAAAAAATTAAAAAAAAAAAAAACAGTTCAGAACATTTTTACGATTTATTGATTTTTCTTAATGCTTCATGTACGCGCGCCCTCCAACTTATGGTACTACATTTAGAAACACCGTCTATAAAATATTTAATAATTTCAATAATATTAATATTATATTATTGTTCTCGATGCAATAAAAATGATCATAAACCACACTAATATACGTTTTTTTGGTTTAGTTACTTATACAATCTTACAAAAAATTCCACCTGATAAAATATATTCCCGTCAATGTTTTTTAAACACTCCCTCAGTAGACAGGAAAATTTTCTCTACTCCCGTCAAAGTTTTTTTGGAATTGAAAGTAAGTTTAAAGACAGAATCTAAATTCAATCTTTTCCGTATTAAATTGATATTAATTTATTGAAAAATAAGTCTATTTCATCTTCAGTCAAAGACTCAATTTTTTCCGGTGTCATAAATAATGATACTTTCTCCAAATCTCCGGGAAAATTCATTAAAATAATTTTAAACTTCTGCTAGAGTTGGCAACTCTGGTTAAAACTGACGCCAGATTAATGATTATACTTACTTTATTACACGTGCAAAATTGTTGATTCTTTTTGCGTTAGTATCTTTACGTAAGGAAATTATAGGCTACCTTTTGCAACATTACACAGGTAACTCAAAATTATTGTACTATGCGCAACATCAATTTGGTGGCCTTAGTTTTTATGTTTTCTAGTTTCTATTTTTGGCAATATTTTTTAACTAGCCTTTTTCGCAACTTCTTTTAGCAGCCTCCGATAATATCCACCTGCGTCATCAAAATAAATTGAGCATAAAAATTGTTGAAATTCATGTACCTACCGGTAAACTTTACTTTTTCCTGATCTTTGTGATAAAGGATATACCAATCAGTTAGAACCAACTATAATAAAACGCGCAGTCATGAAAATACTAATAAGACCTTGATATTATTCTTCTTTTCAGAAGTTTATATGTATATTTTCATGAAACTTTAATAATTCAAATCATGAATAACGGACTCATCGTTGCAAGCGCAGTTTCATTTCAATCTAGTTTAACAATCCTGTCGGCGACCTTAAAGGGCTTCTAAACATATCTTCATATCAGTTCATATGGTTTCACATTTCGCATAATGCTTACAATATGCATTATTACCTGTAAGATGAATTTATTTCAAATCTTGTTATTTTCTGCATAGAAGTACGTTATGAGGGGTGCATTACTTCGGATTCAAAATGAATAGAAAATAAAGTTGAAGGAAATTTTTTGTCTATTTGCAATTTCAGTTAATAAAAGATATTGCGAGACGGTATGCTTCTCTGAGGCTTCATTGGAGGATGAGACTGTCTAATAATCGAAAAGTGTATTTTTATGTTTATTTGAAACTGCAAATATACCTATTACCTTAGAGTTGATCGAATTTTAATAAACCTTGCGAATTAATCAGAATTTATTTTTACGTTGATTCAATTATGAATATTTTCACCGTTTGAGAAAATGTCTTTCTGGAATTTTTCATTGTAATATCATATAAGTGTAGTTGTCTACTCTTAAAAGTTCATTATTAATTACTTTTAAAACTGTTTCTCTTCACATAGTCAACGGTCTAATTTATCTTTACCTAACCCGCTGCGTCGAAAAGCAACCTCGGATAATCACGAAACTTCCGGCAAATTATCCCCACATCTTCTCTCCGTCGAATACCGCTAACATCCACCAGCACCATTCTTGTAACGTAATAATAAGAAAAAAACGTCACGAAACTTCGGGTATGAAAAAAATGCAAAACATTATTCTAGAAAACTTCGCATAAGTTCTTCCACTAATTAATTCTTTAACTTGCTGCAAACAAAAGAAACCTCCCAACCTCTCGGACCGTCACAAAACTTCGGCCAAATTATCCTCATGTATTATCTCTCTTCGTCGAGAAAGAGATTGTTGATTACGCAACTTGGATAAGTTACGTACCTATTTGTTTGGAAACACGCGAGTTTGCCTATTGACAAAGGGAGACAAATTATTGCAATAGAAACGAAACCAGATCCCATGTTTTAATCCACTCAGGAATTATTTGCTATTTATTTTCATTCAACTGAAATGTACGAGTATACAAGTAGTCATGGGTTAAACTAATTTTCCTAAATGAAGTTAACTTTCGGACTTCATTATAGAACGTGCATATCTACTATATCTCGAAATCAGGCGTTGAAATAGTTAATTTCAGTAGGTACACCCTACTTTGAGTGAATTACCACATAAAATCCTGTTTTCATTATTACAGTTCTCAACATGCTCCCTTTAAAATTGAGTTATTTATTGATGTACCTACCTAGCCATGCAACTTATTATTCAATCACACGGCGACAGTTTACAGATTTAACGTTAGTTTCAAATTACTGCAAAGTTTCTTCTGCATGAATACTCAATTATAAGGCATTGATATTAATTGTCTCAAACTCACTTAGTGTAATTCTCTTAACTCTGTCCAGCTTAAATTCTCCATTTAAGCAGGATAGTTGGACGCGATGCACTCATCAGAGATATGTCTACTTCCTGTGTAGAGGAAATCAAATTTGCTTTGCCTCCACATCAAACCATGTAGGAAAGTTCAATTCATTACATTAACGCTTGACAACAGCACTTATAGGTATACTAACTAGTAGGTACCTAACTACCCTCGCCCTCTTATAGCTTCATGAATAAAACATATCCCTGTCCTTTGCATTAGATCCTATACTGCGTTTTAGCCTGCAACGCCCAGATCACCACATTCACCACCATCCATCCTAGGCTGTGTTACTAAACCTCGACTATATATAGCATGAGACAGATATCAAAGGATGTGTTGCGGCTCTGTCGTCCATTTGAAGTTAGCCTAGGCTTTTCATCTTCATGGAAATCTAGTGTGCCGTGTGTTGGTTACAAGCTTTATCCGGGACATTTCCCATGTAAGTATACCTACAGGTTCAATCGAAATGTACAAATCGGTAACGCAAAATCGATGTTAGACCAAAACAATTTCCGTTTCAAGCATTATTTTGCTATCAATCAACAACCATTATCGAGATACAGCGATGGGAGTCGCAACTAAACGCGCGTACTGGAACTACGTAACTAAATTATATAAGCTAGGGTGTTTGATAAATAATCGAGATATTTTTATTCTCTAAACCGAATTCATCTCCCAAAATTAAAAAAAAAAATTGTAGAGCAACCAAAGAAGAAAACGTAGGTACCTAGAACTTCACATATAAATTCAGTCAATAATTTTACACAGAATCCAAAAATGCAATAATATTGACAGTATTCAGTATTATAACTCATCCTGCAGAATCGTTGAATTTTCTTGCATATTGGGAATGCAATTTTTAATATTCCAAAAAATCGGTCTCAACCTTACCACTTATTTTACTCGTATTATCCCTGAAAATAAAAAAGTTGAGTGCGACTTCCGATATACCTAACTAAAAACCTCGCCAAAACGATGGCAAAAAAAACATTTGCTACATGATGAATTAAAAAATGTCTTCTAGATTATGAAAAGTGGGAATTTGCAAATTTTCAAATTACAGTTAAGCATATACAGGGTGCACCATGTATCTTTGTACTGTTATCCCGTAAACGCTAAGAGATCCAGGGTCGGTTAAATTAGAGATGGGTAATTTTGTGGCCATTTCGAATCCGTCAAGACATAATTATATACCTAAAATAAATAAATATATAAATATCTTATGGCTGTGGTAAAGCCCAAGTGTCAGAAGTTTTCAAGTAGCCTCAAGGGCCTCTGACGTAACTTAACGACTGCTGTGAAGCAGCCTTTTATTTTAAATTATATACCTACAAGATCTATATGTGACCGTTCCTGAAGCCTGAAAAAAACTTTTAAAAATCGAAATTTCTTATTTTCGTAAATTTTTTTTTATCATTTGAAAAAAAGAACTAATTTTTTGTAGGCTGAAATAAGCTGCCGTTAAGAGCTCCATCTGACATTTCAAAAATTTTCACACAGCCAACTAGATCCCATGCAGAGGTTTCATTGTCAACTGCTTTTTTTATGGCCGCCATATTATTTTTCAACGTTGTCCGGTTTGAAAAAAATCATGGAAACGAAAAATTAATAAACTTAAAAAAAAAAAAGATCTTTGTTTTCAAAAAGGCCACTTCTTATAGCGAATGTCATAGAGAAATTAAAAAGCCAGAATGGCAAGCAGTATATTGACGTACAAAATATATTTCGGCGAAATTTTTTTTTCGAAAAAATAATAAAAATTTTGAATTTTTTCAAGTTTATTAATTTTTGGTTACATGATTTTTATAAACCGAACAACATAAAAAACAACATGGCGGCCAATTACAGCTTCTTATTTTCTTACATTCAGAGATTGAATCTTAATTTGCCTGGGCTAAAAGTAGGTATTTTAAATTACGTGTGCAATTGGTAAATTTTTGATCCTCAGTCGCACAGTTAAAGTCGATCTATGGATTTTATTCTACGAATTTGCACTAAACCAAAATGATTGCTGAAATCCAATCAAAATAATCACACGGGGGAATAATAATACATAGGTAATTAAAATACCATAAGAGAAAATAATATAAAATGTAAATTTTGCCTATGCGATTCCAATTTTAGTATTAATTTCCATGTTCATACCTACGTTCTAAAAAAAAGGTAGCTAACAAAGCCAATGTTAATATTGACTACAAATCTCATTTACATTTAAATAAGTGCATAATATGTATAGGTACAGTGTGAATGACTTTTTTTCACTAAGATATGTATATCTATTAGTTCTACTGTTTCAAATCATTTTAATAATTGAAAATTTTAATAGAAAAAATGTGCTGGGCATTGTAGAAAAAATTAAAAAGTTTGCTAAAATGAAATTTTCGATATGCTGGTAATTTTGTGAAATGTAAACATTTTTATTTCCAACTTTCCCTGTATCAAAGTGCTGCTTTGAAGATTGTCTTTAGAAGATAAAACATTTAGAACTTCCATCAGTCTGTTATTTTAATAAACCAATCAATGGTGACTCTCACAAAAAATCAAGTAGTAACAACTACTACTATTTGGTTATTTTTTATATATTCATTATTTTAGAAAATTATTTAAAGGCAAAGGGTGACACAAATAAAAAAAATAAAAAATTTAAACTAACGGTGGTTTACTACATTTATAATTCATTATTTAGTATTAATAGCTCATAAATATGTAAATTCAAGTATTTTATGTCCTCTCATGTATAAACGAATTTCCATTTTTCTTTCTAACTTGCATAGTTTTCCAACAATTAAATTTTTTCTACCTGTTCAGTTTGCTGAATGATACTAACTATAGGTATAGGATTTTATTGAGTAGACACAGAAATTATGACACATGTGAACGCGAAATAGAAGGAGGTAGATCAGCCATGTTGTCTAGTCTATCAATTTTCAATTAATTTGTCCTCACACAAGATGCAAAATTGTTGTCGCTTCGTTAATTTACATGACAATATGACAACATACAAAAAAATCCAAATGAAATACCCAAAAATTCGGTATTTCTTCAATTTAGTTTTTTTCACAAGTTTTTGAATTTAATTCAAAATATTAAGGATCGAAAGTGAAATCACAGTTTTGGAATCTCATTAAAGTTGTGTTATGTTACTTGTTGAGAAAAAAATACTAAAAACTAACAACAATAAGCTTAATTATTTATTGTATATCAATATAGGTAATATCTAATTAGAAAAATACATTTGTAACATAATGTACAATAACTATAAAGTGTATATTAATATAATTAGTGCCGTAAAAGCTAAATAACATACGTAATTGATTATAATTACATATCCTGGAATTAAATTGTATACATCACATTGACTAAAATTACAATTATTACAAATATATATAAAACATATAATAGCGATAGGTAGGTAAACCATCAGTTCTTTACAGCAGTAGTAGTGATCACAATATTTTTGGTTTTTCAATGTTAAATGAAATCTTCAAGACGATGTAGCTGCAGACTTGATCCAGTAAATTACGTTTCAAAAAAGGTATCAGAATGTGCGGCAAGAGGTGTTAGTTAATACTTCTATTGAAATTTCGCTAAGGTGTCTTCCAGTCTGCCTACTATATTCTTATAAAATCTGACTTGTTCCTCTAGGAAAGTTTTCATCGCTAGCTTGAATTCGTTATTTCGTTCCGTTTGAAAATGATCAAGCTCGGCGAATACTGCGTAAGTTAATACATCGGTTCTTTTTCTCACTTCACTGATCGCCAGCGGTTGAAATTCTCTATTCTTTTCACACTCCTTCTTCTTATGCTCGGCATTCTTCTGTAGATTAAACATGTCTGGGAAGCATCCTACAACGCCTCGATAGAGATAAAGCTTATCAGCAAGCGGTTGCCAGTCGACTTTAGCTTGTTCCCCGAATAAAACTCCTATTTGGGCATAAGTTCCTCCGATATTTTTTATATCTACAAGAAAAGGAATTATAAAGCGGAATCACAAAATAAATACTACTAATAACATACCAACTGACAACTGCGAAAACATTCCCCTGTCGGCAGCTTCGCAAGCCGCTGCTAGTATCAGGAAACTTTCACCGACCCTCGTGTATTCCCTTTTATACATATTTACATATTTCTTCTGTTGATCCATCGCAGTGTTCATCAAACCTTTAATTGCTTGCTCCATTTGTGTGAGATAATTCATGCTGAGCTCAATCTGAGAGTCGACGTGTGAAGACAGCAATTCATTGTCAGGTGCTTCTATACATAAACAAAAGTTCGCGCCGACCAACGGATCACGTTCTGCGTTCCTTTTGCCCTGTTTCCACTGCTTATCGTCGGTGCAGGATAAAAAATGTTGCCACACTTCGCAATTCGATAGAACCGGATGTCGGCACATGTAATCGACAAACTCTTGTAATTGCACTCGTCTGTGTTCAATGAATTGATCTTCGTATCGACCGGATATTTGTTTATCGGGCAAAGGGGGAATCGCTATAACGTTGAATTTGTCCATGAGTCTGTCGTGCAGCCAGTCGAAATGTTTGTACCTGCGGGAAACTTCGATGCCGGTATGAGAGGGTGTCAATCTGTAGGCAATAAACGACTTAAGGCCTCCCATTTTCGTTTCCTTTTTCGGTGACGTTACTTGTACTGTATATGGTCGAGTTAATATGTTCCATTTTATAGCTTCATTGTCTTTGATGATATGAATTTTTTCTACACTACCTGGAGGCTTTAGAGTACCTGAAATATTAGATCCCAAAGTAGAAATTGGGTTGTTCAGTTTTAGAAATTAGGGATCACAACTTATTTTTTGTGTAAACAGTAAACAGAACATAAAACAGAAAACTATCTGCTGTCGTTCTGTTTTCCAAAATAATTAGTAAGATTTTAGATATTTTAGAGCCAAGATTCTATTTCAAGAAAACTTTTCTTAAAAAGTAATCTAAAAATAGTTTCCCTTCATTGTAACACTAGAATAAATAGCAGGTCAGAGGATGTCCATAAGAAGTATTTATTTCATTTAATTTAATAGCAATATTCTTTTTAAATTAATTATTATTCATCAAACTTTACAACTATGTAGTTTAATTACTTAAAACATTTTGATACCTATTACTGGTGTTCTACCATTCTTTGGATGATTGTAAGCACAAAGTCATAGTTCTGGCGAAATGGCTTAATAAAAGCTAAAGGCCATTAACTGTAACGAAGCAAGAAAGAAGTCATGGTAAGTAATGTAGGTTCAAAAAAAGTTTTTTAACTGAGTGATGACCAGCAGGTCCTAAATTTAAGCATTTAGTGAAAAAAACTTTGTGAAAAAAACTATTAAAGAAACCACAAGGGATTTTCGAGCCATAAATGGATTTTCTCTTGCTTTTTTTAATACATACTCACATTACACTGGACATTTTTAAATTCCATCTATACAGGGTCAACCTTTGGGGGCTGATACCATTTATATAGACTAAACTGTCAGTTTGACAGTTTCCATTTGTGTATCTGTGTTTTAGGAAAAACTCAACATTTAAAAAATATTTTCAGCACTTCGACACGAACTTCGTTATTTTAAATGACACGATACGGTTTTTTATGGATTCATGTTCCTCGTCAAAAATTAAGTGACTTTAGTAAAACAACATAATATCGATCTTAAATTGTTTTTGAGTTATTTTGATTTTTATGAATTTTTTGACACTTTCAGACTTCAGAGTCTCACTAAAACCGTGTTATCTACGAAACTGTATGACATAAATTGATGAAATAAATTTTAGCTCGCTAAAAAATTAACAAGTTATCACACAAAATTCGAGAAATCAGAAGAAACGCGCAAAAAGTGACTGAAAATGACTTTTGAAATTTCGAATTTTACAATTATTATTAAAAAATATCATTTTTTCAAATAGCATTATTTGAAAAATGAAAAAATATTATTCCCTTATCATGCACATCGATTTTGTTTAGGTTTTTTGCCAATCTAATGAAATAAAAAAATATAAGTACAGGGTGATATTTGAAAAAATTTTTTTTAATTGTAAAATTCGAAATTTCAAAAGTAATTTTCAATTACTTTTTGCCCGTTTCTTCTGATTTCTCGAATTTTGTGTGATAACTTGTTAATTTTTTAGTGAGCTAAAATTTATTTCATCAATTTATGTCATACAGTTTCGTAGATAACACGGTTTTAGTGAGACTCTGAAAGTGTCAAAAAATTCATAAAAATCCAAATAACTCAAAAACAATTGATAGATATTATGTTGTTTTACTAAAGTCACTTAGTTTTTGATGAATCCATACATGAACATGAATCCATAAAAAAACCGCACCGTGTCATTTAAAATAACGAAGTTCGTGTCCACTTCCGGTTATACCGGAAGTGGTGTTGTGCTGAAAATATTTTTAAAATGTTGAGTTTTTCCTAAAACACAGATAGACAAAAAATTAGCCTATACAGGGTGTCCCAGCTTATTCGAAGCGGTCTCTGTAGGCCAAACGATGGACTTTTTCAAAAAACTTTTTGAAAATTCAAGTACAGAATCACAATGGCCATAATTTAAAATTATTTTGGAGTATACAGAGTGTCCCATATGACAGTGGCATATCAAAGTTATGTTTTTTTAAATGGAATGCTCCTATGTTATTGCATTTTTAGATTTTCTGAGAAGAGAAAATAAGATTGGCTTTTACAGTTGGTGTTTAAATTCAGAAGTTTTTGAGTTATAAACAAGTGAAAATCGTCATTTTTCAAGTTCAAGGCCCTGTACAACGAAAACGGTTCAAGATAGAGAAAAACGGTTTACATGTCCCTATTTTAACTTTTTATGTACTATCCTGTGGTGTAGAAACATTTGTACTGTCTTTGATTTTTTTATTTGGCGACTTGTGGAGAAATCTCAGAATTTTTCAAATTTTTTATCACCCTGTATAAACATTTTATCTACATCATAGGATAGTACATGAAAAGTTAAAATAGGGACATGTAAGCCGTTTTTCGCTATCTTGAATCGTTTTCGTTGTACAGGGCCTTGAACTTGAAAAATTACGATTTTCAGTTGTTTATAATTCAAAAACTTTTGAATTTAAACACCAACTGTAAAAGCCAATCTTATTTTCTCTTCTCAGACAATCTAAAAATGCAATAACATAGGAGCATTCCATTTAAAAAAACATAACTTTGATATGCCACTATCATGTGGGACACTCTGTATACTCCAAAATAATTTTAAATTATGGTCATTGTGATCCTGTACTTGAATTTGCAAATTTTTTTTTGAAAAAATCCATCGTTTGGCCTACAGAGACCGCTTCGAATAAGCTGGGACACCCTGTATAAATGGTATCAGCTCCCAAAGGTTGACCCTGTAGAGAAAAACGAAAAACAGCAGTAATTTCAAGCTATTTTCAAACACTTAAAAAAAAATTTCGAGCCGTTTCTAGCTGTCCTCATTTTTCAATTTTCCAGAAAAAATAGAAAATCTCCTTGTTCGGCTAGGATTTCACCTTAATCTGGAACTACTTCTACAAAAAACAAATAGCGCAGAAACTTCCATCTATTTTTGAGCTCTTCAATGGAATTTTTTAGCTGTCTAGCTTCCAGTTTTTCCCGCAAAACAACAAAAACTTTTTTTTTTGTTTTAAAGAATTTAAAAATCTCAGGTGTAATGTAAGCATAAAAAACATTTACTCGTGGAAGCCTGAAACAGCTTAAAAAATTCCATTAAAACAATAGAAATTCCTATGCTTTTAGTTTTCATCCATAGATGGAATGTAAAGATGGAATGATGAGCGTTGCAAAATTCTCTGATTTTTCGGAAAACGCTGGAAGCTAGATAAAGCTCGAAAATACAATTATTATTAATGAGCTCGAAGATCTCGAGGAAAATCCCTCAGTCTTGGTTTTTAAAATAGTTTTGATTTTTACACACAAAATACAAAAATTTTTGACCTTTGTCTAGAAGAAATTTGCGAAGAAATTTTGCAACTCAGACGGTTGGTACTTTGCAATGCATTTCAAAAATACTGTAAATTTCTGGAAACTGATCCTAAAAAATTAATTTTTGAATTAAGTAATAATTAAAAAATTATAATATGAACTATCTATTTGAGACTTTTGTAAAAATAAATAAAAATAAAAATAGAAATAAAATTTTGTAAAAATGTTCATTATTTTGAAATATCCAATGAAGTGAACACCATCATTACTGGACAGGTATTATTGTCCACTTAATCGGAAAAAGGATATTATTTTAAGCCTCAAACTTTGAAAGATTACCGACAGCAAAAGTAAAAAGGTCATTAAGCACTTTTTGTGGTGGCTGATT
Source organism: Malachius bipustulatus (assembly GCA_910589415.1). Taxonomy (NCBI): domain Eukaryota; kingdom Metazoa; phylum Arthropoda; class Insecta; order Coleoptera; family Melyridae; genus Malachius; species Malachius bipustulatus. The sequence continues at coordinate 18,522,150 of OU342634.1, forward strand.
GTAATATTTTTCTTTTCTAAAATGTAGTACCTCCAAAGACCTCTTTGAGAAAAACAAAAAATCATCAGAAGAACGTGACAGTGTACGAGTATGAGACCGAGTAAGAGTAACTTCAGAGAATGAGAATGAAACATGAAACCCTTTTGTCAAAATAAAGAACTAGATAAATACATGACAAATGAATAGCTAGAGAGTTTAAGAATCCTACCGATATTATATTTTGTGGTTCAACCCTGCTTGGTCAAAAATCAAGAAGTGTACTTTGGAAATAAAAAAAAATTTCTGATGGGTTAAGTGTCTCTTAGCAAAAATATTAAGATAAAGTTTTTTTTTTAAATTGCTTAGAATCAACATTTAGGCCTCTACCAAATTCAAAAAACATCAGCCAACTACAATTTTTAATCAGTCAATAATAATTATTTTTAAATAAAATTCTTGGATTTATGAATTAAACACCAAAGAAATGAAAAAATATAGCTGGCCGATAAATTTTAGTCGAAATTTTGCAAAGAGGCCTAAACGTTGATTCTAAACAACTTTTTTAAATAGCTTTTCGTCAATTATTTTATCATTTACAAGAGTCGTTCCACCTATCCGGGAACGGTAATCCTGTTGTTTAGTCTTCCAAAACACCCCTCACATGCCCATTCCACTTTTTCCACTGGCGTCGCTCACAGCAGTCACAGTGTTGCTACATTAAATCAGGTCTTTGGTCAAGGTAGTTTTTATTTTTATTTTAGGGACATTTAAAGGGGAAAAAAAAACCAACCCTGACCAAAGACCTGATTTAATGCAGCAACGCTGTGAGCGACGCGAGTGGAAAAAGTGGAATGGGCATGTGAGGGGTGTTTTGGAAGACTAAACAACAGGATTACCCCGGGGACACACTGGAGAATATCAGCAGATTTTCGAGAGAATTGTAACCAAAAAATTTTAACCTGACTTATCTGAAATAAAAAATTTATAACACTGACCAATTAGTTTGTTATGGCTAATGTTACCACTTATGGGTGGTGTAGGGTGTAGACGTACATATTATGACTAATATAATATTACTTATCCATGTATTAAACGAGAAATAAAAAGATGAGATGTTTATACATAAAAGTATCTATGTATTTCTTAGCTGTAGCCAGTACAAATGCTTTCATGCATACATTATCTATGAAGCTTCCGCAAAGACAGATAAAGGTTTCTTGTAGTTCAAGGGTAAGTTGGCCATGTGAAGATAGTGAAAGCTAAAACAAAGGAAAACTGTGTAGGCAGGGCTAGATTAAATTCTCAATCACAGACACCTTCAATGAATCTAAAAAAATGTTTTTTTTGTTAGTTTAACATGAGTCAGTGATTAAGTTACATTGGAACAGAAAATAGTCAAAATACATTTATAGGAAATGAAAAGAATTTCTTTTGGCTAGTTACTCGTCCTTCCTACTCCTAGATAAGAACTTGAATAATTACATACCAGATGATTAGAAACCATTGCAGTGGAAAATTTTCATAGCATTTTTTTTTCAACAGCTATCTACTTCTTAAGGAACTTGTTGTACTGCTCCATAATAAAATTAATAGCACTATTTTGAATAAAAAAGGCCTTCATATTATAGTGGGATCTTTTTCAAGCAAAAGTTCTAAAAGCTTCTAAATTTTTGAAAACTACAGTCATTGAAGTACTTAAAAATTTAATTAAAAGTAAAAAAAGGTATTAGAAATTATCCTCTCAAAAAGTGTTAAAATAAATATAATGTTTATGCTCGTGTTATTGTTTCATGATTGTAGAGAAGTGTAATTGGTAAGTTTACTGTTTTTCCTTGTATTCAGATATTACTCAGACTCAGACAGCACTCCTAGTGGATAGCATGACATATCACAAGGTACCTACAGGAGCTTTTGATAATTTCCAAGATAATTATAACGAGTTTCTTATGAACATCTCTTCAACCGTTTCATTTCGACAAAAACATTTTAACAAATACCTAAAATATAGCTCTCCAGCCCCGATTTGACATACGTGGAAAATCTGTTCAAGCTCTTTTTGGTCACTGTTCCCTTTCCATCTATACTGTACCCTGATTCCGAGACATTATCAGCTTGACTTCCGCCATAAGAAAACTGGTTCTGGTTATCGTTGCCATAATAACCTTGCTGAGTATTGTTGTTTGGGATCTCCGAGTAAGTATCATCATTATCCCATTCATCGTCCCAATCATCATCTTGCTGACCACCTCCGGTGGGAGTGGTGGGAGTTTGGGCAGGTTCCTCCCATGATCCGGGCTGCGGAAGGACAGGTGCGGGCATGCTGGGAGGTTTCGAGCTTTCGATCTTTTCCACGTAAGCTTCCGGGAAGAGTCCCGATTGTCCTCGGGAGTTCAAACCTTCCCACCATCCTTCTCCGACGTCCGTGCGAGTAACCGTGAGGATGTCGTTTGCAGTGATCGTCATTTCGGCTGTGCCTGGCTCCCCATTGAAATCGTACAACGCCCTCGCTTTGAATAATGCCATAGTAACTCAATTCACCGTAAAATGTCAGCCTCTGACATTCAAAAATATTGAATTTCTGGGTGGCAGCAACAAAACTAGTCCGAGTATGATTCGGTGATGTGTTGTGGTGGATGCGAGCTGTGACGTTTCATTAACCTAAGAAAATTCCTTTATTCACTGCAGTGTCGATAACTTCAATAATTATTTAATCACATTTCATTAATTCACATAAACTGTTAAAGGTTCGACGTACAAAAATACAGAATAACCAGACTATGTTTATTTAAATGCACTTGGATTTATCAGTTCTATTTCGTTAAAATATTAACAGAAACAGAGATAATGAAATGATTAATAAAAATAAAATTGAAACTTGAAACATTCACGTTCACGTAATGTAATTCTCAGAAATAAAATATCAAAAATCAACAAACGTCAGATAATTTTATTTATTTATGAATACTTCACAAATGACTTGACATTTGACTAATGACTGATGTAATTGAAAACACGGTGACATTTAACACACATACGACATGAACGTAGAACTAGGAATGATCCGTTACATCAACACCACAGAGCACAAGGTGTTATTGAGCGAAGTAAAACCCGCGTCATTTAAAAATCGATTTATAGTACGATGAAGTTTAAAAAGTCATATGTATCGATTAAGAATACACATCCTTCTGATACCTAGTTCGATTTATTTTGTTTCATTTACGTGATTCTCATAGAAATCGTCAAGTTTGTCTAAACACTCCATCCCGCATACAGAAATATACGTCAACATTGGTTTTGAATGAGAATTAAATGCACAACACAGATGAGGATAGAATGTCATTACGTGAATAAATTTTATGTAGTCGTCAGTGGCTGTCAAACCGACTTAAACTGTTCAATTTATTGTTTGAATTATTCCTTCATCCTTCATTAATAATTTACGCTCGTTCACACCTTGAAATTTAACCGTTTGACATTTTCTGGTGAAATGAAAAATCTTAATTCGGGCGGTTAGTATGACGTCACATATCACTTTTTAAACTTAATCATACCATAGCAGCACTTATTATTATAAAATAGTAATCACCTCACTACTACTAAAATAACTCTACAGGCTACGCAGGGTGTATCAAACGTTTATATGTACGGGGTGATTTTCTTGAATGTATATATTTACATCGTGTTTTATATTAAGTCGGCACTATTGCTAACTTCGTTATTATTTAACCTAGAAAGTCGGTTAAATTAGCAAACTAGTAGTATTTTTGCCGCTGCATGAATAAAATGGCGAAAGCAGAAAAACAATTGAACATCGCGTTTTCGAGATATTTAAAAAAATGTAATTTTTTTAATGGAACAGCCTGTATATTTTTAGATGGATCGGTTGCAAATTTTTTTTAAAGGAAAAAGTCTCTATGCACTATGATCCTGAAATAATAAATTCATTAATTATTCATCATTTTATTACTGCCAAAGTATAGGCTGCGACAATTACCTACTGTAATTTAGTGTACCTACGTAATGTAAGGTAAAAAAATTATGTCGTCCTCAATATAGTGTATTTTTCAATAAAAAAAATACACTAAAAATAAGAGTTAACTCTTATTGTTACAATTGTTACCTTGAAAAGGATTTAATTTTACATAAACAAACAACAGAACTTGTTTGTGTGTAAAATTTTATTATTTTAGGATCATAGTGCATAGAGACTTTTTCCTGTAAAAAATTTTTTGCAGCCGATCCATCTAAAAATATACAGGGTGTTCCATAAAAAATATCCATTTTTTTAAATATATCGAAAACGCGATGTTCAATTGTTTTCCTATTTTCATCGTTTTATTCAAGAGAAAAAATACTACTAGTTTGCTAATTTAACCGACTTTCTAGCTCAAATAATAACGAAGTTAGCAATAGTGCCGACTTAATTTATAACACAAGTTCTGTTATTTTTTGTTTATTTAAAATGAAATCCTTTTCAATATAACAACTCCTTTTTTTGTGTATTTTTTCATTGAAAAATACACTATTGAGGACGATATATTTTTTTACCTTACATAGGTAGGTACCCAGCAAACACCAGGACATGCTAAGCTCGTAGCATACACATAGCAGTGGTAGCATGTTACATCCCCATTAAAGTGCTCACGATGTTCATGGTAGGTGCTCAAGTACGAGTAATGTCAGCAACCTGCTAGCATTAGCGACACATGTCTGACACGCCACCCATAAACTTCTTGAGCACATTACTGATACACATGTCAGACATGTCTCCTAGACACATTAATGTCAGCAACAAGCACACACTATAGACACATGTCTGACACAGCACAGATGAAATATGTTGAGCACATTACTGATACATATGTCTAGCACGAAATGTACACACCTCACATAGACATACTTATTCTTCGGGGTTTTTTCCGGGATATATCCTAGGTAGGTATAGAGTTTGTCCCCGCAGATAAATGAAACGACTCTTATAACAGATAAATAATTTCCATTTTGAATTTTAATTTTTTGCTTGATTAAAGACTTTATTTCTAACATTATTATTTTTGCTTTGAAAAATAATCATGGATTGGAAATTTAAAAAAACATCTATTTTTCAGTGGAGTAAACTGTCTCTTTCATGTAAATGCAATAAAAAGTTAAGTATTTAAAAAAGTTGTTAAGAATCAACATTTAGGTCTTTATACCAAATTTCATATTTTTTGTTAAAAAAATTAAATTTATATAAGTACCTACCTATTTGTAAAATAAACATAAAATAAATGAAAAATCATATTTAGCCTTAAATTTTGGTATAAAGACCTTAAATTGATTCTAAACAACTTTTTAAATAACTTTTTGTCGTATTTGCCAATAAACGACACTTTTTTAATTCACAGAAAACTAGAAAAGTTTTTCAAAATTTCTAAGACATACTTATTAGATTTTGCAAAAAATAAAAAAAATAATAAAAAAAAGTCTTTGACCAAGCAGATCTGAACGCCAAAAAATTAAAATTCAAATCGAGAACTTTTTACCTTTTATAAGAGTCTTTCTACCTATCCGGGAACACACTGTATAATAAATGATTAATGCACACAAAACATAATAAAAATAATATAATTTATTGAAAAATGTAAAACACTTCTAACATAATAATATGAATATTATTAAACATAAAAACATTTACAAAAATTATAAGAATCTACTACATAAATATTTTAGAAAACTTCAACTCGTAAGAATTCAAAATTAAAAGAGCATAAGAAAAATACTGGTATTACAAAAAAAGCTATCTAAAGTAAAAAAAATTAAGTATTAATTTATTACATATTTTTAAAAAAACCAACCGGAAAAAATTGAAACTTAAAAGCGCATAAGAAAGCATGCACTTAAATATTACAAAAATATTGAAAAATTTAAATATAAGTATGTATAAACAAAAATAAAAAATAAAAGCTTATAAAATAATTTTAAAAATTCGAACTTCAGAGAATTCAATAGCAGGTTTAAAAACATAATTAAGACTTACAATAGGAGGTATAAAAAAAACTCAAAATGTAGAAAAGTAGCACAAAAATAATTACTATATTTAGTTCATATTCTTCTTGCTTGAATGAGCTTGCTTTGAGTGATGCAGTCATTCACCACAATACGCAACTTCATAGGGACACTAATTACATCTGAAACAAAAGGTTACTAATTCAGGACAATCAACATTTTTTTTAGATTGAATAGACATTATTGGTTGCAACTTGGTACAGAACTGAAAGATATGGTTCAACAAATGCATGAACCTTTACTTGGCATTAAAAAATTACATTAAGTAAGTACTTTTCTGTACAAAGTTGGAATCAACTTGAAGAAAACATTTGATAATTTTTATTGAACCTTCTTTTTATGTTGAATTTTTGTTTTCTAATTTATTTGGGTTCAAAGCTCTTCGATAAAAATATTATTTTTTTCAAAAGATTAAAAAAAAAAATAATAAAAAAAAAATATATTAAAATTAAAATAATTATAAAAGGTATTTTACGATCAATTTTATTGTAATGATTATACTTTTTTAAAGTATTATTTTTAAGTTTTTTACATTTTTATACATTTTATGAGTGAACAAGGGACCAATAATCGGCCCCGAAACGTCTCAATTTTTTATAAAAATCTTTTGGAAAAATAATATATTTTTATCGAAGAACCTAACCCCAGATAAATTTAGAAGAAAAAAAATCAACTTAAAGAATACAAGCACCCAAAATACAAAAACACTGAATGAAACAATATTCTACGAAAAAAAAACGAGAGTACAGACAATTATTAAAATTATAATAAGTAAAGAATAATTTCTTCATGTTTGATATTAGGCAACCTGCACCGAGTGAATTTTCATAAAAAAAGTTTATTCCTGCAAATATACAGGGTGTCCCAGCTTATTCGAAGCGGTCTCTATAGGCCAAACGATGGATTTTTTTCAAAAACTTTTTGCGAATTCATGTACAGGATCACAATGGCCATAATTTAAAATTATTTTGGACTATACAGAGTGTCCCATATGAGAGTGGCATATCAAAGTTATGTTTTTTTGAATGGGATGCTCTTATGTTATTGCATTTTTAGATTGTCTGAGAAGAGAAAATAAGATTGGCTTTTACAGTTGGTGTTTAAATTCAGAAGTTTTTGAGTTATAAACAAGTGAAAATCGTCATTTTTCAAGTTCAAGGCCCTGTACAACGAAAACGGTTCAAGATAGAGAAAAACGGCTTACATGTCCCTATTTTAACTTTTTATGTACTATCCTATGGTGTAGATAAAATGTTTATACAGGGTGATAAAAAATTTGAAAAATTCTGAGATTTCTCCACGCGTCGCCAAATAAAAAAATCAAAGAAAGTACAAATCTTTCTATACCATAGGATAGTACATAAAAAGTTAAAATAGGGACATGTAAGCCGTTTTTCTCTATCTTCAGCCGTTTTCGTTGTACAGGGCCTTGAACTTGAAAAATGACGATTTTCACTTATTTATAACTCAAAAACTTCTGAATTTAAGCACCAATTGTAAAAGCCAATCTTATTTTCTCTTCTCAGACAATCTAAAAATGCAATGACATAGGAACATTCCATTTAAAAAAACATAACTTTGATATGCCACTGTCATATGGGACATCTGTATACTCCAAAATAATTTTAAATTTTGGCCATTGTGATTCTGTACTTGAATTTTAAATTTTTTTTTGAAAAAGTCCATCGTTTGGCCTACAGAGACCGCTTCGAATAAGCTGGGACACCCTGTATACATCAGGGTCGTAATACCTACAATTTAAAACCATTTTGGATTTACTACACAATTAAAAATTTTCTATCAAAGCTGAAGTTTTTACTTAAGAACGCCCTATATTTGTTTTTGATAATTCTATTCTTACTCAAACCAACTTATTGTTTAATGTAGGAAACGTGAATAAAAAAAAAAACAGTTTTTCAACCTGGAAATCACACAAAATTTTCAAATTTTATCTCTAGAACTTAACTATTTGAAAAAATCATTTGCAAATATGTAATTTCTTTGAAAATGCAAATTTTGAAAACTCAAAAAAGGATAGATTGTTCACATACCTTTTATATCTGTGCCAATCAATGTGGTACTATTACACAGTTAGTGTTATTTCTTTGTATCAGCCAAGAACACTGCACAGCAAATCATCTTCAAAAATTCAATAAAACCAAATCGTAGGTACCTACACTGGTAGGTAGTATTTGGGGCGGTTAGTTATTGGCCATCATGTATATTTACCCTGTAAATAAATTGTCTTAAGTAAAAGTCCCTCAATAAAATTACAGATATATAACAACTTACCTTAACAGACGGGAAGAGGAAAATTAAAATATCTTCTGTCTTTACTTGCTATTGAAGAAAAAAATAATAACACAGCTAACACTGCTAAGAGTCACTTAGTGAAAACATGCGCGAATTAATACACAAATTACTTTTAGATGGTGTTATTCTGATATTTGATCGGTGAAACTTGGATAAAATTTAGCTGATTAGAATACAGGAACTCTCAAACTTGGAACACTGACACAGAGACATAAACAACATAACATACACTGGCTGTGAGTTGTGAGTGGTCTGACGCCAGTTAACACATAAAACACAAAGGACAAAGGTATGCCTCGTTATAGTGTGCGGGAGACATCGCCGAGATGTGTTGTACTGGTGCTACTGTTACAACGCCAAATATGTCTCAAGAGGATGTGTCAGACACATCAGATGCACGTAGACAAGAGACATCATTTTCGCACTCAGAGGCGATATGCACAACATGTAACATGTCACAGAATGTTTGCTGGGTAGGTACACTAAATTACATTAATTGTCGCAGTCTACTTTGGGAGTAATAAAATAATGAATAATTAATGAATTTATTATTTTAGGATCATAGTGCATAGACTTTTTCCTTAAAAAAAATTTTTGTAACCGATCCATCCAAAAATATATAGGGTGTTCCATTAAAAAAGTTACATTTTTTTAAATATCTCGAAAACGCGATGTTCAATTGTTTTTCTGTTTTCGCCATTTTATTCAGGAGAAAAAATACTATGTACTAGTTTGCTAATTTAACCGACTTTCTAGGTTAAATAATAACGAAGTTAGCAATAGTGCCGACTTAATATAAAACACGGTGTATACAGGGTGCACCATGTATCCTTCTCTATATTGCTATCTCCTGAACGCTAAGAGATACAGGGTCGGTTAAATTAGAGAAAAGATGCGCAGTTTTGTGGCCATCTCGAATTCGTCAAAACATGCAAGATATCTGTGACCGTTCCTGAAATATCCTGAAAAAACTGAAAAATCGAGATTTCTTATTTTTTCCATATCTTTTTTATTATTAGAGATTAATAAATAATTTTTTTTGGGCTTACATAAGTCGGCAAGAGCTACCCATCTGACGTTTAAAAAATTTTCACAGCCGACTAGATCCAAGAGTTTTCACAGTCAACTTTAGTTTTTCTTATGGCCGCCATATTGTTTTTTTATGTTCTTCGGTATAAAAAAAATCATAAAAACCAAAAATTGTTAAACTTCAAAAAATAAATTAAAATTTTTTTTATTTTTCTTTTTTCTTTACAATAAAGACACTTTTTTAGACCGAATTTCATAGATAAATTAAAAAAACCATAAGGCAAGCGCTATTTCGGCGTTTTTTTTACAAATGTTGACGTATTTCGACTTTTTTTTTAAGTTTTTCTTTGAAAAAATAAAAATAAAAATAAAAATTTGAAAATTTTTGTTTTGAAGTTTATTAATTTTTGGTTTACATTATTTTTTTCAAATCGAACGATATGAATAAATAATATGGCGGCCATAAGAAAAACGAAAGTTAACTGTGAAAACTCTTGGATCTAGTTGGTCTTGAAAATTTTTGAAATGTCAGATGGATAGCTCTTAACGGCTTATGTAAGACTACAAAAAATTATTTATAAATTTCCAATAATAAAAAAGATATGACGAAAATAAGAAATCTCGATTTTTCAGTTTTTTCAGGATATTTCAGGAACGGTCACAGATATCTTGCATGTTTTGACGAATCCGAAATGGCCACAAAACTGCGCGTCTTTTCTCTAATTTAACCGACCCTGTATCTCTTAGCGTTCAGGAGATAGCAATATAGAGAAGGATACATTGTGCACCCTGTAGTACAGGAATCTCGTGAACTACAGAGGAACTGTTACATATAGGAAAAGGTGCACTTTTAGTGTATTTTTCTAAATTCCAAGCAACTTTTGTTTTTTGAAAATCTTCATAGATTTATAGATATTTTATATAAAATAAATTTCGAGAATTTTTTTATACTGAGATGGCACTCTTATTATTGGAATTACAGAAAAATCGTAAAGGGAAACGTTTTAGACGATTTTATAATCAATTATAAGTATTATTTTAACTAATAGGACGGCGTTTTAAACTTTGTTATTTAATTGTCGTGTCATTTTCGAGTTGTGACAAATTTTTTGTGTTTTTTTATTGTAAAAACCATCATAACTATACTTATGCATTAAAACAAGTTTGTCATAATTCAAAAATGAAGCGACAAATAAAAAAAAAAAATTATAACGCTTTTTCATTTTGATTATAAAATCGTATAAAACGGCGTTTTCCTTTACGAGTTTTTTTCTAATCTCAATAATAAGAGTGCTATCTCGATAAAGAAATTCTCGAAATTTAGTTTATGTTAAATAAGGTATCGCCTATTATAGCAACCCATGAAGATTTTCAAAATTAGAAAAGTTGCTTCGAATTTAGCTCATACAAATGGACTACTTTTCTCTATTCAACCGTTCCTCTAACTGCAGTAGAGGGATTACGAAATCCCTCTGTACTAAACATTGAAAAAAACTTGTACGCGAGTATAGTATGCATATAATGCATATATTATATTAGCGATATAAAGGTGTTCTGGGATACTTGTCCATTATTAGTGCTAAAAAATGTTATGATGATTACTTTTAGGCTGCATAAAATTAATTTAGGTAAATAAGTATGTTGTGTACACGCTTGCATTCAGGTAAATTAATTAACATGAATTTTTTTGATTTATTTTTTGAGATTTTGGTTCGTGGCAATGAGGAAACACCAGCTCTACAATCTACAACACAGCAGCTGCTATTCTAGAAATCTTATAGAGAGTTATTGGTTATCGCTGAAACTATTTCAAATAATCAACCAAAATAATAATTTCCTATTACACCAAAATTAATATATTAAAATTTACAAAAACAATAATTCTACTAAAAGCATGTTTCCTAGCAAAAAAAACATGTAGGTAGGTATGTGCTGCTACTGACACATTATTAATCGAATTGAGAATCGGTGTGCAGCTCGATTTTTCTTGCTCCGCTTTGTGGTTTGTTTAACCGGTTTTCGAGTGTTTTTTTCGTGTGGCATTTTGAACATTATTTTGTGACATCACTGAGTACCCCCTGATGTAATAGTAACTAAGTGACTAGTGCTGGAAGTTGCCTATTGGTGGTTGTTTTTCTTAAAGAAGTCCACTTGTTCCCTTGATATTCTTGTTATCTTCATAAATTCTGTACCCAGTCATATCGAGTATTATCATTATCGCAAACCGTTAATCACAAAAAATATAGTTGGATATTTAAATTTAAATTTATTTCCTGATCAGCTGTTCTCTATTTACATTTTTTTTACCTTCATTTTACCTTGTTGCTACTATGCCAATCATCTGTCTAATATGTGATGGTGCGGTTACGCCCACCACACCGTCGGTTAGATGTGCGGGAACATGTAGAAAGCACGCTCATCTCAAATGTGCGGGACTGGCTGATGGCGCTCTTGTCTGGACGTGTGTCAAATGCATGGGCGTCGTTGGCAACTCTCATCAGATGGTCCAGCAGTTGCAACACTTTATCGCCGAGCAATTCGCGTCCATGAGGGCCGATATGAAGTCCTCCTTTGATAGTTTTGCCGAGAAGATCAATGATCGAGTTCTGGCCCTCGAGAGTGACGTTGAGGGACTGAGCAACAGGTTGACTGCACTTGAATCATCGAACAAGAGTATTATGGTCCCAACGCAAGACATGAACAGCATGATGAATGAGCTGGAGGATAGAAGTAGGCGTGCCAGGAACGTGTTGCTTTTTGGAATCAATGAGGCTGTGGGTGATAGTTCTGAAGCGAGGATCTCGGAAGATGTAAAGCAGATCAATATAATTCTCCGCTCTATTGGGTCACTTCCCAAACCAGTGAGTATATCTCGATTAGGCATCTACAACCCACAAAAGGTTCGGCCTGTGAAAATTACCTGCAGCGACGAGGAGGCGGCCAGGACATACTTGAAGTCTAACAAAACAAATTCGGTTCGCAAATATCATTTTCGTTCGGACTTGACTGTGAGGCAGAGAAAAACCTACAGAGAAGTCATTAGGGAATTTAAGACTAGGAGAGAGAGCGGCGAAAGTAACATCTTGCTTCGATACAAAGACAACATTCCATTCATTTCTATCAGATCGGATGCTCCTTCGCTGACAAAAAACTAATTGTTTCCGACAGATTGCGAGAAGACGGTGTCGCCTGTGAGGCAGTGGAACATCGCTCCAAGTCTATTGTGTTATCGTGTCTTTCAACGTAGTTGCTGATCGGTGTGACATCAGTGTTGACTCTTTCAGAGAGATCAAAAAACAAGTTGTTGATTGCTTTAGTGGGGAGTAACTCCGAATCCTGCTGGATGGTTGAGGGTGTACAACGTAACTTGCTGTGGGGTAAAGATGGGGAGGAATAGTATGCATAAGAGGGCAAATTGCTCGTATTCATTATTGGTATAGCTCGAGCTCTGCTCCCTCATTGTCTACTTTGTATTGTATATTTAGTTTATCTTTAAGTTTTCTGGGTGATTTGTTAATGTATCTAGGCATACAAACTGACTTATTAGCTTATTTTAGTTTTTGATTGTGTGAATGTTTCCTGTTATTAGGTTTTTGTACCTGTTGGAAATAAATTCTGTTATTATTATTATTATTATTATACAAAGGCGAATTGTAATTGATATAGTTTCTATGGTAAATTGTTTAAATGGGATTGTTGGTAAAGGATAAAGGTTCAGTATACATGTCCGGAAATTTTGGCAAAGAATTAAAGTGGGTGATTCTACTTGATAAAATATTTCTAAAAGTATCTATAAATTTTTGATCATTCTGCAACAATACCAAAACATGTTTTGGAAAAATCTGCAGGGTTGCCTATAAGGAAAAACAAGACGTTTGCTGCGGATTTAATTTTGACAGATAGCAATTTGATTCAAGTATCTTGTTAAATTGATAAGACAAGATGAATATATTTTTTTAACCATTAAATAAATGGTGCGCGGTTGGTTCTTTTTGCAAGTTTTTTGAAATTCTGAATTTGATAGGTGGATTCAATTATTTAAATTATTATTTTTAATACATATTATTATAATTTATTATTAATATATTAATATTATTAATAATTATTATTAATTATTAATTATTTAAGCTACTGAACTTTCTGACGAGCTAACAAATTTGAGAATTCAAAATAAGCAGTGTGCGTAACATTAATTTAGTAACTCTCAGTACCTAATATCAACTCGCTTATAAAATTTTCATTGTTGTTATGGAAGTTATCAGTAATTCATTACAACAGAACGATTATCTCAGTGAATAAACGTGTTGATTTTTTTAAAACAGTTTTTCTCGGAAACAGGTCATTTTACCGTGACAGACAAAGTGGACCTTTTCCGAATATTATTTCATGTTCTTCAATTGTGTATCATCTTCAAAAATCAGAAAAAAATATTACGAAAAAAGTTATAGGCCTTTTTTGAAGGTCAAGGGCAGTTAATGCTTCTTTGGTTTCGAGGGATTCAAGTATAATTTGGACCAAATTAAAAAAAAAAGCAACATCAGTTGCAAGTGTGTCAAATTTGAAGAAAATCCGTACACTATAAAAAAAGTTATAAAAAAATATTGATTTAAGAAAATCAACTGAATTTTTTGAAAAAAATTACAGATACCTACTTTTGGCAATATTTTATCAAGTAGAATCACCCCCTTAATTTTTTGCGCATTATTTCCGGACATATAGGTACCTACTCAACATAATCATACAGAGAAAATTTTTGTTTATGTATATTATTATATGATAACCTAGTACTCGCACGGTAGATAAATGTATCCAATAAAAAGTACTATAAACACCATTTTTATTACATTTTTTCAGGCATTTGAAAATGTATTAATATATACCTATAGGTGTCCCTGTCCCATTTAAAATAAGAAAGTTGATGACAACTTTCTGTAAAACCGGAAGTGTTGTGGGATTGTAAAGATTTTAGTTCAGCTCGTCAAAATTGAAGTCATACATGCACATGTACATGTACATGTACAGATTTTTAGACTGCTTTCTACTCCCATTTAAAAATGCCCTAAGCAATTTTCCCGCCTCAGTATACTTTACGAACTTGTGCTTGAAAGCGACCTAAATCAATTAAAAGTAAGTTTTCATGAATATTTATGATACTGTCACTTTAACAATATAAAATAAGTACCAATCTGTAGAGTTCATACGAGTAAATTTATATTTCTTGACGACTTATACGTATAGAATTCATAAATTGTTGTGTCTTGGCGATTAACAAAAAATCTTGTGTGAAACGCGTTGCAAAAGGAGTGTTTAAGCCACGGTGTGTAGATATATGTATACACCTAATGTACAGTGTGTCTACTAATAAGTTGGAGACATATGGGAAAATTTTTGATTATCCATTTTAAGAAAAAAAGTTATTCTCCATAAAAAGTTTTGCTTGGCCTAAAACCTAAAATGAAATAGTCATACAGCCAATTTTTGTAGTCGGATACAGGGTATATCAAAGAATGTGAAGTCTGCTATTAGAGTAAATAAGTTTTTATTTTTAAGTAAACCTTTATTTTTGACAATTTCAAAAATTGTTGTTGAAGAAAGTTGACCCGATTTAAAAAGTTGATCAGAATTGGAAACAATATTCAAATATACATAATTCAAATCAAATATGAGTTTCAGCAAAAAAACTCGACATACCTACCTATTTATACCTATCAGTCGCGCTTTAGTTTTTATCCTGTTTTATTTTATTTACTCAACAGGTTGTAACTGGCATATTCGAATATTGTTTTTAAGTGACAATGTTTTATATTGTTAAAAATAAAGATACCTATATGCCGTTCACATATTAAAAAAGCATTGGTAGGCCATGAACTTTTGTTTTTAGGTTTACAAAAATGAAAACTCCCTAAATCTTGATTGACAATATCAGCTGATCGAGGTATTGAAGGTTAAGTAAACACCGACACTTGTCAAATCGCTCAAATTGCCTCAGCTGATTTAACAGCCTTGTTGTCTAATTGAAGTTTTAGTAGATTATCTAGGATAATTTTTATTCGGACAAATTTTTCTCGAACTGTCAAATAAATATTAATTTTTTGACATTATAAATTTCATAATGCCGAATTTAATATCGATTGAAGAAAAAATTCGTATAAAAAAGGCATTCAAGTTATTTAAATCTGAAAATGACAACCTAAGTGAACGACAAGTCATATTGAAAGTAAAACACATTTGGGGTGTAAGTATTATTAAGTGTACACCTAATAAAATGATGTTACGTAATTTTCCTCTTTTATAGTATTCAGTAAGTGCGATTGAAACAATAATTAAACAGGATGATAAATTTGAAGTTAAGCCTTTGGGCAGACGACCTAAACCAGACAATAATCATGAAAATTTTACGTTTCGGAAAGATTCGCAACGACGGATTTGGCAATATAACTTGAAAAACGAACATTTTACTCTAGGAAAACTTTTGGAAGACGAACGTAAACATTTGGATTTTGAAAAGGGGAGAACTAGTTAATTTAAAATTCTTAAATATATCAGATATAAATATGAATATGGGAACGGACGCAAAATTCTTTGTGAACAAAAGCATGTCGTTGCATCCAAAATTACCTTTCTAAGAAAATACTTACAATATCAAAATTCGAGTGACAATGTAACGTTCGTGTACCTGGACGAAACATGGATCTACCAGAATGGATCCAAACAGCCATCACCAATAATAAGATCGCCAATCACCATGACCGTAGCCGATTGGCCGATTCAGTACCTACCTAATGTTCTATTTTTTAATAATAAATAAGTAATTACTAATTTTGATCTATTTTATAATTAAGAGTTCCTTTAATTGGAGCATTGGTCGGAGTAACGTTGTAACTTACATTTTTACATGAGACTCAAAAAATGTACCTTGCAACATTATTAAATGGAATGTTTTTTTCATTTAGCGATTCTTGAAATATTGTTTAAATATTATTTAAGGTAAATTAGGCAACAATTAAAGCTTTGTGGAAGCATTCTGCCCATTTAAACGTGCTGAATCGAAAAAATTACTCCAAAAAATTATGTAAGTTACAACGTTACTCCGGCCAACGCTATAACTACTATTTCCTTTAAGATATCAAAATACAATAAAACTTTTTTCTCATGTTATAATTTATGGCAAGCTTATTAGACTTGACGAGTTTGCTTTCTAGATAAAGATTGCAATATCATAAAATAACGTGACTAAAGGTTCCAAAATAAAAAGTCCATAAAGACGTAAAGATAATAAGAAGAATAGCAAAAATATCAAGAATCCATTTTGCAACTATGTCCTGTTCGTTGTCATAAAACTTCAACCTCATAAAAAAGAGACATAACCCAACTCCAGCAAGTGATTGACAGCGGTTATACCCGGTTATACCCAGTGATTTCTATCACCCTACACCATAACCCAATTCTTTTATAATAAGTGAACGGCATATACCTACTTTACTCTTTGGCAACAGTCATGTTTTTTATTTAATTGACAAACCTCGTATATTACGACTGCAAAAATTCAATGTATGACTATTTCATTTTAGGTTTCGGATCCAGCACAACTTATTTTTATGGAGAATAACTTTTTTTCCTAAAATGGACAATAAAACAGTTTCCCTTATGACTCCAACTATACGAAGACATAACTGCATGTAACTTATACAGGGTGATTTATTTGACTTTAAAAAACTTTTGTTTTTGAAAAGGATGCAGGCCAATTAGAAGGGACAATTTAAATTATATTCATAATGTACAGAGTGTTCTAAAAATATAAAACATATATCAAAGTCAAAGTTATGTTTTTTTTTTTTTAATGGCATGCTTCTGCGTATTATTGCATTGTTAGATTGTCTGGAAGAAAAAAAAGAACGGTTTTTACAGTTGGTGTGTTGTAGATTGAGTAGTTTTTGTGAAAAATCAAAAAATAAACAAGTGAAAAATCGCAGTTTTTATTATTGTATATATCTTAACTTTTCATATGTTACTCGAATATTCCATGGTACCTACAGAAACTTTGTATACTATTTCTGTTTTTCTTTATATGCTCTATGATTGGACTGACGTCACGTATCAGTAAACAAAAAAGTTCTTCATAAAATTCGTAAAAGTAGTTGGCGACAGTACAAATATTATATTAGTAAAACATTTGCGCTCTACAACTATACAAAATTACTGGAAACACGGCCGCGGTGCCGGTGTGGTAATTTTTTTGTTAAGGCCCAGAAAAACATGGTAACACTAAAACGCATACTTAAGCTACCTAAATTAACACATGATGACAACACAATATAATATTCCTATAATTGAACATAATAGAGTCTTGAGCTTTCATCCCCTAAATTTACCCTAAAGCTAGCATTACGCGCATATACAGGGTGTATTGTAACGTCCGCATAATATTAGCACCACGCGATTCTACATCAAAAACAGAACAAAAAAGTCCTCAACAGTTTTTTCTTGATGTACACAGATTTTAAGATATGGACAATTTAACGTTCTTAAATTTTGAAACACTGGCGCTGGTATAAAAATTAAGATAACTTACTAGACGTGAAGTGCACCTCACTGGTATAGTGTGCCGTTGCTATGTAATCGAAAAAAGGTGCAACAAGACAAATGTCATGCTGCGACGTGTCAATGTTGCAATTTTTTTAAAGATTTTTTATTTTTTCAATTTTTTATTCAACAATTAAAACGCGCAGTTGCAATATTGATTGGAAGTATTGGAACTCAGGAAATCAAATAATTCCTAGTTTTGAAATGTTAATTAAAACCATTTTTACCAAAAAAAATCTAAAATTTTGGATAATTTGGCTATTTTACTTCTTACTCAAGAATTTTTTAATAATATTAAGCAATATTTTTGAGTACCTATTATATAAAGTTTATTTAAACAACTGACTGGCATACCAGTTTGCCCTAAGACACAGTATACAAAATATTACTTAAAAAATAAAATAAAATTATTAAATGAAAATTATTGCAAAAAAAAAATTATTGTAATTTCGGCTTAAAACCAAAAAGATGGTTTCTTAAAATGTACGTATTATTATTATTTATTTCTTAAAATAAACTTCAAATTTAAACTACAATGGTCGATAACTTCGTTATTTGAGGTCTAAGAGCTAAATGGTATTAAAACTTTATGTTCTGTTTTTGATGTAGAATCACGTGGTGCTAATATTATGCGGACGTTACAATGCACCCTGTATAATACGCACTTAAAAATCGTGCAAATAACAAAATGTGCTTTTACAAAAAATATAGGTACAAATAGGTACAAAAAAATATTGAAGCTTAAATTATTTTCATGAAATGGATTTGCAAAATGCCTTGTGATAAATAATTAGCTACAGTCATCCTAATTAAAATTTCATTAGGACAAAAAAGAGTCCTGAAATAAATCTGCTGGCTTAATTATACTGGCCAGTGTGTAATTCCTCGGTGTTATGCTGTTACCGTAATTAAATTTTTAAAAATAGCATGAAGTTTACATGAACTCTGATATATGGTAGCTATCTTGAATGTCGATGAACACGAAAATAGATATAATCTTTGGATAAGCAAAAATATTAAAAATATACAAAAATATGTAAATAGTTTGTATATTATATTTGACGCATTCGAACATTTACGTGATGTAAATAAACCCATAAATCTTGTAGAAAAATTGGTTGAATTGAACCTGAAAACTTAACCCTAAACTGTAATAAAATCCTATCATGTCTATATTTTCTTATTTATAGACTATATTTTAAATATGTATATTACCTAAAGGGTTTTTTCACTTCTTTTGGTTACATATATGTGGGAACAAGAATAGACAATGGGTGCAATCCCATGACAACTGGGAGTCATAACAACGAGAATGTCAATAATAGTCAGTCAACTCCGTATCGGTAAGCCGAACGTCATGTTTTTTGCGCGTGTTAAATAATAAGTCGTTGTTAATTAATTACAGCCAGTGCGAGCCTGAAGACGATCCCTAAACAACCCACGACCCTATTAAGAAGAAAACAGAGTTCCAGTTATTAGTTATTGTTTCAATTATTGTTTTTATCCTTTGTTTGAATAAAGAATCAAGAATTTCCCACAAACTTGGGGGCTCGTCCGGGATTTGAAAGATTTGAAAGATTTGAAAGATTTGAAGCATTTGAAAGATTTGAAGGACTAGAAGCATTTAAAGGATTAGAGCGATATTATAAACTGGTGTCCTAAAACTGTAAGTACGAAGTTAATTCGTTTATCAAAGTTGACAAGAGGATATTCTAAACAACGCATCATTTTCAAATTATTACGTAAATTATTTTTCATTCTCCCCTTTACGAAAGTGTAACTTTCTGTCTTGATAAGGCAACCGAAAGCGAAAGTAAAACATCCTAGGTGATAGGTTGCTAGGTGGTTGCTAGCTATGAAAAACTTTCGTGGCCTGGACAAAAAAGTAGAAATGTCAGTTTGATTAACGTTTATTTAGATGGAAAATTGAATGTAAAACTGCAATAAAAAATTCCAGTAAATCTTTCTGGTACATACAAATAATTATTATTGTATGTTCCAGAAAGATTTCCTGGAATTTGCAGCTCTTGAATGAAATTCATTTTGAACTGAACTACGATCAAAGATTCTGAAAATATAGCGGTACAGAGTTTTAAACTTGACAGTGTCATAAATTAATAATTTAAAACTATCGTTACTATGGTAATGTTAAAAACATGGCACCTTATAATAATTTCATTGTTATCACTGAATCGCATTATTTTACTCATTTCTTCTTAATCCGTGGTTCAATATGGCAAGGGGAGAATGAAAAGTTTAATACATTACACGCTACGAAAGCTCTTTCAGGTGCTCGGAGTTTTTAAATACCCTCGGCTACGCTACGCTTCGCCTCGGGTATTTAAATACACCTCACACCTAAAAGTGAACTTTCGTAGCTTGTAATGTAAATAACTATTGCTCAGTTGTTTAGCGTTGAAGTTGCCATAACAACGTGTTGTGACATTTTTTACAAGATAGAGGATAAAGTTTTCGCTTTTTCCATACACGATGAGTTCTCTATCAGATATTTCGACAATTAAACAACGAATTAAAGTTGCACCGAAGAATAGAATTACAACGTTGCATAACATTATCTTTGAAAATGAAGGCGACAGAAATAATAGGAAAAGATTACGTGAATTCACTGGCTTTGTATTTGAAAATGATAAACAACAGCAAATGAAGATTGATTTTATAAAAGAAAACATGACATATGAAGACGTAGTTTCGGCATGCATAATATTAGGGGTTGATTCAAATAAAATTCCACAAGACGAGTTGGGATTTCATTTGTGCTGCTGTTTAGAAGACTTGTCACTCCTAGCAAAGAATGACGACAATCAAACTGAGAATGAAGACGACGAAAATGGCAGTACAAACGATGATGATGAAGAAAAACATAAAGATGATGAAGAAAGACGTAAGGATGACGAAATACGTAAAACTGTCGAAGAAAGACGTAAAGATGACGAAGAAAGACGTAAAGATGAAGAAGAAAGACGTAAAGATGTAGAAGAAAAACGTAAATATGACGAAGAAAGACGTAAATATGAAGAAAGACGTAAAAATGTAGAAGAAAGACGTAAATATGACGAAGAAAGACGTAAAGACGAAGAAGAAAGACGGAAATATCAAGAAAGACGTAAAGATGTAGAAGAAAGACGTAAAGTTGAAGAAAAAATTCGTAAAAATGAAGAAAAAAGACGTTACGAAGAAGTAAAAAGACGGGATGAAGAAAAAATACGTAAAGATGAACAAAAAATGCGTAAAGTGGCGTTCGAAGCGCTAAGTGGTGAAGAAAAAAGACGTATACATGAAGAACTAGGCCACGAATATAGAAAATATGTATTTGTAAATATGAATAATGATGGAGACGAAGATTATGAAGACGATCTGTTCGAAGGAAAAGAAAAATCTGAGTTTTCGTTTGCAAAAAGACGTTATTCAGAAGAAGAAACGAGTAGCAATGATGGAAGAAGATGCGAATATGAAGATATCAAATCAAGATATCGGAACGCACAAAGAACAAGTAAAGATAATGCAAGAAAACGTAGAGATGACTACAGGAGAATGCAGACACATGAGAACTTTCATACTGATGATGAAGAAGAATATAGAGATAACATTCGAACAGGTAACGAGAGATCACAGTTTTCGCTGACATTTAGAGATGTCGAAGAATCTGTGAGATCATTTGATGGAAAACAAGATTACTCTGTAGAAAGATTTATTGACGACTTTGAAGAAAACGCAGCTATTTTCGGATGGAATGAGATGCAGAAATTAGTATTCGCCAAAAAGTTGTTGAAAGGTGTAGCGAAGTTGTTTATACAATCTGAAGAGGGACTAAAATCATGGGGCAAGTTGAAGAGTGCACTTAAGGATGAATTTGGAAGCAAAATAAACAGTGCAGATGTTCATAGAATGTTATCGAAGCGGAAACGAAAATCTGATGAAAGTATGCAGGAGTATTTTCTAATTATGAAAGAATTGGGATGTAAAGGAAAAATAGAACACGATGCCCTTTTCCAATATGTTATAGATGGTGTTTCAGAAAATTTAAGCAACAAGTCTGTATTATATGGAGCGAAAAGTGTTAAAGATTTTAAAGATAAACTGGAAATCTATGAGAAGATAAGCAAGCAGTATCCAGTTCAGCAGAATAGACCATCTAAAGACGATAAGCGAAAATATCATGAACATACCGAGTTGAGTGATACTGACAAGAGAAAGCAAGGTCTACGATGCTTTAACTGCGGAAGTATGGGACATCGTTCCACGGAATGTTCCCACAGAAGCAAAGGACCAAAATGTTTTAAGTGCAACCTTTATGGGCACAAAGCAGTGGAATGTCACAAGGAAAGTGACAGTACGAAGGCAACTTTGACCGTGCAAAATGAAGTAAGCAATTCAGAAAACAAGCTAATGTTGAAAAGAATTGAAATTAACGGTATCAAAATAAATGCTCTCGTTGATACCGGAAGTGCGGTTAATATCATAAATCAGAAGATGCATGAACTGATTGATGAGCCCAAATTACAATCCACCACAGTGACCTTAGTAGGATTTGGACAGCAAGAAGTATCACCACTTGGGTATTTCCAATCTGAAGTAGTTATTGATGACGAAATATTTCCTACGACGATCTACGTAGTTTCTACAGGAATTATCAAAGTTGACGCAATACTAGGTGTAGAATTGTTATGTCAAGCCGAAATTATTATTAACCAAGATGGCATCTCTATAAAGAAGAAAGCTTCTGTTTCTTTGCTACACATCTCTACTTATAGTAACGCAGAAGATATATCGATAGATACAGAGGCTGGACAAGAAGAAAAAGAAGTGGTAAGGTATTTGGTAGACACGTACGTACCTAAACAACTTACAGAAAGAAAAGATACTAACATTGAAAGGTCAATTATTCTTAATGATGAGAAGCCTATTTATCAAAGACCGAGAAGTTTACCATTTCCTAAACGACAAGTATCTAATCAAGTGGAAGAGTGGCTTGCAGATGGCATCGTAGAACACTCTTCATCAGAGTATGCCAGTCCAGTAGTAGTTGTCCCCAAGAAAGACGGTAGCAAGAGAGTCTGCATCGACTATCGTAAAATTACCAAGGTGGTAGTCAAAGATCGTTACCCCTTGCCCTTGATAGAAGATCAATTAGATAGAATGCAACTAAAGCACGTGGATGCTCTAAGACTACATCCAATGTCTCTAGTGAGAGTGAAGATGCGAGACAAAACCAACTTGGATACAAAACGTCTCCTGGAAGAAGAGCAGATTCAAGATTTCGTAGACTCGCGTGAAGAATGTCGTCAACATGCCAAGCAGAGAATTTTGAAAACCAAAGATGAAAACCGTAGAACTTACAATCTAAGAAGACGACCAGCATCACAGTATCGCTTAGGCGAATTGGTAAAGATCAAGAGAACACAGTTTGGACCTCGCTTTAAGCTGAAATCGAAGTTCCTGGGTCCGTACCAAGTAACCAATGTTAAGCAGAACAGTACCTACGACATGGAGAAAGAAGGGGTTCACGAAGGCCCATGTAAAACCTCTACCTGTGCAGAATTCATGAAGAAATGGGCCATCTACGATGCTTCCACCTCATCGGAGTCCGATGAGGACCAGGATAGCCGAAATGTGGGAACAAGAATAGACAATGGGTGCAATCCCATGACAACTGGGAGTCATAACAACGAGAATGTCAATAATAATCTGTCAACTCCGTATCGGTAAGCCGAACGTCATGTTTTTTGCGCGTGTTAAATAATAAGTCGTTGTTAATTAATTACAGCCAGTGCGAGCCTGAAGACGATCCCTAGACAACCCACGACCCTATTAAGAAGAAAACAGAGTTCCAGTTATTAGTTATTGTTTCAATTATTGTTTTTATCCTTTGTTTGAATAAAGAATCAAGAATTTCCCACATATAAATTATATTTCATACCTATGTTAAAAGATTATTTGAAATTTATTTTGAATTGAGGCCTCAAATTAATAGTTGCTTAATCAGGAATTTTAATTCCAAGAGGAAAATGTTTATTTTACGTATAGGCTATATGTATTTATACTATGTCAGTTACCCAGTCAGTTATTTCACAAAAAATTAAAATACATTTTCGACTTGCTAAATCTACAGGATGTTCTACAAGCTCTATGACAAACTTTGACAGATGGTAGGTTGCTTGATTTTAAACATATTTTTTTTAATAAACATGGGTCCGATTCGTTTTTGTTTAGAAGTTACAAGCATTTAAAGAATCGTAATTTTTTCAGTCAACCAGGAAGTGACACTAAGTCGCTATGTCACTAAGACACTATGTCAACCAATGTACACTTATAAAATATACACTTACTTCAATGAAAAACGTAGGCTGATAAATAGAAATATCGGTTGTTATGACAACAATAATTGTTAGTGTCATTTTAATTATTTATTAGATATTTCGTGTGAAAGTTATAAATAAAAAATGCGTTTATTCTCGACTGAGTAATATGCAGATATTGTGTTTGTATATGGGTATTCCAATGGTAACGCCAGACAAGCTGCTCAAGAATACCGACGCAGGTATCCAAATAGACATCAACCTGCCCACACGGTGTTTAGTGCATAATTTCGTAGACTTCGAGAAGCAGGTAATCCCGCTCCAAAGAAGGCTATTCGCCCTACTGAAGTAAATGTACAAGATGAAGAAAATGTGATAGATGCTGTCCTCGATAACCCTTCAATCAGTGTTCGGCGTATTTCTAGTAACCTTTATGTATCACCGAATTTTGTATGGCGTGTATTGAACAGAGAAATGTTACACCCGTTTCATCGCCAAAATGTACAGGCATTGCATGCTGGAGATGCCCCACAGCGATTAGGATTTTGTCGCTGGTTACTTCAGCAACAAGCACAAAATGATAGATTCATTTCGCTCGTCATGTGGTCTGATGAAGCGTGCTTTACTAGGGATGGCATAAATAATAATCATAATGAACATGTATGGGCGTTGCAAAATCCACTTGCAATTAGACCAAGACGATTTCAGCAACGATTCAGTGTCAACGTTTGGGGTGGCATTTTCAACAATAATTTATTACCTGTATGCATGTTCTAAATGATTGTTTAAATGCAGATCTTTATAGACATTTCTTAGAACACGACCTTTTAGAGTTTATTGATGACGTGCAACTCAATATTATTCAAAATATGTGGTATCAGCATGACGGTGCACCACCACATAGAGGAAGACAAGTTGTTGCTTGGCTAAATGAACATTTCCCGAATAAATGGATACGTCAAGGAGGTCCAATATCATGGCCACCTCGTTCTCCCGATCTGAATCCTCTGGATTTTTATTTATGGGGACACATGAAGCAGCTGGTCTACCATGTTGAAATCGCTACACATCAGCAGTTACTTGAAAGAATTCAAGATGCGGCTAACCAAATAAGAAATGATCCAAATCTCATTCTTCGAGTGACCGAATCTTTAGTTCGTCGATGTGAGGCTTGCATTCAAGCTGAGGGTGGACATTTCGAACAATTTTTATAGTCTTAAGTTTTGTGATTATCATTTAATTTAAATTTTTATTGTTGATTGTTAATAAAGGTTAAATGCTTGTAACTTCTAAACAAAAACGAATCGGACCCATGTTTATTAAAAAAAATATGTTTAAAATCAAGCAACCTACCATCTGTCAAAGTTTGTCATAGAGCACAATCATTATAGAACACCCAGTAGGTATGATGTAGGTATTGTGTTAATACTGTTAATGTGATATTTGATTAACTAAAAGTTTCAATTTGAGATCAATCCGAC
This sequence comes from Malachius bipustulatus, assembly GCA_910589415.1. Taxonomy (NCBI): domain Eukaryota; kingdom Metazoa; phylum Arthropoda; class Insecta; order Coleoptera; family Melyridae; genus Malachius; species Malachius bipustulatus. The sequence goes on from OU342634.1 coordinate 18,547,903, forward strand.
ACCAAATTGTACATTAATTTAACAACTCAAATGCAATGGCGATTCCTTTCCTACAAACATTTACTTTAGATTAAACAATAATATAATTAAGCGAAATTACATCAAAAACGTATACAACTTTATACATTTCGAGCCTAATTATAAATTCTGTATGTTCGTTTCCTGGTATATAGGTACTAGTATAACATAAACGCCTATTTGGATTAAATTTCGCTGTTGAAAATAGAACTCAATGAATAACAAATGTTAATGGCGGGTCTCTGAACAAATATAAATAATAACATCAGTTAGATACTGCCATGCATAAAACTGCTGTGATATACATATTTAACAGAACGTTCTATGAAAAAAAGTTTATTGTTTATTATCTACCCAGATAGTTTACATAATCCCAATTACAAAATACTATACAGGGTGGCCCAGCGAAAACGTACCGGGCCTAATAACTTGAAAACTGAAGATGTACGCGGAAAACGCCGAAACAGATCGATTTTGTTATCGAGGGGGACATATACAGGGTGGTCCAACTTAAAACGTCAGGACTTTACCAAACGATAGATAACGTTAAAATAATGCCAGTTTCTCTAATACACTTATAGCCGGGAAAGCTTCCTTTTCAAGATACAGGGTGTTGAAGTTTTGGGAAAAAAATAATGTTTTGTGAATATTGTCAAAACGGCTGCTTTAAAAAAATTGAAATTTGGCGCGCAGCATGAGCTATAAGTATCTTTCATGATTTACGGCTTATGGTGATAAATTGCGAAAACCAGCGGCGGAGATATGGGTGTGTCATCGCCCCTTTAAAAAACAAAATTGACGCCACTGACTCTATGGTTACTGACAATTGTTGCATTAGTTAGTTGTTGTTTATTTCTGTTATTTAATTATTTAAGTAAAAGTTATTTGATTAGAATTTGTCTGTTATTCTTAAAATGGCTACGGATATTATCTAAGAAAACCTGAATTATCTCGAAAACAATTAGCCTAACAAACCTTGTGAAAAAATTAGAGAGTACTTTTTTGTTCTAACAAAGCATGGGGCATTGAATAGTATTATTAAATTTGCCATAGAGTCAGTGGCGTCAATTTTTTTTTTTTGAAAAGGGGCGATGGCACACCCATATCTCCGCCGCTGGTTTTCGCAATAAATTTATCACCATAAGCCGTAAATCATGAAAGATAATTAGCTCATGCTGCGTGCCAAATTTAATTTTTTTTAAAGCAGCCGTTTTGACAATATTCGCAAAACATTATTTTTTTTTCTAAAACTTCAACATAATAACAATTATGTATCTTTAAAAGGAAGCTTTCCCGGCTATAAGTGTATTTAGAGAAACTGGCATTATTTTAACGTTATCTATCGTTTGGTAAAGTCCTGACGTTTTAAGTTGGACCACCCTGTATTATTTTCGTAGCAAATTTAACTGCACAAGTGCACCCCCTTGGCAAGGGTAGCTACCCCTTTGCTTATCATCATAGGGAACAGATATCGAGTGTGACATCATTTGAAAGCTACTTGAATTCTCTCTACAACGATATTCAACATTTTGGGTTTCGCTTACATACAGGGAAGTCCTCTAAGTGTTGAGTGGTGGCCAAAACTCATAAATCCCTTTATCGCCACAGGAACTTAATATAAACTTGAAATACCTATCAACATATTATCTTGTTATAGTAAATATTTGGAAAATTTATTGCACCTCTTCAGTTTTATGAACCGCTTGGCTGTCACAAATCAACCACCTTGATAGTTTTGATTTTCACGTATTTTTATTCAATCACGCGGGCTTTTACATACAGGCATATACAGGGTGTTTGGTAACCGGACACCCAAAATGAAATCTCATGTATCTTAATCATAAAAGAAAAACTTTTTTCAAGATCAGGCCTCGAGTCAGAAAATTCAGAAGTTTAGTCGGAGTTTTCTTTGTGTAATTATTGTATAAAAGGTTTAATGCACATGCTGCACTTTACACAAAGGTTTTGTAAATATTTAGCTATCTAGATTTATTCGGTAAACGTATTTATGTTTGTGTATGGTAGATACTTGTTACAAAAATACTTTTATCAACATATCCTGAACATATGGCAAATCTAATTATCAGCAAAACTTTTCTTCACGTTGGTTGTCATTAGTTCAAAATAATCTATAGTTAAGCTTGATAAATGAAAAAATTGTGCAGGAAAATCCTTAAGAAATTCTTTTTTGTATAGTGAAAATTTCTCATTTTATTGCATACAAAATTGCAGAAATAATTATTGTTAAAAATATTTGTAGACAAGAAATGAAGCAAGGACATTATTGTAAAACAGTACCCACTTATATACCACCATTCATTGATGGATACCTAATAAAAGTATGAATTTTATTTGATTTTATTAAAAATATTTGTTTTTTATCTGTTATTTTATTATTCTGAATTATTACCTACTTTTGTCTAGCTTTTAGAACACCTTTAGAGTGAGATGTGTATTTTTTTTTCGTTTTGTTTTAAAGTTTTATTAGCACTTTTTATTAACGTTCATTAACACCTCACGGTTCCATTTTATCATCAAGTAACTTTTCCATCTAGTTTAGGGAATTTTGTACAAAATATGTTCTTTTTTGTTTTCAAAGTATCATCAGATTTATCCTCACAACTCTCAACATTCATATTTTAAAGAAGTCCGAGTTAATTTTTATTCTTTTTTTTTTGTAATGTTAACCTCCCATTAACCTCCCCTGCAGCATACAAATGAGGAAGTGCTTATAAGAATTTGTACAGGAAATGTATATAAATAAGTAAATATTCAGATATTTGGATTACATGAAACAAAATCTGTGACACGTTTTATTACATTTTGATATAAATTTCAACAAAATATCCATGATCGATTTATTTCGGCAAGCGCTATCACAGAGGTTATCTACAGATTCGCTATTTTTATGAAGTTGAAAATAAACATGCATTACTTAACTACTCGACGAAGCTAATCATTCAGTATACTTTTCTTACTTGAAACATTGGCTTTTAAATTAATGTACAGATGTTTCTTGTAAGATAAAATGGAAGTTGAACGTTGAAAGGCTCGTTGTAATTTTATGGTTTCTCAAAATAGTCTTATTGTTTTAGACATTTTAGTTAGTCTGTTCGTCTATACTGTTTACTGCTCAGGATGTTGAGCTGTAAAACTTACTATTTTATCTATTTCACCTCAAGTTCAATTACCTTAAGTAAAAAAAATATTTTTTTTTTGTATTAAAAGCCATATTTTAATTCCACAAACATCGCAGATAGATCTACCTAATTAGTTTTATAATTTTTTTGTAATAAAGTTAATTGCAGATACTTAGGTATATTAAGAAAAATTGACACATTTTGGTTCATTAAGGTTTATTTGTTAAGACATTCATAAAGGTACCCTACAGTGTCATAAAAAATAAAAACTTTGCGCATCAATCGCATAAATAGTGTATTTTAATGCGATTCAATTATGAACATTTTCACCGCTTTTTACCACATGAAAAGTTAACATAGGTATAAGGTACCTGTATGTAAACTGTTTTCCGATACATTGAGTTATTTTCGTTTCAAATGACTTTCAAAATCGAAAAATACCGATTTTCATTTGCTTATAGCTCATAAATCACTCGTTACAAGCTTCAACTTTAAAAACCATTTCTTACGGAAGTTTCTCAGACAATCAGAAAATTAAATAATGCAGGGTGTCCTATTTAAGATTAAAAGTCTTATTTTTGGGCCTCTTTTGCATTGACAGCGTGTCCTAAACATTTTTTTTTACCTCTTTCCAGCTAATTTTCAATGACATCGGTCACCCTGGATAGTAGTGCATGTAAGTTTTGACTAGTGTCCATACTTATCCACTTTGTCTCTAAAATAGATAAGACATCAACTATTATGCAAAATAAAAAAAAAGAATAAAGGTCTCTTCTGTTAAGTCGCATAATATATATTATACAGGGTGATTGATTGAAACGCCACATTAGAAAAAATTCGACTTCCAAATGATCTAGGCATCTGAAATTTGGAACTTAGGCAACATACCTAATAACGAGTCAAAATGAAATATTACAAAGATGGCAGCACATTTAAAAATGGCGAAAGCAATGGCCATCTTTGTTTTTTTAAATGGGACACCCTATATTTTATTGCATTTTCAGATTGTCTGAGAAAATGTAATAACAATATTGTTTATAGTTGCATTTTAAATTGAGTAGGCTATGAGTTATAAACAAGTGAAAATCGCAATTTTCCAACTTTAAACCCATTTACCACGAAAACGGCTAAAGATATCAGAAAACGGCTTACATGTCCCTATCTTAAATTTTTATCTGGTATCCTACTGTATAGTTTAAATGTTTATACAGGGTGATGAAAAATCTGATAATTTTCACCACCTTGTATAAACATTTCAACTGCATAATTGGATGCCTTATAAAAAGTTAAGATAGGAACATGTAAGCCGTTTTTTGATATTATGGGCCGTTTTTGTGGTAAATGGGTTTAAAGTTGGAAAATTGCGATTTTCACTTGTTTATAACTCATAGCCTACTCAATTTAAAATGCAACTATAAACATTATTGTTATTACATTTTCTCAGACAATCTGAAAATGCATTAAAATATAGGGTGTCCTATTTAAAAAAACAAAGATGGCCATTGCTTTCACCATTTTTAAATGTGCTGCCATCTTGGTAATATTTCATTTTGACTCGTTATTAGGTATGTTGCCTAAGTTCCAAATTTCAGATTCCTAGATCATTTGGAAGTCGAATTTTTTCTAATGTGGCGTTTCAATCAATCACCCTGTATATATCGACTAAAATTACATTTTGGATTTCGCAATAAATTATTAGCAGCTGTTCAAAAATCTCAAAGCTAGGTATGAGTTGTAGATACTTCTTATGCTGTCGAATTTTAATTTATTCCCCAAAAAAGTGTTTTACTTGGGAGGACCAAAAGTTGCTCCTTAAAGCGCCTCAGTAGAGTAATACTGAAGCGTTTCTTACAATTGTTAAATCGGTACGAAATATTTCTATTTTAAATTATCACCTTAAGGTAGGTGCATGACAATAACATAATATGAGGGTTATTATCCAGGCTTGGAGTAGGTATTAAGAACAAAAGTGACAATCCGTGATGTGCGGAAACTCATCATTGCTATATTATGTTTTAATTATTTTGGCTACAAATGCGCTGGCAGGCTAGAGAGCTGAAATTTATGTTTTCAACCCCTACTTACATTAGTGTTAGCTGAATTTGAAATTGCACGCTCGTAGCTTATCCAACTGAATCAAAAAAACATGCCAGTTTAAGAAGTATGAAACGGTCATCAAACAAGAGAGAGGTCTTCTATGAGGGGGAATTCAAGTTGCAGCTGCTCCCTCGTTAGCAAAATTAATAAGATTTACGTAGGTACCTATATCAACAAATGAATTTGTTTTCCAAGAAACTCAGCTCATCAGTAAGGGACCCAATATTTACAGGTACAATATTGTAGAATGTTGCTTTAAACGAATTATTATGATCTAATCATCTTTTTGTTCTATCAACATTTGCTCTGTCTTCTCCAATTTTCATTGATTTGCGATGGTCATTGCTTGCATACTACATTATAATCATCTAAATGCACGATGGACACTAGCCCCAGTTAATCAAGTCAGACTCCAACTTGCAACTTGTATTTATTCAAATAACCACATCTTTGATGAACACGCTATATTGATATTTGCGTAAGCTTTGTCTCAGAAATACCGCAGTTTCAGAAGAGATGCTGAATCCTCATCAAAGTGGGAAGTCAAATTCCGGAGAAACTTCAGGAAATTGAAATTACAGGTTTCCACGATATTTTTCTAAGTGGCATGTGTGAAAAATGAACAATAATAATTAGACAGCAGCAAAGTACTTATAGATTTGTCTTTTCTTCTTTTTCACTCTGTATATTTTCACAGAGGAACAATCAGGTCAATTCCAATACAATAAAAGTCTATCTATGTCTGATTGTCTGTCACATTCTTCATATAGGTTTTTTTGTCATTGTTGCAAAGCGATTAGATTAGTTTTTGGCAATATTCCTCTTTTCGATCAAATTCTATTACCTTTATTTTAATTCTAAACTGAAATTTGCACAATCAGTAGACACCAGGTTGCATTCAAAGCCGTCAGCGCAGCTGAGCTGACAGTTTAGTCGCTGCTATGACAGCTGATGTGTGCTTACTGAACGAGCAAAAACTAGCTGTGCTAGTTAAAAAAACTAGAAAATAAAAATAAAAAAACTAGAAACTGTCATTACTGTCAATTGTAACTTGGAGAATCATAACATAACCAAACACATTAATGAGAAGTTACACCAAAAAAACAAAGTATAGTCGACCAAGAGATATAACAAAATGATCTAATTGTTAAACTGTCATATTCTATGACTTCAACAATATTTCAATAATCCAAAAATTGATAAAATGACAGAAGTCGTTTTGTTATATCTCTGGTCCAACAATACCTAACCAGATTGTTAGAACCTAATAATCAATTTAAATTTAAAAAAAAATCGTTTAGTCTTATTTTATTAGGTAGGTGTAGGGTGTTGGTAGTCCTATAATAACAACCCTTTCATATTGAAAACCCTCATAAAAACCTTCTTAGGTATCAATCGCATAAACAGAGTATTTTTATGCGATTCAATTATGTACTATGAATATTTTCATCGCTTTTTGAATTGGATTTCTGAAATTTTCCATAGTCTCAGGTCCTATTAGCGTAGTGGTTTACTGGGAAAATGTCTTTTCATTTCCTTTGAAAACGTAATATAAAATGAATTTTTAAATGTAACAAAACAAAAAAATTTGTCAAAATTTAACAATTTCTCCCCTTTACCTATGCACGCGACTGGCTAACTTTCGACTCTTTAATTACCTACCAAATTTAAAAAAAATAATAAAAGATTTTTTACTTTTCTCTAAAACTATTTTTTTTTTCAATTCTTCGTACCAGGATGTTCTAAAATAAAGAAAACAGTTCGTTCCCAATAGGACACCTTTATAATAAATAATTCATGCATCGCAGTGACAGGTGACAAAGATACATTAGTTTCGTTAAAGCCCTTTTTAATAGCGCGACCGTTGAAGAATGCATTAGTCAAACAAACACAAGGTGAAAATAAAGGTAGAAGCAAAAATAAACATTACACCAATGCAAGGTCGTTTCTCTCCAATTCCAGAACACGCTTTGCCTTAAAGACGACAATAAAAATTGCTCAAATTTTAACTTGTATGTGGATTAGTAATTATTCATAAAAGAGCCTTGCAGAATTAGTCAGGTAAGTAAATAAAAAGAAATCTTGAATGGATGTTTCATTTAGAAAAAATTACCAGTACCTACCTACCAAGTACCGATGAGCGCTTGAAAATGATCAATATATTAGGTACGATCTAGCTGCATTATTGCAAAAATTATTCGCTAATTGTCCATGTGTACTTATACATAAGTACTTACTTATAATAAAATAAGTAGTTATTTAACACAAAGATAATAGTCCTCCAGCTTTAAAGCGATCTTTATGTTACGACCAATAACATGGGTATACCTACCTACCTACCAATTTTTTGTTATTAAATACTCAGATAGGTACCTATCTGTATAAATGTGATGAATCAACATATGAAATTGGGGCATGAGTATCAATATCGTTTACCGATAAAGAGAAAAGGTGTACGTAATAAATCGGGAATTAAATTTTTGATTCCTTATAGCAGGGACGAGCCGGCAAAATCGATTACCTACTACACATTTCAATTTCTCTATTTATACACCTGTGCTAAATGTCCTTGACAGTCTGAGTAGGTAAATAGATATTCACTTTACTATTAGGTATCATATCAACCTACCTACCTACGTAAAAAAATAAATACATATAGCTAAATTTTCACTCAATGTTTGCGATCGTAAATAATCTTTTAATGTAAAGAGAGCGATAAAATATCAATAAATATTTTCTACTACATATTAGGTTTATTATAGATAGGTACCTAATACCTAGACGCTTACCTTGGTGCAAAATAATTAATTCATCACATGTTCGATTTTATTTGATCATCTCCGAGACCGTTGAAAAGATTTATTACATAAGAACGGTTACGGCCAGATCCGAGTAGTGTAGGTTTGACTTTAGTTGTTTGTACCTATTATGGGGAGCACATGAACACACATATAGGTAAAGCCACACACATTTACTCGTAGAACACCTCTTCTTTTGACTGAGTCCTAGAAACTGATTCGTTCATTTCGTTGTGGACGATAGTTAGAAAACCATAATACCTTCCTAAACATTACATTGAACAGCGTGCTGCGTAGAACTTGTGTCCGATAGCCAGATCCTCATAAATATTCAATATGTGACATAATTTTTTATCAAAGTACAATTCGTACTTATAATTGAGCCATTATAATTAAGTGTTATGTCATTTTAGCAAACTGATGGTCGTCTATTCATATTCATTGCATAAGAAGTAGGTAGGTATTAGTCTGCACGAGTATTTAGTGCCAGAAGGCGAGAATATCTGCGATCTCTCATTTTATTGATGTCCTGTTATAATGCTTTCATTATCTCTCGATATGATGACAGCATAGGGATTTTAATGAATACAACAATAAAGTACCTATCTTACTGCATCAGAGCTTAAAGAGTAAATACAATACCTGTCGTATTCCTAGAAATACAAACGTTGTAGGTACAAGATCAAACGTTTTACTTATACCTACTCTCAATTCACAAAATTCTTGAGAAAAAAAACTGCTCTACGCTCTACCGCAGTAGATGTTTAACTGAAAATCCGATTTTTTAAGAAATTGAACATTTTGTCTACAGTTTTACCAGGAATAAGTGCCAAAAGTCGGTTGCTATACCTATTTTTATTTTTATTGATAACCAGTTAGAAGGTGACTTTTTGGGGGGGACGTGCCCCAGAACTGATTTTTGTGTATTTATGTTCTTTAACCTCTTCACTAACAAATATTGAAGGGAAATCTTAGATAAGATTTTTTAAGAACTTTGGGTACATATTTTTCTTTATCGACTGGACTAAAACAGGACTGATAAGCAGAGACGATCGTAACAACTTAATTTGTTTTAGCTTTACCCCCCCCCCCCCTCCCTTTTAATACTGAGCCGAATAACATGGAACTTAGTCATGCAAACCAATGAAATTAATTTTACTACCTACTTCTTTGACGTAACATTTGTCAAATGTCTACATGTCTTTCAAATTCTAAATGAGATAGAACCATCATTTACAAAAGAAAAATTCACTGGCTTGAATCTTACTACTTTTTTGACATAAGTCTAATGTTCTAAATATCAAAGATGACGTTTTAGACGTTACTATAAACTGTAAACAGAACCTACTCACAGACTGTCAAAGTTGGAAAGTTATAGTCGACCAAGAGATATAATGAAATGATCTAATTGTTAAACTGTCATATTTTATGACTTCAACAATATTTCAATAATCCAAAAATTGATTAAATGACAGAAGTCGTTTCGTTATATATCTGGTCTAACTATACCTACATCCTACATAATGTTTGTATAGATCAAAATACCTTTAAAATTCATGATTCCCAATTCCCCTCAAAATTTTGAAGTTGACAGTGACCGCAACTCCTTGTTGACACCTGACACATTATTTAGTTTTACGTCAAATAGCATAATTTTCCCCTTCGATAGCCACCTGATTCAGGATCGCCGAAAGCACCTCAGCCTCATGGGCATATTGTGCTTACCCCCTTTGCTTCACGTCACCCATTCTGTCAGTATCGTCCCCTGAAAAAGTTTGCACAGCCACATCAATGGATGAGTGTCATAGTCTTCCGGACTCATTTTTTGTTGTCCGTAGGTATATTTCCTGTCTTCTGCAGTCCAGACTTAGAGCTTCGCATTCGCACAGGACATATTTATCTGTCTATTGGGCCTTGGCTTCTCAGCAGCTTAGATCCTTAGATCCAACAGAACAATCCTGTTTGGTTTAAGTGTTCTTTATTTAGGACAGTGTGTCTCGACAATAATCCCACTGTGATACGCAGCTGATTCCTGCTGTGATAGTGGTAATAGTTGTTCTACAGTTGTCTTTTTTTATGCGGGTCCCTTAATAGGCTTTCCCATGTATATGTTTGGTAATTTTTTCCCAATATTCTTTGTATTTTTTTTTTCTAATCGGTATATTAACTTATCCCCGTGCTATACTCTTTGGTACTCCCAGGGCCGGTTCTGGGCCAATATATTTAGCCGAAGATCCATTTCTTGCCAGGGCGTCGGCATTTTCATTGCCTGTGATTCCGATGTGCCCTTCTGGAACCCACATCAAGGTTACTTTCTTGCGTATTTCCAGGCTGTAGAGATTTTCAAGGCATTCTCACAGTAGTTTGAACGTTATCTTGAGTCAGTATGTTGATCCGCCTATTTCTATAGCCCCTCTTGTTGTTCATCGAAGGATTATACTTCACCCCATTTTTTTTTCAATATAATTTGTTTGAACCTAAATGGGCACTGTTTATCTTTTTAAAATAAAAAATACAACAAAAACTGTGTCAAAGTTAAAGAAAAAGTGGAATAGTAATCTGTGCACATAACTAAGCGTTTGAATTAAATTTCTGTTTTTTTATTTTATTTTGTACGCTGCACGTTCCACACCTACAAACTTAAACCAATTTTCTTCGTTTTATCGTTCTTCAGTGTAATCGTTCCCGGAGCAACAAAATCGAAGCGTTCTAATTCCAGAAGCGATCATTCCCTCAAGTCTTCAGTCATTGGAAGTCTAAATTTTTAAAATCTTCAGAAATGTTCGTTCTACTACCATCGTTCTGAGTCTTTGACTCACCGCTTTTCGCGTTATATATTTGATAATTATCTTTCCAGTAGGTTCGAGGTTCTGGAAGCTTGTTCCTTGTGCGGAAATCGGGAATGGTGTTCCGGTGGTATGATGTATTTGTTACCTACATGATAAATATGACGCAGATGATGATATATTTTAATTCCAAATTAGAGGGTGCCAGAAATTATATATCTCTCAAAGTTTTATATTTTCTCTCCCGGTATCTTATTTTCTATCTAGTTAAGCACGACAGACACGATTTTATGCGATGCACTAAATAGTGACGGCTGGACACAGCCCTGGTTGCATGAACATAAATCTAGGTCAACAAACAAGCACGGCACTTCCTTGTTGGCAGCCCTAATTCTAATTGACATATCTTAACCCCACCTCGTCTCATTATAATTAGGAACGATAAGGAGCACCTACACAGGATTGTTGTTAAAAATGAAATTTTCCCAAATACCTATGTCGATAAAGATGGAAATAGTTACTACTGTCGACCACAAATTAACAGTTAAAATGATGATGATGAGTTGAAAATGATGTCTGATATGGTAGAGTGAGCCTTTGAGAGTTCGGTATAAGGCTAGGTAAATATTATTGATTTTTGCGCTCGAATGAAAAGAAGGGGCTAAAAAATTTAAAAGGACAAAAATTAAGGAAAACTAACAGTTGTTGTTGAACTAAGAAATTACTTTGCCTCCCGTGGGGACGTAAACACACCTACTTGTTTACAGCATAATCTACCGGGACATCCAATGTATATGAGTTCAAGGTGGATTTAACATCGCTTACAATAAAATCATAAAAAAAAATTTCAAATATTTACTTATTAAACAAAAAATACAATCAAATATATTTTCTTAATGTTACATGTTATAATTAAGAAGGCAGGAAAAATCATACAATAATTATTGGAAGTCTCACATAACTTATAATAAGTACTTGACTGTACATTAAATAGTTTCTTGGTAGTAGCAGGAAAAACATTAAGCAGCAGCTGTAACAAAAATAAATTAGAAAATAAAAAATAATAATAATTTACTGGTATAAAACAAAAAGCTTTGATTTAAGATGGCGCGCTTAAAATAACAGGTAAAAAAGCTTCTGATTTGAAATTTATGAATTTTGCAGCTTCAGACGACCAGGTCTTTTTTTATTGAAAAATCCACTGCAGGGAAATTACTATCGCGCTCTGGGAGCAGTGCATGAGCGCAGATATCGATTCATGTTCACTTTGAATCGTTGCAGGTTGTATTCCTCAGGAAACACTTCGCTTGGAATGTTATTCCAAAGGGATGCGGTTCTATACATAAAACGGGCCACGTCTTGTGAACACTTCCCATAAAAATATCTGTAAAACAGGCTCCGGTCTAAATCTGGGTTCCCGATCAAGTGGATGGCCTTTTCTGAATGGAGTCAAGTAATCTCAGGGTATGTTTAGGAGTTGAGTTTCAAACATGTGAACAGTACTCCAAGGATGGTCGGATTTGAGCCTTGTATAAGAGGACAAGCTGTTCAAGCGTATAAAATTTCTTTGTGCGGAACAGTCGTTTTAAGTTTTTGAGAAGCGACTTCGCCAAATCCGTAACACAATTGTGGTGATTTGTACCGTCGCGGCTCTTTCACCATTGCTGAAGAACAATTTGTTTGGATGCGACAGCTTTCTTGCATCTTTCATTGAACCATGGTTTGCTGTTTGAGGGCCGTTTTTTGAAAAAGGTATGTAGGCTTCCATACCAGTTAAGATGACTTGAGCAACTTCCCTAGCACAAACAGATGGATCATCAGAGCCGAAACAGACGCTCATACATGAAAAATCTATACTGTTCCCTCTTCTTTCTATTTGGCCGGTCTATAGTGCCAGACTACACGTGGTTTACCTACTTGCTTCTTTGACACTAATTGGTAGGACACGTGATGTTGAGACGAGTTTGTCTTTGAAATAAATGCACCTTAAGATAAACCAGCTTGAAGTATGACTTATCAGACAAAATAAAAATAACATTAATTATTGAAGAGCCAGCAGAACATTCACTATACACTTCTTACCTTCAACAACAGGCGTTTGAGGTGCTTCAGCTTCAGGTGCCGCTTGTTCGCTAGCAGATTCAGGTGCAGGAGCTTCAGTCACTGGTGCTGGTGCATCAGTTGCAGGGGTGGCATCAGCTGCTGGACTCTCTGATGCAGGAGCAGCTCCTTCAACTGATGCGGTTTCTGCTGGTGGAGCCCCTTCCGCTGGTGGGGTGCTCTCTGCTGCAGGAGCGGCTTCGGTGGACTGGGCTCCTTCAGCTGCTGCAGGTGCGCCTTCTGCAAGAGCTTCACCTTCTGTCGCAGGAGCAGCGCCTTCTGCGGAAGGCGCTGCTCCTTCAGCTGCAGCAGCTGTTTCAGCCAGTTGTGCTACTATAATAAACAAATTAATGATCATGAAGTTTTACTAAGTCTTGAAACTTACGGGCAGCTGCATCTGGACATATTGAAACTCCTTGTGGAACTGAACCTAAAACAAGCAAATAATACTTCAAATAGACAGAGAGGTGTAAATAAATAAATATAGTTACCTACTTATAAAAATGTGATGTAAATTATGAAACATTATTGTTAAAGCAATCACTGATGAGTGTAACAAAAATAACCACCGCAAGTGGTTACAAATTGATTATATGATTTTATTTGGTAAAACAAAGTATATGCGAACATTTAAATGGTTGTTAGGATATGTCATGAGAGAATGTAGCATCAACACATTTACGAATTTTTTACCGTGTCGTTTGAGTCGTTCAAGGAGCAAGTTAAAGCTAACTCGGTTTTCTTCTGGATTTTCAGCGGTCGGTGGCGCTAAGTTAACCACTTTATATTTCAGTGTGTCCTTAATATACAATAAAACCCCTTCATCTTCTACCATTGAGTAATTGGGTATTTTCACTATGTCCTTATTCTCAGTGTTCGCTAATACGTTGTCTGGTAAAGCTATTATATCGTATCCTTCTTGTAACACTAGTTCTTTGAATGTTTGGAATCCTAGAATTTTGTAAAAATAATACACGATTAATCCAGAAAAGTAGTCTATATTACTGAAAAAAATTACACTTTGTAAGAAGGATAAGAAGCAGTTGCATCACTTAATTCACGAAAATACGTTGTTTTTTTTAAATCTATTAGTAATAATAATATTTCAAAATACCTATAGTTACAGGTAGAGTGTTAATAAATTGTTACACCAACAAATCGAGAAAGAAAATAGATCGAATAATTTTTTATTACACAGTTTGATGAATAAACCAAGTTATAGCCTGTCATGGTTCAACCAAATTTTATCTCTTAAGCAAAATGCAAAAATCAGTTAACTAAAAAACTTAAACAGTTGAATCGGGTTAGCAACTTCAATCGTCTCGAATGAGCCAGTTTTGATAAACGAAGCAAAAATATCAATTTAATAAAAGTATACCCCCAATTTAAAAGGCTAAAATAAATATTCAGGAAAGTGACGAATCAATCTCATAACTTACCTTCAGGTTCTGGCGGTTCTGGAGCCGCTGGTGGTACTTCCTCCGCGGGTGGTTGTGCGTCGGTACCTTCTGCAGGTGCTCCTTCGGCTGGCGGCTCACCGCCCTCTGCAGGCGCTGGTGGAGTTCCTTCCACAGGCGCTACACCTTCTGCCGTCACCTCACCTTCAGCAACTGGCACAGCTCCCTCCGCAGGCGGTTGACCTTCTTCAGGTGGAGCTGCTTCTGCTGGGGGTGCTGTTTAAGACGGTTCATATTTTTAAAATCAACGTATTTTTACACTGATTTGTGTTAACTGATAAGCTGGGAACTTAGCAAATAACATATGTCATAACTGTAACTAACAGGAGTTACAAGTTGTAATATTATGATATCGGGCTAAGGATACTGTTAAAGCCCCAACTAAAATGCTTTTTATATTTTTGTAAATAATACTTTTGTTTTGTTTTGGGTAGGGAAATAATTAGAATTTGCCATTTCCATTAATTTAATTGAGTTGCTCGGGATATTTATTTTATTTTACGTGAAAAGAATAATCGCCTGGCTTCCCCACTTGCTTCTGCGTCAAGAGGAAGAAGGGTCGTCGTGTCGCCGCCTCGAAAGAGGTTCGTTGGTTTTTAAGTTAGCTGAAAATACGCCGCGGTATACGCTGGTGCCAAAATTTTCGTCTCGTTCGTGCTCTGCCACTTCTACAAACTCCATTTCTAGGCCTAGAACCGAATCCACCCCAGCTTCGCCAAAAGGTAAGTGGTTCAGTGGTCAGGCGATTCATATCGTTTAAAAATTTCGATTCATACAGTCCACTTATTAATACCTATTCGTAGGTATACTTCAATTTTTTCGAGAACCTAGATTCGTCTAGGCTCATTCACAAACAGATACCATGAGGAAGATTTTATAGCATTTAGGAGATCCTGTTGGTCCTATTAAGTGAGTTGAATGATCTTCCTGAAGGGATGAAGAGTGTTCACGCTGGAACCCAAAAAATGAAAAGGTAAGTTTTGGTAAGGATAAAGGTAAGGGATGCTTTAAAGCAGGCCCATAGTAACTCTGGCGTATATAGTCGGAACTAGAAACAAGGGTATAGACTAACAGAGCGTTCAGTAGCCGGCTCTCTTTTAGAAATGTGTTTAAAGACAATTAGTACTCTAAGACACACGAGAGTCATCCGATGATGTCAATTATTAGAAGCATTTGAGCATAAGAACAAAAAACAATGACAAGTAGTGTCTGTTTTTGTTAAGATAAGTTTCAGTGTTTCAAATATGCGCTTATGGGATACCTTGAGAAAAAAATGGTTAACTAAACGATAGCTGAGCGGTACTGCGGGAGGTTAAAATCTGCCAAGAAGTGAACATCTTTACTTTCCGAAGGTTACAAGAAATTGCGGCTGAAGCCTCGTTCATATGGGTCAGCTGAACTAGTCTAGCAGCGTTGAAAGATGAAATCTTTTTTAAACATATTTGCCGTCGAGTTCTGTCAATTATTTGGTGATCCCGTTCTCCGCATTAGGCGTAATGCCGTGTGATCTGAGTGAGCTCTCGATGGAGTGGTCATGTCTTGAAAGCTGCTCTGAAGTCTGACTAAAAATTGCATATCATAAAGACCTTCTCTTGATCCTCTGATCACCAGCATGCGAACACAACTGCTAAAAGTCTCAAAAAGGTGAGCCGTATGCTGCGGGTCGCAGTGAAGAAGGTCCTCCATTTGCCTCTCCATATATCGAACTATCCCTTTATTCTCCATTGAAAGCTGATGGGCTGGGATTCTTTGGTTTCACTCATCGAATCCCGGTGATAATGGCAAGTAGGTGGACACGGTTTTCGGGTACCGATCCTAAACTCGACAAGGTTTTGGCCTTGTCTGAGGAATGGATCGCTAGGGTGCGCCGAATAATAAAGATAAATATTGAGAGTTGATCGATTAGACTAACTCGGATGAGTTGGAGAGCAGTGTAAGCTAGGTGGGTAGACCTGTCGAGACTAACTAACATATCGGCGGTTCAATTAAGGCCAACACGTTGCCTACCCGGGCGATACCTACGAACCCGCCTTTGGGGAGGAAGTGCAGAGTTGGCTTCAAAAAGCAGGAGAGTGTACCGCATGATCTGTAGCAATACTGAGTCACGCATGGCGTCCGAATCGAATTGAGAGACACGATACTATAGTAAGTAAGCTCAAAGTTCTCGGTGTGCAAGGCGGTTTGTCCACGTACCTTGAACCGCATATCAGCAGGGACGAGGCAGGTGTCTTACTGAAACCTCATCTGGTGTTCATCAAGGGTAAAAGCTTGGTGATCACTAACGTCTCCATTGTGTGGGAAAACCCACATGTGCTAACATCCGCCTGTGTCCCCAAACAGGCATACTACCCGACCTTCTTGGAAGCGGTCCGTCACAAGTATGGCGAGCGCCTGCTGCAGATTCGGGTAGTCATTTATAGTTGGTGCTAGAGGTGCACTGGCGAGGGAGAATGAGACCTTGAATGATCTTCTCCCGATAGCTCCGTACCATCTGGAGCACATCATCCATCTCACTGCGAGCAGAAGGCACAATATGCTACAAAAATTTCATCAAATCGATCGCACTGCCGAACATCCTTGTAGGAAAAACCTGTACTCAGGGTTTAAGTGTGTTGTGCTTTACCATCTTTGACCTTCTGGCGAAGTTCTGCTGCATCTTTAAGTTAAGTTAAGCACGCCATACTATTTTGTAAGTAACCGTTTTAATTTGTGATGAGCTTGCATGAAATTAGCTTAAAAGATGCTGCACGCAAGTTTCCTAATTGAATGATTTTGTATAAGCACCTGTTGGAGCTCTTCAATTAAAATCTATTTCAAATTCATCCAAATAGATGTACATTATGACGTAGATGGCAGTATTATAAAACGGCGGCTATTTGCACTGGAGTTTCATTGCAATTTTCAGGCGTCTGAGATAAATGAAATGTTGATGTGGAGCACCTAAATTAGATGTTGAATGTTTCTATTTCAAACTCATGGCAGCGTTTATAGGCGCTCTCCTCTATGTTGTAGGTAAATAGACGTAAAGGATAGGTGATCCTAAAATGGAGTTATCTTGGTTATATCGTAATAATGCATTCCCGAATAAAAACTTTTTCATGTTGCGGCTTATAGATTCGAAGTAATTTTCGCGCCTGCCGACAGGCAACACATTAAACTATAATGGATAATGACGAGCTGCATAAAATAATCGTGATACCTACGACCATTATGTGTGATATACCTTCCTTCTGAAACGTTTTTTTTTTCTAGCAGCTTGACTTTGGTCAGTTCTTAAGTCTTTGCATGAAGACGGCATTTTAGCCGAAGTCGATTAGGCACTCAAAGTTATTATTATTAATTTATTCAATTAATTTATTAATATTTTTTAATCACCGTTCCTTTTAGATATTAAGTATTGATCGTTGAATTAGTAGGTAAATAGGCAGAATGACTATTATAGTGAATAGAAATTAATGGATGTCATTATCAGAATCATCTTTGGGTGGGTGCACTGTCAACCTTTTATCCGAGTCAGAAATTTCTTTTTTTTTTTTTATTCTTAAAAAAGGATTATATTTAAATTTTTAGAAGACTTCAATAATTAAGTATGATCAAATGCCTTTCATGAGCGTTTACAAATTATTGTCTATGTATCAAAATGTTTGATTCTGCTGACCTTGCTCTTCCCACTAAACAGACATTTTGCGGACATCTCCCGGAAGTTATTAAATCAATTTGTTCCCATTGATTAGTCTTTTAGTTAGAAAATAACAGCGAGGAAATATTGTAGTTAATAAAGGGTAACATTGAATTTATTACCTTTGAAAAGCCCTAACCATTTAAAAGCAAATTTAATATTTCTCTTTTTAAGGAAACTTCCTCGATTAAGTACCTACCTAACTAAAATTGAGATGATAATCATATTTACGGTCTACAGTGACGTATTTGTCGGTGGGGCATGTAATTAGTTCCCATTCTAAGTTTCCATGGTTTCTCGATTCGCCCTCCCTAGACTGGAATGCTGGGGGACTTTTGTATGGAGTCCCATAATACTATAAAGCAACTATTAATTAAAGAATCCAAAATGAAGTTTGCCTCATTTTCGAACACATTTCGAAAGAATTCCTGCAGAATCGTTTCTGGGATTATGCATTATGCATATTTTATATGTCAGTTAAATTCACTTCGGTTTTGTAGATCTTCAACATTTTCTACTGCAGCGGTGTACACCAAATTTTTTAAGTGATCCCATGCAGAAGAAAAAATCTAAAGGGTTTAAATCTGGAGACTTAATTTCGTAAACCAAATTTCGTTTCTGATTTGAATTGGTACATCTTCTAAAAGACCTGGAAGTTCTTGTTCAAGAAAATGCCGAAAAAAATGAACCACTTAAATGGTTGCCAATTATATCCGCAATCCGCCCATACGTTGACCGAAAATGTCTGCTGATGCACTGTTGGATGGCAGTTGGATTCTCATCAGCCCGTAAATAATCGTTATGGAAGTTCGTAATTCCATCGCGGGAGAAATTTTCTTCGCCTTCTAAGAAATGAGGATTTTGGACTACCTATTTGATTCAAAAACCATTGGCACATATCCAATCTGAGAGGATAGTCTCTCGGTATAAAAGCTTACACTCTTTGAATATTATATGGGTAAAGCAGCTGCCTTTCAAAAAATTTTTCATACTGTAACGTGGCACAAATTCAAATTTGCACCTATTTTTCTTGTAGCTGTAGCCGGATTCGTTTCAACTTCGTCCAGAACAGCTTCTTATTCTACCTGGACATAAAAATCATGTTTTCATGTCCAGCATGTTTTAACACGACCCCAGTAGAAACGGGTGAAGATCTACAAAACCGAATCATTGCATGTTGCAACATGCACTATTCGTAATACGCTTGGTGTTTTCGAACGAGTGCGCGACTCATTACGTCGCAGACTGATGCAAGCCTGCATTCACGTACAAGGCGGTAATTTTCAAAAATTCTTATTGTAATTAATTCTATCAAATTATATTAAATATTAAGGGATGTTCAAGTTTTTATTAATTACTTAATTTTGAAAATAACTTGAATTTGTTCATATTGAATTTTGTATGTTTTTGATAACAAAATACCGTTTTTCCCAAAAACTGTGCCTTTCTACAGCTTTTGATCAATATTACCTTGCTTTGTGTTAAAAACATTGGTGCTTTGTAATTTATTGGCAAAAGGCCATTTTTTTGAGTGACGTAAAAATTATGGGAGTAAAACTTTAACGCAGCTCCCAAAATCTCCACCCTTGACATATCCTAGAACATTTGCTTTGGAGTCTTAAAAGTAGCTAGGTACTGTTAATGTAAAAATTCAAAAGCTGGAGTCCGTAGCCTTAACTGTTGTTCTTATACTATATCGCAAAAAAGTAAGAAATAACTTTTTTTTTTAACACCCTGTACCTCGAAAACGGGGCGTTTGCAGACTGAAGTTAATTGGGAACTTTTTTCTTGAAATAAGTCGTTGAATCACCTCCTTTATGTTGTACCTACATGTTGGTAGTTAACACCTTGTACAATGATTGATTGTATTCGTACTCAGATTGTGAGCAAAATTGCTGACAATACAATCTAGAAGACTTTATTTGCAAATTGACAAAACTAGAAACAAATTCTGTATCATGATAATAAGCAGACTAAATTATTGTAAAACGATAATATCGCCTAGCTTATCAGACAATGTCAGTATTAAATAAATTAACCTGTGTAAGGCGAATTTGTCTCAGTGATCGCCTCCCATAGGTAATTCCTATGGGAGGCTAAAAAATTCCGCCATCGCTCCGAACTGTAGTGAATCGTTCCGAAATTTTTGAATCGAGAAATCAATGAAATTTAGAAAAAAAATACATTTGAAACAATCGGCTTAGTAAATAAATAGAACTTACCTCCTGGAGGTGCTTCTGCCTCTTCTCCTTCCTAATAAAATATAGAAAAAATAAATAAATATAATATTTGAATTGTGTTTCAGGAAGTTTTTGGGGAGTTGTCTCGTTAAAAAAAAGTACCTACAATTGCTACTGTTTCCTAGGATAGCGGTGCCGTAATAGAGCGGCCGTATCTAATAAAACGGTGTCCGTGTGCTTTTTGCATTGGCGTTTTATAAAAGACAATCTGGTACGGCACCTCTATCCTAGGGAACCGTAGCCTTACTAAACATAATTTTGAATAATTGAAACCTTATAAATTAATATTTTTACTGTTGGTGTGGATGCAAACACAAGACGTATGATGCAAAACAAATCACTTACACCGATTTTAACATAAATTTTAATAATTCAGGAACGCAGAGGTAATTCAGGAGAGAAACAAAGGATGTTGACAAAAAATTGGACAATACACAATTCAAGTTACTTAAATAGTGTAATTTTTATAAATACATGTAGTTGACAAATAGTGTACACAGGATGTATAAGTACAGAGGAAAAAATTCAACTCATTAGTTAATAAAAATAAATCTTAAAGTTAAATAACAGAAGGAAATACAAAACGAGGACGTTCATGCTTCGACTTCTTCTACCTTCTTTTCGTCTCCCTTCTTTGTCCAATCTGGTTTTTTCTGTGAAAAGATTAACAAGTATTACTGATATGACTACAAATTTTTTTAATCATTCAATGCAAAAACTATGCATCATACGCTTTTCATTAAGTAGCCATTTCGTTAATTTCGGCTTAATTTCTTATAATAATAATGATTATTAGGTATTACTAGGTTTTATATTTATAAATGAACGTATACACTATGAAATCGCGTGGAGTGCTTACAAGGATTTAAAGCGTTAAGTTCATCTACAATGTGGCTTCATTGCTTGTTTAGAGGTAAATGATCATATCAAATGTCAGGCTAGGCTCGCCAGTCTATCAGTAACCAGCTCAATGATTCGGGTCATGGAAAGGCGGAGGATGCAACCACCAAACTGAGATATGTAAGGTCACTGAGATGTAGGTCCCTAAAGTTACAGGGCAAAATAGGCGAAGCAGAAATATTCCATCCTAGCTGTGGAAAAAAATGCGAAAAGGGAGAGGTAACCTTCGAGTAAAGAGGAGACTCGAAAATTTCATAGACTTCCCAAGAAATGAGAATGATTACATTGTGATAGGAGTTTACTATGCAGGACAAGAACTGAAGAGATCATTTTCCCTGCGGACTCAACTAGACCGATCTTCCAAAAAAAGGGTCATATGCCATATGCCAACCTAGAACCATTAGGATGGAGCAGAGGAAGATCACAGAGCAGAAATCAGGCTAAAACTTGAACCTTTTGTGACCTAATTGCTTGAGGTATTATAGCATCGCCCCACTACACCGATACCATACCATACACTCCACGCAATATAATAGTATAGATTCCAATAATATAAAGTTTTAAAGAAATTCTAATAGATGTATCCAATAAAATATAAAACAAGTTGTAATACACAAATAATTATTGTTTTAAGTAGGTAATAGATGAACAGCATAGCATAAATTTTTTGCATTGATATTCGAGCACCCCACGCAGACATGTAAGGTAAACAGGTTTTTGGTGCCCCATTGCTTTAAAAATCGTTGCTTATTAACTGAAAAAAAGGGAAATAAACCAAATATGTTTTTGTGTAATATTATCAAGAAAAAGTGTGCAAAAGTAAAAAATAATTGAGTGATGTTAACACTTATGATGTGCAAAAGGTGCAAAAGCAAACATGCGGGAATTTAAGAAATAGAGATAGAGAATGCAAAATTTGAGCAAGGACATCCAGTGAAAAATTAAATTAATATTTTCTTTCGTGAAGAATAATAACAATCTGTATAAATATGCAATCATGCGCTTTACAACATGAGCAGCAACTATTTCATATAGAAATATTTTTATAATTTTTTTTTTTATAATTTCATATAGCAGCAACCAATTACAGCGATGCCGTGTTAAAATGACTAGAAATATTTTAACAAAATTTAGGACATACTTAGGGAGTATGAAAGAATTGGAAAAATTGACACCCATGTCCTTTATTACGATTATTATCGTAGTTTCTTAAGGTTATCATTGTTGTGATATTTATTTATTATAATGAAACAAGTTTATTGAAACTTGTTTCATCGATACCCCCCACATTCTATAGGTTTAGACTAGTAGTAACTAAGAAAAAATTAGTTCATACCTACATATTTAAAAAATACTTTCAATTAATTTACTTGATAATTGGAAGCAATATTAATGCAGAAGCATGAAGTTGAAAGCAATAACTGTTAGAAGAAACACTACCGTCAAATTATTGGCTACTGAGAGCTCACCTTTCAAGAAACTGATGTCCAAATATTTGTTATTTAATATTTTTGAAAAATTAGATAGAGGTGGTTAAAAAATAGAAAAAGAATTATCAAATTTTTGATTTGCCTGTATAGTAATACAATAAAATGATTAATTTACAAAAATTCTGCACAATCTTTATTTAGAGCTCGATTCATTTTATTGTACTTCATTATCAAAAATTAGCTGATGCAAAAATAAAAATTGCGAAACTATATCAAAAAATGTATATGACAATTGGCGGTTAGCAAAATAGTCAGAAAATATATAAATTATATTGTATTTGTGTACGTAAAAATGTATTTCAAAATAAAAAATTAAAACAGGTGTTCGTGTTTTTGGAAAAATAGTAAACTCTTTTTTACCGTTATTAGGGTGTATTTACTAAATAATTATACTTAAATAAATTTCAGTAGTTATCTGTATATAAGGTATGTGTTTATATAAGTGTATTTTGTGTTTAAAAATTACAGTGATAATTCTACTTCTTGGTCTGCCATTCTGCTTTTTCCGATTTCTTCGGCTGTGAAAATAAAGCGATCCTAAATCTTTTCATTCAATTCAGTTGAATTTTAAAACGCTAGAATAAAAATTGTAAGTACGTTACCTCTTTGTCTTCTTCTTCGAGGGTGAATTCCTTCTTCTTGACAACTTTGAGTTGGTTACGGAAGTTGAATTCGGCGGCCTTCTTTTGCAATTTGGCAAATTTGTTCTCATATTTAGAGACTTTCTTCAAAGTTGGTTTAATGCTGCAATCGATTAAAAATGGTGTTGAAAAATTAATCGAATAAATCAATAAATAATAATATGCAGGATGTTTCGTTCTGTTTTTACTCTGTATGAACGATTTTAGGGAAAATCGGAGATAAAAATTTATTTAATTGAAATCTTGATCCTCAAAACCACCATCAGCTTAACATTTTGCTATAATGAAATTCAAGAGGGTTCGAAATCGGAAAATTTTTAATAATCATGCGGACTTTCTGATCTCCTCGTAGTTTTGTATGAACTTCTCATGGAGGTAAGTAAGCATTTAAAAATCTTAAGAAAAACTAGCATCAGAGCTAAAAAATTTGTTACCTACTTAAAATTTGACAAGCTTTCACTAAATTTCAGATCGTAAAGCAAGTTTCTTAAAATTTCCTGCTTATGAACTCTTACTCTTAGGTCTGCCCGTGCCCATTTAGTTTTTAGCGTCATAATAACCAGCTTTTTTTGTACAAGCGTCAAATTTTTGGAGAAACTTTTTTCCATGTGGGACAGTTTTACAAGTAAGTCGAAGAGGTGCCTCAGAATTTAATTTCGCAGCCTAAATTGTTACTGGTTTAAATCGATGATCTAAATTTGGGAAAAATATCAATGATAGCACACGCATGCAGTTTTTTTTTCAGTTTCTGACAAGCACATCAACATGGTAACATTAAAAATTACTGCAACAAAATTTTACTTAAATCTAAAATACAGTTTTTTAGAAATTTATGGAAACTTGATGATAGTCAATCATTTTTCAAGAAGTTCTCCAGGAATTTGCGTTTAAAATTTAATAACATACTTTTGAAACATTCTGCATATGTATAGAAAGTATAAATATAAAAAATGAAGATTTACTTCAGTTTTTTCGATTACTTACAATTTACCCCTGAGGTCATTCACTTGACTGTTAAGGTCGGATATCTGTACAGGAAAAAATATTTATTTAATGTCCCGTAAATTTATAGGAAATGCCGTTGATGTTCATTATTGTTCTTATCATTGTGTCCCAAAATATCTCAATATTAATCCCCATTATTACTAAAAAAAATTTTTTTCGATGAATAAAATGAATTATAATAAGTATATTAAACGAACATCAACGGAGTATAAACTTACATAAGTTAAAGAAGCGTGTGTGTGCGTATAAAGTAAACAGATAAGTGACAATCAAAGGCAACATGCAACATACAACACGAAAAACGTTAACAAACAGAAAAGTGTAGCAGAGAAAAGATATATTGAGTTAAAAGAACAGAGGAAAATTACAAGCGAATTCATAAGCTGCAGCTGTCGTAGACAAAGTGTAGAAGAAAAAAAACATTTAAGAAAAATACAAAGTGGTTTTGACAAAAGAAGTAGAAAAGACAAAATATGACGATCACTATATACAAAAATATAAATATATACTGCCTGAGAAATATCAAAAATATTTATCTCTCATCTTGGGAGAAAAATTGTATAGAACTTCTGAAAGAAAATACAATAAAAAATCAAAACATGTACAAAAACATATTTTTTTACAAAAATATTTACAACAAAAACAGGTTCTTCTTGTGTAGATTTGTTTGCCGTGGCACCTATATATGCAACCTAGGAATATTCCGGTCATGTACAGCTTTCTATGCTTAGAAGCTATGCTATACTACTAAAATAGTTTCAAATATTTCCATTACTTAATTGACAAAAAAGGCACGAAATATTTCAAACTATTTTCTATGGTGTCTACTGAAAAATACTATGTACAATGAAAAAAAAACATTCAGTGAAAAAATTGGTCCTAAAATAAAAACTCAAGGAGGGGTAAAAGCATGGCATCTTTTCAAAAAGGTTATACCGGTTCCGTTTTCCTTGTACCAATAACGTCTTTAATTTTTATTGGCGATTTGGAACGTTCTTGCCACAAAAATCATTCAAAACAAACATGAAGAGCCGTACCGCTCATATATTACAGGGACTGCAAGCTTTAAGCTGTCTATAAATTAGTAAATTCCAAAGAAAATTCATATTTTTCAAAACTACTAAAGCAAATAATAAAGCAAGGTACAACTAAACAAGCTAGAATTTCAAAGAATATTCAAAGTGTAATCAGTAATATATTTTCAACTAGAACTATAAAACTATTCTCTACAGTACTTGAATCATGAAGTATACGTTTTAATCATCACTATTTTCAAACCACTACTAAATAATAATAAGAAAATATTTAACTAGAATAATAATTCTGGAAATGCTATATAAAAATCGAAACCTTCAAACGTTGCAAGGAAAATGAGAATTTCAGGACCAATTTTTTACTTGTACATACTGAATCTCTTCTTTATATTTAATAAAATGAGCTCAACATGAAGTAAGTAGTACAAGTGTTCTTAAAAAATTATTTGACAATAAGGAGATTTTGATAATATTTACAAAGTTTTTTTTTTATTTGGGATATACTTGGAGCTATAAAGTTAGAACTAGGGAGGAATGATAGTGAGAGAGCCAAAATTGTCTTCGCAAATTTCGTAAGGTGCATTAAACTCGATCAACATTCGATCATTATAAAATCGATAATTCTTTGAAGACAACTTTGTTGGTTTCTATTTGACATTGTGAAATATTGCTTTGTCTTAGGGAATGGACGCAAGTTTTTAAAGGATTACGGTGTAACACTTCATGTATAGGTACGATATCTAAATTACAATTATTTACGAGGGAATATAAAAGTTTCCATATTTTTCATTGAAAAACTTTTGCAGCAAATAAGTTTTTCAGTCAATTAATAATTGCTTAAAATACAAACAATTTTGAGGCTGAAAGACAATTTTATCATTTTTTTTTAACAAGTTTGTAGGTATTCCATCATAATCAAATGTAATAAGATGTAATAATAATGTATGTGTGATATGAAGCATAAAACAATATGTTACACTCGAGTAACAGGTACCTCCCAATCTCTTTTCCTGACTTCTCGTTCCAAATCCCATTTTTGTTCTTCGCAAATATACATACGGTCATAATATTCTTTGCAAATCCTCTTAAGCGTAGCTGCAAATTGGAAACGGAACCAGCGATAAGCACATTTTAATATCTAACTGTTATACTACCCTTTACTACAAGATTACATACAATGTCATATTCAGAGTGTTCGATTAAAAATGATTTTCATATCGTGAGCATTCTGGGCAATTTACTTTTGCCCAGTATGATAATATGAAATCTACCGAAAATATTTTTTTCTTGAGACTAAAGTAATAAGTATTGAAATTAGAATTAACTGACGGGTCAAATTATACATTAGATAGAAGTTTTTGCACTCGTCAAATTATTCAAATTATAGTGTTCCCGCAGAGGAGGGTATATTAGGAGGATATATCAATAAAAATTTCGAACACTCTGTATATTTTCAATGCTAGATTATCTGGTGCGCAAGGGTGGGGAAGACAAGGACAACGTTCATATGAGCCTGAAAATATTCCTGCTTTATCATTGCTGTGTTCTTTGTACTTAATTATTAATCTTCGATTGTCGATATTCTGTTTTTGTGACTTGATTATAATTTTATGATTGTTCAATAAGTTTAATTTCTCCATGTCTAGAGAGGAGAATTCATGTAGGTACAATATGAAATTAGTTTGGCTCAATACTATATACATGGCAGGAGAACTCAGACGAAGAAAGGAGTACTATAAAGTTTTTCAAAAAATATCTAGAATCAATAGAGAATAATAATAATTGATAAGTGAGAGCAACTTTTCTTCCAATAAAAAGCAAAATAGAGATGTCTCACTGTCATGCAACTCTAATAATAGATGGCCAAAGGTAAAAAAGATCGCATCACCTTATAATCCATAAACACCCACGTTAAGTAATGTCAGTAGTTTGTTTCTTCTATGAAAGAGCTTTCTCATAAACTCATCTCTTTTGATTTTTTTCAAGTCATCCCTGTTGATAAAAGCTTAAAAACCTCTCCGATTTTGTATAAGGCAATGAGTAATAGTAGAATTCTTGTTGTTCTTCCCTCCTCCGTTGCAGGCAAGAAGAACCAAATTCGATAAGAAAAAAAAACTCCAACTCAAAAGCTTCAGACTCTGCAGTTTTATGCAATTATTATGCATTTGTCGGAAAGATTCTCTTCATTGAGGGTTTACTTTTTCCTTTTATCTTATAAAAAAATAATAAAAAAAAACATTATTTCAACATTGTGAAAACAGAATTTCCTTCTGTCGTTCGAATCCTTAGTTTCATGCTTTGATCAAAAGTTTTCCCATACTTATGACGCTTTATCCTTTATCCAGCAAACTTTATTTATAATTGAGTTTTCTCCACGGGGATTCCCGATACCGTTATGGCAGTAACATATTGTATTGTATATTTATGGGGATGAAAAGCTCATCAAGCTTCTTTCCGGAGTAAGTAATAGTTTTTTTTCTGCGACGGGCTAAAAGTTTGACCTTTTTTTCCCGTTGACAGGTAGAAAAATGCCTCATTATATGAGCAGCATCTTATCGGGGAAAAAAATTAATTAGCAGGGAAAAAAATGAGTACTTTTTTCCCCGAAATGGCGGCTTAGGTATAGCTACTATTAACACGCAGATATCATTAAATTTTTATCAAATACGTATAAAGGAAAGTTACCTTATTATCCAAATGGCAATTATTAAGGGAATTTTCATAACAATCACTATCCATATTAATAAATTCACTCATTGAGACCTTACAAGAATCTTTGCAAAACTATCTAAAATTTTAATTAAATTATGACGTTTATCGAATTAAATCGTTTCGTTACCAGGCAACTTCGATTACTACAAAAGTCTACCTGTTTGAAAATTTAAATACAACATAGATCAACAGTCCAAAATTATTTTCAGTTATCTAACTACGTTTTTAGACATTCTAACACTGATATTTCTTCTCGCAGAAAAAAATTGTATATTACACACAAAAAAAAAGAAAAAAAAACTTTTTCTTTCAAAATCACTTTTTTCTCTTGTATAATAAATAACTATTTTTTTTCATGAAAAATAGCCTTTTGTTTTAGAGAAGTTCTATTGCAACAGAATATTTAGATTTGTTTGGGACAGTATGGCAAATAATGTAATAATAAGTTGAAATATCATAAAATAGTTTTTGTAAAATAATAATTAGAATAATAGAATAATTGAGATAGAGTGTATGGGAGAAAATGTCAGGCAGTTAATTATGTATAGTGAGAAATAATATGTTGCCAAGAAGATAACAATCGAATTTTCATAATTACAAGAAACACTATAAATAAGAAAAACTATAAATAAGAAAACAACGATTATGAAAAGAGAGAGTCTTAAAACACAAGTTCAGCAGGGCTGACTACCAGAACATAACCAAACATCGTGAACATCTAGAAAATTTCGAACATCAAGAAATTGGTAAAGAACAGAGGCCGTAGCTGACTACTAGCAGAGATATAGGTTAGAAAGAGAGCAAAATTAGCAAAATTTCCACTAATGTCAGAGATGAACATGAATAATAACAAAAATAACAAAAAGCGACGATTTTGGTTTTCGTAGTATTCATGACGAGACCATAACTTTTGCTATATTGAACCACACAAATCTTGCAAAACGATAAATGTGCTACCAATGAAAGATGAATGAACTGTGATATAAACGGTGAAGAGAAACGTCTGATGAAAGTTAAGCAAAAGTTTGTGATCTTTGATTTTGAGGAGGTCTCGAATGATGGTGAAGCTTTTTGAGGGAATAAGTAAGTAGGAATTTTCATCAGCTGAAAATGAGAGGACACTGGCTATTAATGGGGACTCTGGTAGATTATCAAAATTATCAAATAGAAAATGTGAAATAAAACAACAGGAGAACTCGAATAAAAACTCAGCAACTACCTCACAATCAAAAAAGTTTTATTCCGCAAGTTTCTTCCTGTAAAGCTTCCTCAAAAATAGTCTCCGAATAGATGTTAAACAACATTGGTGACAAGATACATCCATGTCGTACTCTTCTTTTGATCAAGTGTTGTTTCCTCTGCTTTCAACTGGCCTTTGGTGGCAATTTTATTTAACTAATGTCAATTCTTGCCATAATTCTTAATAAAAATCATGTAGCAGCTTTTACTTTGCATTATACAAATTGTTCAATTTTCATTTTCAACAAATCGTTAATTCACAAAAATAAAATTCATTTTATTTTTCATATTCATTGAATATTCAATCAATATAAATAAATAGGATAACTTTTTCTAATGTAGATATAATTCGACAAAAAATTCCACAGAAATATTTACCAATTTTTTCTCTAGTGATTCTAAGCTTTAACATATTTCATATAAGTTTCAAATTCTTAGTAGGTATTGTAGGTATTATTAATGTGAGATCGTTAAAAAATCTCCAATAATAATTGTTATAAGTACTTTCTGATAACAAAAAAAAAAACATTTGAATAATTTCTCAATAATACTCCTTAGATCGTCTCTTCAACAATAATCAAATACATTTTATGCCATTCCATATTCATTAGCGCCTAAATAATAAAATCAAAAATCACAGGCATATGTGTTTCGTGTGAACTGATAAACTGAATACCTCAAAAGCTTTCATTCGTTCTATTACTTCTAAATCATATTTATCTGCTTCAAGTTTGCCAATTTTCTCATGATATTGCCGACAAATTGTTTGAAGTTCCGCTAGAAGAAACAAGTACACGTTTAAAAAAATTTTGGTTCTTATATCTAGAACGATTTCATTCCAATCTCAGTTTTTTTTAATTTGGAAATACATACCTAGGACTTATTAATATTAAAAAAAAATCACTTCGCTACCAAAAAAGCGACTATGGAGTAAAAAATTTGCAATATAAAATGTGAATTAAAAGCACTACTCACAAACAATACCCCTCTTCACCTGACAATATTAATTTTCAACTCCGCAAATAAAAAATACGAAAAGCTAGTGATTTTTTTATGCAAACAATGAAATTTAATTTCTTTATTAAACGGAATCTTTTCATCCTATAGCGTAAAGGTCTGTATTTTATATTTTATGAAAAAAAAAAGTGTTGCTGATGATTAATAAGTCTTCATTATTAGAAAAGAGGGCAAACATTGTTAACCACAATTGTTAGATATTTTGCCCTAATATCTAATGGTAGATAAGCGGAATATTACTCAATAGAATCCTCTAAAAATTTCGTCTTTCATCATTATTTTGCCGAAGTAAAACCAATCGTAATTCTATTACAAGAGATAAGTAAACATTTTCTAAATTTAGCTGTGCATAAGCTCTACTGGTGCTTTGGTGTTATGACTTTTCTATGCTGTGCAGGACAGTCATGCCTTCCAGTGTTGCTGTCTACCTGAAAATCTTTGTATTCCACTTCTTTTTCAAGGTCATATTTCTTAACGTGCAGTTCCGAAATACGTTTGTGATATCCTTCACAAATTTGCTTTAACGACGCTAAAATTTATAATGTTTGTGATTTTCACACTTTAATCGCTATGGGATCTTTACGTAAATGTAAAGAGAGGATGAATGATAATTTTTGATATTTAGAAAAATATTCAGAGACAACTCTTTTCATTAACGATAACTTAGTTTTAACATTGAAATATCCAACTTTAAAAATAGTAATTTCTGATATTTTTCCATTTCAATTACAATAATTACTCCTAGCATGAGGTGTGTTGAAAACAAATTAATCCTTCCGATACATTTGTATTTATCTAACTACTAATAGAGAGAATTCATAAATTACTATTAACGCCTATCTACACCCTAAACCTATCTACATCCTACGGGTGTAAAATACAGGACGTTTCTAGTATCCCGGAGGTGCAAAATGTAGATAAAATTGTCGCCTTGGGTGTACTTTTAATTTTGCACATTTTTTCAATCTTTAAATATTTTCTGTTAATGTATTACATAAAATTATACTTCAGTGAATTGGAACAATAATTAAACCTACATTTCGTATCTCCAAGTATATGTGCTGCCTAAACTAAGTTCTATTACCTATAATAATAACCACAAATAAGATTTAGAAATTATGTCTAGGGTAAAATAAAATTAGCTATAGAATAATTTTAAAAAGTACCTAGTTACCTACCTATGAAGACTCCGCTGGAAGCACGATTCCTTAAAAGGAAACGTGCAACGTATAGCACGTCAAGCAAAAAAAAAGCAAACTGTCGTCGCGAAAGATACGTTCAGGGAATTCTTTTTCAAAAATATTGCTGTATGTACTCAAAAATATAACTTTTTAACGCCCAAAGTAAACCTTCAAAAATTGGGTAATTATGCGTTAAATATCTAATATTGTATTCAATTAACAACTATTTTATTTATGTTTTCTGCATTTTAGTTATTTTTTGTTTAAAAGCTTCCCAAATAATGCTTTTTAGTTGTTGTTTTTGTGCCAATTTATTGGTTTTTATGTCTTTGTTGTGCCAATTTATTCATTTTTTCTTGTAATGTTATTTTTTTCAAAATCTCGAAAATATTTGAGTGTTTTCGTACATAAAAAATGTAAATACTTATATACAAAAAAGTAAATCAATAGAAAATTATTAAATAGGTGAATAAGATCTCCGTTAGCTCATGAAACAAAATATAATAATGAAACTACAACAAAGTAGCAGTGAAGTATGCAAAAGATAATCATTTCAAGTAATTTTTGGTATAATAATAATAATAATTGTATTATTGTTATTAATATACATTCATTCCAGTCGAAGGGGGACAAGCCTATAAGCCTTACGTCATCTTTGTAAGCCACCTGAGCTTAACTCACTTTTTCTGCCATATCTTATAATGATAAAAATAAATTTTAAAAGTTCTTAATTTAATTGTTTATTAAAGTTCCACAATTTCAAGTAGAGTAGCATGTTATTCGCAAAAAGCGCAATTTTGTATTAACTATATACTCTTCTAACAAACAGGAACTGTACTATAAACTGGAAAAGTCTTAGATATTTTAGATGATCATGGCAAGGAACAAAAAAAATAATTAGAGTTAAAATCACAAGAATCAAATGTGCTTAACTGCAACTTATTTCGAAATGACTGTTGGTAGTGGCACTGAAATATTTAATTCGGACCTATTAATCAAATAATAGTTTAATAGGTGAATTCCAAAGTACTTCACGATGTAAACATGTGTAATAGTGTGAAGTAGTGGACTTGAAATTTTTAAACATCCAAATGATTTCACTAGGCAGGAGGACGGAATGAAACTGCGGAGGATTTGGTATCCGGCGTTGCGTCCAACTAAAATGAGTCATCGGCTGACTGGGGAATCTATTATATTACCGGAGCGACCAACTGTTGCCACGGTGGAAATAGCTAGTGAAGGGGGTAGTTTAGTTAGTTATCAGTGAACGCGAGTGGAAGCTTTGCTTGCGCACACGTAACCGCCTATGATGTCTACCGTGTAAGTCGAGAATTACTACTGATTTCAGCCTACACATATTATCTATCAGAAATCTTCTATTTTACTGTTTTTCAGATTCAATCTCAGACATGGAAACTTTTTCCAAATTTTTCATTTGCTCACGAAGGATGAATAATATATCAATATATCCTGTTTTGCTGCTGAAAACTCCACTTTTAAGTCTATTCACACGCAGTGGCGGATTTCCGATTAGGCTAGGTAGGCTATAGCCTACGGCGGCAAATTTTTGTAGGCGACAAATTTTCGAAGATCAAAAAAAATATTTTCGAGTGCTGGGAACTTACGTGACCTAGGATATTGAAAAAAAATTTGCCTGCGGCGCTTTTTCGAGAGGGGGCCCTGGGCTTGCATTTACAAGCAGCATCACTTGTTACAGAATAAACATTTTGGCATTTTTATGATCTTTTTATCACTTTTTTAGCAAAAAATTAAAAAAATTCGCGGGAGAACACCCTGGGATTCTATGCGACGGGGATTAAATAATACAATAATAGGCGGCGATTTGATTCAGCCTATAGGCGGCACATTTGTAAATCCACCTCTGTTCACACGCTTCACATAATTATGATCCAGGTTTAGGATGTGAGCTTTTATAGACCCTCAGTGGTCCAGCTTCAAGTCCTACTCAAAAAAAGTGATTTAGAGGCTCCAAGAAAAATGAATTTGTTCTGCAATTGATATCTTCATCGAAGAAGATTTTAATTCAGTCTGAATACTGAATACATGCATTACATCAGCAATACCAATAATGATGACATCTCTACACGCAAATTCTCTCTAGAACATCAATAAGGCATTATTATTTGTGCTTTATTACTTTTGCATGTCACTTCAACCATATTTTTGTTCCACGTTCTAGCTATTAAGAGATATTATTTGTCCAAAAATTCGTACTACATTGTAGGTATATCAGACATATACAATAATTAGGAAAGACCTACTTACCTATTCAAATAGGTCGTAAAAAATTGTAAAATATTTGTTTCCGCCTTCAGAATTCCCTTGAAACGTTTAGCAGCAAACGACCGGGAAAAATTCTTTATAGATATTATACATTAGATAATTTTAATTAGACGATATTAATAATAATAAAGGTTTTAGAATGCAGTTTATTAGATCTTTAGATATTAAGACAACATGCAAATAATTGAGAAAATTGAGTGTGATAAATTGGCCGTGCATTAGATAGAAGGCTCTTTTCAGTCATTTTCTAACCTCGATGTCTTTAAGTTTAACTAAGTATTCCAGATCATATTTGTTATCTTCCAGCTTTCTGATGCGGTCGTGATACGCTCTCATGATACTTTTAAGTTGTTCTGGGATGGGGTAAATAGAATAAGCCATTATGTAATAAATCATAAAAAAAAACAAATAAATGTTCCATCGAGTATACGAAGAAATTATTGTTAAATTTGTTAACAAGAAAACTAATTATCACATAGACAGTGCTAAGATCAAACAGATTTTGCTACCATCATCATATATACGAATTCCCTAAATGATTTTGCGTGACGACTGTCTATCACTAATCTGTTCTAACTAGACTAGTTAAACTGACTACTACCAATTTCACTCAGCTATAGACGAAGACAAATAGCATTTTAAATAAGTAATTATTGGGACAAGTCGTTTCTAACCTCGATGTCTTTTATTTTAACTTGATATTCCAAATCGTACTTTTTATCTTCAATAGCAGCAATTCTGTTATGATAATCCCTTAATATAGTGGTCAATTCCGCTGTGCAAATAAAATGTATTCTCATATAAAGGCATTGTTTAAAAGACACACTACATGAGGTAAATTTAGGTTATAATTTATTGTTTCGTCATTATTTATGGCCATGATAATAGTGAACGTGTTAAAATATGTTATAAATTTTATCAGGAAGAGATGCAATACACACAATGGAATCAACCTGTCCTGATATATCTCGATACACCCCCTTCATTATTGTCATGGCATAATTAATTATTTATAAATGTTTTTGTGTTTATTTTTAGTTCTGATCAATCTGTTAGATAATTGAATCAATTTACATACTAAGCAACAACATTTATAATAATATGACTTATAGATAAAGATAATCAAACTAATTGAAAAACAACAATAAGAATAAAATATGCACATACCTTCATTGGCATCGTCAATAAGTTTTGGTTTACCACAACGTTCTTCAATGATGCGCCTCCTTTCAGCGGCTTTGCGTTCCTGCTCTTTTTTCAGTTCTTCGGCGGCTTTCTTTCTCAACAGTAACTGAACAAATAAATCACAATATAACGAAAATTTCGAAAAAAAAACTATTAACTCACCCTCAGTTTCTTCTTTCTTTCAGGGGTCATAAAACCTTTCTTTGCCTTTTTAGCTTTGGAGGCTTCTTCCATACGGGCGCGCACTTCTGCCCTTTTGCGCTCAATTTCTTGCTGTTTCTTCTTCTTTTCCTAAAGTTTTCAATAAATTGTTTAATATAACCCATCCTATACCTATCGTCTCCTAACTCTTTATTATTTTAGAATTATGCTCTGATTATATTTATTGATCACTTTAATCAAAACTTGATTAATGAGTATTTTATCATAATATAAAGACTTTGTATTATCAGAACATATTTCTAAATTAATTTTTCTTCACTAGTTACGTGCCTCATCAAGTTTCTTTCTCTGAAACATAGAAATAAAACTAAATTAGTTACATGTTGGCTTTCTACGAAAGCATATTACAATAATTATTTTTGTTAGGTAGAAGGCATCCTTTAATTAAAATTCTTTTTATACTTCTGGGACAACAAATCTTTTTTTTCCGGAAAATTATAACAAAGTATTTTATTGATTATAAGAAGAGTAATCCGACTATTCCGATGTAAAAAATTAAATTGTAATATGCTTTTTTCGTGTGTTAAAAATATTTAAATACGTGTACATACTGAACAAGAAACATTGACTGTGCATGAGTTTTAAAACACTTATTAGGGTAATTATTAGAACATATAAAACAACAAATTTTAAAAAAATTGGACCCATCAATTGATAATAACTCAATATAAAATTCAATTAAAAAATAGTAAAAATAGGATTAACAACAAAATTCAATTTTGACAAGAGGGATGAAAATCTAAAAAGCTGCTATCATCCTTCTCAGGACTGGTTAGCAAACTTGACTGATTTTTTTGATTTCCAGTGAATTATTTTTGAATTTCCACAAATTATAGTAATAAAAAATGTACACCCCCCAAGAATATATTATTACTAAAACGAAGGTATTAGTTTCTTGAGTAGTAAGTTTTCTGGTGCGTACAAATTGGAACAAAGTGCTTGTGTGTGTAACATTAAATTAACTTAAGATAATTGTGTGAGAATTAGTAAAGTTATTTACTAAATTAAAGAAAAACAACATGCAACTTACGTAGTATAATCATTCTGAACGCAAACACTACACTGTGATTTCTACATAACATACTTACTAATTACTGTCATTAAGAACCTACTTTTTTAAATGAAGCTAACTATTAATAGTTTTGTTTGACAAAAACTCAACTACATGATGCTCTACATTCTACAGCATAAACTAAAAACGTCTTTTTGTTTAAGTATCAAGAATTTCAGTACAAGAATTCAGGAATTTTATTTCAATGCAAGTTCGAAAAATACTCGAAAGAAAGAAGTTTCAGGTAATACAATGTCTGGTATGTATTGCATTTCTACAATAAGAATGCGTATGTACGGCAATTTTAATCACATAGTTAGTTCTCGTGGACGTATGTGTCTTGCCGAAACTAAAATAAAAGCTTTTGAGAAATAAGGAGAAATGCTCTGAAAGTTTAAAATTGACGATTGATTGCATTTTCGTCTTTTATTTCAAAGATTCACTATAGAAAATTCCAGTTACAAACTTTTTCTTTAACGATTTTAGTGAAAATAGAAGTTTATAACTATAAAATTAAATAAATTAGTTATTATAAAATAAAAAAAAAAGTAAATAAAAAATTAAAAGAAATATAAAATACAATCATAAGTCAAATTCACAAAATTCTATTATGAAAAGCTTCCTACTGCTTCAATACATTATGTTTTCAAAATAAACTAAAAATATATTTCCACTTCTGTAATAATTAAGTGGATCATCATTAGGTAATCTACTCAAAATTAATTATAAAATAATGTTCAATTCAAATTATATTAATTGAAAAAATTGATTATACTTCATAAGCTAAGTAAAACATTTACCTGAACATTGAGAGGCACATCGAAGTCGTATCAATCCAAAATTTATACTGTTGATTGGAGTAGAGCAAACGATTATCGAAGGGGACATGAAAAATGAGAATCTCAAATTAGTTAATGTTGCAGTAAATCGTTGAAATCAATAATACATTATTTACGATCATAATTATGATTATTCTTAACAATTTATGAATAACCCAGACTAAAAAGATAAGTAAAGTAAGCCAGTAAATGGCCTATAATGGCAACAAAATCAGGATATTTGGTTCCAATATGACGGGGAGCGTTTTCACTTTAGTTTTTGTGCGGAAATACGTCAATATATTGACACTGCACTTGCACGAAGATAGATAAGAATAAGGAAATCAACTAAATAAGTAAATAGTCACCATAGACAACAGCGCATACAAGCAATAAGAAAGAGAAAACGCGAAGCCAATGAGAAATGATACGAAGGAAAATGTATAGAAATAGAAGATTTACTATCAAAACGTGATGACCTTAATCTTCATAAGAAAATAAAGAACCAGAGGGTATAAAAAGATTAAATCAAAGCAAAATCTTGTTAGACAAAAATGTGCAAAATAATCCCAGACACTAAGGGAAAAACAGCAAGAGGGAAAGAGTATAACCGGGAACTAGTCGAAGATGACAGGCAACAAAAGATAATTAGAAGAAGAAGACTCAGTAAGTGAATCGGGCCCAACAATAATCAAATAAATCACGAGAAGAAAGTAAGAAAAGTTGTTTTAAAAAATTAATTATGACATCATTAAAGGGGTATTCAAGAGACTCGTAAAATGGGGGTAGTTTACGAAATCATGACAGTTCGTAGTTTTATACAAAATTTAACAATTCAGATTGGTTATCTGAAATACGAAGTGATAATTTCGTAAAACGTAAAAGTTTTAAAATCGTAAAACGTATTTTACGAGCCTCGTGAATACACTTTTAGCAAATGGATAACGTCAATTCGATCTCCATTGAAACGTCATGTAGTGTTTCAAACAATTTACAAGGCACAGAATGAAGAAACACAGCAACCCCATTTCCATGTATTGAAAAGATGGTCCTTTAAGGGGTTGCTAGGTGGGGGGTAGTTTAATAGGTAGGTACTATATGCAAGTTGCAATTCGACTTTTTTTTATCTGACAACAATGGCTAATAAAAATTATTCTAAATACCTACCTAACCTCATCGTCCGCCATTTTTGATGTTTTGTTGTTCTGTAAAATACAAAAAGTGTTAATAGCAATAATACTCGCAATAGATGCAAAAAGTGACTATTAGTTCCAAAATACGTTAAATTTTCAGGAGCTCACTTACTTTAATGTTATTACATTAAAGTAATATCTCATGTATATCGCATTCCAGGTGTTTTTAAATTCAGAGTTGGCTACGGAAAATTTGAATTACGTTTTATTCGAATACTGAGTTTTGAACTACCTTTTACCAGCTAAATTTTCAAAAGTTATGAATGTTTCTAATCAAATTTGATGTCGAATGTATATTTTAACTACGCTCTGTTGTCAAAATAGTAACATTTGGAGTAGGTATATTAAACTTTCATTAAAAATAGGCGTCATTTGGAATTTTGGGATTTTCCCCTTTATTGTTTTGAATGTTTTTATAATAAATGTGTCCATTTATTGTCTTTTTCCTACCTTTGGCATTTTAAATAATCGAATAAGGTATAATATTTAAGCATTTGTAATGTGGTATAAAAATTATCCCTAATGACATATAAGCATAGTGATGAAAGTCATTTTTTTTCAGCTCAAATTTGCTCTCCAAGGCTTACAACTTTAAGAAAAAATATCACAGCCAACTTGAATTTAAAAACATCCGAAATGGGATATACTGATTATTTACTTATTACTTATAGGTAATATTATTTAATATGCATATTCATAACTGATATTTTTCACAATTTCGCTTACTACAAAATCACTTTACAGCTCACGCCAGGAGTGAAATAATCAGATTTTTAATAACCTACAGGACATTAAAGTGTTACTTTTTGCACAATTAGGTAACTAAACATTACATGGAGTAGGTACAATATACAGCTTTATACAACGAGGAAGTTTAAACCCACCCCTCTCCCCCTTCCTATTAAATTCTCAACCAGGTGAGAAAAAACTAAATTCTAATTACCATCAATTTTAATACTTTTTGGCTAAAAACTGATGTGTCAAAATAATGTCAAAGATTATTCTGTTTCATTATGTAGGTATTGACGTTAAAACTTAAAATGGTATAGGAATTATGTGATGTGCGAGACCTCATTTTAAAAGTATTTTAATTATATGTATACACGAAAATTACTAAAATGAGATGTTTGTGACTAACTTTAGAAACAAACAATTTCATTTTTGTGTAGGTTATTGCAATAGATACATACATCTAAAATAAGATCCCACAACGTGAACTTTTGAAATTTTGAAGTTGACAAGGGCCGTAACGTCATCTTTGACTTTTACACATCAGTTTTAGGTCCAAAAGTAGTAAAATTATTATCATTGAATTTAGTTGTTCTATCTCATTCGGCTCAGAATTTTATGATCTAATTATACATTACCTATTTATACATTTACTACACCTACACTTCAATATTGGCTAATAATATTAACTTATTTCCCTCTTTATATTCATCCAGTAGCTGTATGACTAAAATAAATTGTTTTCAAGAAAAAAATTTTCTTTTTCGGCTTAAATAATAAAGCTAGAAGTTACATAAAAATAATTGGTAAATATTTAAAACATGTTTAGAAAAGTATTTAGGTAATGCGAGCTAAAACGTTCGCATTATTTTTCCTGTAACCGATGAGAAGCCAAATTAGGTGACCGATCTGTAAGAGTTCTCTATTTCAAACTTTGTTGGCTATTTTGAACTAGCGCCAATGAAATTTATTTTTAGATCTAGCAGAGATGTAATATTAAGACATTTGCACTTAATGTAACATATTTATTTTGAAAAATCTTTAACATTACGGGTTTTGATTGAATTGATGATCCACTAATATAATTTTTACCATTTAACTTCTTTAGAAATTTTCGCTAGTAGAATATTATGTATACGTTCTATTATCCACATCCACAAAGAAACATATTATTTGGCACTATAATAATAATTCAGATATTCTACTTGATTTTTGCTGCAGGTATAGAAGAGGACAAAATTTTTGAAAAATATAACTTTAGGTTAATAGGTAGTTTAGAACTAATAGGTCAAGGACTAATTATTTTTATCACGTCTACTCATATAACTATTATTCAAGTATTTTTAAGCATTTCTTCTTATTACTATATTTACCTACCATAGTTAACAATAAATAAATTTGTGAAAGTTTTAATAAAGTGAAAGACTTAAAGAATTTGTAGTTCTAGTTCTTACAGGCGCTCCTCTCTAATACACAGATAAAGATTAAAGTAATTGTTTCCTGTTATAAAAAATATTTATTAAATATCTGTTTATAATGAAATTTCAAAAATAACTTCAACCCAATTAAATATTAAATTTGGCATTACTCCAAGGTACAATATTTAAAATATCCCTATTATAACTTCTCATGAACTATACTTACTAATATCAATTTGAAATCAACAC
This sequence comes from Malachius bipustulatus, assembly GCA_910589415.1. Taxonomy (NCBI): domain Eukaryota; kingdom Metazoa; phylum Arthropoda; class Insecta; order Coleoptera; family Melyridae; genus Malachius; species Malachius bipustulatus. The sequence continues at coordinate 18,588,606 of OU342634.1, forward strand.
AATTTTGTAAAAAAAAAAACATTATTCCTAACTTAATAATTAAAAGGATCCTCATTCATATCTCTACTTTCCTTTTTTTCTTATATGTATTGATATAAAAATAGCTTACCTGTTTTTGACTAGATGGAACTGAACAGCTAACTAGAAGTTACTGCGTTGACTGTTGAATCGCTTACAGCAGCGTCCAGGGAAGAGCGTCGTGACGTCTCCCACCATATCGGGCCCCCTAGCCCCCTCTTTCAGTTAAGGAAACATTCAATCCACACCTCACTATCAAAAATAGAACTGAGATTTGATACCACCACTTTTATTTTGTGGGATGGGATACACGACGCTGCAATACGTATTTTTAAATTTCTAAAATTTCTTTCTACGTCAAAAACTGAATGGGTCAACAAGCGTGTATTGTGTGCCTATTATTTAATATTAATAATTTACTTTAATAATTATTATTGATAAGTTATTCAAAATTTACTTATCATTTATTTTAGGAAATTTCTCAAAAATACGTTTGTTTACCTATGTCCCGAATCTACAACGTGCGTATCTGCCATAACACAGGCAATGTCCCACTTCATTCGAGTCGGTCTCTGTGGGCCCAAACGATGGATCTTTTCAAAAAAAAATTGCAAACTCAAGTACAGGATCATGCACAATTGTCATAATTTGAAATTATTTGGGACTACTATAGAGTTTCTCATATGACAGTGGCATATCAAAGTTATGTTTTTTTAACGGAATGCTCCTATGTTACCTATTGCATTTTTAGATTATCTAAGAAGAAGCAATAAGATTGGTATTTACAGTTGGTGTTTAAATTGAGAAGTTTGTGAGTTATAAATAAGCGAGTAAATAAGTGAAAATCGCAGTTTTCGATGGTCAATTGTACAACAAAAACGGCTCAAGACAAGAAAGCGATTTACATGACTCTATTTTAATATCAAAGGCAAAAATATTTGCTTTGAATTTTCATTTTTTGGGGTTCAGCCCTGCTTGGTTGAACACTAATTTCAAAAAAAAAATATTTTTGAAAAATCAAGTAGGTATGCCATAAAAGGCACTTTGCTCTAGATAATTTTTTTTTATTTCCAAAGCATATACTTGATTTTTCTAAACTAAAATTATGTTAGAAATTAGAATTTAATCAAACAGGGCTGGACCCCAAAAAATGGAAATCGAACCGAGAATTTTTTGTCTTTTATAAGAATCGTTTCACCTATATCTGGGGACACACTGTATACTTTCAAGTTTAAATGTCTAGTAGAAGTTCCTATTGCTATAAGATACAAAAAATATTTATAAACAAACGAAGTTTATCGTAACGGTTGCTAAGATTACCAACAAGTTTAATAAACGCTTTCGATTTACAGAACGGAGAAGACCAAAGATGGATATCAACATACGACATATGGTTTTTTATGTCGTATATGGCGGTCATAAGAAAAACAAAAGTTGGCTATGAAAGCTCTGAGATCTAGTTGGCTTTGAAAATTTTTGTAATGTCAAATGGATAGCTTTTGACGACTTATGTAAGCCTACAAAAAATAATTCATTATTTCCTAATCATAAAAAAGATATGGCTAAAATAAGAAATTTGGATTTTTCAGTTTTTTCAGGATATTTCAGCAACGACTGGAAATACTCAAAGAAAAAATTCAGATTCTCATTAAGCATTAAATTGTGCCACTTTTCTCTAATTTAACTGACCCTGTATATCTCTTGCCGTTTCCAAGATCCCCATGTAATGCCACTTAGGTACACTGGACACACTGTATTTGCATAATATTAAATTTGTGATTTTTTAAATTTATATCATCCGGTTTTGGATTACTCAGTTCAAGGCAACAGATGGCGCCCTTATTTTTGAAGCCTTTTTAATACATGTAAATAGCTAAAAGCTGCACGTACTACAGTCAGAAATATTTGCTTATATTATTATAGTATTATAGCGTAGTAGCGTGTGTGAGTCAGAAAAAAACACGAAAATTGTAAATATTTTGAGCCGGAACAAGATTACTTCCCCCCTCCGTTTTCGAGGATGCTGAACACGATGACGTTGTCAGAATTTCTCTTTGGGGTTGCGCAACCCCTCAAAACGGCCAAAAACCACCCCCTAGAGAGATAAACCGCGCTTCAATCCATTTCCCTGCAAAAAAAACCTTTCCCCCGTTTTCGAGGATGCTGAGCACAATGGAGGTGCTGGACATCGCGTGCGACCCCGACCAACCCCTCCACCGGCCAATACTCACCCCCGAAATGGGTGATTTTTTTTATGTATATGTAGGGCAAACGATGGACTTTTTCGAAAAACTTTTTGAAAATTCAAGTACAGAATCACAATGGCCATAATTTAAAATTATTTTGGAGTATACAGAGTGTCCCATCTGTATCCCATCAATATATAAGTTTCGTGGCTAGCTTCAATTTCACTCTTACATAACCTTCTCAAACGAGCAAAGCTCTCATAGTCCCGCCCACATCCCCAGTCCTTATACTTTCTGTGAGCATTACGTTTCTGCTTAATGAAAGTAACAAGGTCTCGCTTCCTCGACCTTGGCCTGCCGGCGGCGTCGGGCCTTCGGCCCTCCATGACGGGCCTTCGGCCCGGTTTGTCAGTAGATCCCCGTCAAAGTTGGAATTTTTCAGGTTTTTTTCGTGTTACCTTTTTTTCTATGTCGTTACACGGCACTGTGATCAGTAGATTCCGCGTCGTAGTTAAAATCTGCCATTCATCTCTTTTTGTGTTATTTTTTTCTATATTGCTCCTGAAGGACCAATATGGGAACTTCCGAGATCGCGCGTAGAAGTTAGATTCGCGTCAAAGTTAGTCACGCGTTAGTTTGACAGTTCAAGTTGGTCGTGAAAGAGAGAACAGGTCGCGAGAAGCCAACACCTCCTAGAAACAAGGCCTGAAAGCTAAATGACACATCTGTCAAGATGGCGGCATCATTAGGTTACTTTGCTCCTACCTACAGAGGCATGCGTATGCGGTCTGGCTAATTAAATTTTGAATTTAAATTATATAATTTATGTTTCAAGATTGTGATTTTACGCTAATAATTACTTTGAGACGTTGTAATTGTCCGTGAACTTGAGTTTTAGTGCTCTGACATAAACTCACAGTGTTTAAAATGCCTTTCAAGTGCTGTGTCACCAACTGCCCAGGCAAGAAAAAGACCGTATTTTCTTTTCCAAAAGACGAAATTAAGAAGAATTTATGGTTGCGTCGACTGGGAAGAAACGATCTCTTGAAGATTAAGGATCTTAAGAACTATCGAGTACGTGGTATTTATTACATCTAGCTTCAAATAATTTATTATTAGGTATATAGTGTTGATTATTGGTCTCATTGTTTAGGTATATGTGAACTACACTTTCATGATAATGATATCAAAAGAACAGTGGAAGTTTTTAGTGGAGAAACAGGACAGTTGATGGTCTCTAATTTGGAACGACCTTATTTAAAAAATGGTAAGTTCTTAAAATACCTTGACACTACTTATCAACAAATTTTGTCCACTTACTAACCTCTTAAAATGAAAAACTAAATTAAATCATCCCCTGCTTTATTGTTAGGATTTCCCTTACTCCTCAATCATTTCCAGATGTAACTCCCATTTCCTGCTCAACTTCCAAGCAAAGTGTTCCCTTGAAAAGATCCTCTCCTGTAACCTGTAAGAAAACGCCAGAAATTGGAAAACAGATTGCTCGAGTCTGCAATCGAAAGCAGTGCCAGGGGGTTGGAAGAAGACAATAACAGACATATTCCAAGAATAATAATTTGTGTGATACCATCCAAATGATACCCAAGAGTCCCAAGACCCAAAACTGCTGATCCATAATGTAAGTGTTATACGTTACCTACCTACCTTTCTTATTATTTCTTATTTCCATTATTGATTTATTTTTAGGAATCTTATAATAATATGACTAAACCAACAAATTATAATTATTAATTATTACATTAAAACATTTTTCTGAATATTTCATCTTGAGCAGTATTAAATTAAAATATTATTATAATCAATTCAATAACAAGCAGATGACAACCGTAACCTGCTAGCAGTGCTAGCCTAATGTGGCGGCCATTTTGAATCTGCTTTCAGGCCTTGTTTCTAGGAGGTGTTGGAGAAGCACGGAATTTTCTTTGACAGCTGTCAAATATGTCAATTCGGTCTGTGGAATCAACAAAATGCCGAAATGAGTTTTGTTGAAAAGAGAAACAATTTTTTTAAATGCTCTTGATTTTGACATTAAAAAAATGACAGTTTTAATTTTAATTTTGGTAGCGGTGTAATTTGTGGTTGAAATAATTTTTGCCGTTTTCAAATTGAAGAGAATACCCGCGATTCGACCCTGACCGTGAAACAAGAATGAAAAAACAATCGAAAGTGTCAAATAAAAAATGCCAAAATGCGAAAAATCTTGAACGAACTCCTTTGTTTTTCAAAAAAACAAATCGCTGTGACGTTAAAAGTCGCGATACAATTTTTTTTTTAAATTCAATAAGAAAGGCATTACCCTTAACTTGAACGTGGTTGTAAAAAAAACTCGAAAAAAAACGAAAATGCGACTTTTTAAACGTCAAAGTCCAAAAATTGGGAGCCAAAATCGGCCATTTTCGAAAATTCACAGCGTCGCCATTTTGGAAATTTAAGCGGCAAAAATTGAAAATTCCGACACAGCAACTCTTCTACTAAACTGCGAAAATGATCCTCGATTCCTGATGTACGGAAATTACCGAGAAAAAAAATTTCGAAATATAGCTGATTTTCATTGATTTTGCTCGGAAAGTGAAAATTTTAAACGGCAAATTGTACTGCTCGAACGTTTTTGACCGTAACTTTGACCATGTCGGTCGGGGGATGACCGAAAAGGTATCAACGTGTAGCTGAGAAACGGTTTTTGAAGACTGCAAAATTTCATCGTAATTGACGTAACCGTCTGTCACTTATAAGCTGTCAAAGTCGATATTTTTGATTTTTTTTTTGCGAATTTTCAAAAGCGTCTTTAGCGGCCATTTTGGAAAATTTTGCGATCGCAATTTCACGTTACGCTTCTTATCGACGAACTCTGTCGACCGAAAAAAAAATATTCCCAGAAAATCACACCGTTTCGGAGAAAACGACCAAACAAATTGTGATCAAAAAAATCCCCTATCCCTTTCGATTTTTTGAGTAAAAAAGGAAAAAATAGAATCGGCTGAAATTCGCAGCTTGGCACGTCGTCAGCGCCGTGAATTCCGATCCGAAATCCGTTTTTCGTTTGCGTGCATATTTCCGAAGAAAATGGCGTCCAAATATCAGGTTTTGCTGAAATTTGGCGAACACGACCGAGGAAATAATTTTTGCCGATTCGGAAAATCAAGATGGCGGAATTTTTGTAATTTTACCGGAACGAAAAAACTCCGATCTACAACACCCTCACGAAATGTTTTTGGAAAAAGAATTGAAACTGTCATTTAAAAAATTTCAAAATTGAAAAGTTGGAAAAAATCGGAAAAAGACACGTGTTTTTGCACGCAAAAAAAATTAGATAAAATCGAAGAATCAAGATGGCTGCCAGATTTTGGTTTCGTCGTACAGGCAAAATGTGCAGCAATGACATATTGATGCAAGAGCCGAAGAAAAAAATCTCAACTGTCATTTTTCAAACGTCAAATTCAAAATTTTTGCTCGCAATTTCTCGACTGGCGTTTGATAAATTTCATTTTCGATTTTTCTTCGCGTTTTTTTCGCAAATACGTTCGAGCTAAGGTAATTTCCTTTCTTTTGACTGTTTAAAAGATATTATCGGTAATTTCAAAGTCGCCGCGAATTTTTTTATCGGAAAAAATGACTCATCTTGAGGTTTTACAAATTTGACAATTTTCTAGTGACTTTTTCGATTTCGCCGTCATTTTTTCAGAATAGCCAAATGAGACTCGCGAGTAATGTCTTTATTTTGACAGCGTCGAAAACATTTCAACGGCGACTCACGCCATCATTATGATTTTTTTTTTTAATTAAAAACAATAAGGAGTTTTTTCATTACTTTTCAATTTGACGTTTCAAAAATGACAGTTCAAATTTTAATTTCGCAATTTTCCCAAAAGAAGATCGTAGCCTAGAGTCTCTTCGTTACGTCAAAATTAATAGCAAGTCGACATTTTGATTTTAAAAATTCAAAAAAATTATTTCGTGTGTTCGAAACACCCATTTTCCACGAAAATGGCCAATTTTTGATCTCGATTTCTCAACTTTGACGTTTAAAAAGTCCCAGTTTGAATTTCTTTTCGAGTTTTTTTTTAAGACCACGTACTAGCTAATAGTATTGCCGTTATTCTGACATTTTGAAAAAATTGTATCGCGAGTTTCAAGGTCGCCGAGATTTTTTTTTGTTGAAAAAAAAATTACTTTTTTTCGGGTTTTTCAAGTTTGACATTTTATTAAGTGACATTTTCGAATTCGCTGTTATTTTTTCTGCATAGCCAGACGAGGGTCGCAAGTAATGCCTTTATTTTGACATCGCCAAAAATAATTCAATCACGATTTATACCGTCACTATAATGACATTTGCTAAAAAGAAAAACAATTTTTCTCAATATTCTTGAATTTGACGTTAAAAAAAAATGACAGTTGCATTTATCCGGGATTGCTCTTGCACCAATATGTTATTGCTGCACACTTCACCTTTACGAGAATACCAAAATCTGTCCGTTATCTTGATCCTTCGATTTTAATTAAATTTTTTCGTGTGAAAGAACACGTGTTCTTTTTTCCACTTTTAGATTTTGACGTTTCAAAAGTTCAGTTCGGATTAGTTTTTCGAAAATATTTCACCGGGGTGTAGTAGCCGGGAGTCTCTTCGTTACGCTAAAATTACAAAATGGCCGCCATCTTGATTCTTCGAATCGAAAAAAATTATTTCCTTCGGTCGCGTTCACGGAATTTCCGCATACGTAATATGACATTAAGTTCTTTACTCTATTTTTCACGACGCATTTTTCAAATTTTAAAAATAATAATCACTCCAAATTATTAGTGAAAGACCAATAGTACATCGCAATTAATTATTGTAAAAACAATTATTAAAAAAATGCATAAGAAAAAAACCTTCTTGCGCATCAATCGCAGAACTAGTGTATTTTTATGCGATTCAATTCTGAATATTTTCACCGCTTTTTAAATTGGATTTCTGAAATTTTCCATAGTCAGGTCATATTCGCGTAGTGGCTTACTGACAATTGCATTTCATTTCGTTTTAAACCGTGCATGCCTTAGAATGAATTTTTAAATTTAACAAAACAAAAAAAGTCATTGGCAAAATTGAACAATTTTGGCCCATTTCCTATGCCCGCCACTGGCTAACTTTACTTAAAAAATACTATTTTTTAGACTACCTTTTATAGAACGGAAAAAGTGAAAGGGAAGCTTTGAAAACCGAAAATTTTAAATTTTAGAGGAATAAACATAATATGTAAAAATATTCTAATATCTCCGCCATTTTTATTATTTCCTTCTTGAAATCTTTGAATTTTGAAGTTTATTAGTATACTCGTAGTTGTCTACTGGAAAAATTTTCGTTCAATTCCTTCAAAAATATGTTCATAAACAGTTATAGAAATTTAGCCCTTTTTCCCTTTTCCTACCCACGCCACGGGCTTAATAATAAAAATATTGCAAATTTTATTGCAATATTTTAACTCAATATTTTATAACTCAAATTTCAAATAATTTTCTTCCAGTAATGTTAATTTCGTTTAAAAGTTTTTGTTTCTAACTGGCTTATTTAGGGGTTCAAAATCTATCAATTTTTCCTAAAATTGAAAAGGCCGCCATTTTGGAACGGCTCTTCTGATTTAACTCAAATTCAGTACCATACGACTACTTGCATCTTACTACCAAAAAAATTTCAGCCCCCTAGATTGAAAACAGCGACCAGAAACCGTGCCTCATACCCGTTTTTTTTTTTTTTTTTTTGGAAATTTGGAGAGACACGTTGTAAAAGTAGCGCAATTTTAGGTAAATGTTTTTTTGTGAAAATCAAACGTCATCCCTAAGTTTCACAAAAGTAAAAAATTTCGTTCATTAATCTTGAAAAATTAAGCTACTGGAGCGTTCTTAAAATTTTAGAGAAATAAACATCATGTAAAAAAATTCGAATATCTCGGCCATTTTTCTTACTCACTTCTTGAAATTTTTAAGTGTTAAAGGCTATTAGTATAGTTATCTACTGTAAAAATTTCAGTTCAATTGCTTCAAAAATGTGCTCATAAATTGTTAGGGAAATTTAGCCATTTTTACCACTTTCCTATCCACGCCACTGGCTTAATAATAAAAGTAATGTAAATTTTGTTACATTAAATTAAATTTGAAATAATTTTCTTCAACCCTGTTGATTTGGTTTCAAAGTTTTTTTTCCATCTTGCTCATACAGGGGTTCAAATTTTAGCAAATTTTTCAAAAATTAAAATGACCGCCATTTTGAAACCGCTCGACCGATTTTGCTCAAGTACAATACCAGACCAGTTTTTATAGATATCTTACTCCCACAAAAATTTCAGCCCCCTAGATTCAAAACTGCGACCTGAAATGAGATGACAAAAACCGGGTTCATGGAATTTTGAAGGGACACCCTGTAGAAGTGATGGGACTTTTGGAAAGTTTTTCAACGAAAATCCAACGTCATTCCAAAGTGTTACAAGGACCCAAAATTTCGTTCACTAATCTGGAAAGATAAAGCCACAGGAGCGTTTTTAAAATCGAAATTTCGCGATTTTGGAGAAATATATATATATATATACGCGCCCAGCGATCTCTGTGGCCTCCGAGCACCACACAGGCGACCTAGCCTCCGCTATAAGGAACACACTTACATCAGTTTTTTTTCTATACAGGGTGTCCCAGACTTAATTGACCAGGCCATATCTCATATACAGGTTGAGATAATCGAGCCGAATAAAAGGCAAATTATTATAATTTTTCAAGCTGTATAACATGACAGCATGAAAACAACCCCCACTCCAACATGCCCTAAGTTGCAGCCCCCACCCTTAAAAAAATGAATAGCACCCTGTATATATTTTTGTATATTCAAAACCAGTATTCGATTCTCTATTCAGATGATTTTTCAGATTCAAAATTGGTTCAGAAATAACCAAGAAAAAGTTCATCAAGGTGGTCATGACTTTTTATCTTAACTTTACCTGAATGACTTTAGCTGCCTAAATTTATCAATATTTTGGTCATAGTTTTTAATTAGCAGGTCACAGTCATCATTAAGGTTCATGATAAAGTGCTTTCTCTCTTGTTTTATTTTTTAAAATTTCCCAACAAATCAGAATTATCAAATAAATTGTTTGGACTTTAATTATAATAATAACTATCACCTGTCTGTTAAAAACTATGAATAAATTTTGACAGCAAAAGTCATCCAGAGAAAGTTAAGATAAAAAGTCATGACCACCTTGATGATCTTTTTCTTGGTTATTTCTAAACCAATTTTGAATCTGAAAAATCATCTGAATAGAGAATCGAATACTGGTTTTGAATATACAAAAATATATACAGGGTGCTATTCATTTTTTTAAGGGTGGGGGCTGTAACTTAGGGGATGTTGGAGTGGGGGTTGTTTTCATGCTGTCATGTTATACAGCTTGAAAAATTATAATAATATGCCTTTTATTCGGCTCGATTATCTCAACCTGTATATGAGATATGGCCTGGTCAATTAAGTCTGGGACACCCTGTATATAGAGTTCAATGATATGATCCTTAGAAGGCATCTTTAGAGGGGTAAACTTTTTTAAGTTTTTTTACATATAAACAAGTAGATATTTAATATACCCAACGGACTCCAAGTGTGAATTGCACTTAGCTGCCTCCGTGTATGTAATAATTGTACATCAGGCCGATGCTGTAGCCTCCAAGCAATGTTGCCGATTCTATTTACATGTTGTAGCATTCTTTTGTGACATCGTAGTATACAAGACTGCATTTATCGCCTCTGAGACATAAAGAAAGCAATCAGCATTCCGAGAATGTCCCATTATTCATTCTGTTTATGTTATGAATGAGGCTTTTTACATGGGGATTTCCAATACAAAGCTAATCCAACAACATTATTTCTTTTTGTCGTTCTCAACGTTTTTAGATCATCTTTACTCACTTTGAAGACTTTCACACATATTCTACTTGAATTATTAAAATTCTTGAATTGAAAACACAATAATATACAGGGTGTCCCAACTCATTCGAAGCGGTCTCTGTGGACCGAACTATGGATTTTGTTCCAAAACAAAATTTGCAAATTCAACTATAATCCACGATCAAAATTGTTGGCAGTAACTGACATTACTAAAAAAGGCATTTCGGAGAAGCGGCAAGCTGAAATTTCTGGTTCGAGGAAAATTTTCTGCTTGCTGCTTCTCCGAAATGACTTTTTTAGTAATGTCAGTTATTACCAACAATTTTGATCTGGAATATACAGGATCACAATGATCATAATTTAAAATTATATTGGAGTAAGTATACAATTATGTTCCATATGACAGTGGCATATCAAAGTTATGTTCTTTTTTCTTCAAATGGAATGCTCCTATGTTATTGTATTTTTACAGTTGGTGTTTAAATTGAGAAGTTTGTGAGTTATAAACAAGTTAAAATAGCCATTTTCGAAGTTCAAGGCCTTGTAGAACGAAAACGGCTGAAGATAAAGAAAAACGGCTTACATATCCCTATTTTAACTTTTCATGTACTGTCCTATGATGTAGATAAAATGTTTATTCAGGGTGATAAAAAATTTGAAATAATCTGAGATTTCTCCACGCGTCGCCAAATAAAAAAAAACAAAGAAAGTACAAATGTTTATTTACCATAGGATAGTACATAAAAACTTAAAATAGCGACATACCTAAGCCGTTTTTCTTTATCTTGAGCTGTTTTCGTTGCACAGGGCTTTGAACTTAAAAAATTTCGATTTTCACTAGTTTATACAAACTCCTCAATCGCCAACTGTAAAAACCAATATTGTTTTTTCTTCTCAGACAATTCAAAAATGCAATAACATAGGAGCATTCCATTAAAAAAAAAGAAAACTTTCATATGGCACTGTCATATGGGACACTCCGTATACTTCATAATTATTTTAGATTATTGCTATTGTGATCTTCTACTTGAATTTGCAAAAAAAATTTCCCCTGTATTTGGGGTATATGGGACCCCCTGTATTTTGAATAAACTATGTGTCTGATTTTTTACTGTCTAGCCTATACATACAGGTTGTCCAAGAAAACAAGTGGTATGATACATGGTAATCTCAGAAACCATGAGACATTATGAGGATTGTTGAATTAGAGAAAAGTTTCAAAATTTTATGCTCATTATGAATCTGAAAAATACGATATTTCCAGTCGTTTCTGAAATATCTCGAAAAAACTGAAGATTCGTGATTTTTTAATTTAGCTAAGTATGTCTTTTTTATTATTGATTTTTTCTATTGAAAACAATAAATTATTTTTTCTAGGCTTACATGAAATCGTCAAGAGGTATTCGTATTCATTTGATTCTTCAGAATTATCAAAGCCAATTAGATGACAGAGTATTCATAGTCAGTTTTTGTTTTTCTTACGGCGGTCACATTGTTTTTCATGCGCCATTCGTTATTAAAAAAATCACTTCATCAAAAAATCTATAAAATTACAAAAAAACAAAAACATTTTTTTTTAAGAAAGAAGAAAATATCTTCATTAAACAACGTTATAAGCAAAAACCATTTACCGAAAAACCAAGGCAAGCAATATGACGTCATACTGAAGGCATTCTAAGAAAAATATTTTGATTTTTTTTTCGAAAGTAGAATAAAAATTTGAAAAAAAATGAATTTTATAGATTTTCCAGTGAATGAATTTTTTTAATAGAGAATGACATGAAAAAACAATATGGCCGCTATGAGAAAAACAAAAATTGACTACGAATACTCTGTGATCTAGTCGGCTTTGATAATAATTTTTGAAATGTCAAATGACTACCTTTTGACGACTTAGGTGAGCCTGCTTTTCAGGCTTTTCAGGTTTTCCAGCATATTTATGCAACTACTGAAAATATCCTTTTTTTTTTAAGTTCTTTTAAGCATAAAATTGTGCAACTATTTTCCATTTTAACCGACCTCGTATCTCTGATGGTTTCTAAGATCCCCATGTACCACCTGTTATCTCGGACACCCTGGAAAATAAGTTCTACAGTAATGCCTGTATATTTTCGCAAATAGTTCTGCAAATATTATTTTCAAAATTTTGAAAAATCTCCAAAAATTAGTTTTTATTAGAGTTCTGGGTAGCCCTCGAAGAGTTCTATGAAAGTCTTCTTCCACTTTGAGAGATCAAAATAGTTTATTTTTTGTAAATTTTAAATTGTTTTTCGATAATAGATTTTACAGTAATCAAACAAACATCGCCGGAAAAGAGTTCTATAGAAAAGTCTAGTTCCACGTTGACGAGAACTTTGTAGCCCAATTATTGTTAAAAAATAATTACCAATAATAAATATTTATTCGATACACATATTATGCCTAAAAAAAAAAAAATTATACCTACTTATTCAAAACAGCCTGCTGATGTTCGCATATACATATTTTATTTCAGTTATTAGTTATTTTTATTACTACACACACCCCTACATTGTCCATCTCAACAAAGCACTGGGTTGTAAATTTTAATGACATGCTTTGTGATTGAATGTGGTGTCGGATGCCACCACATTCCGATAACATAATTATTTGTCTTGGCTTGTTCCACTGATGGTTCTATTATTTTGAGTGAGAAAAATTTTAATAAATCTATTGTATAGGATTGACCACATGTTTTGCATTATTAGAATACTCTCTTATTATTGACAATTAGAAGAAAAAATCAAAGAAAAGTAATTTTAAATTATTTCTCACACGACATTATTTTTCACGTGCACAGCATGTCCTGAATGTTTCAAGCAGTAAGTGACTTTGGTTTTTTTAAATAGTATATTATTACATTTTCATATTGTCTGAGTAAATTAAATAAGAATGGTTTTTCAGTTGAAGTTTGTATATCTAATGAACAGCTTTTTGAGTTATAAACAATAAGCAAAAATCGCAAAAACGGCTCAAGATATCAGAAAACGGCTTACATGACCCTATCTTAGCTTTCCATTTAGTAACCTACCGTATAGGTGAAAATTTTATACAGGCTGATGAAAAACCCGATTTTACGAAAAACCCAGCTTTTTACGAGCAATTAAATAGGTATTGGCTTTTACGAATTGTAATATCATAACCTAAGCGATAGGTAGCTATGTTTTTGTTTCTACATATACAGGGTGTCCCAGCTTATTCGAAGCGGTCTCTGTAGGCCAAACGATGGATTTTTTCCAAAAACTTTTTACAAATTCAAGTACAGGATCACAATGGCCATAATTTAAAATTATTTTGGAGTATACAGAGTGTCCCATATAACAGTGGCATATCAAAGTTATGTTTTTTTAAATGGAATGCTCCTATGTTATTGCATTTTTAGATTTTCTGAGAAGAGAAAATAAGATTGGCTTTTACAGTTGGTGTTTAAATTCAGAAGTTTTTGAGTTATAAAGAAGTGAAAATCGTCATTTTTCAAGTTCAAGGCCCTGTACAACGAAAACGGCTGAAGATAGAGAAAAACGGCTTACATGTCCCTATTTTACTTTTTCATGTACTATCCTATGATGTAGATAAAATGTTTATACAGGGTGATAAAAAATTTGAAAAATTCTGAGATATCTCCACGCGTCGCCAAATAAAAAAATCATAGAAAGTACAAATGTTTCTACACCATAGGATAGTACATAAAAAGTTAAAATAGGGACATGTAAGCCGTTTTTCTCTATCTTGAACCGTTTTCGTTGTACAGGGCCTTGAACTTGAAAAATGACGATTTTCACTTGTTTATAACTCAAAAAATTCTGAATTTAAACACCAACTGTAAAAGCCAATCTTATTTTCTCTTCTCAGACAATCTAAAAATGCAATAACATAGGAGCATTCCATTTAAAAAAACATAACTTTGATATGCCACTGTCATATGAGACACTCTGTATATTCCAAAATAATTTTAAATTATGGCCATTGTGATACTGTACTTTAATTTTCAAAAAGTTTTTTGAAAAAACCCATCGTTTGGCCTAGAGAGACCGCTTCGAATAAGCTGGGACACCCTGTATATCATAATATGTTCTACAACTTCACTGACTTTTATAGAAATTTGTTATTTTCGGTAGATACCTCGTTTTGTTTAGAGGAGAGAAGTCATTCTATGTTTTTGTTGTAGGACGCACTGTTTTCAAGATATTTCACAATGTAGGTAGGTACCCATGCAAGCTTTTTGTAATGTAAGTAACACGCTTCAGTAACGATAATAAAAATGATTCTGGAAAAACTCAATAGCATTGATTTTTAGGATATTTTACCTCGTACGGGTTTACTAGATACATTGCGAAGTATCTTGAAAGCAGTGCGTTCTACAACAAAAACATAGAATGACTTTTCTCCTCTAAACAATACGAGGTATCTACCAAAAATAACAAATTTGCATAAAAGTTAGTGAATTGTTTATCATACATGTAAATCAGCGTAGAAATTGTTTAATAAAAAAGGTAACATTACACCCAGATCTCCACCACTGGATTGAATAATTTTTCAATGAGATTATCAAATCATGTACTTCAATTAGTACAACTGTTTGAAATTTCGAGTTATTCTGATCAGCCAGTTTGTAGATATTCAAAAAATATAAAATTTTTCGAAGAACTTTAACATCCTGTATCTCGAAAACTAAAGCTCCAACGACCCATGTCTACAGGAAATTTATCGCCTATTTTTGTATTTCCTACATGCCCTTTAAGTTTGTAACAGCTATTCATTAACACCCTGTATATTCAAAAACAAAATCTATTTTATTGGTTCATTGTTGGTAAAGATGATATAAACAAAAAAAAGTAATAATAATTAACTATTAAGTATGACATGACCGTGCTAACTTGGAAAGTTCTTTTAAATTATTGTCCTTGAAATTCAAGATTTCAAGGACTTGAAATTCAGTATTTCTCAGAGTTTCAAGATTTCGTCACTACAGTATCCCCAAATTACAAGGTGTCCTGTAATATGTGGGCAATCTCCCGGATTTGGGTAACTTTAGTAAACAAAAAATAAAAAAAATAGCTTTAAGATTTATTCCTACGAGACACCCCTGCAAAAATATTAACATGCACTTAAAGTTAAAAGTTGAAAACCTATTTTTTGCGATAACTTTTTCATTAGTAGAAAAATTTTACAAACATATATTAGGTTAATTGTCTTTTAGGTTCATATTTGCTACGCAAAGAATGTTACGTGATTTATTTTGATAGAGCGAACCGTTATTGAGATAAACGTCCGTTTAAAATAGCTGATGGTGCAAAGGAACTTTTTAAATTTGAAAAAGGTGGCTGATATTTCGGTGCATCACCTATTAAAAGGGCGTTTATCTCGATAATGGTTTAATCTATCGGAATAAATCAAGATAGGTACCTTTTTTGTGTAAAATTCAACGTTAACCTAAAAAAATTATAAATTTTTTTCAACTAATGAAAAAGTTATCCCAAAAAATAGATTTTACAACCCTTAACTTTGAAAGGTAACACCTGTATAGTGTCTACGTTTGTGCCTTTCCGTTTTTAAAATTGTTAGAGAGGAAATAGAAGCCATAAACATAAACCAGTGATGAGCTTGAGAGTGCTTAGTTCTGGTCGATTTGACCTATTTCGTCTCTATTAAATTCTGTGAAGGTTCTGAAGTGAATATTATATTTTGTAAAGAAAGAAACAACCTTGAAGGGGCTCGTCGACTACATAGTTATATCTTTTAAAAAGTATGAATTTTTAAGTATTGATGTATACAGGGTGTTTCATTAAGGTAGGTAAGCGGCCGTATCTCGAAAACTAATGGGCCTAGAGCCTCAAAATAAAAAATTTCCAGATATAAGTGATCACGAGAAATTCAATGAAAATATTTTAAAGATGGCCGCAGTTCCGGAAATACCGGAAGTAGACACCTACTTCGTAAATTTTAACGGGAACACCCTGTAAAATATTATATTTTTTAAATGTCTGAAGAAATCGAATACAGGTAGTTTTCACCATTTACATTGAGCGGTTTATGAGTTATAAACAAGTGAAAATCGTCATTTTTCAAGTTCATACAACGAAAACGGCTAAAGATAGAGAAAAACGGCTCACATGTTCCTATTTTAACTTTTCATGTACTATCCTATGGTATAGATGAAATGTTTATACAGGTCTTATATACATTTTTGGTCTCCCACAAAAATCTGTATCTTTCCGAGGTGCTATGTGATAAAATAAATTAGTCGATGATAACTAAATTTTTATTTCATTCTTTTACTTTGAAATAAAATTTTCAATTGTCAGGTGATTATTTGATTTAATCTCATAAAAGATGCTCGATGTGGGCGCCGGTTTGGACCCTAGAAAGTTACATCCTGCGCAAAAAAAGTGATTTGAACTTTTCTTGGAACCTCGTCGTTTTGCAAACTGTTTACTGCGTTTGAAAAAAACCGTTTGCAAACACCTGAAAAAAAAACCGAACCATACTAAACCTCTTTTATGAGATTAGATCAAATAATCACCTGACAATTGAAAATTTGATTTCAAATTAAAAAAATGAAATAAAATTTTGGTTAGTCATCGACTAATTTAAATTATCACATGGCACCACGGAGAGATACAGATTTTTCTAGGGGACCAATAATGGGCTAAAACGATGTATCTTTCAAACAAAAAAACATGAACAGTGTTCCTGCTACTCTATCAACAATTACGATCGATTTTAATGGAGGGTAGGGGTAGTTTAACCCCTTCCCGGGTTTCCGTCAAATTATCATGTACATCAGAAGTTAGTACTTTTAATAAAAATAAAAAATTTATCTACCAAATTTCATCGAATTGGAATAGTCCGACTTTGAGCTATTTCAAAAAAACTAAAATTTTCAAAAGACTTTCAAGCCCTCTAACGGACAAACGAAGTACTTTGGTATAGAGATAAGTTTGGTCCGAGCGACTTTTTTTTTACCTCAGTAATCTGTGGTTGCTCCATGTCCATGGAATATTGGGACACCCTGTATACTCCAGAATTGACATTTTTTTTAAGTACCTTCTATAACAAATTTGCTAGTCAGTCGCTGTATTTTACAAGGGCAATGTACTACGGAATAAGCGGTGTTAAGAAAATAACAAGCTGATAATATCCTAGACCCTGATATTGATAACGTACTATCAGCTTGTTTTCGTTAACACCATGTTATCTTACTTTATAAAACTGGCCTATTACGTTAATAGTAATTTACATATCAAATCATGAAAGTTACCTTCACATTAATTTATACAGGATGCAAAAAAAAATAATACAAAATTCCGACTTACCAAATTTTTATACATAGGGCGTTGAAAAGACTAAATTACGTTTATTGTTTCTGAAAAATTGGACTTTTTAGAAAGTCCTTATTAAAGAAAACCAATGACTGTTTTGTTTTTTCTAAATTCTATCAATATTATAAGTGCAATAGGTACCTAAACACTTTCCATATTATGCACGTATTTATTTTAAATTATTATATAATAGTTACCCTAATAAGAAACGCCACTGACTTATATTTCAAGAGACGATACCGAGTGATTTTTTTCATCTATTCTAATTACAATAAACACTGCTCTTTCCTTGCACACATATTTATTTTACATAATTTATTTTAAATATTTATATAATAGTTACCCTGATAAGATAGGTACGCCACTGACTCCTTTACTTACTTCATTTTTTAAAGTAAAAAAAATAAATAAATATCTTATGGCTGTGGTAAAGCCCAAGTGTCAGAAGTTTTCAAGTAGCCTCAAGGGCCTCTGACGTAACTTAACGACTGCTGTGAAGCAGCCGGGACCCCCTTTTTAACGTACCTCCCGGAGCACGATATTTTTTAAAGTAAAACTGCAATATATATTTTAATTCTCTGAATATTTCATATTTTAAGTAATTTTATTTTATGTTTCTATGGATTTTATGGTACCCGCCACTGGAATCGTGAAAAATTGAACACTTGAAAATGTATTGAAAAGTATGAAAAAACAAACGACATCCTAAATAAGTATTCTGAAGTTTTAACAAACTGAAATTCATGCAGATCTTCCAAAAAAACATTGATCTAATGTTAAACGTGCGGATTGGCGGGCGGCTATGACTTAATGAGACAAAACAGCGTACCTAAAGCTTAATTATTATTATAGAGTGTGTTTAGTGTAAGTGGCAGTACATGGGGATCTTGGAAACGGCAGGAGATACAGATTCGGTTAAATTGGAGAAAAGTTGCACAATTTGATACTTAATAAGAATTTAAATGTTTTTTTTTATATTTTCAGTCGTTGCTGAAATATCCTTAAAAAACTGAAGAATCAAAATCTATTATTCTACTGATATCTTTTTTATTATTGGACATTAATAAATAATTATTGTAGCTGTAGGTTTACATAAGTCGTCAAAAGCTATCAATCTGATATTAGAAAAATTTGCAAAGCCGACTAGATCCCAAAGTTTTCATAGCCAACTTTTGTTTTTCTTATGGCCGCCATATTGATTTTTTATGTCGTTCGATGTGAAATAAATCAAGGAAACCAAAAATTAATAACATTCAAAAAAAAATTATGAAATTTTATTATTCTGTTTTCGAAAAGAAGAAGAAAAGAAGAAAAAAAAACAAAAGTAGGCTATGAAAACTCTGGGATTTAGTCGGCTTTGAAAATTTTTGTACCGTCAGACGGATAGCTTTTGACGACATAATTATGTAAGCCCATAAAAAATTATTTATCAGTTTCCAATAATAAAAAAGATATGGCTAAAATAAGAAATTCTGATTTTTCAGTTTTTTCAGGATATTTCAGCAACGACTGAAAATATTTAAAAAAAATTAGATTCTTATTAAGCATCAAATAGTGCAACTTTTCTCTAATTTAACCGAGCTTGTTTCTCTTGCCGTTTCCAAGATCCCCATGTACTGCCGCTTCCACTGGACACTGTATATTTGTTTAGTTTTTACATTTAATAGTAATATTGAAATGAGTAAGAACGTAGGTAATATTTTTTCTACTTCTATAAATCCTAACTGTGAGGTAGAGTGCAAGAGAAATGTTATAGTTTTTAGTATTTCTGTTTCTTTCTTTAGGCTCTACTACCCACATTATGGCAAGAAAATCGTGCAGTTTCTCGAGTGCATTAACCTTTTTACGGTTTTACGACTTTAGGCCAGAGCCCGGGTGAGTTCAATGAAATAATTCTAAATTTCTTCATTCACCAAATCAACAGCGTGTGTATGTCAAAAATTAATATGTCCGTACTATCTAATTGCCTCCATGCAGCATTGCCAAACGTATGGAGGCGTCAAGATGCGATTGGTGTGCGGAGGCGTTAGGGCGCGATACACTAATACAGAACTAAGGTATTGCCGCCTAGCGGAACTTCGCTGAACTCGCTTGTATTTATACATATGTGTATGGGTCCATATGGCCTCCAACCGAATTGTTGCCAGAAGACTCCCAGTGACGTCAGAGGTGACCTGTGAAATTTTTACTATGGATACGCTGTCGCCTCCGATTTTACGCTCTCGCCTCCGATTTCGGAGGCGGTAGCAACACTTGGATCTATATTTCGGAGGTGTATCGGTACGTTTGGTAAATATATATATATATATATATATATATATAAATATAATTTTCGGGCATTTTAAGCTCATTAATAAAGTGCTTTCAATGGCAGACAGCACACGCAACCATCTAGAGCCCCCCCGAAGCTGCAGACGGACCGTTTCGGTCTTTTTATGACCTCATCAGTACAGCATATCGAGATGGAATCCAGAGGCTACGATGCTGTCCGCCATCAAAAGCTAGGCCTTTGTACCCACTCAGTTCCACGGAACCCAGTGACTTACAACGCCTTTCGCCATCTAACAATGGAGGCAAGAACTACCAGCAATGTGTGCCAGCTTGCGACCATCAGAGAAGGCGGCCCGGTGCAGTTTTATATGCTTTTAGGCTTCACCTCTCCTCGGCCAGTGCTGACCACTGCTGGAAGATGCCATTCCATTCGCCCATAAGTAATTAATACAAATATGAAAGTTTTATTAGAGCCGTGATTATAAATCATGAAAATATAATTTTCGGGCATTTTAAGCTCATTAATAAAGTGCTTTCAATGGCAGACAGCACACGCAACCATCTAGAGCCCCCCGAAGCTGCAGACGGACCGTTTCGGTCTTTTTATGACCTCATCAGTACAGCATATCGAGATGGAATCCAGAGGCTACGATGCTGTCCGCCATCAAAAGCTAGGCCTTAGATGGCGAAAGGCGTTGTAAGTCACTGGGTTCCGTGGAACTGAGTGGGTACAAAGGCCTAGCTTTTGATGGCGGACAGCATCGTAGCCTCTGGATTCCATCTCGATATGCTGTACTGGTGAGGTCATAAAAAGACCGAAACGGTCCGTCTGCAGCTTCGGGGGGCTCTAGATGGTTGCGTGTGCTGTCTGCCATTGAAAGCACTTTATTAATGAGCTTAAAATGCCCGAAAATTATATTTTCATGATTTATAATCACGGCTCTAATAAAACTTTCATATTTGTATTAATTACTTATGGGCGAATGGAATGGCATCTTCCGGCAGTGGTCAGCACTGGCCGAGGAGAGGTGAAGCCTAAAAGCATATAAAACTGCACCGGGCCGCCTTCTCTGATGGTCGCAAGCTGGCACACATTGCTGGTAGTTCTTGCCTCCATTGTTAGATGGCGAAAGGCGTTGTAAGTCACTGGGTTCCGTGAAACTGAGTGGGTACAAAGGCCTAGCTTTTGATGGCGGACAGCATCGTAGCCTCTGGATTCCATCTCGATATGCTGTACTGATGAGGTCATAAAAAGACCGAAACGGTCCGTCTGCAGCTTCGGGGGGCTCTAGATGGTTGCGTGTGCTGTCTGCCATTGAAAGCACTTTATTAATGAGCTTAAAATGCCCGAAAATTATATTTTCATGATTTATAATCACGGCTCTAATAAAACTTTCATATTTGTATATATATATATATATATATATATATATTAATGGAAAATTGTTAAGGGCTATAGGCAAAAGTATTTTTTTAAAGTGTGGTCTTTATTATAATATCAACGTTTCGACCGAACAATTTGGGTCATCTTCGGGATTCTAAAATGACAAAAAGGAAACAGTTAACGATATAGCAGCTACTTACTAAAGATTACTTACAATAATTTGACCAATTCAATAGGTCTGGAAACATTTGGTAATTAAAAGAATTAAAAAATTTGTAATTTCTCGTCAACTATTTTCTTTGACAGATGTTTTGTCATTGAAAATTTATAATAATTATTACATAATAGTAGGTATTAAGACTAGGAACAATTGAAATAATATAAATATAATAATTACAGAATTTTTGATTGATATTATTGTTTAAAAAATTGTAATTGTAAATAAAAGTAAAAATTAGCTAGGTAGTTAATTTTTGTTCATTGTTTTTTGAGAATTTTTGTTATGTATGTCTGTTAATTTTGTTGTCATATAATAATATGGAGTTGTAAATAATGTTAAGGTCGTTTATATCTGATTTGGTGTTAATGGAATTACTATCTTCATTTATATAACACATCTCAAGAAAAATTCTTTTTTGAAAATGTTTTTCTTCTGTGAGGCCAACTTTGAAGACATTTCTGTACTCACAGAAGAAAAACATTTTCAAAAAAGAATTTTTCTTGAGATGTGTTATATAAATGAAGATAGTAATTCCATTAACACCAAATCAGATATAAACGACCTTAACATTATTTACAACTCCATATTATTATATGACAACAAAATTAACAGACATACATAATAAAAATTCTCAAAAAACAATTAACAAAAATTAACTACCTAGCTAATTTTTACTTTTATTTACAATTACAATTTTTTAAACAATAATATCAATCAAAAATTCTGTAATTATTATATTTATATTATTTCAATTGTTCCTAGTCTTAATACCTACTATTATGTAATAATTATTATAAATTTTCAATGACAAAACATCTGTCAAAGAAAATAGTTGACGAGAAATTACAAATTTTTTAATTCTTTTAATTACCAAATGTTTCCAGACCTATTGAATTGGTCAAATTATTGTAAGTAATCTTTAGTAAGTAGCTGCTATATCGTTAACTGTTTCCTTTTTGTCATTTTAGAATCCCGAAGATGACCCAAATTGTTCGGTCGAAACGTTGATATTATAATAAAGACCACACTTTAAAAAAAGACTTTTGCCTATAGCCCTTAACAATTTTCCATTAATATATTTATTTGGCAATTACTTCTATTATAATAATATATATAAATATATATATAAATATATATATATATATATATATATCGTGGGCAGGTGAATGTTGGAAAACCACTTTTTCGTAATCTGGGGGTCATGATCGGTGGACATTTGATGAGTTTGGGTGATTTTCGAAAAGTGATGTCGTCCTCAATAGTGTATTTTTTTGTTAAAAAATACACTAAAACAGAAATTTGCCCGAACAGGATCGGCACATAACCATCATTATAATAAAATTAATGAAAGCGGGAAGCGGGGCAACAAACGACCGAGCCCGCGCTCCGGCACGTCAAAACTTCATTAATAGTTTCCCGACGACGGCGAAATGCCGCAAACGTATTATTAACAATTTCATATAAATTGTCATATCTTCGTTATTAAATGACTAATGTGGATAATTTTTTCACAATCATTTACGTTAATTAATTGTCGTTGCGACTGTTCTTTTAATTTTCCCAATCGTGCATAAAGGAGAAGACAAAAAAAATAATAAAAAATTAATTTCTCGATTTTTCATTAAAAATAAAAGTGTAAGCTAATTTTCGAGCAGCGAGGAAATTTTTTATTTTTCGTTTAAAGTACCAACATAATCGAGATGAAATGAAGTCAAAACTTCGAATTTAGTGTTGAAGAAAAAAAATTTGACAAAAGTTCAAAAGTTTGTGTCGTCAATCGAAGACGTTATATTTGAAACACGCCTGAACCGGTTCAATGACCTGCTGAAGTTTTTCCGAAATTTGACAGTTTTTCCAAAGGTTTAGGAAAAAAACTATATATATATTTTTTGTAAGTTAAGAGCCACTCTATCATACAGTTTAATTTATTTTTCGATAGGTCGACAATATTTCGAAAAAAAATCTAAAGCATGCGATAAAGAGTAGCATTTGATCGATTTGTTCAATTGAAGAAACAATTGCCGCTCCCAAACAGGGAATTTTTCTGGAAAATGTTTCAATTAAAAAAATAGCACTTGAAGAATTGTTCAAAAAAGGTCTGATTTGATTTTTCGCTAGGATGAACCGTTTTCGAAAAAAAAAAATTTTTGTGGGTTTTTATTTTATTTGAAACCAAAGCTGATTTTTTTGTTTTTTTTGAATAAGTCACTTTTGCCGACTTGTCACGTAAAAATCATCATCATTTTTTTGGTAGGTAACGAACGGCTCTATCTTGCTGTTTTGTTATTTTTTCGATCTGTCAAATAAATTTTGAAAAAAAATCCGAATTAGTCGCAAAATCATGCGAATACGGTGTCCTCAATTTTTGAGAGCCGATTACCGCTCACCTAATTATTTTTTCGAAAAACGATCTTTACAAAGTTTGTACGTCTATCCTTTCCCTAAGTAACTGTACTTGCATAATCTGTCCGCGACGTACCGTTACCGAGAAACAAATCCTTATGTCGGGACGTTTTAAAAAAAATACGGCCCTGAACGGGGGCCTTAAAATTCTCGGATCCGGCCCATTTTCAATAGGTCGTATTCGGGGGTCTCCAGCTTTGTCCCTACCGAGTTTCATCTTGATCGGTGCAACGTTCGGACACTTAGAGTGTTTCCTAGCAGATTCCCGAAAAATCCCGAAATTCCCGAAAAAAAGACACTTCCCGGTAACGGATCCCGCTCATTTTCAATAGGCATCGTGGGACTGTGCGCGTCTTCAATCGAGCCAAATTTCATCTCTCTAGGACGAAAAATGGCGCCTCTAGAGTGTTTCTTAGGATCGTCACAGAACTCCCGACCTACTGACGGACAAAAATCGGGCACAAGGCTTAGTATACTTCCTCGATTTACGATTTCATCGATCTCGGAAGAACAAGATTCCTGTTGAACCAAGGAGGATAGCTAGACTTGAGGGCCTTCCTCGTCTTTACAAACGTACTAATGGCAAAGTATAAGATATCGTAAAAACTGTCGGCGCAAGCATTGACATCGTCTATTTGCAATAGATCATTCCAATTTACACTTAGCAAAAATGAATTAATCTCGCCATAGTTCGCATTCCTGAAATCATAATACACCCTCCTATCATCATTCAGTACACAGTAGAAGGGTAAGGATATTTCTAGTAATTCTAGTGGTGGGTGATACTTATCAACAGTCGTAAAAGGTTCTGTTTCAAGCACATCTATATCGAGTTTACTAGAGAACACCAAGTCAAGCATGTTACCATTGCAGATTGACACACCACACTAAACTGATGCAGTCCAAGGGGCGAAAAACTATCGCACAAACACATTGAGATGTCGTCACTTACGTTACAGGGGAAGAATCCAACATCCTCAGGATCCGGCAGCCAACCCACCTTGGGCAAATTATAATCACCAGTAATTATGCAGGGTACATCTGGATTATGCTTCATTATACTTTTAACTGTTGATACGTGTAGTAAGTATTTGTCCTGGGAGGAACTTGGTGGTAGGTAGACAGCACCTATTATGAGTAGCCCTAAATGATCCTGTATCATGTATGTATCATGTATGTATCATGCCTTCATTCTACCCAAGCTCGAATACGGTTCGATTATCTGGTCGCCTGTATATAGATGTCAAGTTAGTGATCTGGAGAGAGTACACTGACGTTTCTTGAAGTTTCTTCATTTTAAATTCACAGGTACTTATCCTCCTGCAGGCTTCCCGCACTCTGATCTTCTTGCTGAGTTTAACTTCAACAGTCTTGAAGCGAGACGTACGTACACCTCTGTGCGTTTCCTTTGGGGTTTGTTGAATGGACGCATTGACTCTCCTGATATCCTTTCCCAGATTTCTTTCCATGCTCCCCAAGTTACACTGAGGCAACAACATCTTCTGCGAGTTAAAACCGCAAGGACAAATACTCTTTTGTTTTCTCCTTTAAATCGCATGTGTGACATTGCTAATAGGGTTGATGGGAACCTTGATCTGTTTTCGTGTAGCGAACTTCAACTTAGACGATTTTTACTGGCGGCGTCTAGTTCTTCTAGTCCTTAGTTTGCCTTTACTTTCATTTATTTCTTTTTTTAACTTACCACATTGACCTGATATAGCCTGCCTCACCAGCTGGTGTTTGAGTAGTCACAAGTAGTCTTTCTGTTTTTTTTTAACATTGTAAACTCTTAATTACGTTTTTTATTTCATATTGTTGTAAGTTTATTTGTGTACTTTTCCCCATCCGATATAAGCTATTGGCTTGTTGATGGGAGTATTAAATAAATAAATAAATAAATAAATAAATAAATAAATAAATAAATAAATAAATAAATATGCATCTGAACTGCTGTATACCTACATGCAAAATGGAAGAAAACTTAAAAGTCAAATTATTGAGATGGAGTTTTGACTGAAATGTTTTCCGAACATTGGTGTAAAAAATGGCGTTTTTATTATTAGTTTAAGGGTGGTGTTGGTTATAAAGGGGACAAAATTTACTAATTTATAGATCAATTATATGGCACATTTTCGAAGTAATTAAACCGTAATTTTTACAACAGACACTATTTTTTTACACTATTTTATTTTTATTCAGGAAGTATAGGTACATTTTTAATATGCGGAAATATTAAAAACAAAGCCTTATTTATAAAAAAATCTGATCATCATACAAGTGTTTCTAAATACAGTACCATAGTTCGTGTAGATAAAGTTAAAATATGAAAAAAGTTCAAATACATTTTTTTCGAAAATGTTTTTTAACCCAATTTGAAAAGCCTGTTTTATAAATGACAGTTAAACACCCTATTATCTTCATCTACACGTCCTCCAGCTTATGTACTTTATTTAGAAACACTGTGATATAGGTGAGGGAGCATTCACACTTTGCATGAGGTAAAAGTTTAGTATGGGTTTCTAAAAGAGTATCATGGTACCAGTGAAAGTCTGTGAGAATTAGTAAAACGGGAGGTATTTAATTCGCTGTAACTGAAGTTACCATTGAGATGGCTCATTGATTATTTGACAATTTTTAAAATCTTTCCTTGCCCTTCTCGAAGAGGCTACATTATTTTGGAACCGATCTCAATTATTAATTTAATTTATTTATTCCTATACCTACGTTTCCCGCGCCTTAATTTGTTTTTTGTGCTGTTGATGGTTGTAATACATATAAATAAGGAAATAAAAAATAAATAAATAAGGAGTGGTGATACAAACAAATCGTTCTCCTGTGCAAGTTTTACTCTTCCAGCCCCCCTATTCGCTCCATGGCACCCTTAGATTATAAAAGTAATTTCCACAAAAAATTAACTACAAATTGAGAAGCTATGTTGACAATAAAATGTAACAATGTGAAAGTTGTAGCGATTTGCGAGTGGCAACTCATCTATAATATCATTACCTATATAATTCTGTGTGCATAAAAACTTAAATTATCTTTTGCGCAGCCTTTAAATTTGAAGATATCTAATTATTAAATATTTTATAAATCTAAATGATGTCTATGTATTATTATAATAAGTACAAGTAAATTATATTTCTCTACAAAGTTCCCTTTTTGTTTTCATAGTTTTCAGTTTTGTTTAGTTATAGGTACCCTTTATATTTGTTGTTGTGACAAAATAATTGTTTTTTTTTTTCTGCGACGGGCTAAAAGTTTGACCTTTTTTCCCCGTTGATAGGTAGAAAAATGCCTCATTATATGAGCTGCATCTTACCGGGGAAAAAATTGAATTAGCAGGGAAAAAAATGAGTACTTTTTTCCCCGAAATGGCGGCTTAGGTATAGCAACTATTAACACTCAGATATCATTAAATTTATATCAAATACGTAAAGGAAAGTTACCTTATTATCCAAATGGCAATTATTAAGTGAATTTTCATAATAATCACTATCCATATTATTAAATTCACTCATCGAAAACTAACAAGAATCTTTGCAAAACTGTCTTTAATTTTAATTACATTAATATGACGTTTATGTAATTAAATCGTTTCGTTACTATTATTATTATTCGTTATTATTACACTAGTGTTAAAAGTACTTTACAACACTCGTGTTAAAAGTAATTCTATCTACTTTTTCTGTGCATTCTCTCATTGAACTACATTTTCTCATGATGAAATCAGACAAAATTATAGGTAGTAAGATTTTTTCATATTCTTTTTATTACTGGCAAACATATTAATAAAAAATAAGTACCTAGTCAAGAATTCAAGACAATAATATAATTGTTCAGAAAATGCAATTAATAACAATTATTATTATTTTGACGTCTCTTTTATTTGTATGCACGCATTTGTTAGTAACCATAGCGTCGGCAACGGTTGCTATGCATATAGTACATTTGTAGTAATCTGTAATATTTTAAAATGCAATTTGAAGTTGAATGTCATTCTAAATTCATCAATTTTATTATCATAATAGAGCAGTTTTACAAAAACCATTGTATGATATTCGTCTTAAAAGTGATTTTATTTTTTCGTGAAATTCGTTCAATTCGCTCCGCTACGCTTCGCTCATTTCACAAAATAACCTTTTCACTCACAAAATAAAACTTCACTTTTAACACTAACATCATAAATAGCTATTCCGATATAATTTTCAGTTATCTAACTACGTTTTTCAACATTCTAACACTGATATTTCTTCTCGCAGAAATAAATTGTATATTACACACAAGAAAAAAATGCGATGTTAGCTCTCGATGTGTTTGTCCCCTCCGCTAACGCGTCGGGGACGAAATCACATCTCGAGCTAAAATCTATCACTTTTTTCTCTTGTATAATAAATAACTATTATCTACTCCTATTAGATAACAAATCAATTATTAGTCTAATTTTAACGAAGTAATGGCATGCATTACTTGCTATCGAATTGCAAGTATTTTGCAATTCATCGAATAATTGCCCTATCGAATAATAGTAATAGTGTCAGATCGATTGAACAATGAGCTCATATTATTCAATCGTTAATGTCAATTGTTTAACTTTACTGCCTTATTCTGTCATTCGTTTGGCAGATTCAAACTATTGCCTACTGTCAGTGTTTCACTGACGTGAAAGTAAAGTCCCTAAACGTTTATTTCACGTTAATTAAAATGTTATAAAAATATGAAAGTCACAGAATATTAGGATGATTTTGATCTTTCAACAACTATAGCATACGAAACTACTTATAATACTAAAATGAACATGTTTTAGTATCCGTGAGTGGTTATAAAGCCCTAGTCAACCGCTGTAAAAGCTGATGCCTTTGGAACGCTGCCAATAGGTTTAGTCGCCTGACAGTAGTGACAGCAAAAATCACGATAACCAAACATTCAC
Source organism: Malachius bipustulatus (assembly GCA_910589415.1). Lineage (NCBI taxonomy): Eukaryota > Metazoa > Arthropoda > Insecta > Coleoptera > Melyridae > Malachius > Malachius bipustulatus. The sequence continues at coordinate 18,617,282 of OU342634.1, forward strand.
ATTTTTGTTTATGTTTAGTTTCAATTTTACAATACAAATTATTGTATTATAAAAATTAAACCTTAAATTAGTATAAACAGAATCCCGTGCGGTTGAATACCCATCGGGCGCGTCCCCAGGTGGCGGATAGGGGGAAGGCCTTACAATGAGCGTAAGTGAGTAAGGTTAGCAGTGGTGATAAAGCTTGTCGGAGGTAAAATTCCAGACTGGTAGCTCAAAGCCCTGCCGCGGACCACCTCCCCCAACCTAGTTGTCGTGTCGTGACTAAAGTTCTGCACAGGGGTTATAACGATGCCGGAGAACGTCCGAACGTGGACTCTCCGAAAGACCGTAATGTAAAACTCTGTTGTCGAGGTTATATCTCGCGAACAGAGGAATACGGGGGTCTAGGCTTTACCGCCTGGACCAAAAGGAGACAACCTTTAAAAACCTAAATCCTACGGCGGGAACCCAGGCTAAAAGGATGCGTGGCTGAATAGTAGATCAGTCCCTTCTGGATTCAACCTCGAAGAAGTGGCGCACCTTCGAAAATAAATGCCTACCATACGTATGGAGTTCTGCATATGGTATTTCTTTGATAGCTCGATTACTCGTGGGCCATATGGACCAAGACACACCTAATTCAATGCAGACCTTACCTAAACCTAACTGGGGAGCTGTTCAAGCGACTAGGTGGGTAAAGGGCAGAGGGAGCAGAGAAGATGTAACTGAAAAAGCATAGTAAACACCGGCTGAGATGACTAAGAGGACACTGCCCACTAATAAAACGTGGATCCTTTTGGACAGAAAACCTGACACAAAAGGCCAATAACTAATTTTCCTCATTGGAGAAAACCTAAGGGAGAAAATAGAGCAACTTCAATGCAGACCTTACCTAGGCCTAACTGGGGTGCTGTTCAAGGGACTAGGTGGGTAAAGGGCAGAGGGCGCAGAGAAGATGTAACTGAAAAAGCTGAGTAAACACCGGCTGAGATGGGCAGTTGGACTTCTAAGAGGACACTGCCCACTAATAAAACGTGGATCCTTTCGGATAGAAAACCTGACACAAAAGGCCAATAACTAATTTTCCTCATGGGAGAAAACTTAAGGGAGAAAATAGAGCAACTTCAATGCAGACCTTACCTAGGCCTAACTGGGACGCTGTTAAGCGACTAGGTTGGTAAAGGGCAGAGGGAGCAGAGAAGATGTAACTGAAAAAGCTGAGTAAACACCGGCTGAGATGGGCAGTTAAACTTCTAACAGGATACTGCCCACTAATTACACCTCTCAATAATAGGAGTGAAAAATATCCCGGATTACAGGAGATGCGGGGAGGGGGAGGAAACCCCATACCACCTAATATGTGAATGCCCAGCACTAGAGGGAACTAGACTTCTAGTATTTGGGACCGAAATGGCAGAACCAAAAGAAATAGAACAAGCACCCATTGGACTCATACTGAAACACTTTCGGGAGATGGGACCGATGAGATAATTATCCAAAGGGGTACAATAAGCGCAAGCTTCAGTACAAGGGCTTTGAACCTACCCTAGAAGTAATAATAATAATAATAATAATAATAAAGTATAAACAGAATAATACAGGGGATGTTCATCGAAGAAAATATAACAACTTGAATAATACGGCACCTGAAATATTATGGGGAAAAGCAAGAAATGCATCAATTAATGGTTTACTGCCTGCAAAATCAAAAGTGAAATACGATGCGCGACAAAATCTTCACCCTGATTTTGTAATTTTTCTCCTTTTAAAGTTATTTTACAAATTTTAAGTCGACAGTGAAGTATGTAATATTTTCTGTACTTTTCCAATATTTGCAATATTTCAATAGCCATGCAAATTATTTACTTAAAGAGAACCATATTTTTTAATAAATAAAACTGCAATCCATAAAACTTTTTTACATAAAAATTTAATTCAACCGTAAGTAAAATTATTTTTATTCAAGTATACTCGTAGATAAAGTATAGTATTCCACTCGCGCATAATGGCTATTATCCACTTAGATGTTACAGCACTCGCCAGAGGCTCGTGCTGCAATTTTCATCTTCGTGGATAATAGCTATCATTATGCGCTTGTTGAATAATATACTATTATTACAGTCAATTTCTATTGGTAACTTACGAAGGCGTAGAAGCGCCACACGAGTTTTATTTTTAAAATTCCGAGTTTAAACTCGGAATTCCGACTTTAAACTCGGAATTCCGAGTTCAAACTAAGAATTCCGACTTTAAACTCGGAATTCCGACTTTAAACTCGGAATTCCGAGATTAAACTCGGAATTAGGGGCGGGCCTAGCAGGTGTGCTATGATTGGCCCGCACGCAGGCGGCAAGTTCATAGGGGCGGCGGGCGGAAGTAAAAATCCGATCATAAATCATAAAAATAACAAAAAAATATCAAAATATCATGATAGACTTAGTTATTACAGTGTAGCACAAACATTACCTTTATAGTATTAAGTTCTGAATCCATACTGCACTAAATTTTTAATCCATCAATAGTCATTGGCTTGTTCCCGGCATTATAGCCATCCTATGTATTATCTTATGAAAAAGGGCGGATAATTACCAGTCGCCCTTGCGGATGCCGAATATCTTAGGATGGCTCTGGCCGCGGAACAACCCGATTCAGCTTGTTTTATAATAAAAGTTTATAACGAAGGCTTTGACCATATTGAGACCAGATGTTGGCTCTAACGTAACTCCATTCAACTCTACAGGGTGTTTCACCAGCAGACCGACATAGCTTAGGTAGGTATTATAAGTTTTTCAAGTCGATTCGGGATCTGGTATTGAAATTATTCTGATACCCTTCCATTGGATGGAGTTTAATGAAATTTCGTAGATATGCTCTGCTAATGACACTTAATACCTCGCATTTTTCTTCGATTCGAAAACTGCAGAACCGTACTTAATTTTTCAGATCTCTACTATCGGTTTTCTTAAAAAGTTCACCCTGTATTATGCATTTTCTTCAAAGTGTAGTACCATTTTCTACATGAAAAATGCTACAATTGCGGTAAAAAATTACTTTGCACTATTAAACTGAATTGAGAAGAAAATGAAAAATTTTTAGTTTTTTCAGAATTTCAATTTATGGTTGTTACTAATTTTCGAAAGCCCAAATGTGATTTTTTTAAACTTATGTATTTTGTTGCTATTTCGAATAAATTTGCTTGATCTACAGATTTAGCCAAGATTAGGAACCACTCTAGATTTTTTCGAGCTAACAATACGAAAAACAGCTAAAAGAAGAAATGGTAATTTTGATGATAACCCATAATAACACATAAGCGTATAAAAAATACAATTTTAGCACATAAACAAATAAGCGAAACAGAAAGAAAAATATCAAAAAAGTATGGTGGCCTGTTTGAACATTATCTGCACTGAATTGCAGTTTTTCTTCCCAAAATTTGTGTTGATATTTTTCTTTCTGTTTCGCTTATGTACTTATTTGTTTATGTGTTAATGGGCTAAATTGTGTTACTTATACGCTTATGTGTTTGTTTGTCATTAAAATTACCATATCTTCGTTCAGTTGGTGTTCTTATTAACACTTGAGTTTTTTCTTGTTAAAACTTATTTTTAGCTCTAAAAAAATCTATAACTTTCACTAATCTTGGCTAAATCTGCAGATCAAGCAAGTTTATTTGAAATAACTACAAAATATTTATGCAAGTTTTAAGAAATAATATTTGATTTTTCGAAAATGCATTAACAAACATGCATTGAAATGCTGAAATAATAATAATAATAATAATAATAATTTTATTTATAACATATTAAAATATTAGCATACATAACATATTATCGTATACAAGTGTTGTTTACTGAAAAAGTTTTCACACTGGGTACACCTAAGTATCCATTGAAGGTACTTGTGTGTGTACCGGGGAAACATGACAGATCAATATTTTTCACATTTTTGAAGGTTAGCATGAATATGTCCCCAAACAATAATTAACGTAATTATGAATTAAAATTACACAAAAAAAATTCTAGCTATCTCAAAATTGACTTTCAATCAACCCAAACAAAATTTTAACCACCCGAGCTATCGATTGGTAAAAAAATAAAAGCAGCAGCTCACATGTTACAAAACAGGTAATTAAAACAAAACAACCGGAAAAAGTACCCAAATGCAGAAAAAAAAAAAAACATCCAGCGCAATACCATATATAAGGAAACATAAAGCTCAAATATACAATATCACTATCATCAGTCAACAGTTTCCGTTAAGATTCCATTCTTAAAATTCTCAAAAAAGCATCTGTATTCTCAAAAATATACCGAGTTATTTTTTTATTAAAAAGTTTAGCATTATTTATTGCCCTAATATCGCTTGGTAAGATGTTATAGAATTTTGGACCGAAGTAACCTAAAAACCTCTGAGTTGTCGTCCTCATCAGTAATGGGACTCGAACATGTCTATTGGCATAATTTCGTGTATAATAGTGCATATTAAATGTTGTTTGCTTCAACTCAACGTTCCTGTATGTAAACATAAGAGCAGATCGGACATACAACTGTCTTAAATCAAAAAAGTTACTCTCCTGATACAGTAACTCTGTAGAGTACAGCCTAGGTTTTCTATACATCACCTTGAAAATGTAACGCTGTGTGACATTTAAATTCTCAACATTGGTAGGATATGTAGCACCCCATATTGTTATACAATATCGAAACAAAGATTCGGCCAATGCATAATACACGATTCTTAATATTTTCAGGGGAAAAATATCTCTCAATCTGTAAAAATATGGTATAAGCTTTCTAACTTTTTTATTCAGTTGTTCTGCATGTTCACGCCATTTGAGATTTTGATCAATTATGACACCGAGATACTTTATATCGGCCACATTCTCTATTCTTCCTGTGCATCTACATCCCATCTTATTTACCTGTAAACAGTTATGAGAATGAATAGCTATTTCCTTAAAATCTGGCAGATTAACCCCGTAAATACTATAGTACATGAATTTTGTTTTATCTATATTAAGTGATAAAAAATTATTATCTAACCACTGTTGAATGATGGCAAACACTGTCATGGAATTTTCCTTCAGCTGTTCCCAGTTTTCATCCTCAAATATCAGGACAGTATCATCTGCATAAGAGACAATTTTTGCATTTATGTCAAGGTGTAGCAGTTCATTTATGTAAGTTAAAAAGAGAACAGGTCCCAATACCGCTCCCTGAGGGACTCCACGAGTAACCCGTCCAGGCTGACTGATTTCTTTATTTATCTTAACCCTCTGTGATCTATCATTCAAATAGCTCCTGAAAAGGTCACCCGCAATCCCCCTAACTCCATATTTGTGTAGTTTGTCAATCAACAAATCATGTGAGACAGTATCAAATGCCTTGGCCAAGTCTAGATAAATTGCCAAAGTTTTCCTACCCCTATCCAAAGAACCATAAAGAGTCTTTGTCACACAATACACAGCATCTTCTGTACCTATATTCTCACGGAATCCAAACTGTTTATCTGAAATGATATTATTTCGCCTAAAATGACTATTTAGCCTCTGTTTTATTGAATGTTCAAAAATTTTACTAATGTTATTAGAAATAGATATCGGTCTATAATTATCTGGATCGACACGGGATTTATTATTGCCTTTATAAACAGGGGTAACCAACGTATCTTTCAAAGCCTTTGGATATATACCCTTTTCAAAGCACAAGTTAATTACAAAAGTTAATGGTGCACATATGAAGTTTTTAGTAGCTTTCAATATTTTTGTAGAAATAAGGTCAATCCCTGATGAGGAGTTATTCTTTAAATTTTTAATATTAACCAGAATTTCACTCTCCGATACTGGATTAAGAAATAGACTAGTACAATCTATGTTTCTATCTTTCATAGATTTGGAAAATGTTTTATTCTTACTCATCCTACCAGTTACGTTTAAAAAATGTTCATTAAATACCTCTGCAACTTCACAATCTCTCTGTATAATCCGATTTTCAACATTCAAAACAATTCTACCATCCTGCCGTCTCCCATCTAGCCCTTCATTCACCGTGCGCCAAACTTTCTTTATATCATTTTTTGAGTCATTTAATTTCTTAGAGTAATAGTCTGCTCTGGTCTTTTTAAGAAGGTTATTTAGATTGTTTCGATAAGTCTTGTAGTGTTGTACCAACTCTAAGTTACAACCATCCTTAGCAACCTCTCGCTTAAGTTTGTCTCTAGTACGTATTGAGTGTACCAGTGTGACCGTAATCCAAGGTTTAATCTTCCTATTTCGACTATTGACCTTAATATACTTTTTTTTCTTTGCTAATTCAATCTCATGCTTGAATATCATCAAAAACCTGTCATATGCAGCATTTGGATCAACGTGCGAATAAACCTCATTCCAGGTTTCCGCTTCTAAACCGTCCCGCAATTTATTAAAATCAATATAATCCACAAAATATGAACCATCAGCAGACCCATAAACAGATTTAGTATCTATGCGCACCATCTGAGAGATCCCCAGGATGACCGCGTAATGATCCGTGGTGTCACATTGTAATATCATAGGAGTAATTGGATAGTTACGTTTGTCTAGTTTGTTTGGAAATTTAACAAAAATGTGATCAATAGCACTTTTAGTTGTTTCAGTAACCCTCGTATAACCATGTATGTAATTTAAATAATAATTACTGGCTAACGTATCAAGATACTTATTAGCGATGCTGTCTCCTATATCCAAAGTATCTATATTAATATCTCCTATAAATATGTTAATCCTACTCTTATCTATAGATTTAAAAATATCATCAAGTTCATCAATGAATTTCAAAGGATTTGATGCCGGGGATCTATAAACAGAGACAATACTGAACAAATAAGAATCGACAACCAATTCCAGAATAGTAAATGTATTCTCCGAATAAATTTTCGTGCTGAAGTTTGCCGTTAGTACATCTCTGACAAATATAATCACTCCATCGTTCTGATTGTAACTACCTCCTGAATAATAACTGCGGTAATTCCTAATATTAAAAAAATTCAAATTGTCTACATTCCACGTTTCGGTAAGTACAATTATATCAAAGTCCGTTTCTATACTTTCCAACAATACCAAAAAATTATCGAAGTTTTTTCCAATGCTTCTAATATTCAGATGTATGATCCTGAAAAAGTTCCCAGACAATTTATTGGGTATATCCCGGTGATCGGAAGTAGCAAATGTAACAATTTCATCTACCCCCTCAATATCATCATTGTACTGCAACATGCTCAGGGGCAAAAGCTTACTCAATAGCTCAGGCTTACAAAGTAATACAATAATTTAGATCTCGAAGAGAATGCAAAAACACGGCAAAGCATACAATAAAAATAAAAATAAAAACTCAAAAAGGTCCCCAATGCCATATAAGCTCCCGTATCATTATCTCATTTCCCCTTATATCCCATATACATAAATGTCATAGTTTCGCAATCATACCGAAACCTACAAACCATAATTTTTAAAACTTTTCATTTTCATCTGACAGAAAATTTCATAACTCTACCCAAATAACCCTGCCCAACAGTAATTAATTATAAGCAAAAAGTAAGTAACAGTGGAGAAGTAAAAACTAAAAAACACACAAAAAAAGGATATTTTTAATGTTGATCATTTATATTTCCAGTCTTTAATCTCTGGATATCTATTTCTTCATTTATCCTATGTATAACGTCGCCAAGTCTCACCATCACCATACCATTTCTCGTAAAAACACTCTTTCTATCAAAAACCTCCAATGACCTTTTATATAATCCTAGGGTTCTTCGTGTGAGGTCTTCGGTAAGCCCCATATGTGAGCCTTTCAAATTTTTACACTTTGATAGAACGAAGTTACGCTTACTCAGGCTCGAGAACTTTATCACAATTGGTCGTCTTCTCAAAGCCTTATTACCAACTGGATAGCAATACAGTACCTCGTCACTCTTTATATTAACTCCCATAATGTCATTTAACACCTGTAAAACCCTTTCAGATAATCGTACATTTTCTGGAACGTCCAATCCATGCATACAAAGGTTTTTCATCTTATCATTTCTTTGCAATTGCTCAATCAATTTATCCAGTCTGACAATCTCTTGATCTTTCTTACATAATCCCTCCTGTATGTTCACAATCTTCACGTCCTGACGACCAACGGTATCATAAACTTTGGATTCAATGTTAGTCATCTGTTCAGTCTTCTTATTTACGAGCTTCTCAAGATTATCTACCTTATCATTCAGTTTTTTTACTATAGCTTCCATGAAATCTCTGTCTGCCAACAATTCCTGAACTGTTTCCTTAACTATAACTTTCAAATCTTGCTTTGATAAACCCATATTATATATTCTGATATATAGCAATCACTAATATTCACTAATAACAACTATTATACAAGTTTTCGGGGAATTAATCTTAATCAATCACGCTATAAAATGCAATTTATCGGGAGCTGGCAATAAATTAAACACTGACAGTCGCCATTCACAATCTGAATGGCGAAATCTAAAAGTTTTTATTTTGTCCTCGATTCAGTGTAATGGTGCCAGTAATTATTTTTATCGCAATTGTAGCATTTTTAATGTAGTTTTAGAAAATGGTTTAAACTAAACTTTGAAAAAATACATGCAGGGTGAACTTTTTGACAAAACCGATAGAGACCTAAAAAATTAACTACGGCCCTGCAGTTTTCGAATCGACGAAAAATGCGAGGTATTAAGTATCATTAGCAGAGCATATCTACCAAATTTCCATAAATTCTATCAATTCGTTCAAAAGATACTGCTCATCAAAAATTTCGGCAAAATGCATGAATCACCCTGTAACATCGAAACGAAGGGCCTCAGAAAAATTTCAAAACCAGATCCCGAATCATTATCTTGAAAACCTACACCAACCCTTAAGCTATGTCGGTCTGCTGGTGAAACACCCTATACATACATATATTGTATATTGTCCGGTAACGCTAAAATTTGAAAAAACTATGAATGTTGTTATTGGTTAGTGTGATTAACATTTTCGCACTTGTTTTTTCAAAATAATTTCTCGAACCCCCCTGATTTTCGGGGGATATATTTCGCACCAATAAGCCCCGCGGTGCAGCGGAACTTACCTAATCTAAAATAACGTTTCTATTGGTGTTTAATTTTTACCTACAAAAAATTGGTTTTTGCCCTCCCATTGGTAGACATTTCTTCTTAAGAGGGGGGCGAGGGGCGGCAATTTTTGTATCGCCACGCAGACGGCAAATAGTAGGCTAGACCCCGCCCTCTTCGGAATTCCGAGTTCAAACTCGGAATTCCGAGTTTAAAGTCGGAATTCTTAGTTTGAACTCGGAATTCCGAGTTTAAAGTCGGAATTCCGAGTTTAAACTCGGAATTTTAAAAATAAAACTCGTGTGGCGCTTCTACGCCTTCGTAGTAACTAGTAGCTAGTCATTGATTTATCAATCAATTTACTTTTATGGATATAAACATTGGAAAAGCATTTGGTATCAAAGGAATCTAATTTGACATAAGAGAAATTTAAATTGAAAAATCACACTGACGTTTGATAAATGGGAAAGTCATTTGACAAATTTGGAAACACAATAATAATTATTGACAAAAGACGAAAACCAAAATAAAAAGACTGTTGTAAGTGTCAGTCATAGAGAGTAATAATATTGATTATAAAAACTAATTGGTTTTTAGATGCAAATAAGTCTATAATCAATTAATTAATTCCAGAAGAAATTCACTGATACTATTACGACATAGGTATACATAATACAATTAGCTGGTAATATGCAACTGGTAGTTTACTCATACTTCGTATAAAAGTGCTTCTGTGAAACCACTTTGCTTCTAATAAAGCAATTATTAACTTCCTGATACCTAATAGCTACTCCTTAAACTACCTTTTATATGATAGAGTCTGGTGAAATTTGATTTCAATAATTCCAATAAATCTGCTCCCGGGCATATGCACTTTGCATCCTAGTAAAACTAATTATCTACCTCTCTATAACTCCATATAGGAATTATATCTGTATTTTTAAAATATGCATGAACGCTTCTACCTGTCGGTAAGAGATTTTACTTACATGCAATAGCTGTAGAGAACCTAAGTGCTGAGGAAAGAACTCAAAAGGAATTATGAAGCCTTCTGGAAAAGATAATATAAAGTAATATCATTTTCCATATAAAAGAGGGAGAGACGTACTTTTTATTGTGTAGATTAGCACAACGAAGTAAGACAAGTTGATGAGACATAAAATCGCAGCAACTTTTCAATCTTAACAAATTATTCATTTACCGTTTCTTTTTAAATTAATTATTAGAGAATCCAATATTTACCAAAGTTTCAATTTGCATGCGGTTTCCTTGTTTCAAAAACAGATTACGTGCGATACTGACTAACTGATCGAAGTACTGTTTTTCTGTCGTTTTTCAATACTGATGGCGAATATGAATAATTTTAGTATTATTTTTTATAGAGTAGAATTTCTTCCTTCTAAAGAGCTACATTATAATACTCGTAGCCGATAAATGATCCGAGATATAATTTATTTTGAATCACTCATGGGGGTGTATTATACGACTGCAATTTCGTATCTACCAACGGTTGTGAAAAATCGGATAATTTTCATCACCCTGTATTAAAATTTACTCTACATAGTGGGATAAAACATAAAAAGTTAGAATAGGGACATGTAAACCGTTTTTAGATATCTTGAGCCGTTCTAGTTCTACACTGCTTTGAAGTTGAAACATTGCGATTTTCGCTTGTTTATAACTCAGAAACCACTCAATCTAAATTCCAATGGTGAAAACTACCTGTATTGGATTTCTTCAGACATTTAAAAAATATAATATTTTACAGGGTGTTCCCGTTAAAATAACGAACTAGGTGTCAACTTCCGGTATTTCCGGAAGTGCGGCCATCTTGAAAATATTTTCCTTGAATTTCTCATGGTCACTTATGTCATGTCTGGAAAATTTTTAATTTGATGCTCTGGTACCAATAGTTCCCGAGATATGGCCGCTCCGTACCCTTAACTGATCACGCTGTATAAAGTTAGCAGGACAACTTGCTCAAATGAGAAAGTTACTGTAGCGGAAATTTGTCGCTAATTTGTCGCTAATTATTCCCGATGAAACTAATTTTGTCGCTGTTGTATTTTTTTAACCCAGGGTATCCTGCTAAGTTGATATAAGTAAATATAGCAGGACAACTATAATAAAATAATTATTTAACATTCATAAACCATCTAATCCTTTTGTCGCTCATTAGTTGCGATGGAATACTTTCAATTACATATATATTTTTTTTAATAACACGTTGCCCTGCTAAGTTTATATCAAGTTAGCAGGGCAACAATGTTAAAAAATTTTAAAATTATAATAAAATACTTTTAGACATGTAGTTTCTTTGTCGCTAATTAGTTACGAAGAGACAGAGCTCGTATAGCTATTATTTGTAAAAAAAAAATTTTTTAATCTTGAATGAAAAGTGTTCGGCAATTAAGCTCGTCAGACGATGGGACCATAATATAATAACAATGAATGGATTGCGAATTTTTTATTTCATAGCGAATAATTAAAAGGAGCCAAAGCAACGAATCTCGACGCGAACAAAATATTGATAAAGATGATCAGAGGCTTACAGTAGGGTTTCTCAAATTAATTTTTCTCGCGAAAAATCGAAACGGACCGAGCGACAAATTTCTAGACGAAGAAAAATATCGATGCGGATGATCAACGGCCAAGGAAAAGGGTTTTACTCTGTGTGTACTCTGAACTGAAATGGGTTTTCAAAAATGAAAATATATAGCGGAAAAATCCAAAAAGGTGCAAATAAATCAAATATCCCTAGCGGCTAATTCCTGCACAAAAAAAATCAAAATGTTTGATATGCAAAAGGATTTTAGGAATTTTTATATTTTTAAATAATTTTTAAATTTTATTAATTTGATTTTTACTAATTTTCGTCCGCTCTTGAAATGTTTTTTTTTTTAATGAAAATATACATATATACAGGGTGTCTGCTTAAGGCTGGCCACCGGCCATATCTCGGAAACTAATGGGCCTATAACCTCAAAATAAAAAATTTCCAGACATAAGTGATCACGAGAAATTCAATGAAAATATTTTCAAGATGGCCGCACTTCCGGAAATACCGGAAGTTGACACCTACTTCGTTATTTTAACGGAAACACCCTGTAAAATATTATATTTTTTAAATGTCTGAAGAAATCGAATACAGGTGGCTTTCACCATTGGAATTTAGATTGAGCAGTTTAGGAGTTATAAACAAGTGAAAATCGAAAATTTTCAACTTTAAAGCAGTGTAGAACTAGAACGGCTTAAGATATCTAAAAACGGTTTACATGTCCCTATCTTAACTTTTCACACAGTATCCTACTATGTGCTTTAAATTTTAATACAGGGTGATGAAAAATCGGATAATTTTCATCACCCTGTATTAAAATTTACTCCACATAGTGGGATAAAACATGAGAAGTTAGGATAGGGACATGTAAACCGTTTTTAGATATCTTAAGTCGTTCTAGTTCTACACTGCTTTAAAGTTGAAAATTTTCGATTTTCACTTGTTTATAACTCCTAAACTGCTCAATATAAATTCCAATGGTGAAAACCACCTGTATTCGATTTCTTCAGACATTTAAAAAATATAATATTTTACAGGGTGTTTCCGTTAAAATAACGAAGTAGGTGTCAACTTCCGGTATTTCCGGAAGTGCGGCCATCTTGAAAATATTTTCATTGAATTTCTCGTGATCACTTATGTCTGGAAATTTTTTATTTTGAGGTTATAGGCCCATTAGTTTCCGAGATATGGCCGGTGGCCAGCCTTAAGCAGACACCCTGTATATCGTGGGCAGGTGAATTTTGGAAAACCACTTTTTCGTGATCTGGGGGTCATGATCGGTGGACATTTGATGAGTTTGGGTGATTTTCGAAAAGTGATGTCGTCCTCAATAGTGTATTTTTTTATTAAAAAATACACTAAAACAAATTTCAGTTCAGAGCGGACGAAAATTAGTAAAAACACTCCCTAAAATCCCTTTGTATACAGGGTGATTCAAAATTGAGTGCAAATATTTTAAGGGCTTATTTACCAGCCAAAAATAGGAAGTTTTTTTCATATAATCCTATGTCCTAACTTGCTTCGTTTTCTAGATACAGGGTGTAAAATTTTGAAAAAAAAATCGATTTTTTATTAATTACTCATAAACCTTTCAGCCGATTTAAATAATATTTGGTAGGGTTATTTGTCGTTATAAGGAACTTCTTTTGATGGGAATAACATAAATTTATTAATTCCAGTGGCGTCTCAGAGGGCTACCAACTTGATACTTATAGGTAAAATTATGATACGCCACTGCTCTTTTGACAATTTATATTTTTTTTTTTAGATTAAGCGATCAATAGTGTAACTTTCTTGCCTCGTGAGCTTTACTCGTATCTAGCTTTGTTTCCAAGAAAAAAATCAAAATCTGTGCCAGGCCCTATTAAAACAAATAATAAATTCACATCGATTATTGAGATTCATTTAATTTAATTCAGGTAGCCCCCTGAGACGCCACTGGAATTAATAAATTCATGTTATTCCCATCAAAGGAAGGCCCTTATGATAAAAAATAAGCCTATAAAATTTTATTTAAATCAGCTGAGAGGTTTCTGAGAAATTGATAAAAATCGATTTTTTTTTCAAAAATTTTACCCCCTGTATCTAGAAAACAAAGCAAGCTTGGACATACGATTATATGAAAAAAATTTCTTATTTTTGGCTGGTAACTAAGCCCTCAAAATATTTGCACTCAATTTTGAATCACCCTGTATATCAAACATATTGATTTTTGTGCAGGAATTAGCCTCTAGGGCTGTTTTAATTATTCGCACTTATTTGGATTATGCCGCTATATATTTTCATAAAAAAAACCATTTAAGCTAAGTGCCAATGAAAGTTTGCGAGATACTCCAAAAACCGTTTATTTTTTGTTTGGACAGAAATTAACGGCCAGAGCTGTTTACTGTTTCCATTTTATAAGTGTGCTTCGCTGTCTCCATGTAGACTTTGCCACAGTTAAACACTTTTTTAATTTTTTTGTATGATTTTTTTTTCAAAATAAGAACTACAAAATTTTTGTTTACACAACTAATTAGCGGCAAAAAACTGCAAATGATTCAGCTATCGCGCCTCGATTTGCTATATATATTCATTTGCAGAAACCGCTTCGCTAACTTCACTCTGATCATCTTTATCAATATTTTCTTCGTGTCGGGATTCGTTGCTTTGGCTCCTTTTAATTATTCGCTATGAACTAAAGAATTCGCAATCCATTCATTGTTATTATACAAGGTGTTTCTAAATGGAGTACCATAAATTGGAGGACTTGTAGATAAAGTTAAAAAAATACGAAAATGTAGGAAAAATTTTTTTCGAAAAGGCTTTATTGATGAGATACTACAGGGTGTTAAAGAGTCGACCGACAGACCACTCTTTTGTTAATATTTGTTGAAACAATAACCCAACTGAGACAATTTTTTGTGTGTAACAACAAGTTATAAAGAGCAATAATCAGACAAATTTTCGGTTTATTTCAATAAGCCAGTGGCGTAGAAACAGGGGTCGTTTGACACTTTTCACTCTTTAAAAAAGTAAGGGCTAGGTTTTTTGATGTCTTATTACTTTTTTCTGAATCAACGGTCTTTTTACAATAAAAAAGCCATACTTGTTTAATTTGCCCAGAGGCGTCCGTTTTTGAGATATTTGCAATTTTGTGTAAAAAAAAAAAAATGCATTTGAACGATTATCAAATCAACCAAAAATAATGTTTTCGTTGGAGCAGCGTTTAAATGCATGTGTACGTGCAAACGGAGGACACTTCGAGCAATATTAGATAATCATTAGGTAATTTTATGTTAGGTATGTTTTGTTCAATTACTTATGTTTTGTTATGTGTTGAATAGTTTTCTTGACAATAAAATTATTCAATTTTCACTTCGGATATGAAATGTCAAACTGACAAGTAAGTCCAAAAATTAGTTTATTTAAATTTCAAAGCTATACCTTCACAATTTTAATAAATGAAATTTTTTAATTGCAAAAAAAAACAATTGCAAATATCTCAAAAACGGACGCCTCTGGGCAAATTAAACAAGTATGGCTTTTTTATTGTAAAAAGACCGTTGATTCAGATAAAAGTAATAAGACATCAAAAAACCTAGCCCTTACTTTTTTAAAGAGTGAAAAGTGTCAAACGACCCCTGTTTCTACGCCACTGGCTTATTGAAATAAACCGAAAATTTGTCTGATTCTTGCTCTTTATAACTTGTTGTTACACACAAAAAATTGTCTCAGTTGGGTTATTGTTTCAACAAATATTAACAAAAGAGTGGTCTGTCGGTCGACTCTTTAACACCCTGTATCTCATCAATAAAGCCTTTTCGAAAAAAAAATTTCCTACATTTTCGTATTTTTTTAACTTTATCTACAAGTCCTCCTATTTACGGTACTCCATTTAGAAACACCTTGTATATTATGGTCCCATCCTCTGACGAGCTTAATTGCCCAACACTTTCCATTCGAGATTTTTTTTCAAGTTATTTTTTTTAATAATAGCTACGAACTATGTCTCTTCGTAACTAATTAGCGACAAAAAAACTACATGTCTAAAAGTATTTTATTATAATTTAATAAAAATTTTAACATTGTTGCCCTGCTAAATTGATATAAACTTAGCAGGGCAACGTGTTATTAAAAACAAATTATGTAATTGAAAGTATTCCATCGCAACTAATTAGCGACAAAACGATTAAGTAATTTTAGATAGTTTATGAATGTTGAATTTTTTTTTAATTATAGTTGTCCTGCTAACTTTATATCAACTTAGCAGGACACCCTGGTTAAAAAAAACTTCAACAGCGACAAAATTAGTTTCATCGCGAAAATTAGCGACAAATTTCCGCTATAGTAACTTTCTCATGTGAGCAAGTTGTCCTGCTAACTTTATATACGTCATAAATATATTCCAGAACCATACCTAGTGATTTTTTTTAATGAACACTCCAAATCTCATGAAAGAAAAAAACTTAGAAAATAAATTAAGGGCATAAATTCCTTCCAAATTCAAGAAAAAACTCCAGGTCCGTATTTAAAAAAATAAAGTTGATGATGAAAGCGGAAAAAGTTGAAGTGGCAGGAAAAACTTGAAGTTAGTAAAAACCGTTACCTAACATTGAATTTAAAAACAGCTCATGTGACACCAAGTTCTGCATGAGAACGCTGTAAAGTGTCGTTCGTTTTACGGGCAAGTGCATGTCCGCGCTATTAATATTTTAGCGTATTTGCCATTACAATTTGAATTTATCAGGCAAAATGAAAATGCAATAACATTAGAATGTTTTTTTTGTTTAATAATAATACATATTGGTATCGACTTTCGTTGTAACCGAAAGTTTGAACCTGTAAAGAAAAAAGATAACTTTTATGTAAGTACAAAATACGATATGCAGACTTCAGCAATAAATTAATGGGAAGTTTAGAAAATGAATTTGTTTTTTTTACACAAAAATCGTGTTTAGTATAGACAAACATCGAAAATTTAGTGAAGTTTGAAAAAAAAAAGTTTTTACCTAACTAACTAAAATATAACTAGGTAGGTAGGTACTTAAATATATTAGAAATATATTTTAAAAAACAATTAATTAACTGATGAACTTAAATAGGTATTATTGCTCTTTTATCTATCTAAAATATGTTTGAATATTGGAAAAACATATTTTAAATTAATTGGTTTTAAAATTTATATCATTTTTTGTTTTCAAATATTATTTCACTATTTCATTAATATTATTTCTTGAGTCTGCAAGGCCGCACAGTACCGTTATTTTTTATATCGTTTTATTATACAGCATGTTTCAAGAGGAAGCACTCTGTAAGCTCACTACCCAACAGTAGAAAATTAATATAAACATGATAATATCGGAAACAACCAATCAGGTACAGGGTACAGGATACGTAATGTTAATTGGTTTAGAAGACCCAATAAAACAGCATCGACGACGCAGCAAGGAGTCGCGGTACAGAAAGAAAGCCCATCACCCATGCACATGCAGGAACGGTGCAGCAATCATGATGACGTCATGTGAGGTAAGGGCCAATACCAGCGAAGATCCATTCACAGTTCCCGCAGCTCTCCAGGTTCATCATTCTAGGACCTTTCCTGGCGCAGGACTCGATTGCGTGTTCAAACCATAAAACCGACAGCTGCAGGATATTCTTCTCAGTATGTCGCTATAGACAGTGCGCGATCCTCTTAATTGTTCTCCTTTATGTAAATCTGAATGTTTGTAATAACTTTATGTACTTACATAATTGCTATTCAGAATCAAGCGACATTGTTTAAAAGTTCATTCAGCGGGAATTTCAAACTTTTCCCGCTATACTTTAACTTTAATCAACTTATTGGAAAATTTTTAATGTGTTTAAAAACTTGATATTTTTATAATGAGAACAAATTCCAAATATGATTATACATACCTAGGTGGAATCTGCTTTAGTTTTGTTTCTAAATTATTAAATATTTATTTTCCGCGACGTTAATAAGCCCAGTGGATCTTCACTATAAAGACGCGCAAAAGAGGAAGCAACAGTTATATGATGGTAAGTTTTATGTTTCAGTGTATACCTACCTCAATAAATCTAAGTGTCAATCTGCGAGACTTAGTTCTGATGGTTTATGAATGTTAAATAATTTTTTTATTATAGTTGTCCTGCTAAATTTATATCAACTTAGCAGGACACCCTTGGTTAAAAAAAACTACAACAGCGACAAAATTAGTTTTATCGCGAATAATTAGCGACAAATTTCCGCTATTGTAACTTTCTCATTTGAGCCAGTTGTCTTGCTAACTTTATATACGTACATTTGATAATTATTGTTTTACTTTCTTTACGTAAGTATAGTCATAAAAATATGAATTTATTTGTTATTTTTTTACTCAGATTTGTAACAGATTTGTATTTACAAAAATAAAGTTGATGATGGCAGCGGGAGTTCGAAACGTAAAAAAAAAATATATTTTTGTGCAACTGCCATTAAAAGTCACACTTTTAACGACAGCTGACAGTGTTAAAAGTGATTGTTTACATGGAAGCGTGTTAAAAGTACTTTTAACACTAGTGTTAAAAGTAATTCTATCTACTTTTTCTGGACTGACATTCTCTTTTTAAACTACATTTTCTCACGATGAAATCAGACAAAATTATAGGTAGTAAGATTACATAAAGGCTGTTGAATGACGGTTGCGTATTTCCAATAAAGTCAATGGCGTAAAAGATATGTAGTAAAAAAGGGCGCCAACCTTTAAGTAATATTAGTTTTGTGATATTGTTTGAGGAAACCTCAAATATCTCATAAACGGTGTGCGTTATGCAGAAAATTAGAAAATTATTTTAAAATGCATGGGCAATTGAATAACGATTTTTCAATTGCAATAAAGTCAGTGGCGTAAAAGATAGGGAGGGGAAAAGGGCACCAACCCTAAATATCTACGCCACTGGGAGACATCTACAAAACCTGAAATAGCAAAATTATAGATCTTTGTCTGTTTATTGTTCATGTCACGTTTCATAAAAATAGGTTTAAATTTACATAATGAGTTATAACAAAAAACTGTTATTTTTCTAAACGTTGACACCCTGCTGTATTTTTTAAACGAAAAGTCATTTTGAGCTGAAATTTATTTTTCCAACTTATATTTATAAGAGGAAATATCCCTTATTTGGCAATACAGGGTATTTTAATAGAAACTCCCAGGCCAATTATTCCGGAAACTAAAAGTGACATGTGAATTCTGTAAACGCCAGTTTTTAGCCTCTATGATTGGCTTCACAACTAACTGTGTAAAAAATATGTTTGAATAATACAAGATGTAGGTGGCGCTATGGTGCAAAGAATTTTTTCGACGACAGGAACTTTTAAATGTTGTGGGTCTTAAAGATAATTAATGTTTGATTTATTATGTTCCATAACATTTTTTGATAAATATGAACGGAGATATTTGGGATTTTTTTTAAGGAGTATTTAGTATAAATATTTTTAATATCTTTTAGCAGATTTTGATTTAATTGTGGTAGGAATACAAATTTTAGTGATTTTTGTGACTAAAACGCTCGTGTAGCGCTAAATTATTACGTCCAGTGACGTCGCAGGGGGCGCGTTAACAAATAACATTGGCCAAAAATAAGACGCCACTGAATTTTTGGTCATTTTTATCATAAATTAGATTTTAATACGTTTCTTAATGTTTTTTTTTTCATGGATATATGCAGTAAAATTGTTTCAATTGTATTTCTCGAAAACGAAGCAATAAAAACAATTTAACAGACAAGAAAAGGATATTTTTAGTTGATTGATCCGAAGAAATATAAAAATTACCGAAAATTCAGTATGGCGTCTTATTTTTGGCCAATATTATTTGCTACGGCGCCCCCTGAGACGTCACTGCGGACGTAATAATTTAGCGCTACACGAGCGTTTTATCATTAAAATTTGTATTAAAATCTGCTAAACGATATTATAATAATTTATAATTAAAATACCCGTTAAAAATAAAATAAAATAAAAATAATAATCCCAAATATTTCCGTTCATATTAGATTTATCAAAAAATTTTATGGGACATAATTTAATCAAAAATTAATTAACTTTAAGACCCACAACGTTTAAAAGTTCCTGTCATCGAAAAAATTATTTGCATCATGGCGTCACCTACATCTTGTATTATTCAAACACATTTTTTACACAGTTGTGAAGCCAATCATAGAGGCTAAAAACTGGCGTTTACAGAATTCACATGTCACTTTTAATTTCCGGAATAATTGGCCTGGTAGTTTTTATTGAAATACCTTGTATATCACTGAAACAGCCTGTATGTATAATATCTAAATACCTATCTATTTTTTTTTACATTTTTTGCAAAGGAAAAAAATTGTTATTTTTTTCCGTTTAAAAATTATAAGCAAATTTTGCAAAACAAAATACATTATCAAAAATTCGCAATAATTGTCACAAACAAGTAGCCTTTATCCGAGCCTTTATCAAACGATTTCGTAGAGTCGCAATTGGAAATTAAAAAAAGTATACTCGCGGAAATATAAAATGGAAAAAAATAGGATTTTTTGCTTTTTTTCAAATTACTTTTTGGAATATTTTTGACAAAAGATATTTTTTCTATTTTTTTTTAAATTAACTCTTTCGATCTTAAATAATTGCATTCGCTACAAAAAATTTCCAATGAACTATACCTGAATCTTGCTTCGTTTTCGAGATATCAATAAAAACTGAAAGGGGTACAGTTTCATGCACCCTTATCTCCAATTTCCATACTCCAATAATTTAATAGCACTCCGCGATATTTTAATTGTTGACTTGTTTATTAGAACATATTTAATAGCCTATTTCACTAGAGGCTACTCAAACACAAATAGCCTATTTTCAAATCAACTATAGGTATACTTCTTGTGCTTTTTGATCACAATTTTCCCAATAATTTTTCCCAACACCTTACTTAAACAATTTTCGAGTAATTTTTCAAGACACAACTTTCAAGACAAGTTTCACAACTAGTGACTTTTCTTTTAAGGGGTCATGGGACCCGAAAAGATAGGCTTCATTTTCCTAAAAAGTAACAGAAAAAACTTACGATAAAAAAAATAATCAAAATTAGGCGAACATATTAATGTGAACTGCTGATATGTTCTTGATGATAATACTTTGTCGATCATCTAACCAGCATTACTGAATATAAAATACAGCGTGGCCCAACAAAAACGTACCAGCTCTAATAATCGAGGTGGACATATTTCGGTGACAAATTTAACCATCTAAATTCATCCCCTGGACAGGGTAGCTAGCTAGCCCCTACCCCTCCGCTTATTACCATAGGGAATATATATCGAGTGATAAATCATTTGTAAGCTACATACTTGAATTCTCTTTACAACGATTTCTCACTCTTTTGGGTTTCGCCTAAATATTTCAGGGCAAATCGATAAAAAATATCTACTTCACAGAAAACCTGTTTTAAAGATTCGCCCTGTGATGGCTGTAATGTTAGGCAAAAATCAGAAAGTGAGATATCGTTGTAAAGAGAATTCAAGTAGCTTTCAAATGTTTCAAATGATGTAGGTATCACACAATATCTGTTCCCTATGATGATAAGCAAAGGGGTAGCTACCCATGTCAAGGATATGGATATGGATGGCTACCCAAAGATGCCCCCCTCAATAACAAGATTGACCTGTTTCGGCGTTTTTCTCGACATCTTCAGTTTTCAACTTATTAAGGCGAGTTTTGTGTTCGTTGGGCCAACCTGTATTTGGGCGAAACCCAAATAGTGAGATATCACTGTAAAGAGAATTTAAGTAGTTTTCAACAAATGATCTATCACTCGATATCTGTTTCAAATGATAATATGCAAAGAGGTAGCTATGGCTTGTCCAGTGAGTGTTGTCCGGTGAGATGCCACACTGATCCTGACTATAAACGCTTTGATTTTATGAGATTTAATTCGTACAATTAATTACAATAATAATTGATTTATATAATAATTATAATATTTATTATTAATTAATATAATTATTATAATACAATAATTGATTCGATTCGTACAATAATTATAATAATTTGTAATTATTACGAATTAAATCGCATTAAATCAAATCGTTTATAGTCAGGATCAGTGTAGCATCTCACCGGACGACACTCACTGGACAAACCATACCTATGTCAAGCAGATGAACTTGAGTAGTTAAATTTGTTACCGAAATGTGTTCACCTCGATAACAAAATGGACCTGTTTCGACGTTTTTCGCGTATATATCTTCAGTTTTCAAGTTATTAGGCCTGCGATACGTTTTCGTTGGGTCATTTTCGATGGTAGTACCAAATCAAAATTATTCACGTCAACTATTAAAATAGACTTCAAATATACTTCAAAATTTTCTTTCAATTCCAGTTCATATAAGTCAATATTACAGGATTTTTTTTACTTTTTTCTCTCAGATAAATTTTTCTGGCATGTAAAGCTTACACTTGAAAAGGAAGTCACAAGTGGTGGATAGCCTTATTTTATATCTGAAAACATTAAAAGACCATACGCATTCAATCTTCTTCTCGGCTTATATTTTTATTTCGATATATAATTTTCGATTTATAATGTCGAATATTCCGGGGCATGCCAGATATTCTATTTTAAAATATCGGGTGTTCAATAATTAGCACTTCGTCA
Source organism: Malachius bipustulatus (assembly GCA_910589415.1). NCBI lineage: Eukaryota > Metazoa > Arthropoda > Insecta > Coleoptera > Melyridae > Malachius > Malachius bipustulatus. The sequence goes on from OU342634.1 coordinate 18,639,575, forward strand.
ATGCGCGGCTCGAGAACCGCGACACGTGTAACTTGATTTGTAAAATCATCTAGTTTTGCAAATATTGGAAAACAAACATAGTACTCGTAAAATGTTAACTTTGGCATTTTTTATCTCACCAAATTGAAGACCAGAGTTTTGAAATTATTTTTCCCATACTCTACTGAGTGTCCCCTACAATGTACTAAAGAGTTTATCCGTCATTTTCTCAACACCCTGTATATTATTTCATAAGGAGAATATAGTTGGACTAGAGATATAACGAAACGACTTCTGTCATTTTATCTATTTTTGGATTATTGAAATATTGTTGAAATCCTAAAATATGACAGTTTAACAATTAGATCATTTCGTTATACATCTCTTGGTCGACTATACAACTACAAATTTGTCACCAAAAAACTAAGAACAACTTAAATTCTAGCATAAAATCAATACAGCTCAAAATAGTACTCACGGTACCATCCAGAGTTGCGGCTCTTGACTGCCACTTTTACTTTAATTATTAAAAGTAATATTCCTTGAACTGATGAATACTCGCTGTTTGTAAATTAATAATAATTAATAATAATTATTGTTAAATTGAAGAATATGCTGCTTTGCACCTTATTATTTATATGAACGATGAACACTGCAGATTAGGCACGAAGTATACCTAATTATATTTGCTTAAGCTTAATACACTTGAAAATTAACACTTTCAATGAAATAAACACCACGATCACACGCGAAACGCAGGAGACACCGATTTGCCGACCGTGCAGGAAGGGTTTACTCTAAACGTCTAAACACCTTCGTCGACCACTGTAATACCCGACTCCCGACTCCCTTGGCCTGGCATTTGGCATTAGTGGAAACTCGCAATTTAATCCAGCTTCGTATTAGTTCCACACTCCACCTCACTAAAATTCACGGCTCAGTTTATACAATACAAATGTCCAAATCATTGGCGTGCTTCAAATTGTCATTTCAATGTAGTTAAACTTTTAGATGGATAATAATTAATTATCTTATTGTATCTTATTCTAGCCGATTACAGCTTGATATACAGGGTACGGCGCGAGAGCCTTAGGGCATTTTTATATGGAGAAATCCTGGGAGTTGAAGTCTAAAAATTTGAACGTGTATAATTTCGGTTTTGACGAGCTGAACTAAAATATTCACAACCCCTCACCATTTGCGTTTTACCTATTCTGAATTTGATTTTACCTTTCTGGAATAGAAATTACCTTTTCTGTATTTGATTTTACTTTTTCTGAATCTGAATTTACTTTTTTTGAAATAGAGGTAATTTTTTCTGAATTTGACGGTAGCTAAATAATTACTTTGTTTCCCTGAAGAACTAATAAAATAAGAATACTATAACAATACAAAATTCAATTGTGAATTGGATTTTTTTTCGCGACCAAAATAAAAAGTGAAATTGGATTTGAATGATTCGATCCGTCGATCCTTTAATAGCAGAACCGTGTGATATAGATATAACCAACTAGGCCACCGGTTTAACTCTTGGATTTAGTTCTCCTGGTATATGTTATCTTATCTAAATTATAGACGAAGTACGACAGTATAAATAGTAAATACACAATTAATTGAGACCATCCTGGGGATAACTGTCGGTCACCACTATGGGATTTCAAAAGTCTCTGTTTCGCTTGCCAAGCTTTCTAAAATAGTTTATTTTCTTCATCAGGGTCTACGCAAAATTAGTCACAATTATTAAGAATTAAAAAATGCGAAAAATACACAAATAATTACACAAAACTATTCTATAATAATTGTACTTGCAGCAGAATTGAGGTTGTTAAAAAAGAGGATCGTCATGAGGAGGAAGAAACAACTATCCTTCAGTTTAATTTTCCATTACATTATAGTATGTTCAAAATAAGGAAAGACTTTTTTCAGCACAGAAATAATGGTGAAATTTTGTAGACCCTGATGAATTAAATAAAACATTTTCGAAAGCTTGGCAAGGGAAACAGACTATTATTCTTTTGAAGTCCCAGTGGTGATCGACAGTTACCCCAGTCTAGTCTCAATTAATTCTGTATTTATACTGTCGTACTTCGCCTATAATTCATATTATACAGGGTGTCTTGCTAAGGTTGGCCACCGGCCATATCTCGGAAACTAATGGAGCTATAACCTCAAAATAAAAAATTTCCAGACATAAGTGATGACGAGAAATTCAATGAAAATATTTTCAAGTTGGCCGCACTTCCGGAAATACCGGAAGTTGACACCTACTTCGTTATTTTAATGGAAACACCCTGTAAAATATTATATTTTTTAAATGTCTGAAGAAATCGAATACAGGTGGTTTTCACCATTGGAATTTAGATTGAGCGGTTTATAAGTTATAAACAAGTGAAAATCGAAAATTTTCAACTTCAAAGCAGTGTAGAACTAGAACGGCTCAAGATATCTAAAAACGGTTTACATGTCCCTATCCTAACTTTCCATGTTTTATCCCACTATGTGGAGTAAATTTTAATACAGGGTGATGAAAATTATCCGATTTTTCATCACCCTACCCTGTATTAAAATTTAAACCACATAGTAGAGTACTATGTCAAAAGTTAAGATAGGGACATGTAAACCGTTTTTAGATATCTTGAGCCGTTCTAGTTCTACACTGCTTTGAAGTTGAAAATTTTTGATTTTCACTTGTTTATAACTCATAAATCGCTCAATGTAAATTCCAATGGTGAAAACCACCTGTATTCGCTTTCTTCGGACATTTAAAAAATATAATATTTTACAGGGTGTTCCCGTTAAAATAACAAAGTAGGTGTCAACTTCCGGTATTTCCGGAAGTGCGGCCATCTTGAAAATATTTTCATTGAATTTCTCGTCATTACTTATGTCTGGAAATTTTTTATTTTGAGGTTATAGGCCCATTAGTTTCCGAGATATGGCCGGTGGCCAGCCTTAAGCAGACACCCTGTATATCTAATCTACAGGGTTACTGGTAACTGGATACATTCCTTTGGTGATCTGATAAAACAAGAGGTAAGAAGTAAATTAACCCCAACATGCACTATACAAAACTCAATAGATTTTGAGATATTTCGATTTTCAACTTTTCTTAAAAAAATGGTTTCAAATGCCTTGAAATGTAATTTTCAAAAAATCTACTTTAACTTTTTGATTTTTTTTTTTTTTTGCTGGAATACTTGTCCAATACTATGCTTCCTTCTGGATTAAAAAATATCCTGAGGTATTTCGATCGTGTGAAAATTTCAAAGAAAAACTTTCACAAACTTTTTTTTTTAAATAAGATTTAAAAGTTTTTACAAGTTATTTTCGCAAAATTGTCAAGGCAACTTGCGTACAAATTGTTTTAAAAACTTCCCTAGTGTAGTAGCTATCTAACAAGGTACGAATCTTGTACAAGAATAACAGAATCTCCCCGCTATGTACCGTTACCGAGGAACAAATCCTTAAGTCGGGACGTTTTAAAAAAAAATACGGCCCTGAACGGGGGTCTTTAAATTCTCGGATCCGGCCCATCTTCAACAGGTCGTATTTGGGGGTCCCGAGCTTCGTCCCTACCAAGTTTCGTCCCGATCGGTAAAACTTTCAGACACTAATGCCCGTATTCACAAACGATAATTACCAAATAATTACGTAATCAGTTATCTCCATCTCATTCTATTGCCAAAAAACTGCATCTCTCCATCTCACTCATTTAATTAATTACGTAATTATTTCGGAAATTATCGTTTGTGAATACGGACATAAGAGTGTTTCCTAGGCTATTCCCGAAAAATCCCGAAATTCCCGAAAAAATTACACTTCCCGGGAACGGATCCCGCTCATTTTCGATGGGCATCGTGCCACGGTGCGCCTCTTCAATCGAGCCAAATTTCAACTTTCCCACATGAAAACTGGCGGCTCTAGAGTGTTTCCTAGCAAAGTCACAGAAGTTTCGTAAGTATACGTATTCTTGTGCCCGAAAAATGTCTGTCTGTCGGTCTGTCTGTCTGTGACTTTGCTAGGAAACACTCTAGAGCCGCTAGTTTTCATGTGGGAAAGTTGAAATTTGGCTCGATTGAAGAGGCGCACCGTGGCACGATGCCCATCGAAAATGAGCGGGATCCGTTCCCGGGAAGTGTAATTTTTTCGGGAATTTCGGGATTTTTCGGGAATAGCCTAGGAAACACTCTTAGTGTCTGAAAGTTTTACCGATCGGGACGAAACTTGGTAGGGACGAAGCTCGGGACCCCCAAATACGACCTGTTGAAGATGGGCCGGATCCGAGAATTTTAAGACCCCCGTTCAGGGCCGTATTTTTTTTTAAAACGTCCCGACTTAAGGATTTGTTCCTCGGTAACGGTACATAGCGGGGAGATTCTGTTATTCTTGTACAAGATTCGTACCTTGTTAGATAGCTACTACACTAGGGAAGTTTTTAAAACAATTTGTACGCAAGTTGCCTTGACAATTTTGCGAAAATAACTTGTAAAAACTTTTAAGTCTTATTTAAAAAAAATAGTTTGTGAAAGTTTTTCTTTGAAATTTTCACACGATCGAAATACCTCAGGATATTTTTTAATCCAGAAGGAAGCATAGTATTGGACAAGTATTCCAGCAAAAAAAAAAAATCAAAAAGTTAAAGTAGATTTTTTGAAAATTACATTTCAAGACACTGAAACCATTTTTTTAAGAAAAGTTGAAAATCGAAATATCTCAAAATCTATTGAGTTTTGTATAGTGCATGTTGGGGTTAATTTACTCCTTACCTCTTGTTTTATCAGATCACCAAAGGAATGTATCCAGTTGCCAGTAACCCTGTATATCTTTTCAGCTTTAAATTAGTACTATCTATTAATAGTATATTCTTCAACGAGCGAAGAATGATAGCTATTATCCACGAGAACGAAAATTTAAACACGAGCCGCCAGGCGAGTGTTGGAACGTTTGAGTGGATAATAGCTATTCTTCGCAAGATGAAGACGCTATTTTCTCTTCGACCTTTTGCGAAAATTTATTAAAATTAGTTCAAAAAATAAATAAAACTTTTCAATAGACTTATTTTCTTGATATTTGCGCAACTCCGAAGTCATTTCTTATCACACCACCATCCAGTCATTTTACATATTGTTAAATATTTTCATGATTAGATATTACCTAACCTGGTTATTATGACCTGTCTGTCAGGTCAGGTTAGGTGCGCTGACAGCACGATAGGTAGCCGTGGCGTTATCTTAACTGGTTGACGTCACAGAGTTGAATTCCGAAAATCAGTTGTCAAAATGCCGAGCAGTGATTTTGGCTTAGAACATTCCCTCATCGCAAACGGTGAGGGAATGAACATTCCATCCATCGCATGGGGAATGTACGTCATGAGTTAACTGAAATTGGCAGTATAAAGAACGTTATTACTAAATGGTCGAAGAAAAAGTATAGTTACATGAACTAAACATATGGCTTTTTTAATAACCAGACATAAAGTTTTGGTAGTGGTGAAATATCCAAAGAACTATAATAGGTACGAGACGAATTTCTTAATATTATGATCTTTTTGAGTTAACCACAACGCATTCTGGCTTTTTTTATATACCTACTAAAGTATGAGCCATAAAACAAATACCGTATTATGGATGATTTAATGAGAACACAACACGTTGTGGACTTTTTTCGGCTCAATGAGCGTTTTTAGTTATTAGAGCCTGGCCACAGAATAGAAAGGTACAATCAGAAGATAAACTTCAATAAAAATACCGAGTTCGCGCATCTACTCGGCGCATAGAGATCCGCCATGATTTGAGATGAGCTTTCATTAGTTTTGAATGCGGGTCCACAGAATAGAATTGTACCTATTCTGTGGCGTGCTGGTGGCGGGCCTGCGTTTCTACTCTGAAGCAATGGCCGCTAGAGATGTGGCTTGTCTCTAAAGGATCAAAGGCGCCGCAGGCGAGTTTAGCTTCTGATTGTATCTATTCTGTGGCCTGGCATCACAGACTATCCTAGCATACCTATTTATAATACATTCAAAAACGTTTCCATGACAAAATGTAACAAATATTAGCAATATGAGAAGTCACCAATTACCTCGTAACGTATAAGTTGATGTTTCTTCGTAAAATGCGTTCGGGGCCGGCATATTATGGGATAATAGTTGCTTTCAATCATTGACTATCATCCTATGATTTGTACGCTCCTGGCGTCTTCGTCTCCGGCTTCAGTCTTCGTTAACATCAAATGCTAATGTTCGGCCAGTTAACCACTGCACCAAAGGAGATTCGTCTGATCGTCTGCACCTACACATCGTTTGGGGCTACTCTTATCATACACAGAAATTGTGCTTTAAACTAATTACTGTGTATCAGCGTTGCCACAGGTGTCTCGTTCGAGCCAGATATGACTCGTTTTAAGTAAAAGCTACTCGCTGACTCCTCTTTCCCAGATTTGGCTCTTTTTCGGTTTTTAGAGACGTCCAGCCAGCAGCTATGCTCATGCAGCCTAGTAGTAGTGTAGTGTGTAGGCCGTAGCTCATGGCATTCTTTAATATAAGGCCGTGGTAACATGTATGTATGTGTATGTAGCTGAAACTTTTAGTCAACAGCTGGCGCTGTCCGCTGTCAATGGATTATGTTATGTTATTCTGCATTCTGCTATTCTGTATCTGCGGCCTGCGCACAGGCACATAGCGGTCGGCGAGTAAAACGTCAAAACACAATAATTGTCAAATGTCAATTGTTAATTGTAATTTTTATTGTACCTCCTCGCAGACAATACAGAATTTCCCTTTTCTTAAATCTGAAATAGCTCGTTTTAGTACGTATTTGGCTCGTTTTTTCGCGACATCTGTCTCGAAAAAAATTGTGCTCGTGGCAACACTGCTGTGTATGCTAGAGTAGTTCCTGACGACTTCAGTCTTTGCAACAAGATTCCATGTGGTTTCCATGTCAGATAAAGGATCAAGATTTCTTTCATCGTCTTAGACTTTAAGTAGGGTAGATTTTTAGTATATAAGCCATGTTCCACATGGCCCACGTTTACTCTTGAATGTGTAACGACGCTTACCTGGGTCAATACAGATTATGGAAAATCTCCTTTTTGTAGTTTCCCTGATCCATTTGCTTGCCTTCTTAGTGGCATGCGTTCGGGGCATGCCAAACTATTGAATAATATCGGGTGTTCATTAATTAGCTTTTCGTCAGTGGGTCGTGAACCGGTCGTGAACCGAACTTGATTTCGATTCGTCGAAAATACGAGATACAATGCGAGTCGACTTCATGAGAATCGTGACCGGTGTCACGGTAACTTGCTGTAACTGTGATTTATTTATACGTGATTTCAGAAATACTGTATAGCTTTACGGCCAGTTATATGTCTTGAATCGTCAATATTTCGTCCCTGAGTCTAAATATTTCATTTGATATGCGATAAATTCTCTGAAGTAGGTAGTGTCTTTAGTAAAAAAGAATCAATGTACCGCGATTTCGATTCTCAGTTATTAGAGCATCTAGGAAAAGGAAGATTATTGACGTTTTCACAATTTTCATTTCAAAATAGTTAAGCTCTTTGAATGAAATTTTTTTTTATTATTTACACTTCTGTACTTCAAATAAGACAGAATAATAGTCAAATAAACAATAGACTTATCAAAGTGTATACATATACAGGGTGTCCCATAATATGAGGGCAATCTCCCGGATTTGGATAAATTTCATAAAAATAAATGAAAAAATAGCTATAAAATTAATTCCTCAGAGACACCCCTACAAAGATATTAGCTGTTGAAGTTGAGGGTTGAAAATCAATTTTTGCAGTAACTTTTTTATTTCTTGACCGATTTTGATAATTTTTGGTTTTACTTTGTATTATTTTGGACTATTTAGAATAGCATTTCATAATCTTTGGTATAGCACATACATAGACCTCGGGATAACCCCCTCATTCACTTGAAAGAAAACAATAAAAATAATAATTTTACAGTTTTTAAGTTTAATTTTCTTTTTATTTGATATTTTTTACATCAAAAATGTATCCTTATTTATTTCGATAGAGCGAACCATTATCGAGATACACGTCCTTCTAATAAGGTGATGCGTCGAAGGAACTTTGTAAATTTCAAGTAAATTTTAACAAGATGGCTGACCTTTGACAGTAAATCGAGTGGTTTTAACCTCACTCCTTACCTATCTGACCCCCCCCCCTATTTAAAATTAAAAAATTTTTGTAATTGCATCTTATTGGCCATAAAAAGTTTGATAAAATCTCAAAATTTCAATCTTATATCTTGAACGGGTTCGGAGATATTAAATAAAAACCATCTTCATGGGCTCCCTTTTCGGGGACTGTAGCCCCCTTAGGAAGCATTTCTCGACTTATTTTTATAGGAACTTTTTTTCATATTTTTGAAAATAGAATCTGCTGTTTCAGTATTGCACGCTAATTACGGGACACCCTGTATGTGCACCAGCAGGAGTCTCTCTAGGTAGGTTCCTTGAAGAAAAGCTCCATGTAAACGTATTCTCTAACATCGCTCATGCAAAAACTCATGCATCATGAGATTTCGCCCATTTCTCAACGATTTAATACAACGAAACTTTTTCATCGAGACTGACTGCTTGGAAATGAGTTTTTAATAATAATTGTAGTCATAATAAATTCAAAAATCTAGAAATACACTTCCAAATAATGATTTTAAAAAAGGTTTTATTATATCGAAACGAGCTGTCAATGATTAGTATGCCGCACCGAATTGCGGAAAATATCCACGAGGAGGCGCGCGCTCTGCCAACAGCCGATACTTACTTAGCGTATATGGAAGAAGAGTTGAAATTCTGACACAACTAAGATCCTATGTGGTTGAAACCGACTTTGATACTTATCGCAGGAACCGGTGGCACTTAAGTTCCGAATTATTTCTATGTAGCGCCTAAATTCACTCCAACACTATCTACAGAAACTAGTAATTTCAACAAAGTGGAGAATTACCTATTCGAGCCAAAATACATATTAAGTAAAAAGAAGAAGTTTTTTTGGGTTCTAGGGCTCATAGATAATACTGATCTCAAGCCAAAAGCAGACAAAAACACTGTTGAAGACATGGATGACCATTTTGATTAGAGCTCATCGGCGTGTCATATCAACAATCGCGATTGTCTACTTCTAGCTTAAGATCAGTTGATACTTATACCGAATGTTCACAACGAATTTTGTGAATTCATAAACTGTAGTTCGAAAACTGCACTTTTACGGGAAGTTATAAGTCTTGAATCGTCAGTATTTCGGGCCTGAGCTGAGTCTAAAGATTTCATTTGTTATGCGACAAATACTCAAAGTAGTGTTTTTCGCACACGGCGTCCTTAGTAAAGAATCGAAGTATGTCGGGAAAAATAAATATTCTTTATCAATTATTGTCATTTCAATGTAGTTAAACTTTTAGAATGATAATATTGAATTATGTTATTGTATCTTATTGTATCTTATAATATCGTATTGGAACCGATTACTATTAATAATAATAATAATAATAAACGTCTTTATTGGGCGAAATTCTCTACACGGAGTTCTAAAGCTATGGTTTCTTAGGATATAGTAGGCGACGCGAAGCAGGCAGTCAGTTGTGCGCCTCGGACTTCTGTTGAAATCTAGAACACAGGAAGATGCGTAGCCGGTTTGTTAGAATCTGCGCAGATAGACTCACGGTATGCGTAAAATTATCTGCGTCGTTGCTTCGGTCGGAATCAAACTCGATTTGATTTCGACGCAGTCATTCAGCTGAGCATACAGCTGACAGTGTTAAAAAGCCATTATTTGAAAATTTGAAAATGGTATCCAAGTTTTCGGCAGATGAAGATGACAAATTGATAGACCTCATACGAGAATAACCTGCACAGTCAAAAGCTGTAATTTATCAGTACCTTCCAAACTTCTATTAGAAAACATTCTATCTTCACATTTATTGTGGCGAACAACTAATTAAACTTTAAAGAAGATTCTTCATGTTCTTCTCCCGTAATAAGTGTTGCCAGAAAAAAATATTCAGCCATTGTGATCATATAAAGAAATTTTGCCAAAATTAATAATAAATATTTGTCGTCTGTGCATACCAGCATACAATCACGCACTACTCTAACAAACCACCCTCCTTCAAAACCGATAAAGTTGTACGCTGCAGATTCTGTCGTAAGCGTATGCCGTCCGTAGTGGACAGTTCTAACAAACCATAGCTTTACACTAAACCCTAATACCATATCTACATATTTTCAGAGCAACAAATTTTGCAACAAATTTCGTACATATTTACAAGTTTGTTCCATGAGTAACATAATAACATAACAACATGATGATAATTGATAACATAAAATAAAGTATCTAACATAACATCTAACATAGAGGACAGACATAAAGGGCAGACAGCGGTGCAACAGAGGTGTAAGTTCTATTGGACATTTTGATTTATAAAATAGTTGTGTATTCCACGTTTGAACTTCTGCACTGTCAGTTGTTTGAGCTCAAATGGAATTTTATTATACGTGTGGCAAGCATTATAAGTGAATGACTTTTTGTAGAAAGCAGATCTAAAGACTGGAATGGTGAGAATTTCTTTATGTCGAACATTCACCAGGTGCACGTTACCACGCGGCAGCAGTTTTTCATTTAGATATTCTGGGGTGTTATTTTTGATTATCTTGTGTGTCAGAATTGAAAGATGTTTCGAACGTCGCTGTTCCATTGTAAGCCAACCCAGTTCGGTGATTTTTGAAGATACCGAGTCGAATTTTCGAATATTGTAAATAAAACGAACGCACGATCTTTGCACCTTTTCAATTTTCATCTTTAAAGATTGGTCTAAAGCCGGTCCGTACACAGTGTCAACGTAATCGAATCTGGACAAAATCATGGCATTACAAATTTGTGTTTAAGTTTTGTTGGAAGATAATTTTTTGTACAGTACAATAGTTTTAATCTTGCATATGAGTTCCTAATTAGGTAGTTTACATGATCTTGGTATTTCAAATTATTGTCATCAATATAATTAAACCCAGATTCTTCACGACTCTTTTGATCTCGAGTGTCGTGTTGTTCATTTGAATAGTGATTCTTAGGTTTCCTATTCTTGATCGATCGTTTTTTCTATCGAAATAAACAACACACGATTTCGTTTAATTGATTTTCAAATTATGTTTTGTGGCAAGTTGAACCAGTTTATTCAGTTCTATATTAACTCCTCGATTGTCTCAGTTGCATTATCAACAGTAAAAGATCTACATATCTGAGTATCATCTGCGTAGAAATGAATTTGACAAGAAGTTTGTATTACGCTTTGAAAATCAAATGTGTATAGATTATATAAAAGGGGGCTTAATATAGCTCCCTGGGGAACTCCTTTTGTTACCATCAAACTCTTCGACACACAATCGCCAAGAACTACTTTTTGAGATCTGTCACGTAAGTAGTCATTAAAGAAATTTCTTGCTGCTTGACTGAATCCGATAAAGTGCAGCTTTGCTGACAACAATTCATGATCGATTGTGTCAAATGCTTTGGTGAAGTCCAATAAAACCAGAGCTGTCACTTCACTGTTATCAGTTGCGGTTATGATGTCATCAGTGATTTTCGCAAGGGCTGTCGTTGTGGACTTGCCCCTAGTAAATCCTGATTGTACAGTAGGAAGTATTTTATTGATGTCCAGGAATTCATTTATTTGATCAAAAATTACTTTTTCTAATATTTTGGAAATCACAGGCAAAATGCTAATTGGTCTTGAATCTGAAAATTGAGTCGGGTTATCATGTTTTTCCAAAGGTCTTACCAAGGCTTGTTTCCAACTGTTAGGAAATGATTGCGATTCTATACAATAATTTATTATATGCGTTAGTTGCGGTAGAAGTACTGACAAACAATGCTTCAAAATATTTATATTCAATCCATCATGTCCTTTTGCCCTTGATTTCATAGATACCATCTTATCCAGTATAACTTCAGGTGCAACAGTTTTGAAATCTAGTTTATCATTTGTATGCAAGCAATCACTAGAATAATAATGAAGTAGCTCCTGGAGGGGAGAACTATTTGTTGCGTTTGGTACTGCCTTATTTACAAAAGAATCATTAAGACCATCCAAATCAGTCAGATGTGTTGGTATACTGTAAATCGTAACCCGGAACCACCCCTAACGCTTTGAGGGAGGCCAAGCATACCGTGTGTTTGCACTGTTACTTTGAGTGTAAGAATGTTTTTCTCTTTTAATTGCACTGTTTGTATAGTTTCGTAATCGTTTATAATAATCCCAGCTTTCAGCACTACCATATCTCTGGTATGCCAAGTATGCATTTTGACGCTTTTTTATCAATCTTTTAATTATGTCAGTCAGCCACGGGGCGGCGGGTGTCTTGTACTACGAGCTTTTACATACGGTGCATGAATATCCAACAGATTAGCGATAGCAGTGTTCAGAAATTCTACTTTGTAGTTTATGTCCTGCGAGTAATAGTATGAATGCCAGTTTATGCTTTCTAAATCATTTAAAAATCTGTTTTGATCGAAATTCCTAAAGTTTCTGTATCTTATAAATTTGACTTTTACCGGTTTATGTATAAATAATTTGCAAAAGACTGCGTCGTGGTCCGTGACGCCATGTAGGGGGTAGTTACCAAAGTTACTGATTCTCAAACTTTTATTAGTGACAATTATGTCTAGTCTAATAATGTTTTTGAGTTTCCCACTCTTCTTGTTGGTTTGGTAATATGCTGTTTTAGATCATATACATATATTCAACAAATTGGTGAATTTCAACACATTATGGATGCGCAATTATTCATCATATTAATATTCCGATCTGCCATCCATACAACATAGTTATATTGCGGTATTACAATTGATAACATACTATCTATCTGATCCAAACAAGAAAGCAGATTTTTATTGCTTGGTCTGTAAATTGTGCCTACAGCAAATCTTTAAAAGCAATATTTGAGTTAACATAAAAAGCTACACCCACCTCCTCTGCCATCTATCCTGTATACTGTCCTTCCTAACAATTTTATAGCCGTCTATACTAATTAATTATTATCTATATCTTTAGTGAACCATGTCTCATCCAGCCCAACCACATCATATTTTTGACGTAGGTATTATGAAATCTTTGATGGTATAAAAATCAGAAGTTAACGATCTTACATTTATATGTGCAAAAGTAAACTTATTCATTATAAGCAAAATTAAAAAAAAAAATCAATACGCCCTGAAGAAAAGCCTCAAAAAATAATCAAACTTGCTAACCGAAAAAAAGCGTAGCTCCCAAAAAAATACTAAATTACATTATAAAAAAAGAAAATATTAAAAAAGGAAATATTAAAAAAGGAAATATTAAAAAAATGCAGTATATTATGCTTGCTAAACAGTATCTGTTGCTATTATTTCTTCTTCGACTTCATTTGTCCATTCATGATTTCTAGATTTTCTAAATTTGTCACACGGATCTTCTTTGTGCCATTAAATGCATAAATTTTACAATCCACCGACCAATAATTAGTGCTTCCATAAACTTTTTTTGCAGCGTTAAACAATTCCAAGTTGATCTTAGTCAAATTCTCCATCACAAAAATATTACTACCCTCAACACCCTCTTTTTCTTCATTATTTCGAATTTGTGTTCATAGTTCTTCATTCGTATGAGAATAGGACATTTTTATTCTTCTTTGCCATGTATTCGATAACAATAATCTAGATCTTTTTCTGTAATATCTAGTTTAATCTTTTCATTGATTAGATCAATCATTTTACTCTTCAAGTTCTGATCAGACTTCTCTTTCACACCAAAAAAACATAGATTGTTTCTCAAGTCCTTCTGCTCAAAATTATTAATTTTTTGTTTCAGGATATTATTTTCAGCTTTTAATAAGGATATTTTAATTTCTTGTGAATTAATAAATTCTTTCGTTTCTTTAAAATCTTTGAGCTTCAAAGTATGTAGAGTCAGTTTTAACTATAAACCTTAAAGAGTTATTTCAGTCATTGCAAAACCTTACCAGTTTTTAGTGTTTTGACAACTAAATGTGTTATGAGCTTTTCCGTTCTTTGAGTCTGACATATAAAACATTCAAACCCGTTTTCAGGATATAATGTAACAGACATGAGAAGTCAACAATTATGTCGTACTTAATAAGTTGACGTTTCTTTGGAAAATGCGTTCAGGGCATGCCGAATTATTAAATAATAGTTGTTTTCAATAATTGACTATTGTTCAATGATTTGCACGCTCTTGGCGTCTTCAGGCTTCAGTCTTCGTAACATCAAATGCTAATGTTGGACGAGTTGAAACTGCACCAAAGAAGATTCGTTTGTACCTAAGTATATCGTTTGGGGCTACAACTGTCATGTGCAGAAATTGTGCTTTAAACTAATTTCTGCGTATGACGGATTCGTTCCTGACGATATCAATCTTTGCAACAAAATCCCATGTGTTTCATAGCAGACAAAGGATCTTTTTTTCATCGTGTTAGAGTTTAAGTACCTATTGTGTAGATTTTTAGTTAATAAGCTATGTTCCATGGGGCCCAGGTTCACGCTTGAATGTGTAACGGCGCTTACCTGGGTCAATGCAGATTGTGTAAAATCTTCGTGTGAAAAAAAAACAATTCATTAATTGTGCTTTAATTAATTTATAAATAAGAAATTATATCCATAAGAAAAACGAAAGTTGACTGTGAAAACTCTTGGATCTAGTAGGCCTTGAAAATTTTTGAAATGTCAGATGGATAGCCCTTAACGGCTTATGCAAGCCTACAAAAAATTATTTATTAATTTCCAATAATAAAATAGATATGAGGAAAATAAGAAATCTAGATTTTTCAGTTTTTTTCAGGATATTTCAGGAACGGTCACAGATATCTTGCATGTTTTGACGGATTCGAGATGGCCACAAAACTGCGAATCTTTTCTCTAATTTAACCGACCCTGTATCTCTTAGCGTTCAGGAGATAGCAATATAAAGAAGGATACATGGTGCACCCTGTATATGATGGCCATACAGGATCAGGTCGTCAACATAAACAATTATAAGAAATTCATAATCAAAAATCCGAATATTCTGACAAGTGTAGACATTGTCATCAGTAATCAGAAACCATCCAGCTCTTAACATTTGGCAGCACCTACTTAGCCCATACCCACTACCTACATAGACACAATCAGGTTGCAACATTTTGCATCAGAAATCAGAAACTGGGAAACAAATATGGATTGATCAACCAACACCTATACACCATATTATAGATACCAAGCCCAGTCGGAATGGGGGACGCTCGCTGCACACTCGTTGTGCAGGGGGTAGTGGGTAAATAAAATACCCGCCGTGAAGCAAAATCTGACACCCCGTGGATAATAAGGCTCATAAAAGCCTCGGATACAAGTATAACGAGTAACGACGTGAACGGGGCTCGCTGCCTTCGTACACTGAGAGAAATTTATTTTAAATATTGCTAAAAAATATGTTTAAAAATTGTAGTGGGTTTTAATATAAATATTGTAAGAACTGATTTATAGTCATGTATTTATTTTAAACAAGAGTTTGTATTTATTTCATTGTGTTTAGTTTGAGTAAATGAATACTTAATTTCAACACTCTTAATCAAAGTTAACATTATTTACATATCAAGTAGTAGGTAATAATATAATGTTTTGCTACAAGATCCTAGTACAGGAATTCTTCAGTTCAGCAATGTCATATATTTGGATATCAAAATAGCAGATTCGTTAATTAGGACTTAGTTTTAATTTTTTATTTTTTGGTTGTCATTATTGAACTGTTGTATTCTTTGAAGTCGTCGTCCGAGTCCACGCCATATTCTATCTACGTCCTCGCGTCTCTTGCATCTTCCATAGTGTAATCGGATGAGTGCCTTTGAAATAAACGGTGTACCTAATTAGGCATAGATTGCAAACTAGAATTAACCAAAAATAAACCGAGCCATACAGAAACAATAGAAAAAAACTGAATGGCACCTACCTGGTGTCCGGGTCGCATGGAGCTGGACTGGATGAGTGTTTTCTGGTTTCACTAGTATTCTGGCGGGGTGATTTCATTGACACAAATTTCGGAATAGGTAATCTAATGAGTAATGACACTTTGACTAACGATAGGCGAGAGATTTTTCGAATGCAATGATTTTCTAATGCAATGATACCGTGCCGGTTGGGTCTCCGCCGAGAGGCCTTCCTCTTCTTCTTTTCATGAGGATATCTCCTCTTATCTTCTCGGCGCCATTCGGAGATCGAACCTGTATGGATTTTGATTTACCGCGAATTTACGAATTTAATATTCAAAGAAATAAACAATACTAATTGCCTGTACAAACGGTGTGCTTATATTTCATATACTATTTGCAAAAATGTTTAGTGTGTTGTGCTTTTTTATTGTTATATTTGTTTATTGTCTTTAAGTGACTCTCCTGTATCTGTACAGACACATTCAAGACTGCGAGTGAAAGAAAAGGGATACATTGGAATTATTGTTTCGCGTCTACATCCATTGTTGTCTACTTTTGATGACTGATGTTAGTTTGGCGCAATCATCATTTACGGCCAATATGATATCAATTAAATGGTATCAAGTAAATTAAACTTTAATTTACATTCGCAAATAAATAGCAGTACGCCAGACTCTGCAGTATCGATCAACCTATCGACTTTAGTATATCCTGTGCTACTCTTAGCAATAAAATGTGTTAATTCAATTATAAAATATTGCTGTTCAAGTTGGGTTGATCACCATTCATAGAATCCATGCTTGTAGTATAAAATATAATTTTGCTGGTTCTAGTTAGGTTAGTCGGTGCTTAATATAAAACTATTAGGGACTAACACAAATTGATTCTAGCTGCAATGAATTTTTATTTCCAAACAGAATATGTAGCAACAACGTTTAAGCATAGAAAATATTGTAACGACGGGTATTATAAAGGGTCATTGAGTTAACGGTTAGATTTCGGTGACCATTTCTGAAGAACGTATCAAGTTTAAGTGGAATTTTTTAATTATCTATTATTCTTGACATGAAAGTAATTACAAAAATGTTGATAAAAGTCATTTGACGTCGATATTAGCTTCAAAAACGAGCACATAAGTCTGCCCGTTAGCCTAATGAGCCTTTATAATATTGGCTGTAAGTCTAACAATACTCTTTAACAATACTGACGAGCTTAGCTTAGCAATATTTTTAGTGCTGTCCATATAATGAAACATAAATTATGTTTAATATCAACATGTTTTTAATTATTTTTGTTATATTTTTCTCTCAGTGCAGCAACACCACGTCCGGCAGGAGAGTAGAGGCATCTCAGGTCGTCATCAAGCGAAGTCCTCAAAAACCACCAACTCATCACAGCACTACAGTTCAGTCATGTCGCGCTAAAGTATTTGACGTGCATCGAATAACTGGAGATGGAAATTGTTTGTTCCGTGCCATAAGTTTGCATCTTTATAATACTCAGGAAAGATATGATGAAATAAGAGTAGAAGCAGTCAGGTATGTGAGAGAACATTGGAATGATGTAAAAGACCATCTAGTCAACCCAGATTATTAGTGTATTTTTTAACAAAAAAATACACTATTGAGGACGACATCACTTTTCGAAAATCACCCAAACTCATCAAATGTCCACCGATCATGACCCCCAGATTACGAAAAAGTGGTTTTCCAAAATTCACCTGCCCACGATATATATATATATATATTTATATATATATATATTTATATATCTTTCTTAACGGGATGATTTGCGGTCTTTTATTTACTCCGAAGGGATGCTTTGCAGTCCAAACTGCTTTTGCGGTCGCAAATAGAGCTTTTGCGGTCGGACCTCAAAAACTGTTTGCAGTTAATATATTCTTATTAAGGATGATGTGAGGTCCTTGATAAAGTGGAGGGGATGGAGGGGAAATTAGTAACCGTTACACGTTATGAAGACAGTAACTGTATAAGAAACTTTAATTTACTTGGAAGCGGTTGGAGATACGAAATCGGTTAAATTAGATATTAAGTTGCACAATTTTATGCTTATTAAGAATTTGACACAAAATTTAGGCTTACTCCAAACGTTTCTTAAATCAACCGAAAATCCACTTTGCGCTGCATCGTGGATCTCAATCGACATCAATTTTGAAATAATTTTCTGTGCCTGAATTTTCTGCGCGATCGTAAAAATATTTTCAGAACTGGCAACAGCGCGGTCTTAAATACCTAATTCCAATTCGCAAATTATCCGATGGGTTCAAATCAACCGAAAATCCACTTTGCGCTGCCTCGTGGATCTCGATCGGCATCAATTTTGAAATAATTTTCTGTGACAGAATCTTCTGCGCGATCGTAAAAAAATTCAGAATTAGCAACAATGCGGTCTGAAATACCTAATTTCATGTCGCGAGTTGCTCGATGACTTCAAATCAACCGAAAATCCACTTTGCGCTGCATCGTGGATTTCAATCGGCAACAATTTTGAAATAATTTTCTGTGACAGGATCTTCGATTCGATCGCAAAACTATTTTCAGAATTGGCAACAGTGCGGTCTTAAATACCTAATTTCATGTCGCGAGTTGCTCAATGACTTCAAATCAATCGAAAATCCACTTTGCGCTGCATCGTGAATCTGAATCGGCTTCAATTTTGAAATAATTTTCTGCGACAGGATCTTTGGCGCGATCGCAAAAATATTAACAGAATTGGCAACAGTGCGGTCTTAAATACCTAATTTCATGTCGCGAGTTGCTCGATGACTTCAAATCAACCGAAAATCCACTTTGCGCTGCATCGTGGATTTCAATCGGCAACAATTTTGAAATAATTTTCTGTGACAGGATCTTCGATTCGATCGCCAAAACATTAACAGAATTGGCAACAGTGCGGTCTCAAATACCTAATTTCATAGCGCGAGTTGCTCGATGACTTCGAATTAACCGAAAATCCACTTTGCGCTGCATCGTGGATCTCAATCGGCAACAATTTTGAAATAATTTTCTGTGACAGGATCTTCGACTCGATCGCAAAAATATTTTCAAAATTGGCAACAGTGCGGTCTTAAATACCGAATTTCATGTCGCGAGCTGCTCGATGACTTCGAATCAACCGAAAATCCACTTTGCGCTGCATCGTGAATCTAAATCGGCTTCAATTTTGAAATAATTTTCTGCGACAGGATCTTTGGCGCGATCGCAAAAATATTAACAGAATTGGCAACAGTGCGGTCTTAAATACCTAATTTCATGTCGCGAGTTGCTCAATGACTTCAAATCAATCGAAAATCCACTTTGCGCTGCATCGTGAATCTGAATCGGCTTCAATTTTGAAATAATTTTCTGCGACAGGATCTTTGGCGAGATCGCAAAAATATTAACAGAATTGGCATCAGTGGGGTCTTAAATACCTAATTTCATGTCGCGAGTTGCTCGATGACTTCAGATCAACCGAAAATCCACTTTGCGCTGCATCGTGGATCTCAATCGGCATTAATTTTGAAATAATCTTCAGTGACAGGATCTTCGGCGCGATCGAAAAAATATTTTCAGAATTGGCAACAGTGCGGTCTTAAATACCGAATTTCATGTCGCGAGTTGCTCGATGACTTCAAATCAACCGAAAATCCACTTTGCGCTGCATCGTGGATTTCAATCGGCAACAATTTTGAAATAATTTTCTGTGACAGGATCTTCGATTCGATCGCCAAAACATTAACAGAATTGGCAACAGTGCGGTCTCAAATACCTAATTTCATAGCGCGAGTTGCTCGATGACTTCGAATTAACCGAAAATCCACTTTGCGCTGCATCGTGGATCTCAAACGGCAACAATTTTGAAATAATTTTCTGCGACAGGATCTTTGGCGCGATCGCAAAAATATTAACAGAATTGGCAACAGTGCGGTCTTAAATACCTAATTTCATGTCGCGAGTTGCTCGATGACTTCAAATCAACCGAAAATCCACTTTGCGCTACATCGTGGATTTCAATCGGCAACAATTTTTAAATAATTTTCTGTGACAGGATCTTCGATTCGATCGCCAAAACATTAACAGAATTGGCAACAGTGCGGTCTCAAATACCTAATTTCATAGCGCGAGTTGCTCGATGACTTCGAATTAACCGAAAATCCACTTTGCGCTGCATCGTGGATCTCAAACGGCAACAATTTTGAAATAATTTTCTGCGACAGGATCTTTGGCGCGATCGCAAAAATATTAACAGAATTGGCAACAGTGCGGTCTTAAATACCTAATTTCATGTCGCGAGTTGCTCGATGACTTCAAATCAACCGAAAATCCACTTTGCGCTACATCGTGGATTTCAATCGGCAACAATTTTTAAATAATTTTCTGTGACAGGATCTTCGATTCGATCGCCAAAACATTAACAGAATTGGCAACAGTGCGGTCTCAAATACCTAATTTCATAGCGCGAGTTGCTCGATGACTTCGAATTAACCGAAAATCCACTTTGCGCTGCATCGTGGATCTCAATCGGCAACAATTTTGAAATAATTTTCTGTGACAGGATCTTCGGCTCGATCGCAAAAATATTTTCAGAATTGGCAACAGTGCGGTCCTAAATACCTAATTTCATGTCGCGAGTTGCTCAATGACTTCAAATCAATCGAAAATCCACTTTGCGCAGCATCGTGAATCTGAATCGGCTTCAATTTTGAAATAATTTTCTGCGACAGGATCTTTGGCGCGATCGCAAAAATATTAACAGAATTGGCAACAGTGCGGTCTTAAATACCTAATTTCATGTCGCGAGTTGCTCGATGACTTCAAATCAACCGAAAATCCACTTTGCGCTGCATCGTGGATTTCAATCGGCAACAATTTTGAAATAATTTTCTGTGACAGGATCTTCGATTCGATCGCCAAAACATTAACAGAATTGGCAACAGTGCGGTCTCAAATACCTAATTTCATAGCGCGAGTTGCTCGATGACTTCGAATTAACCGAAAATCCACTTTGCGCTGCATCGTGGATCTCAATCGGCAACAATTTTGAAATAATTTTCTGTGACAGGATCTTCGGCTCGATCGCAAAAATATTTTCAGAATTGGCAACAGTGCGGTCTTAAATACCTAATTTCATGTCACGAGTTGCTCAATGACTTCAAATCAATCGAAAATCCACTTTGCGCTGCATCGTGAATCTGAATCGGCTTCAATTTTGAAATAATTTTCTGCGACAGGATCTTTGGCGCGATCGCAAAAATATTAACAGAATTGGCATCAGTGGGGTCTTAAATACCTAATTTCATGTCGCGAGTTGCTCGATGACTTCAGATCAACCGAAAATCCACTTTGCGCTGCATCGTGGATCTCAATCGGCATTAATTTTGAAATAATCTTCAGTGACAGGATCTTCGGCGCGATCGAAAAAATATTAACAGAATTGGCAACAGTGCGGTCTTAAATACCTAATTTCATGTCGCGAGTTGCTCAATGACTTCAAATCAATCGAAAATCCACTTTGCGCAGCATCGTGAATCTGAATCGGCTTCAATTTTGAAATAATTTTCTGCGACAGGATCTTTGGCGCGATCGCAAAAATATTAACAGAATTGGCAACAGTGCGGTCTTAAATACCTAATTTCATGTCGCGAGTTGCTCGATGACTTCAAATCAACCGAAAATCCACTTTGCGCTGCATCGTGGATTTCAATCGGCAACAATTTTGAAATAATTTTCTGTGACAGGATCTTCGATTCGATCGCCAAAACATTAACAGAATTGGCAACAGTGCGGTCTCAAATACCTAATTTCATAGCGCGAGTTGCTCGATGACTTCGAATTAACCGAAAATCCACTTTGCGCTGCATCGTGGATCTCAATCGGCAACAATTTTGAAATAATTTTCTGTGACAGGATCTTCGGCTCGATCGCAAAAATATTTTCAGAATTGGCAACAGTGCGGTCTTAAATACCTAATTTCATGTCACGAGTTGCTCAATGACTTCAAATCAATCGAAAATCCACTTTGCGCTGCATCGTGAATCTGAATCGGCTTCAATTTTGAAATAATTTTCTGCGACAGGATCTTTGGCGCGATCGCAAAAATATTAACAGAATTGGCATCAGTGGGGTCTTAAATACCTAATTTCATGTCGCGAGTTGCTCGATGACTTCAGATCAACCGAAAATCCACTTTGCGCTGCATCGTGGATCTCAATCGGCATTAATTTTGAAATAATCTTCAGTGACAGGATCTTCGGCGCGATCGAAAAAATATTAACAGAATTGGCAACAGTGCGGTCTTAAATACCTAATTTCATGTCGCGAGTTGCTCAATGACTTCAAATCAATCGAAAATCCACTTTGCGCAGCATCGTGAATCTGAATCGGCTTCAATTTTGAAATAATTTTCTGCGACAGGATCTTTGGCGCGATCGCAAAAATATTAACAGAATTGGCAACAGTGCGGTCTTAAATACCTAATTTCATGTCGCGAGTTGCTCGATGACTTCAAATCAACCGAAAATCCACTTTGCGCTGCATCGTGGATTTCAATCGGCAACAATTTTGAAATAATTTTCTGTGACAGGATCTTCGATTCGATCGCCAAAACATTAACAGAATTGGCAACAGTGCGGTCTCAAATACCTAATTTCATAGCGCGAGTTGCTCGATGACTTCGAATTAACCGAAAATCCACTTTGCGCTGCATCGTGGATCTCAATCGGCAACAATTTTGAAATAATTTTCTGTGACAGGATCTTCGGCTCGATCGCAAAAATATTTTCAGAATTGGCAACAGTGCGGTCTTAAATACCTAATTTCATGTCGCGAGTTGCTCAATGACTTCAAATCAATAGAAAATCCACTTTGCGCTGCATCGTGAATCTGAATCGGCTTCAATTTTGAAATAATTTTCTGCGACAGGATCTTTGGCGCGATCGCAAAAATATTAACAGAATTGGCATCAGTGGGGTCTTAAATACCTAATTTCATGTCGCGAGTTGCTCGATGACTTCAAATCAACCGAAAATCCACTTTGCGCTGCATCGTGAATCTGAATCGGCTTCAATTTTGAAATAATTTTCTGCGACAGGATCTTTGGCGCGATCGCAAAAATATTAACAGAATTGGCAACAGTGCGGTCTTAAATACCTAATTTCATGTCGCGAGTTGCTCGATGACTTCAAATCAACCGAAAATCCACTTTGCGCTGCATCGTGAATCTGAATCGGCTTCAATTTTTAAATAATAATTGTCTGTGACAGAATCTTCTGCGCGATCGTAAAAATATTTTCAGAATTGGCTACAGCACGGTCTTAAATACCTAATTCCAAGTCTCAAATCATCCGATTGGTTCAGATCAACAAAAAATCCACTTTGCGCTGCATCGTGGATCTCAATCGGCATCAATTTTGAAATAATTTTCTGTGACAGAATCTTCTGCGCGATCGTAAAAAAAATTCAGAATTGGCTACAGTGCGGTCTTAAATACCGAATTTCATGTCGTGAGTTGCTCGATGACTTCAAATCAACCGAAAATCCACTTTGCGCTGCATAGTGGGTCTCAATCGGCATCAATTTTGAAATAATTTTCTGTGCCTGAATTTTCTGCGCGATCGTAAAAATATTTTCAGAATTGGCTACAGCAAGGTCTTAAATACCTAATTCCAAGTCTCAAATTATCCGATTGATTCAAATCAACCGAAAATCCACTTTGCGCTGCATAGTGGATCTCAATCGGCATCAATTTTTAAATAATTTTCTGCGACAGGATCTTCTGCGCGATTCAGAATTCAGAATTGGCAACAGTGCGGTCTTAAATACCTAATTCCAACTCGCAAATTATCCGATGGGTTCAAATCAACCGAAAATCCACTTTGCGCTGCATCGTGGATCTCAATCGGCATCAATTTTGAAATAATTTTCTGCGACGGGATCTTCGGCGCGATCGCAAAAATATTTTCAGAATTGGCAACAGTGCGGTCTTAAATACCTAATTTCATGTCGCGAGTTGCTCGATGACTTCAAATCAACCGAAAATCCACTTTGCGCTGCATCGTGAATCTAAATCGGCTTCAATTTTGAAATAATTTTCTGCGACAGGATCTTTGGCGTGATCGCAAAAATATTAACAGAATTGGCAACAGTGCGGTCTTAAATACCTAATTCCAACTCGCAAATTATCCGATTGGTTCAAATCAACCGAAAATCCACTTTGCGCTGCATAGTTGATCTCAATCGGCATCAATTTTTGAATAATTTTCTGCGACAGGATCTTCAGCGCGATCGTAAAAAAATTCAGAATTGGCAACAGTGCGGTCTTAAATACCTAATTCCAACTCGCAAATTATCCGATTGGTTCAAATCAACCGAAAATCCACTTTGCTCTGCATAGTGGATCTCAATCGGCATCAATTTTTAAATAATTTTCTGCGACAGGATCTTCTGCGCGATCGTAAAAAAATTCAGAATTGGCAACAGTGCGGTCTTAAATACCTAATTCCAACTCGCAAATTATCCGATGACTTCAAATCAACCGAAAATCCACTTTGCGCTGCATCGTGAATCTAAATCGGCTTCAATTTTGAAATAATTTTCTGCGACAGGATCTTTGGCGTGATCGCAAAAATATTAACAGAATTGGCAACAGTGCGGTCTTAAATACCTAATTCCAACTCGCAAATTATCCGATTGGTTCAAATCAACCGAAAATCCACTTTCGCTGCATCGTGGATCTCAATCAGCATTAATTTTGAAATAATTTTCTGCGACAGGATCTTTGGCGCGATCGCAAAAATATTTTCAGAATTGGCTACAGCACGGTCTTAAATACCTAATTCCAAGTCTCAAATTATCCGATTGGTTCAAATCAACCGAAAATCCACTTTGCGCTGCATAGTGGATCTCAATCGGCATCAATTTTGAAATAATTTTCTGTGCCTGAATTTTCTGCGCAATCGTAAAAATATTTTCAGAATTGGCAACAGCGCGGTCTTAAATACCTAATTCCAAGTCTCAAATCATCCGATCGGTTCAAATCAACCGAAAATCCACTTAGCGCTGCATCGTGAATCTGAATCGGCTTCAATTTTGAAATAATTTTCTGCGACAGCATCTTTGGCGCGATCGCATAAATATTAACAGAATTGGCAACAGTGCGGTCTTAAATACCTAATTTCATGTCGCGAGTTGCTCGATGACTTCAAATCAACCGAAAATCCACTTTGCGCTACATCGTGGATTTCAATCGGCAACAATTTTTAAATAATTTTCTGTGACAGGATCTTCTATTCGATCGCCAAAACATTAACAGAATTGGCAACAGTGCGGTCTCAAATACCTAATTTCTTAGCGCGAGTTGCTCGATGACTTCGAATTAACCGAAAATCCACTTTGCGCTGCATCGTGGATCTCAAACGGCAACATTTTGAAATAATTTTCTGCGACAGGATCTTTGGCGCGATCGCAAAAATATTAACAGAATTGGCAACAGTGCGGTCTTAAATACCTAATTTCATGTCGCGAGTTGCTCGATGACTTCAAATCAACCGAAAATCCACTTTGCGCTACATCGTGGATTTCAATCGGCAACAATTTTTAAATAATTTTCTGTGACAGGATCTTCGATTCGATCGCCAAAACATTAACAGAATTTGCAACAGTGCGGTCTCAAATACCTAATTTCATAGCGCGAGTTGCTCGATGACTTCGAATTAACCGAAAATCCACTTTGCGCTGCATCGTGGATCTCAATCGGCAACAATTTTGAAATAATTTTCTGTGACAGGATCTTCGGCTCGATCGCAAAAATATTTTCAGAATTGGCAACAGTGCGGTCTTAAATACCTAATTTCATGTCGCGAGTTGCTCGATTACTTCAAATCAATCGAAAATCCACTTTGCGCTGCATCGTGAATCTGAATCGGCTTCAATTTTGAAATAATTTTCTGCGACAGGATCTTTGGCGCGATCGCAAAAACATTAACAGAATTGGCAACAGTGCGGTCTCAAATACCTATAATTTCATAGCGCGAGTTGCTCGATGACTTCGAATTAACCGAAAATCCACTTTGCGCTGCATCGTGGATCTCAATCGGCAACAATTTTGAAATAATTTTCTGCGACAGGATCTTTGGCGCGATCGCAAAAATATTAACAGAATTGGCATCAGTGGGGTCTTAAATACCTAATTTCATGTCGCGAGTTGCTCGATGACTTCAGATCAACCGAAAATCCACTTTGCGCTGCATCGTGGATCTCAATCGGCATTAATTTTGAAATAATCTTCAGTGACAGGATCTTCGGCGCGATCGAAAAAATATTTTCAGAATTGGCAACAGTGCGGTCTTAAATACCGAATTTCATGTCGCGAGTTGCTCGATGACTTCAAATCAACCGAAAATCCACTTTGCGCTGCATCGTGAATCTGAATCGGCTTCAATTTTGAAATAATTTTCTGCGACAGGATCTTTGGCGCGATCGCAAAAATATTAACAGAATTGGCAACAGTGCGGTCTTAAATACCTAATTTCATGTCGCGAGTTGCTCGATGACTTCAAATTAACCGAAAATCCACTTTGCGCTGCATCGTGAATCTGAATCGGCTTCAATTTTTAAATAATTGTCTGTGACAGAATCTTCTGCGCGATCGTAAAAATATTTTCAGAATTGGCTACAGCACGGTCTTAAATACCTAATTCCAAGTCTCAAATCATCCGATTGGTTCAGATCAACAAAAAATCCACTTTGCGCTGCATCGTGGATCTCAATCGGCATCAATTTTGAAATAATTTTCTGTGACAGAATCTTCTGCGCGATCGTAAAAAAAATTCAGAATTGGCAACAGTGCGGTCTTAAATACCGAATTTCATGTCGTGAGTTGCTCGATGACTTCAAATCAACCGAAAATCCACTTTGCGCTGCATAGTGGGTCTCAATCGGCATCAATTTTGAAATAATTTTCTGTGCCTGAATTTTCTGCGCGATCGTAAAAATATTTTCAGAATTGGCTACAGCAAGGTCTTAAATACCTAATTCCAAGTCTCAAATTATCCGATTGGTTCAAATCAACCGAAAATCCACTTTGCGCTGCATAGTGGATCTCAATCGGCATCAATTTTTAAATAATTTTCTGCGACAGGATCTTCTGCGCGATTCAGAATTCAGAATTGGCAACAGTGCGGTCTTAAATACCTAATTCCAACTCGCAAATTATCCGATGGGTTCAAATCAACCGAAAATCCACTTTGCGCTGCATCGTGGATCTCAATCGGCATCAATTTTGAAATAATTTTCTGCGACAGGATCTTTGGCGCGATCGCAAAAGTATTAACAGAATTGGCAACAATGCGGTCTTAAATACCTAATTTCATGTCGCGAGTTGCTCGATGACTTCAAATCAACCGAAAATCCACTTTGCGCTGCATCGTGAATCTAAATCGGCTTTAATTTTGAAATAATTTTCTGCGACAGGATCTTTGGCGTGATCGCAAAAATATTAACAGAATTGGCAACAGCACGGTCTTAAATACCTAATTCCAAGTCTCAAATTATCCGATTGGTTCAAATCAACCGAAAATCCACTTTGCGCTGCATAGTGGATCTCAATCGGCATCAATTTTGAAATAATTTTCTGTGCCTGAATTTTCTGCGCGATCGTAAAAATATTTTCAGAATTGGCAACAGCGCGGTCTTAAATACCTAATTCCAAGTCTCAAATCATCCGATCGGTTCAAATCAACCGAAAATCCACTTAGCGCTGCATCGTGAATCTGAATCGGCTTCAATTTTGAAATAATTTTCTGCGACAGCATCTTTGGCGCGATCGCATAAATATTAACAGAATTGGCAACAGTGCGGTCTTAAATACCTAATTTCATGTCGCGAGTTGCTCGATGACTTCAAATCAACCGAAAATCCACTTTGCGCTGCATCGTGAATCTGAATCGGCTTCAATTTTTAAATAATTTTCTGAGCCAGAATCTTCTGCGCGATCGTAAAAATATTTTCAGAATTGGCTACAGCACGGTCTTAAATACTTAATTCCAAGTCTCAAATTATCCGATTGGTTCAAATCAACCGAAAATCCACTTTGCGCTGCATAGTGGATCTCAATCGGCATCAATTTTGAAATAATTTTCTGTGCCTGAATTTTTTGCGCGATCGTAAGAATATTAACAGAATTGGCAACAGTGCGGTCTTAAATACCTAATTTCATGTCGCGAGTTGCTCGATGACTTCAAATCAATCGAAAATCCACTTTGCGCTGCATCGTGAATCTGAATCGGCTTCAATTTTGAAATAATTTTCTGCGACAGGATCTTTGGCGCGATCGTAAAAATATTTTCAGAATTAGCTACAGCACGGTCTTAATACCTAATTCCAACTCGCAAATTATCCGATGGGTTCAAATCAACCGAAAATCCACTTTGAGCTGCATCGTGGATCTCAATCGGCATCAATTTTGAAATAATTTTCTGAGCCAGAATCTTCTGCGCGATCGTAAAAATATTTTCAGAATTGGCTACAGCACGGTCTTAAATACCTAATTTCATGTCGCGAGTTGCTCGATGACTTCAAATCAATCGAAAATCCACTTTGCGCTGCATCGCGAATCTGAATCGGCTTCAATTTTGAAATAATTCTCTGCGACAGGATCTTTGGCGCGATCGTAAAAATAATTTCAGAATTAGCTACAGCACGGTCTTAAATACCTAATTCCAAGTCTCAAATTATCCGATTGGTTCAAATCAACCGAAAATCCACTTTGCGCTGCATAGTGGATCTCAATCGGCATCAGTTTTTAAATAATTTTCTGAGCCAGAATCTTCTGCGCGATCGTAAAAATATTTTCAGAATTGGCTACAGCACGGTCTTAAATACCTTATTCCAAGTCTCAAATCATCCGATTGGTTCAAATCAACCGAAAATCCACTTTGCGCTGCATCGTGAATCTGAATCGGCTTCAATTTTGAAATAATTTTCTGCGACAGGATCTTTGGCGCGATCGCATAAATATTAACAGAATTGGCAACAGTGCGGTCTTAAATACCTAATTTCATGTCGCGAGTTGCTCGATGACTTCAAATCAACCGAAAATCCACTTTGCGCTGCATCGTGAATCTGAATCGGCTTCAATTTTTAAATAATTTTCTGAGCCAGAATCTTCTGCGCGATCGTAAAAATATTTTCAGAATTGGCAACAGCACGGTCTTAAATACCTAATTCCAAGTCTCAAATTATCCGATTGGTTCAAATCAACCGAAAATCCACTTTGCGCTGCATAGTGGATCTCAATCGGCATCAATTTTTAAATAATTTTCTGAGCCAGAATCTTCTGCGCGATCGTAAAAATATTTTCAGAATTGGCTACAGCACGGTCTTAAATACCTAATTCCAAGTCTCAAATCATCCGATTGGTTCAAATCAACCGAAAATCCACTTTGCGCTGCATCGTGAATCTGAATCGGCATCAATTTTGAAATAATTTTCTGCGACAGGATCTTTGGCACGATCGCAAAAATATTAACAGAATTGGCAACAGTGCGGTCTTGAATACCTAATTTCATGTCGCGAGTTGCTCGATGACTTCAAATCAACCGAAAATCCACTTTCGCTGCATCGTGGATCTCAATCGGCAT
Organism: Malachius bipustulatus; assembly: GCA_910589415.1. Classification (NCBI taxonomy): domain Eukaryota; kingdom Metazoa; phylum Arthropoda; class Insecta; order Coleoptera; family Melyridae; genus Malachius; species Malachius bipustulatus. Next base: position 18,669,167 of record OU342634.1, read on the forward strand.
TAATTTTGAAATAATTTTCTGCGACAGGATCTTTGGCGCGATCGCAAAAATATTTTCAGAATTGGCTACAGCACGGTCTTAAATACCTAATTCCAACTCGCAAATTATCCGATGGGTTCAAATCAACCGAAAATCCACTTTGAGCTGCATCGTGGATCTCAATCGGCATCAATTTTGAAATAATTTTCTGAGCCAGAATCTTCTGCGCGATCGTAAAAATATTTTCATAATTGGCTACAGCACGGTCTTAAATACCTAATTTCATGTCGCGAGTTGCTCGATGACTTCAAATCAATCGAAAATCCACTTTGCGCTGCATCGTGAATCTGAATCGGCTTCAATTTTGAAATAATTTTCTGCGACAGGATCTTTGGCGCGATCGTAAAAATATTTTCAGAATTAGCTACAGCACGGTCTTAAATACCTAATTCCAAGTCTCAAATTATCCGATTGGTTCAAATCAACCGAAAATCCACTTTGCGCTGCATAGTGGATCTCAATCGGCATCAATTTTTAAATAATTTTCTGAGCCAGAATCTTCTGCGCGATCGTAAAAATATTTTCAGAATTGGCTACAGCACGGTCTTAAATACCTAATTCCAAGTCTCAAATCATCCGATTGGTTCAAATCAACCGAAAATCCACTTTGCGCTGCATCGTGAATCTGAATCGGCTTCAATTTTGAAATAATTTTCTGCGACAGGATCTTTGGCGCGATCGCAAAAATATTAACAGAATTGGCAACAGTGCGGTCTTGAATACCTAATTTCATGTCGCGAGTTGCTCGATGACTTCAAATCAACCGAAAATCCACTTTGCGCTGCATCGTGGATCTCAATCGGCATTAATTTTGAAATAATTTTCTGCGACAGGATCTTCGGCGCGATCGCAAAAATATTAACAGAATTGGCAACAGTGCGGACTTAAATACCTAATTCCAAGTCTAAAATCATCCGATGGGTTCAAATCAACCGAAAATCCAATTTGCGCTGCATCGTGGATCTCAATCGGCATCAATTTTGAAATAATTTTCTGCGACAGGATCTTTGGCACGATCGCAAAAATATTAACAGAATTGGCAACAGCGCGGTCTTAAATACCCAATTCCAAGTCTCAAATTATCCGATGTAAATATTTAGTTAGTTGTGACTGTAGATCACCGTTTGATTTCCCCTACGGGGGTGAAGATGTTTTGCGGTCCCAAATTGTTCAATTTGCAGTCTCAGATAAACAGTTTTGCAGTCCTCTTTAACCCAATATAATAGTGGGGATAAGACCGCAAATCATCCCGTTGAAAAAGATATATATATATATATTTATATATTTCTCCAAAATCGCGAAATTTCGATATTAAAAACGCTCCTGTGGCTTTATCTTTCAAGATTAGTGAACGAAATTTTGGGTCCTTGTAACACTTTGGAATGACGTTGGATTTTCGTTGAAAAACTTTCCAAAAGTCCCATCACTTCTACAGGGTGTCCCTTCAAAATTCCATGAACCCGGTTTTTGTCATCTCATTTCAGGTCGCAGTTTTGAATCTAGGGGGCTGAAATTTTTGTGGGAGTAAGATATCTATAAAAACTGGTCTGGTATTGTACTTGAGCAAAATCGGTCAAGCGGTTTCAAAATGGCGGTCATTTTAATTTTTGAAAAATTTGCTAATATTTGAACCCCTGTATGAGCAAGATGGAAAAAAAACTTTGAAACCAAATCAACAGGGTTTGAAGAAAATTATTTCAAATTTAATTTAATGTAACAAAATTTACATTACTTTTATTATTAAGCCAGTGGCGTGGATAGGAAAGTGGTAAAAATGGCTAAATTTCCCTAACAATTTATGAGCACATTTTTGAAGCAATTGAACTGAAATTTTTACAGTAGATAACTATACTAATAGCCTTTAACACTTAAAAATTTCAAGAAGTGAGTAAGAAAAATGGCCGAGATATTCGAATTTTTATTACATGAACTTTATTTCTCTAAAATTTTAAGAACGCTCCAGTAGCTTAATTTTTCAAGATTAATGAACGAAATTTTTTACTTTTGTGAAACTTAGGGATGACGTTTGATTTCCACAAAAAAAACATTTACCTAAAATTGCACTACTTTTACAACGTGTCTCTCCAAATTTCCAAAAAAAAAAACGGGTATGAGGCACGGTTTCTGGTCGCTGTTTTCAATCTAGGGGGCTGAAATTTTTTTGGTAGTAAGATGCAAGTAGTCGTATGGTACTGAATTTGAGTTAAATCAGAAGAGCCGTTCCAAAATGGCGGCCTTTTCAATTTTAGGAAAAATTGATAGATTTTGAACCCCTAAATAAGCCAGTTAGAAACAAAAACTTTTAAACGAAATTAACATTACTGGAAGAAAATTATTTGAAATTTGAGTTATAAAATATTGAGTTAAAATATTGCAATAAAATTTGCAATATTTTTATTATTAAGCCAGTGGCGTGGGTAGGAAAAGGGAAAAAGGGCTAAATTTCTATAACTGTTTATGAACATATTTTTGAAGGAATTGAACGAAAATTTTTCCAGTAGACAACTACGAGTATACTAATAAACTTCAAAATTCAAATATTTCAAGAAGGAAATAATAAAAATGGCGTAGATATTAGAATATTTTTACATATTATGTTTATTCCTCTAAAATTTAAAATTTTCGGGTTTCAAAGCTCCCCTTTCACTTTTTCCGTTCTATAAAAGGTAGTCTAAAAAATAGTATTTTTTAAGTAATGTTAGCCAGTGGCGGGCATAGGAAATGGGCCAAAATTGTTCAATTTTGCCAATAATTTTTTTTGTTTTGTTAAATTTAAAAATTCATTCACGGCATGCACGGTTTAAAACGAAATGAAATGCAATTGTCAGTAAGCCACTACGCGAATATCACCTGACTATGTAAAATTTCAGAAAGCCAATTTAAAAAGCGGTGAAAATATTCAGAATTGAATCGCATAAAAATACACTATTTCTGCGATTGATGCGCAAGAAGGTTTTTTAAGAAGGTACTGCTACAAGATGTGACAGGATAAAACATACGGAACCAGTGTAGAAATCCTGGCAATATCAGAAACAAGAAAATTGAAGTTCATTATCTATACTGAAGATAAAGCACCAGAGAATGGAGAACTAAAAACAGCAAAAACACCCACAATAATAAGCAAAAGTCCCCATCCTGAAGATATCTACTTACTGCTTATTGGAAATCATGAAAAAGGTCATTTCGAGCTACTTACACCAAAAAAGACTAGAGAAGAACCGGAAAATAAGATTGAGGCAAGAAAACACACATCAAAACCTGAAAGAAAGCAGCAACCAATCGGTAAAAGAACAGAACCTGGACAAAATAAAAATCAGGTAAGAGTGAAATGGACGATAGAAGATTATAAAAAATTAATATGGAACCATTTGTATATACTGGAGAAAACAGGGACAGCCAATCTAAAAGAGGCATTTAACCTATGGATCCAAAGAAACCCGAATTCAACACACAAGCTCACAGCGAACACAATGGCTACTCAAAGACGGTTCATTAGATTAGATAACATAATCAGACAGATAAAAATGAACCTTTCAAAAACACACAATCCTGAGGACGAAAACATAGTTGAGAGAAACATGTGTTCAATTGAAGAAAATTACCCCGAGAATATGACCACTGCACAGATAGAAGAGCAAAACAAACCCAAAGAACAACTAGAGGAAGAGGAAGCAACAGAACGCCAAGAAGAACTGCAAGGTATGGTTGAGAACATAATGAAGAGAGTAAACGAAGACACCGGTACAAGCAATCACATTAAACCGAGAGAGTTTAAAGAAATTAAATGAAGAGGCAAAGGCAAAACGTCTCATTCAACTTGGAAATCCAGCAACGAAGGAGATCTTAAAAACCACTCCCGATGAGAACATAAACATAACGCATGTAAATAAACTTATCTATAATGCAACAGTGGCAACTATACAAAATAGCCTAGTCCCTGACATTCAGAAGAAGAAATGGAGAAGAGAAGAAGAGCGACCATGGAAGAGAAGAATACAAGCTGAAGTGACTAATTTAAAAGAAGAAATATCTCAACTAAAAGAAAGCCTCCAACCAAACCTAACTAAAATAATGGAAGAAAATAAAAAATTGCTGTACGCAAAATACAGAATAAAAAAAGAGAGAGACCGAATTAAAATAATTGAACAATTGAAACAGAAAGTTTTAACTAAAGCTCAAAGGATAAGGAGATATCGTACGAGGTATGCACAGTACTACCAGAGCAAAATATATGCTAAAAACAGTAAACAGTGCTATAATAGAATACTAAGAACAAAAAATAAACTCCAAAACACACCACTACAAAACGAAATTTAAAAAATCAAAAAAATACTGGAATGACATATGGGAGAAGAGAGAAAATCATAGGACTGAAGCAGGTTGGATAATGGATGAGTATGACAACATGAAACATATAAAAAAATATATGGAATGGAACGACATCAAAGTTGAGGAGGTGATGAGTGCAATAAATATAGCCGCGAACTGGAAATCACCAGGGATGAACGGGATTCCAAACTATTAAAATCGCATCTAAGAACTATAATAGGTCGATTACCTGCGTAAATAATATATATACAAGTGGCTAACATATGTCATTTCAGAAAAATTGCATGAACACATCACTATTACAGCCTTAGTTGTTGTATCAAGAAGAAAGTCAAGCAGTGGAGAACGATATGTGTCTAGCTGTTCATTTATTACTGTGTATTGTTGATTGTGTAAATGTCTGTGGATCTTTGGAGATTCGAGAAAATTTAATTTAAAATAATCATCACAGTGATGAAATTATTCAACTTTGTTGTTTGCGGTTAGAGTGTGATTGTTTTCTATTAAGTGTTTTGCAAATTCTGATCTTTCTTTATGTTTTTGAGTCTGTAAAAGTTTATGAGTTCGTTGTATCTAATTTCCTAGCTTTCTACAAGTTTGTCATATATAAACTGAATCGCTATGAGAACAGTTTAATCGATAAATTCCAGGTTTTTGGAATTTAGATAACTTTCCCTTTGCATTCAGCAATATAGAACCATTGCTCATAAAATATTTAAATGAAATATTAAATGTAGTGGTGTTAGAAATTATCCTTGATATTTGTGTTGAAATGTTTCCAAAGTACGTTAGGGACGAATATTTTCTGATTTCATTGTTTTGTTGAGGATAAATGCGGTTTATGGCTAATTTGTGTTTTTTTATGTAATAAGTTATCTATTAATGTTTGACGATAACCTTTCTCTTTTGAAATTTGTTTAATAATAGAAATTTCTCTGTTAAAGATAGAGATACTGTATGTATATGTGTGTAATGTATATTGTATTGTATAGCAGTGTAAAAACTGAGAAAGAGATATAAATAAATAAATAATAATAATAAGAATAATAATATTAATATTTATTGAGCTAAGAAATCTGTTATGACAGATATAGGCTAGGTCAGGTAAGATATAGTACATAGTTAATAATTATTAACAACACAGTTATCAAACAAAAAACATCAAATAAGAAAAACACATCGAAAACATGTCATAATACAGCGCAGAAAGCTCAATAATTTAAAACAGAATCACATAATCAGAGCATTGGATCAGAAAAATAAATGTTTCCAAAGGTCACAAAAACTTATCATTAACATACCTACTCAATAGAGTAGTTTGTTCTCTCGGTAAGGAAATCCCTTATTCGCTTCTTAAAAACAGCTTCTTGAAGCTCCCCGAAAACATTTGGGAGTCTATTATATGCTTTAATTGCCATATAAGTTGGACTTTGTTCGTACGCAGCAATTCTATGCCTTGGGTACCGCAAAACCAGGTGTCTAGTGTAATAATCATGACCACCACCTAGATGATCTAAGAAACACACGTTTTTCTTTGCATAAATAAATTGCTGAGACAAATAGAGTGACAAGACTGTCATAATTTCGAACCCACGATTCTTAATACTGATGGATGATAAATAAAACACTAATGTTTAAAAAAAATTGTACTCGTACTGTATAAGTAGTATACAAAGTAAACCTAGGCTGCCATTTAAAAAAATTCAAGATGGCGGCCTCAGACAAACGCCAGTCACACAAAAGAAATAAAACTCAAATCAACGTTTAAGTATTCGTATTTATGTGTAATTCAACCCCACCAAATGTCAATCTAAAGTTTCAAAACCCATCTGCGTAATCCCGCTTGGTGCAATACTTTTTACGCACCATTTCAGATTTTCATTCATATTCAATCCCAAAAATCTAACGCTGATATCCCTGAAATATACCGACCCCTAGCCTACGCAGAAATTTTGTTTTGTTACTTTTCATTCATTTGAAGCCCATGAAAACTCCGAATCGAATGACGAATTAGTGTAGTAGTATGGTGGGTTGCGGTGGTGCACCCCAAGCGACTAGGCCACCGAGGGCCCTTTTCGCCGTACCCGAACCATGGTGAAACTCCTACTCGAACCTCCTCGACCTTTTATAATAAAGGCCAGAAGGTTGTTGTATGAGAGGAGTTTCATTTCTTCCTCTTGTAGTTCCTCAGACCCAAAAATTTTGAGCCTATATACTTCGCATACGCCTATATAATGGTAGGAGTCCTCGTCATCCATTCCGCATTTGGGGCAGACCGGGTTCCGAGTGATCCCCATAACTTGTAGATGTTCAGACTGCTGTGACCGGTGAGAACCCCGACTAGTAGTCTGAGTTCTTTCCGGTTCATTCTGGACATGCTGGTCCATCTGTTTCCGATCGGCCCGGCAAGAAACAACCTGGCCTGTCTGCAGCTTGGTGCTGTTTCCCAGTGGTTCTCTAAACTAAACCCTTGCGAGGCCATTCTTTTATAGATTCTTTGAGAAGATTTTTGGTCAGACCCAGTACAGGCTCTGGTCCATAAAAGGTTTTCCTGGTCCCGAGCTTCGCGTAGTGCTCTGCTAGCTCGTTGCCTGGTACACCTGAGTGTGCGGGTACCCATACGAGTGACGAATTAAATATACCTATAACTATAGTTAAATACATAGATAAAATAAATAACTACTAGTTAAATGTATAGATAGATATCAACATACTGGCAAGTATTCACAAGGTAATTCCTAATTCAGTCCAAAGAAACCCCGCGAACCCCGAAAGAGTACAGCTTGTCTAGGAGCCTCCCATGATCAACAAGGTCAAATGCCTTGCTTAGATCAAGCAACACCCTCAGACAAACCGACCCACCGTCAACTGTAAAGATCTTTGTACAACCTGTGATGGGTTCTTTCCAGTTAGGGTAAACTTGCGGAACAAAAGATTTATTTATGCAGAAAAAATAAATATATACAACACTTAAAACCTAAAACTAACAATAACATTATATACAGACGGTATTGCCTTCTTGTGCGGCTCCTCTAGGCTCCTTGATCTTCAGCGCCGGCCAACAGATGCGTGGGCGTCCCGTCGCACCTCAATACGGAGGACGGGACCCAGGGTTGAGCTTCCCCTGATCTTCAGCGCCGGCCAACAGAACGATCCCGCCTCAATACGGCGGATCGTGCCATCTTTACCCTCAACGCAGGTGCGTGGTTAATAATTAACCGATGCGTGGGTGGCCCGTCACACCTCACTACGGAAGACGGGGACCCGAGGGTTGAACTGTGGTTGAGCTCCTCCTGACCTCACTGCAGTCGGAGGGGCTCCAGTGATTTCTCCGAACTCTCAGTACGGGCGGAGAAATGTTAGGGCACTCCATCTACCTCAATACGGTAACGGAGGGCCCCCCTGTTGCTGCCGTAGCTCAGTACGCTAGGCAACCAGTGTGAGTGTCTCTCAGTCAGTACCTAATGGACACTGTCCGTTCCCTCGATGAGCTCTGTATATATAGCCGGCCGGACCGTGATAAGACGGTTATCATGTCTCTAAAAAACCCTGCCTCTTGATTATTAATAAAATAATAATTAATTAATAGACGAGACCTTCGGATCTCGTCACAAACCTATTCAGAAAATCAATTCTTGCAGTCAAGGTCGAAATGAATGCTTCTTTCTAAAACCGTGCTCTCGTTCATGAAGTACTTATGTCAAATTTCTCAAAAAACAAGGAAGCTGTCGACTGACTACTCTCTCTATAATCTTCGAGAATATACTTATTATAATGTAGAGAAATGTATAATTTCCAACCTCCTCCTTACGTCCAGATTTATGTAAAGGAAAACATCGCGATAACTTCAACAGTAAGGGAAACTTTCCTTGTAAAAATGAATTGTTCACAATGCCAAAGGGAACATTGATTATATCAGCAACATATCTAAGGATTCTAGAAGTAAAATTTTCAAACCCAGCAGAATCCGAAAGCTTTAGCCTTACTATTTCTGTCTCAATAAATTTGTTAAATTTACAAATCAATTTTATGTCAGTTTTCATACGAAATGAAATGAAATTTTCACAGAAAGCCACTACGATAATACGACCTGACTATGGAAAATTTCAGAAAGCCTTTAAATTGGCTTTCTGAAACTTTTTGAAAAAAGCGGTCAAAAATATTCATAATTGAATCGCCTAAAAATACACTATTAAGCGATTGATGTGCAAGAAGGTTTTTTTGTTCTGTGATAGCGTTTCTGTTCTTTGAGCCTGGCTAATAATACATTCAAACACGTTTTCATTATAAAATGTAACAGAGATATTAACAATATCTCTTGGGAATGTTATCGTGTTCTGAATAATTCTAAAGGGTATTAGTAGGTTATATTACTCTGTAATTGGTTTTTGTAACTGTTGAGTAATAAATTCATATTATTATTATTATTAAATATGAGAAGTCACCAATCACCTTGTAACGTAGGTTGACGTCTCTTCGTAAAATGCGTTCGGGGCAGGCACATTATGGAATAATAGTTGTTTTCAATCATTGACTATTGTTCTATGATTTGCTCGCTCCTGGCGTCTTCAGGCTTCAGTATTCGTATCATCAAAAAATGCTAATGTTCGACCAGTTGAAACTGCACCAAAGGAGACTCGTCTGATCGTCTGTATATACCTACATCGTTTGGGGCATTATCGTCATGTGGCGGAAATTATTGTGCTTTAAACTGATCTTCACCTGTATGACGATGCTTTTCCTGACGACTTCAATCTTTGCAACAATATCCCATGTAGTTTCCATAGCGGACAAAGGATCAAGACTTTTTTCATCGTCTTAGACTTTAAGCAGGTACCAATCTGTTTAGATTTTTTGTTTATGAGCTATGTTCCGTATGACCCACGTTCACGCTCGAATGTGTAACTGCATCCGGGACAGGCATATTATGGAATAATAGTGTTGTTTTCAATCATTGACTATTGTTCTAGGACTTGCACGCTCCTGGCGTCTTCAGGCTTCAGTCTTCGTAACATCAAATGCTAATGTTCGACCAGTTGAAACTGCACTAAAGAAGATATTCGCCTGATCGTCTGTATAAGTCTACATGGTTTGGGGCTAAATTGCCATTATGGATAAATTTCACTTTAAAATAATTTGTGCGTATGGCGATATAGTTCCTGACTTCAATCTTTGCAACAAGATTCCATGTGTTTTCCATAGCAGACAAAGGATCAAAAAAGTTTCATCGCCGGTTGTACCATCCAAATTCAACGAGGGTTCAAAGTTGAACCAAGATCAGCGTCACATTTGTGTTGTACCGTGATGGTTCAGTACTGAACTCGAGTTCAACTGCCGGTTCAGTTGAACGGCCATTGGGGTCCGTTTAAACCGAGTGGTACAATAATCGGACCAATGTTTATTGAGACTTTTTGACTTCTTTTGGTCAATACTGTATCCTCTCCAAATATTCGATACTTATTCTTTAACACCCTGTATATTAAATCTATTGCCAATGAAGTATATTATTATTTTGATAATTAGGTTTTAGGTTCTGACTTGATAGTTCTAAAGTTATTAATCAAAAGTTTTAACAACGTTTCAGGACTGATTAGTCCCTTGATCGCCTTTTAAGGTAGGTACAAATAAAATAAAAAACCTTCTTGCGCATCAATCGCAGAAATAGTGTATTTTTATGCGATTCAATTATGAATATTTTCACCGCTTTTTAAATTATTGGCTTTTTGAAATTTTCCATAGTCATGTCATGTTAGCGTAGTGCTTTAATGTGAAAAATTTTCTGTGATAATTTCATTTCATTTCGTTTCAACACGTGCCTTAGAATGGATTTTTAAATTTAAAAATCAAAAAAATTGGCAAAATTTTACAATTTTGTCCCTTTTCCTATGCCCGCCACTGGCTAACTTTACTTGAAAAATACTATTTTTTACACTACCTTTAATAAATTCGGAAAAAACTGAAAGGAGAGTTTTTAAAACCGAAAGTTTGAAATTTTAGAGGAATAAACATCATTTAAAAATATTCGAATATATCTCCGCCATTTTTATATTTGCTTCTTGAAATTTTTGAAGGTTAAATATGCTATTAGTATAGTTGTCTACTATCAAAATTTCCGTTCTATTCCTTCAAAAATAAGCTCATGAATGTTTATAGAAATGTAGACATTTTTACCCTTTTCCTACCCACGCCTCTGGCTTATTAATAGAAATGATGCAAATTGTACTGCATTAGCTCAAATTTCAAATAAGTTTATTCCAATCTTGTTAATTTTGTTTAAAAGTTTTTGATCTTGCCTATTTAGGGGTTCAAAATCTAGCCATTTTCCAAAAATTGAAAAGGCCGCCATTTTGGAATGTCTTTACCTATTTTACTCAAATACAGTACCAGACGACTACTTGAGGGTATCTTACTACCAAAAAAATTTCAGCGCTCTAGATTGAAAACTTTGACCAGAAACCGTGCCTCACGGACGGTTTTTTTTCTGAAATTCGGAGGGACATCCTGTAGAAGTAACACAACTCTAGGAAAATGTTTTTTACGAAAATCAAACGTCAGCCCTAAGGTTGATAAGAGTAAAAAATTTCGTTCATTAATCTTGAAAGATGAAGCTACAGGAGCGTTTTTAAAAATTTAGAGAAATTAATTTATAAAAAACATCATGTAAAAAAAAATCGAATATCTCCGCCATTTTTCTTATTTACTTTTTGAAATTCTCAAGGGTTTAAGTCTATTAGTATAGTTGTCTACTGTAAAAATTTCAGTTTAATTACTTCAAAAATGTGCTCATAAATTGTTGGAGAAATTTAGCCATTTTTACCCTTTTCCTACCCACGCCACTGGCTTATTAATAGAAAAAATGCAAATTTTGTTGCATGAAATTAAATTTCAAGTCATTTACTTCCAATATTGTGAATTTGATATAAAACTCTTTTTTTATCTAGCTTATACAGGGGTTCAAAAAATAGTCCTTTTTCCAAAAATTAAAATGGCCGCCATTTTGAAACGGCTCGATCGATTTTGCTCAAGTGCAATACCAGACCACTCCTTGTGGATATCTTACTTCCACAAAAATTTCAGTCTCCTAGATTGAAAACTGCGACCTGAAATGAGGTGACAAAAACCGGATACCTGGAATTTTGAAGGGACACCCTGTAGAAGTGATGGGACTTTTGGAAAGTTTTTCAACGAAAATCCAACGTCATTCCCAAGCTTTACAAGGACCCAAAATTTCGTTCACTAATCTTAAAAGATAAAGCCACAGGAGCGTTTTTAAAATCGAAATTTCGCGATTTTGGAGAAATATATAAATATATAAATATATAAATATATATATAAATATATAAATATATATATATATATCGTGGGCAGGTGAATTTTGGAAAACTACTTTTTCGTGATCTGGGGGTCACGATCGGTGGACATTTGATGAGTTTGGGTGATTTTTGGAAAGTGATGTCGTCCTCAATAGTGTATTTTTTTGTTAAAAAATACACTAAAATTACTTTTAAATTTTTCAGGCTTCAGTCTTCGTAACATCAAATGTTAATGTTCGACCAGCTGAAACTGCACCAAACGGGATTCGCTGATCGTCTTTTTACCTAACATCGTTTGGGGCTAGCTCGTTATTAGCGAAAATTGTGCTTTAAACTAATTTCTGCTTATGACGAATTGGTTCCTGACGACTTCAATCTTTGCAGCAAGATTCCATTTGCTTTCCATAGCGGACCAAGGATCAAAACTTTTTTCATCGTTACAGATTTTAAGTATAGGTACCTAGTAGATTTAATAAAATTAGCAAAATAATTCAATTTATCCGTTTGGTTATAAAAAATAACTTTATCTAAAAAACCTTGCACATCAATCGCACAAATAGTGTATTTTTATGCGTGGATTCAATTGTGAATATTTTCACCGTTTTTTAAATTCGCTTTCTGAAATTATCCATGGTCATATCATATTCGCGAAGTTGTTTACTGCGAAATTTCAGTTCAATTCCTTTGAAAACGGGCTATAAAATGAATATAGAAATTTAGCAATTTTGCCCCTTTTTCTATGCACGCCACTTGCCACTGATTTTAAAAATGAACTTTTTTACACTTAAAATTTATAGAATAATAATTATGTTGCATTATGATACGCATTGCTTCTTGAAATTTTTTAAGGAAAAGTTTTGAATTATAGTATTATAGCTGAGTGTAATGTCAAGAATTCAGTTCCATTTTTATCATTTTCATAAGCACGCCATTCGCTTATTAATAAAAATAGTGCTATTTTTTTACAATAACATCAAGTTCAAACAATGTCCTTCCAATATTGTTAATTTGGGTAAAAAGTTTTTTCCATCTTTCTCATACAGGGATTTAAAAAATGGCCATTTTACCGAAAATACAAATGGCCGCTATTTTGAAACCGCTCGGCCGATTTTACCCAAATACAATATTACCAGACCACTGCTTATATGGATATCTTACCGTAACCCTTTCTTTACCACCGAGCGACGTTTACGTGAGACTGGTAGGTAGGTACTTTATTAACAGGTAGAGTGCCACAATGGAAAATAATTTTGACTATCCCCTGTGGCCAAACTTTTTTTCTGGAAAATCATTTAAAATTATCCCAAATAATAGAATTTACCACTAGCGGCATTAAATTTAACCTATTTTTTAAATAAAGTTGCCGGAGAAACTTATTGTTTATAATAGATTTAAACTTATTAATCAAAAGGTTTAACAACGCTTTGGGACTGATCAGTCCCTTGATCGCATTTTAAGGTATAGGTACAAATAAAATAAAAAATTACTTTATAATTTTTCAGGCTTCAGTCTTCGTAATATCAAATGCTAATGTTCGACCAGCTGAAACTGCACCAAAGGGGATTCGCTGATCGTCTTTTTACCTACATCGTTTGGGGCTAGTTCTTTATTGGTTTAAATTGTGCTTTAAACTAATTTCTGCCTATGACGAATTGGTTCCTGACGACTTCAATCTTTGCAGCAAGATTCCATGTGGTTTCCATAGCGGACAAAGGATCAAGACTTATTTCATCGTCTTAGACTTTAAGCAGGTACCAATCTGTTTAGAGTTTTAGTTTATGAGCTATGTTCCATATGGCCCACGTTCACGCTCGAATGTGTAACTGCATCCGGGACAGGTATATTATGGAATAATAGTGTTGTTTTCAATCATCGACTGTTGTTCTAGGATTTGCACGCTCCTGGCGTCTTCAGGCTTCAGTCTTCGTAACATCAAATGCTAATGTTCGACCAGTTGAAACTGCACTAAAGAAGATATTCGCCTGATCGTCTGTATAAGCCTACATGGTTTGGGGCTAAATTGCCATTATGCATAAATTTCGCTTTAAAATAATTTGTGCGTATGGCGATATAGTTCCTGACTTCAATCTTTGCAACAAGATTCCATGTGTTTTCCATAGCAGACAAAGGATCAAAAAATGTTTCATCGCCAGTTGTACCATCCAAATTCAAGGAGGGTTCAAAGTTGAACCAAGATCAGCGTCACATTTGTGTTGTACCGTGATGGTTCAGTACTGAACTCGAGTTCAACTACCGGTTCAGTTGAACGGCCATTGGGGTCCGTTTAAACCGAGTGGTGCAATAAACGGACCAATGTTTATTAAGACTTTTTGACTTCTTATGGTCAACACTGTACCCTCTCCAAATATTCGATACTTATTCATTAACACCCTGTATATTAAATCTATTGCCAATGAAGTATATTATTATTTTGATAATTAGGTTTTAGGTTCTGGCTTCATAGTTTTAAAGTTATTAATCAAAAGTTTTAACAACGTTTCGGGACTGATTAGTCCCTTGATCGCATTTTTGAGGTAGGTACAAATAAAATAAAAAAATACTTTATAATTTTTCAGGCTTCAGTCTTCCTAACATCAAATAATAATGTTCGACCAGCTGAAACTGCACCAAAGGAGATTCGCTGATCGTCTGTATACCTACATCGTTTGGGGCTACTTCCTTATTAGACAGAAATTGTTCTTTAAACTAATTTCTGCCTATGATGATGTGGTTCCTGACGACTTCAATCTTTGCAACAAGTTCCCATGTGATTTTCATAGCAGACCAAGGATCAAGACTTTTTCATCGTTATAGACGTTACGTATATACCTACCTATCTGAGTAGATTTAATAAAATTAGTAAAATAATTCAATTTATCCGTTTGGTTATAAAAAATAATTTTATTTAAGAAACCTTGCGCATCAATCGCAAAAATAGTGTATTTTTATGCGTGCATGGATTCAATTGTGAATATTTTCACAGCTTTTAAAATTCGCTTTCTGAAATTGTCCATCGTCATATTATATTCGCGTAGTTGTTTATTACGAAAATTTCAGTTCAATTCCTTTGAAAACGGGATATAAAATGAATATAGAAATTTAGCAATTTTGCCTCTTTTTCTATGCACGCCACTGGTCAACTGATTTTAAAAATGAACTTTTTCACACTTAAATTTCATAGAATAATATGTTGCATTATGGCATTGCTTCTTGAAATTTTTGAAGGTAAAGTTTTGAATTAGTATAGCTGTGTAATGTCAAAAATTCAGTTCCATTCCTTTACAAATGTGCTCATAAATAGTGGAATTTAACCATTTTTACTATTTTCCTAGCCACGCCACTGGCTTATTAATAAAAATAGCGCTATTTTTTTACACTAACATCAAGTTCAAACAATGTTCTTCCAATCTTGTTAATTTGAGTAAAAAGTTTTTTCCATCTTTCTCATTCAAATTCAAATGTCCGCTATTTTGAAACCGCTCAGCCGATTTTACCCAAAAACAATACCAGACCATACTGCTTATTATGGATATCTTACCGTACCTAACTCTTTCTTTGCCACCGAGCGACGTTTACGTGAGACTGGGTAGGTACTATAACAGGTAAAGTGCCACAATGGAAAATAATTTTGACAATCCCTTGTGGCCAAATTATTTTTTTTTCTGAAAAAAACCATTTAAAATTATCCCAAATAATAGAATTTACCATTAGCGGCATTAAATTTAACCTTATTTTTTAAATAAAGTTGCCGGAGAGACTTATTTTTTATAATAGTTTAAAGTTATTAATCAAAAGTTTTAACGACGTTTCGGGACTGATTAGTCCCTTGATCGCATTTTAAGGTAGGTACAAATAAAATAAAAAATTACTTTGTAATTTTTCAGGCTTCAGTCTTCGTAACATCAAAAAATGCTAATGTTCGACCAGCTGAAACTGCACCAAATAAGGGGATTCGCTGATCGTCTTTTTACCTTACATCGTTTGGGGCTACTTTTGTTATTAGACAGAAATTGTGCTTTAAACTAATTTCTGACTATGACAAAATGGTTCCTGACGACTTCAATCTTTGCAGCAAGATTTCCATGTGGTTTCCATAGCGGACCAAGGATCAAAACTTTTTTCATCGTGACAGACTTTAAGTATGTACCTATTGATGGAGTAGATTGATTAAAATTAGTAAAATAATTAAATCTATTTAACCGTTTGCTTATAAAAGGTATAGTTTTATTTAAAAAACCTTTCGCATCAATCGCATAAATAGTGTATTTTTATGCGTGGATTGAATTGTGAATATTTTCACCGCTTTTAAGATTCGCTTTCTGTAATTGTCCATGGTCAACTCATATTCGCGTGATTGCTTCCTGCGAAAATTTCAATTCAATTCCTTTGAAAACGGGTTATAGAATAAATATAGAAATTTAGCAATTTTGCCTTTTTTTATATGCACGCCACGGGCCCCCTAAGGTTAAAAATGAACTTTTTTTACACTGAAATTTTATAGAAATAAGCATTATGTTGCATTATCTTACCCATTGCTTCTTGAAATTTTTGAAGGTAAAGTTTTGAATAAGTATAGCTGTGTAATGTGAAAAATTCAGTTCCATTCCTTTAAAAATGTGCTTATAAATAGTTATAGTAATTTAACCATCATTTTTACCATTCCCCTAACCACGCCACTGGTTTATTAATAAAAATTGTGCTATTTTTTTACACTAACATCAAGTTCAAACACTGTTCTTCCAATCTTGTTTACTATTTGGGTAAAAAGTTTTTTCCATCTTTCTCATACAGGGATTTAAAAAATGGCCATTTTACCGAAAATTCAAATGGCCGCTATTTTGAAACGGCTCGGCCGATTTTATCCGAATACAATACCAGACCATACTGCTTATTATGGATCTCTTACCGTAACCCTTACTTTACCACCGAGCTACGTTTACGTGAGACTGGTAAGTACTTTAACAGGTAGAGTGCCACAATGGAAAATAATTTTGACAATCCTGTTGTGGACAAACTTTTTTTCTGAAAAAACTATTTAAAATTATCCGAAATAATAGAATTTACTATTAAGGCATTAAATTTAACTTATTTTTTGAAATAAAGTTGCCGGAGAGACTTATTGTTTATAATAGTTTAATTAAAGTTATTAATAAAAAGTTTTAACGACGTTTCGGGACTGATTAGTCCCTTGATCGCATTTTAAGGTAGGTACAAATAAAATAAAAAATTACTTTGTAATTTTTCAGGCTTCAGTCTTCGTAACATCAAATATGCTAATGTTCGACTAGCTGAAACTGCACCAAAGGGGATTCGCTGATCGTCTTTTTACCTACATCGTTTGGGGCTAGTTCGTTATTAGCGGAAACTGTGCTTTAAACTAATTTCTGCCTACTATGACGAATTGGTTCCTGACGACTTCAATCTTTGCAGCAAGATTCCATGTGGTTTCCATAGCGGACCAAGGTTCAAAACTTTTTTCATCGTTATAGACATTAAGTAGACACCTATCAGAGTAGATTTAATAAAATTAGCAAAATAATTCAATTTACCCGTTTGGTTATAAAAAATAACTTTATCTAAAAATCCTTGCGCATCAATCGCACAAATAGTGTATTTTTATGCGTGCATTGGATTCAATTGTGAATATTTTCACCGTTTTTAAAATTCTCTTTCTGAAATTATCCATGGTCATATCATATTCGCGTATAGTAGTTTACTGCAAAAATTTCAGTTCAATTCCTTTGAAAACTGGCGATAAAATGAATATAGAAATTTAGCAATTTTGCCTCTTTTTCTAGCACACCACTGGCCACTGATTGTAAAAATGAACTTTTTTACACTTAACTTTTATAGAATAATATGTTGCATTATGATACGCATTGCTTCTTGAAATTTTTTAAGGCAAATAAGTTTTGAATTATAGTATTATAGCTGTGTGTAATGTCAAGAATTCAGTTCCATTTTTACCATCTTTCTAACCACGCCATTCGCTTATTAATAAAAATAGTGCTATTTTTTTACACTAACATCAAGATCAAACAATATCCTTCCAATATTGTTAATTTGGGTAGAAAGTTTTTTTCCATCTTTTTCATACGGGGATTTAAAAAATAGCCATTTTACCGAAAATAAAAATGGCCGCTATTTCGAAACCGCTCGGCCGATTTTACCCAAATACAATAGCAGGCCATACTGCTTATTATGGATATCTTACCGTAACTCTGTCTTCACCACCGAGCGACGTTTACGTGAGACTGGGTATAGGTACTTTAACAGGTAGAGTGCCACAATGGAAAATAATTTTGACTATCCCCTGTGGCCAAACTTTTTTTTCTGGAAAAACTTTTTAAAATTATCCCAAATAATAGAATTTACCATTAGCGGTATTAAATTTACCCTATTTTTGGAAATAAAGTTGCCGGAGAGACTTGTTTATAATAGTTTTAAAGTTATTAATCAAAAGTTTTAACAACGTTTCGGGACTGATTAAGTCCCTTGATCGCATTTTTAAGGTAGGTACAAATAAAATAAAAACCTTCTTGCGCATCAATCGCATAAATAGTGTATTTTTAAGCGATCCAATTTATAAATATTTTCACCGCTTTTTAAATTGGCTTTCTGAAAATTTCCCTAGTCAGGTCATATTAGTGTAGTGGTTAACTGTGAAAATTGCATTTCACTTCGTTTGAAAACGTGCCTTAGAATGGATTTTTAAATTTAACAAAACCAAAATAAATGGTAAAATTGAACAATTTTGCCCCTTTTCCTTTGCCCGTCACTGGCTGACTTTACCTAAAAAATATTATTTTTTACACTACCTTCAATAGAACTGAAAAAGTGAAAAGGGAGCTTTGAAAACTGAAAATTTGAAATTTTAGAGGAATAAACATAATTTAAAAATATTCGAATATCTCCGCCATTTTTCTTATTTGCTTCTTGAAAATTTTCAGAATTAAGGGTTATTAGTATAATAGTTATCTATTGGAAAAATTTCAGTTCGATTCGTACAAAAATAGAAAAATAGAATAAACGGCTATAGAAATTTAGCCTTTTTTACCCTTTTCCTACCCATGCCACTGGCTTAATAATAAAAAAATGCAAATTTTATTGCAATAACTCAAATTTCAATAACTATTCTTCCAATAATGCTAATTTTGCTTAAAAGTTTTTGTTTCTAACTTGCTTATTTAGAGGTTCAAAATCTATCAATTTTTCCTAAAATTTAAAAGGCAGCCATTTTGGAACGGCTATTCCGATTTTACTCAAGACCGACTAAGTACTTGCAGTTATATTACTACAAAAAAAATTTCAGCCCCCTAAATTGAAAACTGCGACCAGAAACCGTGCCTCATGACCGGTTTTTTTTGGAAATTTGGAGGGACACCCTGTAAATCTAACAAAACTTTAGGAAAATTATTTTTACGAAAATCAAACGTCATCTCTAAGTTTCACAAGAGTAAAAAATTTCGTTCGTTAATCTTGAAAGGTGAAGCTACAGGAGCGTTTTAAAAATTTTAGAGAAATAAACATCATGTAAAAAAATTCAAATAACTCCGCCATTTTTGTTATTTACTTCTTGAAATTTTTAAGGGCTGGAGGCTATTAGTATAGTTGCGTACTGTGAAAATTTCAATTTAATTCCTTCAAAAATGTGCTCATAAATTGTTAGAGAAATTTAGCGATTTTTACCTTTTTCCTACCCACGCCACTGGCTTATTAATAAAAGTAATGCAAATTTTATAACAATAAATCAAATTTCAATTAATTTTCCTCCAATCATGTTGATTTAGTTTCAAAGTTATTTTTCCATCTTACTCATACAGGGGTTCAAAAAAAAGCAATTTTTCCAAAAATTCAAATGGCCGCCATTTTGAAACGGCTCGGCCGATTTTGCTCAAGTACAATACCAGACCAGTTCTTATATATATCTTACTCCCACAAAAATTTCAGTCCCCTAGATTGAAAACTGCGACCTGAAATGAGATGACAAAAACGGGATATGGGGAATTTTGAAAGGACACCCTGTAGAAGTAACGCGACTTTAGGAATTTTTTTCAACGAAAATCTAACGTCGTTCCAAGGTTTTACAAGGATCCAAAATTTCATTCACTAATCTTGAAAGATAAAGCTACAGGAGCGTTTTTAAAATCGAAATTTCGCGATTTTGGAGAAATATATAAATATATAAATATATAAATATATATATAAATATATAAATATATATATATATATCGTGGGCAGGTGAATTTTGGAAAACCACTTTTTCGTGATCTGGGGGTCATGATCGGTGGACATTTGATGAGTTTAGGTGATTTTCGAAAAGTGATGTCGTCCTCAATAGTGTATTTTTTTATTAAAAAATACACTAAAAAAATTACTTTGTAATTTTTCAGGCTTCAGTCTTCTCGTAACATCAACTAATAATGCTCGACCAGCCGAAACTGCACCAAAGGAGATTCGCTGATCGTCTGTATACCTACATCGTTTGGGGCTACCGCGTTATTTCCAGAAATTGTGCTTTAACCTAATTTCTGGCTATGACGAAGTGGCTCCTGACGACTTCAATTTTTGCAACAAGAATGTGGTTTCCATGTGGTTTCCATAGCAGACCAAGGTTCAAAGCGTTTTTCATCGTTACAGACTTTAAGTAGGTACCTATCTGAGTAGATTTAATAAAATTATTAAAATAATTCAATTTATAAAAGATAACTTTATTTAAAAAACCTTGCGCATCAATCGCATAAATAGTGTATTTTTATGCGTGGATTCAATTTTGAATGTTTTCACCGTTTTTAAATTTCGCTTTCTGTAATTGTCCATGGTCATATCATATTCGCGTAGTTGTTTAGTGCGAAAATTTCAGTTCAATAATTCCTTTGAAAACGGGCTATAAAATGAATATAGAAATTTAGAAATTTTGCCCCTTTTTCTACGCACGCCACTGGCAACTGATTTTAAAAATAACTCTTTCACACCTAAATTTTATAGAATATTATGTTGCATTATGTTACGCATTGCTTCTTGAAATTCAGTTCCATTCCTTATTTAAAAATGTGCTCATAAATATAGTTATAGAAAATTAACCATAATTTTTACCATTCCCCTAACCACGCCACTGGTTTATTAATAAAAATTGTGCAATTTTTTTTTTTTTACACTAACATCCCGCGAGCTATGCCTGTGTTGCTCAGTGGCGCGTCCCCTGGGTGGCGGATTGGGGACTTCCCTTACAGGAAGGATGCGCGGCCGGAGGTGCTGGGCTGTTTCTGAGAGAACTCGTGACTCACAGCAATGGACAGGGCCCCCGACTGCGCGGCGGACCATGCACAGGACTCGAGAGACGTGTGAGGTGTGACACACGGTGGGGGCAGCGACCCACGAGATCTCTAGCTCCGCACACTCACACCAAACACACACAATACACTGACACAATGGAAAAGTAGACAGACCTCGGAAGCCTCTTCAGCACAGACTGGGAGAACTCTGAGGTGGAGGTTCGGTGGAATGGTAGCGTCGAAATAAAGTCAGGACCGCACACCTGATGCCGTTGGACAGTACAGGGGCCCACTCTTGCCTAGCCAGCGTAGGGGCTGCCCTATCATCCTTCGAAAAATCTTGAAAGCACAGCAATGCCAGGTGGCGCCTGGGAAATAGGCCAAGCTGCGCTTTTCAAGGGGCTTCGCCTGCGGCCGCCACCGACCAGAAACCTTAGGAATAGTTTTTAAGGAAGTGGGAAGAGAGGGAAGAGAAAAGTCTACTTGGACATACAAATCTACACAAAACAAAAAATCATGGAATGGAAGAAGAAAACAGGAAAATGGTAAACGTGCAAAAAATGGAAGTAGAGTTCTCTAGCTCAGAGCCGGAAGAAATTCCTAAAGCTCTGGAAGATCTCCTTCTGGGGGCGGCCTCCGAATCCGACGGCGACTCACGCGGCGCGACTCCGATGGAAGCAGGAGTGCAGAAATGCACTTCAGCAGAAACGGAGTCCGGGCCGTCGGTCGACGGGGGAAAAGTGAGGGCCCTAGAAAAAAGGAAACAGAAAAAGAAAGAAAAGAGACGAGAAGCTAGGAAGGCGGAACGGCAGGAGCGGAGGTAGCAGCGAGAAATCGCAGCGGCCACATCAGCACTGCCGAGTCAGGTAGGGGCGCTCAAACTAGGGAAGACAGGGGAGTCCGACAGGAAACCCACGTCCCCTGGGGAGAGCACCCAACCAGGCGATGCCACCACTGGCACTCCAAGGCCCTCCGAAAGGGGGTCTACCGCACGGGACGCCAGGAGGGCCGCAAAGAAGCGGACCTTCAGGCTGCCCACGGAGCCGGTCAGCTTGAGGGAGGAGGCGGGGAAAAGCACGACCACACGTGGAGTGCTACCCGCGCCGGGACCCTCAAAAAGACCGCGCTCAGACGGAAGGACCCCCCCTCGAGAGGGAGAAAAAGAGAATTGCCCTCGACAAGAGGGAGGAGGGTCCGGCGAATAGGAGTAGGCGTTCCGGGGGGCAGCCAACCCGAAAGGGAGGGCGGACCCCAGGCCCGCCTGCCCGAAAGCGGAACCTCCAAAACAGCCTCAACAGCTGAGAACTCAAAGCAAGTCTCTCCAAGTAGTCATCAGGTCCAACCGACCAGATGGCAAGGTTGGAGAAGATGAAGCAACAAAGCTGCGCCGACAGCTGGTGGCTGAGCTGAAAAAAGCCCTGACAACAAATCGGGAGCTTGAGCTCAGCTTCCAGAAATCAGGAATAGTCGAACCAGGCTGATTCCTGATTACGGCAAAAGACGAGACATCGGCGGACTGGCTGCTGAGAGGCTGGACGCCACAGGCAGTGGGAGGAAGCACGTTCACCCAAGTAAGGGCAACGGAAGCTCCCTGGCCAGTGGTGATCGGCTTCAGAGAGAGTAGAGATGCTGAGCCTCCAAAACAGGAGGCTGGATGTCAGCAACTGGCAGCATCTCTACACCAGAGAAGGGCTGGGAGGATGGCAACTCATCTTTCGGGTCAGCTAGGAGGACGCCAGGAGCATAGAAAGCGGCGGCTGGGAGCTCAACTACGAGTTGACCACCCTGACAGTGCGTCGGGTGACACTCTGGGGTCCCGCCGCCGTCGGAAATGCACCAGGCACCTCCAAGCAGGCTTAAGATGAGCTACCAAGAAAAAGCAAACCACCCATGGAAGAAATAAAGGTAAGCCAGATCAATCTGCAGCACAGCCGGGATGCCACAACAGAAATGCTAAGCAGCCTGGTAAAAAAACCTGCAGATGTGATACTAATTCAGGAACCATATGTCTTTAGGAGCCAAATCAAAGGACTGTCAGGCCTGGGCTTCAAACTTCTGGTGGGAGCCAAGGCAGGAGAGACACCCAGAAGCTGCATACTGGTGTCCAAGAGGCTAAGCTCGGTACCCTTACCGCAGCTGGGGACCAAGGATGCCACAGCAATGCTTCTGGAATACAATGTAAGTGACACCTCACATAAGATAATTCTAACTAGCTTATATCTCCCATACGACGGTGAACGTCTGCCATCGCAAGAGATGGCATATATAACAACGTTTGGGGAAAGCAGAGGGATCCCAGTAGTAATAGGCTGTGACGCCAACGCGCATCGCACCCTATGGGGCAGCACCGACGTCAACACACGCGGAGAGGCCCTACTGGAATATCTAGCAACGACAGACCTTGAAATAAGTAATAGAGGCAGGGAACCAACCTTTGTCAATCGCAACCGCAAGGAAGTGATTGATATAACCCTAGCCTCCAAAAGCATAACCTGTGACGTTCGAGAATGGCAAGTGACGGGCGACGTCCTGCTGTCCGACCACCGCATGATCCGATTCAAGATCAAAGCGAGGATGGCGGCAGACAAGCCAAACGAAACCCAAGGACTACTAATTGGGAGATCTTTACAACAGATCTCCAATTAAGGTTCAAGGGTCCCCCATCTCAAATCACACAGGAAAGCGTAGACCAAGAGGTAGAGAAATTAAGTAAAAAGATAACCGAGGCGTACGAAAAGGCGTGTCCCTTGAGAACGCCCCCAGAAAATAAAATCAGGTGGTGGAGCAAAGAACTTCATCACCTCAGGAGGTCAGCGAGGAGGTCACTTTTCGACAGGCCGTGACCTCAGGAGAGGACACTCAATGGGACCGTTTTCGAGAAGCCAGAAGAGAATTTAAGAGAGAGATAAGGCACAGCAAGAGAGCGAGCTGGCGAGAATTCTGCGAGGAGATAACCTCCCTCCCGGAAGCAGTCAGGCTCGCAAAATTGCTCAGTGCCTCAAAACGCACCGAAATAGGCTCGATCAAGAAAGAGGACGGAACCTGGACAGAAACTGAGAAGGAAACAATTGAGCACCTCCTCAGAATCCACTTCCCGGGAACAGACCAAGTCGACCCAGAAAGGCGGGCGGAGCCAGCCTCGGACTGGCAGCTAGCGAAAGTCTGGTAAACGACGAGGTCATACGAAGGGTAAGCAAAGAGTTCCGACCATACAAGACAGCAGGACCTGATGGCATCTTCCCAGCATTGCTGCAGGCGGGCCTGGAAACGATTCTCCCCAGCGTGAGAGACATATTCCGGGCTAGCCTAGCAACGGGATATGTGCCCCAGGCATGGAGGAGAGCAAATGTGGTCTTCATTCCCAAACAAGGAAAAGAGAGGACTACACTTTAGCTAAGTCATTCAGGCCTATCAGTCTGACATCCTTCATGCTTAAAATGTTAGAAAGGATAGTCGACAGATACCTGATAGAAAACACACTGCGTGAGTTCCCGTTTTATAAGGGTCAACATGCTTACCTGAAGCAAAGATCCACAGAAACTGCCCTACACGCAGTGATTAGAGAAATTGAAAAAGCGCTACATCACGGGAACTGGGCCTTGGCCATTTTCTTTGATGTGGAAGGCGCTTTTGACAAGGCAAGAACAAAAACCATATGCACAGAGCTGCAATCCAGGGGTACCCCCCCCCCCCCCGGTCCTGATTAACTGGATTGCTTCAGCGATCGAGAGCAGGCAGGTGCCGTCGGGTGCGGGAGAAGTTCGAGTGGGCATTGCGGTGAGTGGTGGATGTCCCCAAGGCAGCTGCCTATCACCTCACCTGTGGTGCCTGATCATGGACGGCCTCCTAAAGCGCCTGACAGATGACGGACTGTATGCACAGGCATACGCTGACGACGGGCTGGTTACAATTCCTAGGCACGCAATTCCTAAGCGTGGTCTGCGATCGCATGCAGAGTGCATGTAAGATAATTGAAAAATGGTGTGAAGAGGCCGGGCTGACCATTAACCCCGGAAAGACCGACATGGTCCTCTTCACAAGGAAAAGAGAAAAAGAGGATTTAAACCACCCAAGCTGTTCAGCAAACTCTTAGCTCTAAGTGGGGAGGCCAAATACCTTGGAATGGTACTAGACGAAAAACTGACCTGGAGGCCACAGATTGACAGAATAGTCACAAAAACTGTGTCATCTCTATGGCAGCTCTACAGGGTGTCCCGTATCGTTATGTTCAAATTTTGTGAGCATATAGTAGGCTTATTTCTAAGCCTAAAAAACCTAAAAGTGACAGGTCTATCTGCATTCGTTACGAAGTTACAGGCCTAAGAAAATAATGTCTAGTAAATACCAGACTTAACTTTGAAAACCACATAAAGCTTATTTTATCGACCAAATCTTTAGTTTATCATGTGTTAAAAATATCCTATTCCTTGCTGAATACAATCTTGTGCTCGAAGGCCTATTGCAAAAGTAACAGTTTTCTCGTCTTCTTTCGCGTACCTCTTGACCAGCTTGCTGAATACGATCAAATAATAATTTCTCTCTGGTTTTTAGTTACAAACACCAATTCCGAAATATGCTGGTGCCGCATCTATTTGAATCCTAATGCCATTTCTTATGAGCAGGGTAACCTCTACTCTCTACTAATGTTTATTTCGGTGACGTTTACTCATGTGTGGCAATTTTTGTGGCTTACAAAGTTGAATCTTGTTATTTACTAGTCATAATTTTCTTAGGCCTGTAACTTCGTAACGAATAAAGATAGACCTGTCACTTTTGGGTTTTTTTGGCTCAAAATTAAGCCTACTATATGCTCACGAATTTTGAACATAACGATACGGGACGCCCTGTATAGCAGCAAATACAATACCAGACTATACTGCTTATTATGGATATCTTACCGTAACCCTTTCTTTACCACCGAGCGACGTTTACGTGAGACTGGTAAGTACTTTAACAGGTAGAGTGCCCACAATGGAAAATAATTTTGACAATCCTTTGTGGCCAAACTTTTTTTTCTGGAAAACCATTTAAAATTATCCCAAATAATAGAATTTACCATTAGCGGTATTAAATTTAACCTATTCTTGGAAATAAAGTTGCCGGAGAGACTTGTTTATAATAGTTTTGAAGTTATTAATCAAAAGTTTTAACAACGTTTCGTGACTGATTAGTCCCCTTGATCGCATTTTAAGGTACGTACAAATTAAATAAAAAATTACTTTATAATTTTTCAAGCTTCAGTCTTCTCGTAACATCAAATGCTACTGTTCGACCAGCTGAAACTGCAGCAAAGGAGATTCGCCGATCGTCTGTATACCTACATCGTTTGGGGCTACCGCGTTATTTCCAGAAATTGTGCTTTAAACTAATTTCTGTCTATGACGAAGTGACTCCTGACGACTTCAATTTTTGCAACAAGAATGTGGTTTCCATGTGGTTTCCATAGCAGACCAAGGTTCAAAACTTTTTTCATCGTTACAAACTTCAAGTAGATACCTATCTGAGTAGATTTAATAAAATTATTAAAATAATTCAATTTATAAAAGATAACTTTATTTAAAAAACCTTGCGCATCAATCGCATAAATAGTGTATTTTTATGCGAGGATTCAATTTTGAATATTTTCACCGTTTTTAAATTTCGCTTTCTGTAATTGTCCATTTTTTTTTTTTTTATGGAACATGCACATGCACTGCAGGGAAATCCCTATGACGCTCTGGGAGCGGTGCATGAGCGGAGATATCGGTTCACGTTGGCCTTGAATCTCTGTAAGTTGTATACTTCGGGAAACACGCCCTTTGGAATGCTATTCCAAAGTGATGCGGTTCTATACATAAAAGAAGTCTGAAATAGGGTGGTACGAGGTGTAACGAGCTGAACCTGATACGGATGAGCGTCTGCGGCTCGACGTGTATTTCTGCCCGGTCTTGTTCTTGGTGGAATCAAGCGGGCCACGTCTTTTGAATACTTTCCATTAAAATATCTGTAAAACAGACTCAGGTCAGCTACTCTTCTTCGATGTTCGAGAGTGTCTAAATTTTTTGTCAAATCTAGGTCCCCAATCATGCGGATGGCTCTTTTCTGAATAGAGTCGAGTAGTCTCAGCGTATGTTTAGGAGCTGAGCTCCAAATATGTGAGCAGTACTCCAAGGATGGTCGGATTTGAGCCTTGTATAAGAGGAGAAGCTGTTGTGGTGTATAAAATTTCTTCGTGCGGAAGAGTGTTCCAAGTTTTTGAGAAGCACTCTTCGCCAGACCAGCAACATGATCATGCCAAGACATGTTCGCTCCGAGGCTCACTCCAAGTAAACGAAGAGATGACGCTGGGGTAAGAGAGTGTCCCGCCATCATCATATCTGGCTCCAAAACGTTGGTCTTTTTGGAGAAGATGACTGCTTGGGTTTTTCCAGCATTAAATTGGACTTGGTTTCTATCGCCCCAAGTTAGAATGTCTTGCAAGTCGTTGTTAAGTATGGCAACTTCTTGCTCCCTGCGAGTCTGTGCGTCGATGGCAGATGTTCGCGCATCTAACGTATAAGAAGATATGAGGGTACTGTCGTCGGCAAAACTGTATATTGGATTTTTTGTTGTTTCAAGCAAGTCGTTTATAAATATTAGAAAGAGAGTCGGAGATAAAATGGATCCCTGAGGTACACCGGCATTGATGGAAAAGGTCTCAGAAAGAACTCCATCGACTGCCACCTGTAATGAACGATCTCCGAGATAACTCGCAAGCCACAAGCAGAATTTCTCGGGCATGCCATAGGCCTGCAGTTTTGCCAACAGTCCACCATGCCAAACACGGTCGAAAGCTCTAGAAATATCAAGCGCAACCCCTCGAGACTCCCCATGGTGCTCGATTGTGCCGTTCCACAGCTCGGTGACGTAAGTGAGGAGGTCACCAGTTGACCTCTGTTTGCGGAATCCGTATTGGCGGTCGCTGATTATATTAGCTCCTTCCAAGTATTTTAAAAGATGTTGGTTAATAGCTTTCTCCATAATCTTGGATATTACTGAAAGCAGTGCCACTGGTCGATAGTTACTTGGTATAGTCTTTTTGCCTTTCTTGGGAATAGGTTGGATCCGTGCACATTTCCAGCAAGAAGGAAATATTCCCTTTTTATACGACAAGTTGAAAAGTCGGCAGAAAACAGATGACAGCTCAGTGGCGCATTTTTTTAGTACGATAACAGGTACGTCATCGGGCCCAGAAGCTTTGTTTGGGTCTAAGGCTAACATAATGCTCTTAATGACCCGCTGTCTGAAACAATGTTTGACATTTTGGTCTCCACGGAAGGGATCACTGGCGGAGTTCTTCCATGAAAGTCGACGGAAGAGTATGAAGAAAAGACTCCCGCCAACAAGTTCGCCTTCTCAGTAGCCGTGGATGCGATAGTCCCATCTGTCCGTGTAAGTGGTGGAATCGTTGATCTGGTGAAGTTCTGGCTGACTGCCTTCGTTACAGACCAAAAAGATTTCGAACCGTTAGGGCAGGAGAGAAGTTTGTTCCTAATTCTTTGGTTGTGAGTTTCCTTGGTTTGATCCATGGTCATATCATATTCGCGTAGTTGTTTAGTGCGAAAATTTCAGTTCAATAATTCCTTTGAAAACGGGCTATAAAATGAATATAGAAATTTAGAAATTTTGACCCTTTTTCTACGCACGCCACTGGCAACTGATTTTAAAAATAACTCTTTCACACCTAAATTTTATAGAATAATATGTTGCATTATGTTACGCATTGCTTCTTGAAATTCAGTTCCATTCCTTATTTAAAAATGTGCTCATAAATAGTTATAGAAATTTAACCATAATTTTTACCATTCCCCTAACCACGCCACTGATTTATTAATAAAAATTGTGCTATTTTTTTACACTAACATCAAGTTCAAACAATGTTCTTCCAATGTTGTTAATTTGGGGGTAAAAAAAAATTTCCATCTTTCTCATAAAGGGATTTAAAAACTGGCCATTTTAAAATTCAAATTGCCGCTATATTGAAACGGCTCGGCCTATTTTATCCAAATACAATTATACCAGACCATTGCTTATGGATATCTTACCCTAACACTTTCCTTACCACCGAGCGACGTTTACGTGAGACTGGTACTTTAAAAGCTAGTACCACCAATAGAGACAGACGCAGAACAGTTTAGAACCGTTCGTACTAAGGAAAACGTTTCGAATATTCTTAAAGAAAACCCAGCGGTGAGTATACAAGGCGATTAGCAACTCAAATCCACGGATCTCATTCTGTGATATGGAGAATAGCCAAAGAACAGCAGGTAAGTCCGTATCACTACCGACAAGTTCAGAACCTTTTGCCTGCTGACAGACAGTGTTACGGCTAAAACTTTGTTAAAGGATTTTAGGCAGATTTGCCCAAAAATGTACCTTATTATCTAAAATATTTTTTACCGATGAGGCTACTTTTACAAGGAGTGGGGTCTTTAATATGCATAATGAGCATATTATTTATTTTGAGCAGAACAAAATCCACACGCCCGGAAAGTAACGCATTACCAACGTTCATATAAAATTGCCGTCTGGGCTGCAATCCTAATATGGAATTACTAACTAGGTTTCCACTTTTTCCTGGTACCCTAAATGGAGAGATGTACCACGAGTTTCCTACCACAAGACTCTTTTAACTCATGGAAGACATTCCCTTAGAAATAAGGATTAATGCTTGGTACATGCACGATGGTGCTCTATACCACATTTCAGCCGCATATGTCGACGGTGGTGAAATGAGAATTTTCCACATCGCCGGATTGGCCGGAATGATGCTCCTATAAATTGGCCCCCAAGGTCTCCCGATTTGAATCCAATGGATTTCACTGTTTGGGCCCAAATGAAGCAGATGCGGTATATTGCCATTCTACAACTTACGCGAGAGCAACGACTTGTATAGTTGCATTGTTGAGAAATTCATACTCTAAAAATATATACAATATAATGTAGAGTCACAAACACCAGGAGTGTGTTGAACGTCTGATACATTAACTCTTTTTTAATTTACTAATAATTTAATTCAAATAGTGTATCTCAATTTTTTTCAGTCTCATGATTTTTTCTTTATAAAATGAAAAGTCTTTCTAAAATTAAAACTTTCTTATTTTTTTACATTTAAGGAAAAAATAATCCTTTTATTTGGAAATTTCATCAAGAGTCCTCAATCGCATTTTGAATCTTTATTTCAGAATTTAGGTAGGTTCACTGAGTTTTTTTCGAAGCATTTTTCGAAGTTTCAGTTTTATGCCAATTTCAAAAATCGATTAGAATCTATGGGTGTACAAGACAGAAAAATAAATATTCTTCACAATACATTCTGGTGTTATTATTCCTTCTTAAACAAGTATAAATATTTTCTGAGATATTGGGCAATAATTATTATAAAAATGATGTTTAAAAAATGAAAAACAGTAAAAGTCTTAGAAAAAGAACGACTTCGAATAATGACAAATTTTGACTTAAATTACAGCCATTTCTATTTTCTTTGGAATACATCCTGTAAAATTTTCTGTGAGTCGCGTGGTTTGGATGATATTAGGACAAAATTTGGGAAATATTCAAAAATTTTGCGCAAAAGTTTTACTTTTGCACAAAACTTATTCCGTTGGTGCAAAGATGGTATTGTACTACCAGCAATTAGCAATAAGGATCCTATCAACATATCCAAAAATCAGAAATATTATGCAAGGAATGCAAGGAATGACTTGTTTTCATATACATAATTCGACTGGTCTATTGTTGAATGTTGCTGAAAATAATTTTACTAGCTTAAAAATAAACGTAGTGGGCGAAAGCAGTCTAAAATAAATGTTCAGAGTCGATATCAAGAAGAAAACTTCACTAATGTAAACTTTCCTGGTTCAGCGAAAGATGTCGCTCCAGTCATTGAATCGAAAGTCATAAAAACCCTCCGAATATTTTATGTTGAAGAAGTGTATTATAAACAAAATCTGCCGTGACTTTGCAAAAGTATTTTTGAAGTCGCACCTAAACTTGATCGGTATCATAGGTTCGAAGCAATTGAACTGAATTTTTCAGCGGACAACTACACTAGTTTTTTTTTTTTTTTTAATTCAGGAAATACGTTAATAAGATGGTGAACATATTCAAAGCAAAACCTATTTATAAAAAATTCTGTATGCCTAAAAACTTAAATTATGTTTTGCAGACTATTTGAAGATATTTAATTAAATATTTTATATCTAAGTGATGTCTATTATTATAATACATAATACAATTTACCTGGTAATATGCTACTGGGAGTTTACTCGCAATAATACTTATAAAATTGCTTGATGCAACCACTTTGCTTTCAAGTAAAGTAATTAGGTATTAACTTCCTGAAACCTAGCAACTCCTCCTATAAATATCTTTTATATGATAGACGCTGGTGAAGTTTAATTTCAACTTCAATAAAACTGCCTCTAGCACTTTGCATCCTGGTAAAACTAATTATCTGCCTATAACTCCAATATTTTTAAAATATGTGTAAATACAATTATTGTATGCAAAGTGCCTGGATGATACGGTAACAAATTTTACCAACGTACATCCAATAATAGCAGAGAACCTAAGTACTGAGGAAATAACTTAAAATGAATCAGAACGAATTATTGTAGAGGAGGTAATTTAAAGTAATATCATTTTTCCATAAAAGAGGAAGAGACGTGGGTACTTTTTATTGGGTATAATATAGTGTTCATCCAGACTTCCTTTGGAAAAATTACCAACAGGCTCGAAGAATGTGATTTTAAGTAGCTGATCTGAATACAGGGTGATTCTTATAACCTGAAATATCCAAATATCCCGAAAAGGGAGCACTCTGTGAAAAGTGATTTTGTTCGATGAGGGACATCGTTTGAACACAAAAAGTAGCCTTCACACCTCACTCTTTGCGAGGGAGGAGGGAGTGCTTTTACTGAAGGGAGTGAATTTTACTGAAACTTTTTTGCTTGCGATTATTCATATATGTATAGCGCTGTAATTGAGGAAATTTGATTTTGTTTATTTCTCCCAAACATCCCAAATAAACACTCTGCGGAAAAAAAGTTTTCTACAAAAGTGTTTTTGTTCGATGGAGGACCTCGCTTGAACGCAAAAACCGCCCTTATCTCCATCCCTTGCGAAGGAGTGAGGGTAACTTTGAAATTTTGAATAACAACCTCTCTTTTTTATTGGGAATTTCTATTCAGTGAAAAACATGCGCAAAAAATGTTTCAGGTAAATTTTACGCTTTTTTTTGCCGAAAACGAATTCGCAATAAAAAATAGGTACCTATTGTTATTTAAAATTTCACACAGTTTCGCTCCTCACTCCTTCGCAAGGGATGAGAGATATGAGCGGTTTTTGCGTTCAAACGATGTCCCCCACCGAACAAAAACACTTTTGAAGTAAACTTGTTTCCGAAAAAATCAAATTTCCTAGACTACAGGGCCATCTATGATTAATCGCATAAATGTTTCCGATAAATATTCCGCATTTTATGTAGCTAAATAGGAATTCGCAATAAGTATGGAGTTTGCTGTTTAAAATTTCATAGTTACCCCCACTACCTCGCAAGGTGGCGTGTCTCTTGTGATATAAAATGTCACCATAAAGTAAAAAAAGAGGTAAAGAAGTAGGTAAAGAAAAAGTGGTGAAGAAGTAGATATACTTTCATCAGTAACCTGCTTAAAAAATGGAAAAAAACATCGGTCAATTTTCAAATTTGAGATATTCAGAAAACTGAAATGGTTGCTTCTAACAGGCTTGTTGGTATAAAGGTATTGGTATGCATTTTTGGCAATGACTGAATTATTATTTTAAAAAGTAGTTGCGATCATTGAAATTTTCATATTATTTCAACGTATCTTAAAACGTAACTTAAAATAAAAATTAAAGGCTCTTGCAACTCCACACTTAAATGTTCCGTTTCAAGATTTTGGACAGCGGAATTAATACAATTATTACTAATAACTAAATCTGCTTCGTTTTTCACTGAATTAAGGTAAGTATCTAAACATTTCATATGGCACCCCAAAAAGAAGTCAAGTGCAAATCAAGAGCTGCAACATGCCGTCAAACTGTAATCTTTTGAACTATAACAGCTAGGAGAAGACGTTACAGGCGTTTTTACAGCACTTTCGTCATAAAATTTAGAAATTGTCTCTACATTAAAAGTAGACATGTGGTGTGAAACTCCACACAATTACACGGAAACGATTTTGATGATGATGCTAAAATGTAAGTTGAGATTTAGAATTGACTATGTGCTACAACAGTCCGTAACACATAGAAAGCAAACTAATGAGCAAGGTCCAAACTCTTTTGGTAAAACCGGCGGGAGGTTTTGAGATTGCTATTGAGGCTGCTCGACCAAAAATCTCGTCTAGCCTAAAACAGGTTCATTTTTCACTAATAAGTGAACGTATACTTTCGTCCGTATAAGACAAACAGTGAGTAAACGCCGCAATTAGGTTATATGAATGAACTCATTTTCTTTTCATTGATTAAAAACTCTTTGGCTTGGGATGAAACAAGAAATCCATTCAGGACGAACCAATATCACTTTAGGTGCAAAAAAATGTTTCTGGAAGTGGAAATCCTCTATGGGCACCTACAAACAGGTAGTGTGGAATTCTCAGTAAGTTGCATGCACACCCAGTAAAACCATCTTTTCTTCCTCTCATGTATCGCGTTATTGGAACCATCCGTGGACATTATACTTCAATGCGATCATGGTCTTAATCCTAATGTGTTTGACTTTTGCGTCTTTATTCTTCTACTATCTTAGTTTCCATGACTTTACTGAACATGGCCATCCAGTTTTGCTTTGAGGTTAGTAGCAATTCCGAAACGTTCTCCGCTGTTATTTCAGCTACGTCGCAATCGTCGCATCTTATATTGTCTTCCGTTATTCACTCTTCTACCCACCTAGGGAAGTGAAAGATGGTATGCTCCGAAGTCTCCTCGATCCCGCAGTGGTAGTACTCGCGGCTTTCTTGTTTGCCAATGCGTTGTAAATACTTTCCGGACACTCCATAACCGATTATAACCTGTGTTGTGTAATAATCTACATTTCCCATCCTCTGTTGCACCATTTTTGGACGTCTTTGATATATGCTTTGTTTTTTCCTTGTACTTCCTCTATACTTCTTGCCATTTCTCCATATCTTTTTTTGTCTCTGTCATTCGTTCTCGTCCTCTCTAGAGTACTTTCTGACGCTCTTCTAATCGTAACTTTATAGGTGTTAGGCCTGCTATCGCGATGAGCACTGCGTATGTTGGTGCGGTTCTATAAGTCGATGAAATTCTCAATGCTAGGCCCCAACTTACTTTCTCCAGCATCGAATGGTAGTGTTCAAACTTCATCGCTTTACCTCAGATCTAGGCCACACAGCAAGACTGATTGATATTGATTGATATTGATATTGAGGGTGTCAGATGCGCTGCGACCTATTACAGATCTATTGTGCCCCCTCTTCTCTGCTTCTTTGGAGTATATTTCCTTCATTGAAGCAGCCTCTCCAACTCCGCTTCCCTTAGGAATTTCAGGATTTGAAGGGGATCAAGGCCGGGCAACGCCCCCCCGTTGAGCTGGTGTTGGCCCAGAACATCGTTTCTTTCACGTTCTAGCAAGACTGATAGCAGAGCCGTGTTCAAAACCAGTCTTTTTCATGCCTTTGGTCCTGCAACGTTCAGCATGATTCTTAACAGCTTCATGAAGATTCTGTTTGCCTTTACGCACATTTGTCTTCTATGCTCTGTAATGCGCACATCATTGTCATATATAATCACCCACATGTATTTAAGGCATTTACTGCTCTTTATCAATTCATCCTCTACCTCTAAGTTTCTTCAGTTTCTTTCGTCCCGTCATTAACACCTTTCTGTCTTTGTTATGGCGCTTTTTATCCCCATCAGTCGCAATTTCTCTATTATTTCTATTACAGTCGTTTGTGCGTCCGCTTCCAGCATTCCTGTACAACATCCAGGTGGTCGGCATAGGCGATGATCTTTACATAAATAAGTCGTTTGTTTGTATCTGTCTGTCAGATATGACTATGTTATTCTCACCAGGTAGTCAGTGTTTCCTTTGTTTTTCGGTTCTTTTATTATCCCTCTAAAGGGTAGGTACTGTATTGAAAGCATTCTCAATATCCAGGGATTCCAGAGTGATTTGCCAAAAAACCTGTATCGATCCCTCAATAACTATCCAACAAGATTGTGGTAGTTTTCTTTCTTATTACACATAACAATGCTCGAAGCCTGCAGATTTCCTGCAGAAGTTTTGGATTTTTTGACACAACTGAGGTACTTTTGATTACTTTTCGTCGTCTACTTACTCTCCTGGTCTTAACCCAATAGAACGTGTCTGGGATTTCTTTCAAGTAAGTAGACATTTCTACCACCATTGTAAGTCACCCTTCATGACTCTTCAGGTTCTAACACAACTTTCAATACCAAATTCAGAGGATAATCATAATTATTATCAAGATATTATCTTGTTAAATTAGTTTTGATTGAAAATAAATCAACTCATGGGGGTGTGAGATTACTGATGAGATTGCAAATTTCATGCCTGCAATCATGCTTGTAGATGTGGACATGTTCTGATATGATTATAATTTCATTATTAGGAATTGGCCTATGAAAATTAGCTATGACGTTTCGGTATCAATCTAGCAGCTCACCGATCCGCATGTTTTAAACAGTGTAATGTAACGGAAATCATCAGGTTATCACAAACCCAATAATAATCCCGATATCTGTGAATTACATTTTGCCAAGGGGAATTATTTTAGTCTGACAGTTAACTGCCATAATTCATAGTTTGTCATTAATTAATTTTACCTTCAACTGTAAACTACTCCTTTAGTTGGTAAAAGTGGTCCATAAATTATCACAGAATCAAGTATCATGTGATTCAATCGAGTTCCAATTCTTTATCTCGTGACATTAGAAACTCAACTTTTCGTGAGGGATTAGCAAGTGGAAGCCCAGTTACTGTCACCACTGCGCACACCGTTAGCGGGCCAACAAATTCATGCCAGCCTGCTTCACCTTTACAATTTATTGACTGCAACTGACAGCTAACGCGAGTTCGACTGTTCTATTAGGTATATCTATACCGGGTGGTCCATCACTTAGTCCACCCCCGAAATAGAGGTTAATTTTAAAGATAAAAAATTGAAACTTTGAGGATTTGTGTAATTAATATAGGACCACATAATGGCATAATCAAATTAATTATTTATTTTTTTAGTTGAGCCATCAGCGATAAAAAAAACTGTAATTTGGTGTTAATGTGACCAAAATAAATTCGATTTTTCTTTAATACATCGATAGAAATCAATTAAAAAAATCAAAATCGCTTAAAAGAAATATCAAAAAACTAATTACAAGCCTTTAATTAAATAAAACACTTAAAATATGGAAATGACAGCTAGAATGATTGATTTATGGAAGCAATAAAATTATCAGGATTTTGAAGGGCTGGTATAGCACAAATGTTAAGTAAACCTATCCTAAGTAAACATTCATAAAAGAAGCCCCATTCGAGTTCAATGGCACATTCTTCTGACTGCTTTGAAGATTATTTATGGTAGGTACCTACCCTCATTAGATTTGTCAGTTTTATTGCGCTACCATAAATCAATCATTCTAGCTGTCATTTCCATATTTTAAGTATTTTATCTAATTAAAGGCTTGTAATTAGGTTTTTGATATTTCTTTCAAGCGATTTTGATTTTCTTAATCGATTTCTATCGGTGTATTAAAAAAAAATCAAATTTATTTTGGTCACATTAACACCAAATTACAGTTTTTTATCGCTGATGGCTCAACTAAAAAAAAAATAATTAATCTGATTATGCCATTATGTGGTCATATATTAATTATACAAATCCTCAAAGTTTTAATTTTTTATCTGTAAAATTAATCTCTATTTCGGGGGTGGACATAAGTGATGGACCACCCGGTACATCTAGACACAATAATATCTCTCCACTCTTTCAATATATTCTCCTGCTTGTAAATCTTTTGCATTGAAATAAACACTGCATCTATAGTGTCTTGTCTTAAGCATTTTCATGCTTCCTCTGACCTTTTACAGTGCTTCGTTTTTTCTCCTCTTGATTATCGTTCTTGTTCCATTTAGGCTCAGGATGTGATCCTAGATACCACTCCCAAGTTTTCTTCGTTCAGTTGCTCTTCAAAATAGCCTTCCCCAATTTTTTTTTTATCTTTCCTTTATCATTGATCAATTCTCCTTGTTCATTTTTAATCTGCCTTGACTGTGGAAGTTATTTGGTGAGATATAAAGATATAAACTCATAATTTCATGTGTTTCAAGCTCTTTGTATACTACTTCATCCCTGGCAGGTGTTTTCGCTGCAGCGATTGTCCTGTTTGTCTTCGGATCCTGTTGTCTTCTAGATTGGCACTATTCTAGTCTGATTGCTCTTTGACCTTTTTTAGTCTTAATCCCTAATGCAGTATTTTGCTCCACAAGCTTTTTTTGTCGGTACATCGATGGATCCAATACTCCGATTGGAGCTGTATCCGGAGCATATGATGCCGGGTCAGAAAGAGAATACTCCTCGAGCCTGGGTCATCATCCAACAGTTCCAGGCAAAAATGTATGCCATTGTACTCAGCGCACAGATTCTGGATGAAATGTATTGCATGCGGGAAACAATCAAAATCTTTTCAGACAGCCAAGCGGGTCTCAAAGCCTTTTGCTACATCCGTTGCAACTGACATGGAACTGTCAAATAGCACTCAATGCAGCAGCGGAAAACGATAACTTGTCTATGGTCTGGATTCCAGGTCACTCCGGCTTTGGAGAGAACGAAATCGCCGACTCTCTGCTCTGACCAGAAGGGGAACAAATTTACAGGACCATAACCGGTTGTCGGCATAGCTGCAAATATCGTCGAACCTGCGCAGAGAATTAAAGTACTTCAGTACTGGCTGCAAATTCTACCAAGATTAGCTCATTCTAAGGCCTTTATTGAAGGACGATCGAAGTCCAGAGCTAAAAAACTACTAGAGCTCTACAGGACAAACCTTAGGGCCCTGATAGGCCTAAACACAGGACACTATGTAAAGTGAACCATCACTTAAACAGAATGGAACTAATCGATAATGCAGAGTGTCACTTGTGTTTAGGGGAAAAAAACATCAAAACATGTTCTAAATGTAACTATGCTCCGCTCTGGGAAGAACCAGACACTCAACATTCGGATGGAAATATATCTCCAAGAGACATTGGATAAATTCTCACCCGCTAGGGCAATCTACTTCTTAAAAAGTGGTGGCATGATGGAACTGATGGAAAACGTTTTGGTGTGAGCTACAATAGACCGTAACTTCGTCGCAGTATAGAAGTCGAAATCGACGTTTAGTTAATCACTAAACTAACTAAATTAAATTTATTTTTTAGCTGGAATTGTCTTGCCTGAGGCTTACCCAATACCTCTTCCGCAAATGGCAGTCTAATTGATGGTATTGCAACATCACAGGCACGTTCTCTCGCTCTAGCGATTCACCTTTTTACTTCGTTTTTAACTAATTTGAAGGCAAGCTTATTTTTTGGCATCGAAGCATCCCGTTGCTTTTTTGAGTCCTTTTCAGGAAGCTTCTTGCACTTCTTTTCACCAACAAGATTTTTTTTCGGTAGGGGGTGCCTACCGAAGCACCTCTCCGCAGCTATTAGTGGTACACTTTATTCCTGGAAAATTCTCTCTTCCTAGTGACCGCCTTCTTTTGCTTCTGTGCTATCAAGCTTGAAACTTTTCTTATCTTCGTCTGACCCTATCTCATTTCTTTTCGATATTTCTTCTTCCTTTTCACTTTCTTTTCACCACCAAGATTTTTTTGGTAGGGGGTGTCTTGACTTATGTTTTACCCAAGTACCTCTCTCCAGCTAAAATTATTCATGTAAAACTGCCGCTTTTGCCTACCATAAATTTAATTAATTTATAAATTTTACTGAAAATAAATGTCAGTTTTTAAGTATGAGGAAGCGAAAACAAGGAATATTTTACTATCTATATTACAAAGAACGAAATGTTTTGTGCCACTTACTAGTCTGAGCATGTTTTAGAGCATAGATCCTTCTGTCAAAAGCGGCAGTTTTACATGATTATTATTATTATATATTAGTAGTACATTTAATTCCTGGAAAATTCTCTCGTTCTATAGTAATCGCTCTCTTTGCAACTGTGCTATCAAGCTTGAAACTATCAGACTAGATTGAATATAAATTGAAAATAAAGAAGTTGGGACAAAGAGTACCCGTACTTTAATTTATACATATATGAACTTTGACTTTAACGTGCTTTAACAAAAAAATGTAATCACTCAGCGGCAGCAAGTCCATTTAATCTGTAACGAAGTTTACAGTCGAATAGACAATTTCATATCTGCCTACTGCCTGTAGGTACGTAAAGGTGTTCATGCATGATTTTAATTTCGTCATTAGTAGATGCGATGAGAGATCGCAGAATTAGCTTTGCCCGGTTCGGCACCGATCATTCGGCTCGCCGATCAATTCTCCACGCAGGTTAATATAACACATAAAAGCATCAGCTTAATTGCAGGCCCAGCCATCCCAATATTTTAGAATGAAATTGTTCCAGATTCAGAATGACGTCAGCTAACCAGATGGCGTCATAGACCTGCGGCGTGGTGGGGATGAAATGGGTCAAAAAGGGTGCGTTGCCCTGGATAATGGCAGGTTCGAGGCCGCTGCAAGGATTCATTCTAGCTATGCTCTGAGGTCGTTTCCCAGTTGGGGCATGAGCTCGTTAAACACCCTCCTGGAATCAACACTGGCATTAACATTACAAGAGCTCCACTCTCCTGGTTGCTGCTCCACTTATAGAGAAATACTAATTTATTATAGAGTCTAACTATTTTATATTATTCCTATTCATTTATGCTATTTGTTGCGGTTCTAGTAGTGCTCCTTCATATTTTATCAAATTTTCCTGATCAATGCATTTCGATCCAATCTGCGTAATAAAGAGAGTGCTGGAAACATGAAATCCGCAATTCTATACGCATTGATGATTCTAATTGTTTAGAAATATGAGAAATGTGTGCATTTTTCGATTGGGGACATTGTTGAGGATACTCGCTAGATGTTTTGTATCATTTTTTATTCATAATGCACTCGGTACGTGGTAATATTTTCACGCTACTGCGAACTGCGAATTGTAACAAGCTAGTAGGTATCAAACGATGCAGAAACATAAAGCCATTTTAATTATTGAGTTCTGTAACTCTCCAAGTGTATGAAGCACTATTTGAGCAGTTTATAGTCAGTCACACATCGGCTGTAAATTCTGAGCAAGCAGATTCAAAGACTAGTTTTCCAAATGAATAATTAGTAACAAATGATTACTGTAGATTTAGAATCAATCTGACGAGAGTTTCGAATCGGAAAGTTCTGACAATCGAATATCAAACAAAAGGTAGGTAGGTACTGTGGAATTGCGGAATTGCAGGACTTAGCATCGGTAAAACTTCTACGGTGTGTAGGTATATGTTATATAGGATGTAAAAAAAGAGGAATATTTGGACATTTGGAGAGGGTACAGTATACAGACTGCACCATGTATCCTTCTCTATATTGCTAACTCCTGAACGCTAATAAATACAGGGTCAATTAAATTAGAGAAAAGATGCGCAACTTCGTGGCCATCTCAAATCCGTCAAGACATACAAAATAACTTTGACTGCTCCTGAAATATCCCGAAAAAACTGAAAAAATGAGATTTCTTATTTTTGCCATATCTTGCTTATTTTTGAAAGTTAATAAATAATTTTTTGTAGGTTTACATAAATCGTCAAGAGCTACCCATCTGTCATTACAAATATTTTCAAGGCCGACTAGATCCAAGAGTCAACTTTCGTTTTTCTTATGGCCGCCATATTATTTTTTTTAAGTCGTTCGATATGGAAAAATAATGGAAACCAAAAATTAATAAACTTCAAAAAAAAATTAAAAAAAATGTATTCTTCTTTTTTTAAACAAAACCAAAAAAAAATCGTCGAAATACGTCAACATCGTTAAAATACGCCGAAATAGTGCTTGTCTTATGGTTTTTTTAATTGATCTATGAAATTCGGTCTAAAAAGTTGTATTTTTTGTAAAGAAAAAAGAAGAATAAAAAATTTTTAAATTTATTTTTTGAAGTTCAACAATTTTTGGTTTTTATTATTTTTTTATACCGAACAACATAAAAAACAATATGGCGGCCATAAGAAAAACGAAAGTTGACTATGAAAACTTCGGGATCTAGTCATCTTTGAAAATTTTTTTAAACGCCAGATGGATAGCTCTTGCCGACTTATGTAAGCCCACAAAAAATTATTCATTAATCTCTAATAATACAAAAGATATGGCAAAAAATAGCAATCTCGATTTTTCAGTTTTTTCAGGATATTTCAGGAACAACGGTCACAGATATTTTGCATATCTTGACTGATTCGAGATGGTCACAAAATTACGCATCTTTTGCCGAGTTTAACCGAGGCTGTATCTGTTAGCGTTAGGAGATAGCAATACAGGATGTCCCAAGATTTCTTTATCAAGGGATATCTGGGTTATTTCAAAAAATAAACAAATGAAATTCATGAAATTTCAACCATACCCCTAAGGCTTTGCAGCTGCACCCTCAATGCCCCTTTACGCCTTTCCACCCCTAAGTAATCATCCCCTAACTTTTTTTTTCAAATGACACCCCCATATTTTTTTTGCTCGGCATGATTGTTGACTTCTTTCTGAATACGAATTTCATACGATTTTCTAAATCGAGACATATCTAGCACGCCGAAAACAACATAATATAACAAACGAGGGTTGTCAAGGAATAACAACTAACATTTAATATGACATTAAAATCACAGAAGCAATTATTATTATTATTAACGCCTATATCGAGTAACACCGGTATTACTATAATTAAGGTGGTTGGAGGAAACATTAACACAAAAAACAAAAGTAATTGCAACTCCTTGACAACCCTCATTTGTTTTGATATTATATTGTTTTCGGCGTGCTAGATATGTCTCGATTTAAAAAATCGTATGAAATTCGTATTCAGAAAGAAGTCAACAATCCTGCCGAGCAAAAAAAAAATATGGGGGTGTCATTTGAAAAAAAAAAGTAGGGGATGATTACTTAGGGGTGGAAAGGCGTAAAGGGGCATTGAGGGTGCAGCAGCAAAGCCTTAGGGGTATGGTTGAAATTTCACGAATTTCATTTGTTTATTTTTTGAAATAACGCGCATATCCCTTGATAAAGAAATCTTGGGACACCCTGTATACAAGGTGTCCAGGTATGAATGTAAAAGCTACACGTGGCGACCTTCCTTGAACTATTTTGAGTAAAAAATCTCAATACAATAAGGCTCTAAACCTCTTCACGGTGCCACACGAGGTCATCAAAGTTAGAAATTCTGGGTCACAATAAATATGCATATTATTGAACTTCTGTTTCCTTTTGCAGTTACGGTTAACATTTTCAAAGACTTCTGCAAAGTCTTATTTCATTTAATTTTCGTAACAGTGCAATTATTAACGGTTTTAAAATTTCTTAAAGTGCTTTTTTTAGAAATGTTAAAAAAGTTAATAATTGCACTGTTACGAAAATTGAATGAAATAAGACTTTGCAAAAGTCTTTGAAAATGTTAACCGTAACTGCAAAAGGAAACAGAAGTTCAATAATATGCATATTTATTGTGACCCAGAATTTCTAACTTTGATGACCTCGTGTGGC
The DNA here is from genome assembly GCA_910589415.1 of Malachius bipustulatus. NCBI lineage: Eukaryota > Metazoa > Arthropoda > Insecta > Coleoptera > Melyridae > Malachius > Malachius bipustulatus. The sequence continues at coordinate 18,711,907 of OU342634.1, forward strand.
ACCGTGAAGATGCTTAGAGCATTATTGTATTGAGATTTTTTACTCAAAATAGTCCAAGGAAGGTTGCCACGTGTAGCTTTTACACTCATACCTGGACACCCTGTAGAGAAGGATATATGGTGTGCACCCTGTATAAACCAAAATAATTTTTCTGATATCTTTTGAGCCGTTGTCAATCCAAGCTGCATGGTTTGAAAATAATTGAAAATCGCAATTTTCAAGTGTTTGTAACTCATAAATACTCATTTTTATCTCTGGAAAACTCGTTTTCCAGCAAAAAACGGCAGGTTTCCATTTAAGAAAATGACCACAATGATAAGGGTGAGAGCGGTGGTGGTACAAATTAAAACTGAGGCTTAAAAGATGCCAAATAAATATTTGAAGTTGAGGTGCATTTTTTTCATAAACGTTTTTTCTCTGAATAATGAATTCTAACCCATAAGTTCGTTCCACACTGTATACAGGTGAAAATTTTTTGTACTACTCTTCATTGGGATCTCGTAAACAGTAAGAGATACAGGGTCGGTTGAATTAGAGTTGCACAATTTTATGCTTATATTATAAGTATCTGAAGAAAGTTTATGGAAAATTCAAGCGTTGCTGAAATATTCTGAAAAAACTGAAAAATCATATTTCTTTTTTCAGTCGTCATCATTCAGAAAACATCATTTTCAGTCGTCAACAGTAATCCATTTGACATTTCAAAAATTTTCAAAACTCAATAGATCCCAGGATTTTTGCAGTCGGCGTTTGTTTTTCTTATGGCCGCCATAGGGTTTTTTCGTGTTATTCGGTATAAAAAAATTAAGGAAACCAAGAATCATATACAAGAAAAAAATCTTCATGTTCTTCTTTTTTCGAAAAAAAATATTGGAAAATTATTTCACAATGACGTCGATATGACGTCCCGACGTGGCATTGTTTGCCTGATAACTTTTTATGACATTCAGTTGAATAAAGTTATTTTTCTTTCTAAAAAAAAATGATAAAATTGTGAAGATTTTTTATAATGTGATTTAAAAATGTCTTTTTATACAGAATGACAAGAAAATACAATATGGCCGCCTTAAGAAAAACTAAAGTTGAATGAATGAATGAATACTCTGAGATATATAGTTGGCTTTGAAATTTTTTGAATGGTCAGTTGGATAGCTTGAATAATGGCCTATGTAAGCCCTCGAAAATATAATTATAAATTTTCAATAATAATAAAGATTTGTGGACAAAATAAAGAAATCTCGTTTTTTCGAGTTTTTTTCAGAATATTTCAGGAACGGTCACAGATATCTTCTATGTTTTGACTTATTCAAGATGGCCACAAAATATAGCGCATCTTTTCTCTAATTTAACCGACCTTGTATCTATTACCGTTTACGAGATCCTAGTACAAAAATTTCCCACCCTGTATGCACCATCTTTTTTAGTAAATTCCGTATAAACTAACGATAGAGATTTAAAACCAAAACCAAACGATTTAAGAAGGTGATAAAAAGAAGAGAAGGGATAGGTACATAACCCATGCAATAGAAAGGGTACTGGGCATTATACAAGATGGGAAACGGCGAAATTGGTTCAGGTAGAAAACGCGTTTGTCAACTCTTAACAAGTCGAGACAGATAGACGACACAGAATGGCTTAAGAGTAGCCCATAATAAAACCAAGGAAATCGTCTTGAACCTAAGCCCGAAGGTCCAGAGAGAGATATTTTTTGAGTTTGAAACCTGAAGGATCAAACCCCATCAAAAAACGGGCCAATACTTTGGAATCACGCAAGACACATAAAAAAATAAGAAAAATTAAAGACAAAACGATTTTCCCGTCATTTCCCTCTGTCATTGATTCTGTATGCGGGAAGCAAATGAATTCCCTCTATGAGATGCTAGAGAATGTCAACATACCAGAGAACATTAGCACTGAAGACTATTCGGGTGGACATAGAGTAATCTCCGTAGATGAGGACTTGTACTAGCGGGAGTAGCGGGAATGATCCCAAGACATCTTTTGGCAGAAGAGAGCTGTTCATAATATCCAAGTCAGCGATAATAAATATAAGAGAGAAAACGATCAAGAAATGGTAGGCAAGAGAAAATGCATAATGGACGAAGACCCTCATATCCAGGATCAGACTGCGAATAGAGAGAAAGCCCGCCAACATTTGATTCTACAGTTCTACAGTTCTAGCAGAACACAACAACTTCTCAATGTATACCTGCAAAGGATACACTCATCACATGGTTATCATCAGCTTCGCAGACACTTTGAAGTTGAAAGAAGTGCGATGGAGAAAAGCTTGGGAATGAGACTGACCCCAAATAGAAAGAGAGAAAGGAATGTGATAAAAAAAGAAAGAAAGAAATTGTAACACCGCTGGACATTTAGCAAGCCTATCAAAGGCGATTCCGATGTCCTGAAAGAGAATATGGAAGGGTTTTAGTAAATAAGAGTCGGCATATCCATAAAATATTAATTATAAGAGAATTTTTTCCTAAATTTCAACACCCTCTACTTAAAAACTAAGCCTATCAAAAATCTTTACTTGAATATACTTATTTATGTATTTAATGTGCGAAATTGAACTTTGGCGCTTAAGAATTATAGCTTTTTTGGCGAGGCGACAGCTAAGGCAACAAAATCATTGAAAAGCATGATAACTCTGCGCTCGACATGCATAGAACATTTTTTAGACAACTTTATTGAAAAAAAAAATTGAAAAAAATCGATATAATAATCATAAAAACGACGCAAAGAATTTTTTTATTTTATCTTAAATTTCAACACCCTGTATTTAAAAACTAAGCCTAAGTTTATGAGGATATTTAGGTATTGGGCCTCTTTATCGAAAAATTGACTGAGGAATAATATATTGATGTCTATATTAATGTCTGAGTTAACGTCCATAATAATTAATACTCTGTGTTGATATTTTCGCAAATATTCAATAATTTTATTTAAAAATATTAATTTATGCAAGTACTTACCTATACACTGATTTTATATATTTTTTTTTTGTGGAAGCGTAGGAAAAAAATAACTCTAAATAAACTGGGCCTCTAACGTTTGAATTTAAAAACTTAAAAAATATAGTAAGAAAAAAGTTATTGTAAAAAAAAAGCTCCAGCGGGTAGTATGGTTCACCCCTTGCAGGAAATTGGGGTGAGTAAAATTATATTATGAAGACGTTTTGGTGGTGGTGGTGCATGTGATTGTCAAACTTTTTTTTTATTTCAAATCACATGAGAAAATAATTAAGTGAAAACAGTGTACTTTTATAACTATACATATCAAGAGGGGGGGGGACATGAATTTTTTTATGAAACCCTCTTAAAATTTATCTTGAATATGAATATGAATTTTCTTTGCTTATTTATGAAACACGATCCTGTATACGACAGTCCAAGCCAAAGTTTATTTTTCCCTTTATTTATTTTATTTTTCAGTTTTAATGCATCATAGGTAGGTAGGTACTTATCTATCTATTTCTCTTCGAATTTTCTTGTTTACAACGATCAAAATTAGTGTTAATAATCTTTTGATCAGGTGTATTGACCATTTTAATCAGCGTACATATTTTATTAACAAAAATTTTATGTACAATGTTTTCTGTCAGGCTCCACTGCAGTAACACAAACTGTGGCTTGTTTACCTACAGCAAAGCCATGTATCGGTTCTGCAACATGCTCGTTTCAAGTCTTTGTCGCCTTTGTAAAGCTTCATGTAGGTACTTCATCAAAGGATGTCATCGATGACCATTGGGCAGTGAGCTACTGAATAATCAGACCCAATGTGTGTGCAATGCATGCAAGCAACCGATTGATAGCTTTGAAATGAAACCACATATCCAATCAAGTACAGGATACGTACTGTTAATTGGTTTAGAAGGTAAATTGTGCCCAATATTAAACAGCATCGAGGAGGAGTCGCGGTACAGAAAGAAAGCCCATCACATGCAGGAACGGTGCAGCAATCAAAGTGATGACGTCAGTGAGGTAAGGACCAATGCCTGCGGAGATCCATTCACAGTTCCCGCAGCTCTCCAGGTTCATCATTCTAGGACCTTTCCTGGCGCAGGACTCGATTGCGTGTTCAAACCTTCATAAAGCCGACATCAGCAAGGGCTGCTTCTCAGTATGTTGCTTGACGGCCCGCGGTTGATATCTTCTAAATTGTTCTCCCTTATTTACATCTAAATGTTTGTAATAACTTTATGTACTTACTCCTGGCTGTCCAGAATCAAGCGACATTGTTTAAAAGTTAATTCAGTGGAAATTTCAAACTTTTCCCGCTATACTTTAACTTTAATCAACTTATTGGAAAATTTTAAATGTGTTTAAAAATTTGATATTTTTATAATGAGAACAAATTCCAAATATGATTATACATACCTAGGTAGAATCTGCTTTAGTTTTGTTTCTAAATTATTAAATATTTATTTTCCGCGACGTTAATAAGCCCAGTGGATCTTCACTATAAAGACGTGCAGAAGAGGAAGCAACAGTTATATGATGGTAAGTTTTATGTTTCAGTGTATACCTACCTCAATATATCTAAGTAGACTTTTTTACATAAATTCGCATACGAAATCTGGTAAAAATTTAAAATCTGACTGATCAAACTTATCATTATAAGCGACTTATTTTAAAAAGTCGATTCAGCATGCAGCTCGCAACATTTATGTTAGTCAGAAAATTTCTTTCAACGAAGAATTAATAGCGTTAATAAATAAGTTTCCTAATATAATGCATTTTTAAGCTACTGTAACTTGGGTTTCATATAAGTATAGTGCGAATTTAAATTAGTGGATACGATAATAATTAGTATATTTTAAACATTCTTGTTCTAAATTAATCGAAATAAGGCGAGATAAAGTTGAGAAATCAACTTTTTTATCCTAAATAAATTAAAGTTTATATTTATATTGCTGATGTCATTTTATTATTAGCACATTTTCTACCAACATTATGTAAAAGTTAATCCGACAACACTAACAACAAACTTAATAAGTTAGTACCTCCTTATAAAGATAAAATTTTTATAAGCTAAGTTGATATTCATAAAAAATCGGGAAAATTATTAAGTTTTGTTTTTTCTTTCTTGTCTGATTGGCCTAAATTAAACTTTCGCTGCACTCTTTGTTACTTTTGCTCAATCAGATATCAGAATATGCAAAAGCTAAATGTCATCGTCGTTGTTTTGGGAGTATACCGACTCTCATAAATGATGTCAAGGTGAAATAGCTTTTAAAAATTTCTTTCGTAGTCACTGTTGCCAGATAGTGCTAAATACCTATACCCAGATATATAATTTACTATAGAATGTTGCGCAGAAAAGGAAGCTTGGTAAGTTTTATGTTTCACTGTACCGATACCTACCTATACACAGTATACGAGAAGTTTTTTTTTTCATTATTTATTGAAGTACCTATACTTAATAAACTTGAAGTTGAGGGTGAAAAAGATAAGTCGTTAATAAAAGCAAATTCCTCCATCTTTTCTTAAATAATTATTCAATCTCAGATTTTTATTGACAATAGCTTTATTTATTGTCACGTTTCTTTCATTAGATGCTACTTTAACACACGTTATTGGGGATAATAGGGGATAAAATTTTGTATTAATTGCAAATCAATCAAACACTTTTCAGTATGACTTTAATTTTTTTCCTAATAATTTTTTTATATAAAATTTTAGAGTAATTTTTCCTTATACAGGGTGATTCACAACTAGTGACTTTCCATTTTCATGATCATGGTAAAAAATGCACTTCCTAAAAGTAATTCAAAAAAAAAAATATTTACCTACGGTCTACGAGAAAAATAATAAAAATTAGGGAGATATTATTCTGGAACTGCTGATGTATTCTTGAGAAGAATACTATGTAGACCATCTAATCATTACTGAATCTTTTTCCACGGTATATAGGCAAAATTTTTCACTTGAGATGGCATCAGTCATTCTCAAAATTTCCTTTGAGTTCGAGTTCAAGTAAGTAACTTTTTTTTCCTCAGAAGTAATTTTTCTGACATATCTTGAGCTTATTCTTCTTACTTAAGTGAGCTTACTTAAGAGAAATCAGAAGTTGTGAATTATCCTGTATAATATCTGAAGATTTTAGCATATTATGCATACAATCTTCTTTTAAGATTCAACTTTTCTTTCGAGATATAATTTTTAAACTTTTTTTTTATCGATATTAACTATTTCTATACTTAAAATAATTTATAATATTTTTTTTGTTATACCTAACCCTTCTAAATTATTTCGCTGAAATTAAAGCATTACAAATGATAAAAATCAAAATTACAGGACCAAAAATCAGCTAGACGTAAAAATTATTACAAAAACGTCCTAAAGGTACCAGGAATTTGGGTGCTCCTTCCCCATGTATAGGTTATTATTAAAGAATTCTCAAATTTTTACCAAATATTAATTTCATAAAGCTTTGAAGTACATAAGTAGGTACCTATCTACATTATACATTATACAAAGATATAACTATCAGGTATATTAGTAATTGTACTGTACTTTATTAGTTATAGTTACCCAATTTTTTGTATTTTAAGTATTCTTAACTTTTATGCCCTTATACAACGTTATGGTCTATTATGTTATGTCATAAAAATTGTAATGATCTATTTATTAAATGGGCTTATGCAATTTCAATTTTGTGTTCGTGTTCACATAATATTATAAACTAGTTAAAGAGCTTTCCAATTATTGATCAAAAATGCTATTATAATAGACCTTAAGGATTTATATTTATTTAAGCATAATAATTATAATGCATAATTAGTATATTATTATATGAGCGATTATGGAAGCCATTATTCACGAGATGAATTGTCATCAATTTTTTTTTTATATAAAAAAAAACAAATTTAATTAAAATATTTTTTTATTGTTTTCACTCCTTATCTAATACTTCTGTATTGATAGCGCCCGTAAGTGGAAGTGTGACGGACACAGTGGGACAGCAAACGACTATTTCTATCTGTTTTTTAGAGTACTCGACCCGTTGTGCGCAAGCGTCACGAGTCCGGTGGTCGAATCAGTCGAATCTGATGACTTGTAGGCGTGTTCAATTCTCGGACATGCGCGTAGGACTCGAAGTACATTCGACGAGATAAAGATAGGAAGATATGTCTGCACCGTGGTATTTCCCTGCATCTCCAGACCCCCGCCAACAATGTAGTAGTATTAAATAGGTATATGATTTTACTACCTGGAACAACTTCCAATACCGAGTGGCGACTGCGCACGCGTGGATTCTGGGAAATGTCAGTTATCGTTCCTATTCACAGCTTTGCTCTTTTTATCAAATTTATAGCTTTTGATTGGTCCACGAGCGGATATTATGAATTGCTATACTTAGTAGCTGTGATTGGACAAGAGCCGGGTGTTATAAACTACATATAATTCAATAGCTATGAATAATAACCTTCATAATTAATCCAAAAATACAAATAGAATACATAATAGAATAGTTACCCTGTTAAAATGTCATTAATATAGGTAATCCTGGAAATAAATTTCGAATTTTCTCAAAGTTTCTTTGACCTTCTTTGTGATAAAATAAAAGCATAATTGGATTTCTATTTCGAGCTTCATAAAACGCTTGGAAAGAATTCAGTAAATTATGTTTTGCATGTAACTCCAATGGAAATCTTCGTAAATGTCACGAGCTTGCTTTAGGAACACTTTGAAGAGTACCTACTAATTTCTCAGCCCGAAGACTTTCCGCTCCTACGTCAAGCAATTTTTCGAGTATCTAAATCCGGAATATTTACATAATGGTATCAAAAGTTATTCAATTTTCCTACCTTCCGGCAGCTACTCGTATCCAACTTCGTCATTAATAAATTTTGTTCCTCTCGGGGGAATATTAAAATATAGTATGTTTCAGCAAAAATGTGATCAAAGATAAAATCAGAAAGACACGTGTCATTAGACAGTTACAGTTTATGAATTTCGAAGCTTTCTTCCCATTAAAATCAAAATTTTCAAATAGAAGAAAATCATCCTGGGCTTTATTTCACAAAAAAGCTTCGCAGCTTTCCACTTTTCATTTTTGCAGTTTTCACTATTAAATTTTTGGCCAAGTAAGAAATTATTGCAAACCATTGTTGAACAGGAAGTTGTCTAAAATAAAAATTCAAAGTGAAAAGTGCAAAATCGCAAAGTTTGAATTGTGAAATAGGCTCCTGGACATTTATTCCATTACGGATTTTATTGAAAAAATCAATTTTTGTCTACAAGACTGACTAATAAATTTACATGTAGAGGTTGTAAGTGTAACTTTCTTCCGTTACTTTTGGACAATCATTGTTTGAGAGGTTTGGTGAAAAACTAAAAGATTTGCCAAAAACAATAAAAAATTCTTGGCTAACTTGGTTCAGAAATGAAAATTTGGGCCAATTTGAAAAACTTAGTTTAGTTTCCTCTCTGCATGACAATGGCTTTCATTAAGACCAGAAACAGGCTCATAATTGTATTATACAGGGTGATTTGTAATCGAATGTCAATATTTAAGGGGGAGATTTTTGGGTCCATTTTAACAAGAAACTTCATAAGAACGTATGTCCTAAAAGTCTTAACTTTTGAGATACAGGGTGGTAAAGTTTTTAAATATAAATAATTTTTTCATATTATCTGTAATACCGCTCTGGATATTTTATTGAAATTTAATAGACAGGTATTACCTACTCATCAAGAGGCATTTTTTCATGTATCACATTTCGTTTTATCTCCACTAGTGACATCTTGCAGAATTTTACCTATTCATATTTTTATACTTTTTTATTCTCATTTAACGACAATCTTGTGATCATGTAGAGAAACAGATTTTATTTTTTTAGGCGAAAACCGTACATCGGGCTAAAAAAATTAGGTAATCAAATTTCCAGTGTGTGTCACAGGCATGGTACACCCCATTTTTTTTTTCTTTATTTTTTGATATATTTTTTTGAAATTTGGTACGTCACATATTCTCGATAGAGCGCACTTTTTAGCACAAAATTGAATTTTTTCCCACATCCGGTTTTTTCGGAAATGTTACCAACTTTTTATTTTTAAATGGGACACCCTATATATTATTATATTTTTGGATTCTATACACTTGTACGAATCCAACAATGCCACATAAGTATCTACCATTTTAAATGTCAAATTTGGTTTTATTTAATTTTTTATTTCTCAATTATAGTGTGCCATGAGTATTTCGTTTTACTCCAATTGGATCATCTAATGCTAGAAAAATCGAATTTTTGTTCAAAGTACTAAATTAAGTGATTTATTGATGAATTATGGGCACCGGAACGATTTTTTGAGCTGGATTCATTTTTTTCAAATGGTACCATAATGGTACCGAGGTACTATCTACTAGTACTCTTAATAAGGGACATTTTGGTGTACCCATTTTGCATCTGTGACGAACACAACTGAAGTCATGGCACACTATAATTGAGAAATAAAAAATTAAATAAAAACAAATTTGACATTTAAAATGGTACTTATGTGGCATTGTTGGATTCGTACAAATGTATAGCATTCAAAAATATAATAATATATAGGGTGTCCTATTTAAAAATAAAAAGTTGGTAACATTTCCGGAAAAACCGGATCTGGGAAAAAATTCAATTTTCTGCTAGGAAGTGCGCTCTATCGAGAATATGCGACGTACCAAATTTCAAAAAAATATATCAAAAAATAAAGAAAAAACAGGGGGCGTACCATGCCTGTGACACACACTGTATATTTGTCCAGGGACAAAAAATTTCGAAATTGTGGCAGGAACTTTTATCTCGTTGATTTTAGACCGGATTTGAGTTAAAAAATGAAAAAATAAGTCAAACAGGATCGAGTAGGTAGGACCTACCAAATTTTAGTGAAATTGATTCATGAAAAAAAAAATTGGACACTTCAACTATAATTATTTTTTCACTCTGATGACGGTTTTTAAGACTAGAAACAGGCTGCTTATTATTTAATTATACTAAATCCTAATCAGCACTTCAAATAAGATCTATCGATATAATCCAGTTTGAGTTGATTTTCAGAGACTCAATTTGTCATAAAAAAATCCGATTTAGGAGGTACGAGTGTATATTACCTCAAACCGAAAACTCCTATCAGTAACAATAACAAGTTGATTTTTGTCACATGTGATGGGTAATATCAAACTAAAGACTTTAATTTTGAATAGTTTATTATGATGCCATGACAAAAAATTATTACGCAAAATAGGGCACTACAAGAGCCTGACAAAGAATATTTTTGAAAAGTCGGTGTTTTAATACCTACTTACTATTATACTATGGTAACTTGTTTTGACATGTCCTTTGTTTGTGATTTTCACGCTCACCATTTCAACAGATTTTCCAAGTTGTTGTTTCAGCCTCCTAAAAAAATGTGTGGAATTTCCAGTTTTATGTGACATTTGTGGTTAGTGTGTCATTTCTTTGACAGACGTTACCTACTTATATGAAAATGTATGTATGAAAATGTAGGAGCCTAGTATAACAATTTCAACAAACAAAATGATGAAACCATAAAAATAGGTGCAAAAATTTACTCCCAATGACATTGTAAGCAGAAGGCTGACCTGAAACATTCTGGAAACCCCATTGTCAACTGTTTATCCTTACACGTAGCCATTATACCTTTCTAAGTCTTATTCGGGGGGCAGGGGTGTGTAGTTTCAAATCAGACGGTTAATTTTTTACAGAATTCAGGACGCTGGATGAACATAATTATTCAAAATCATGGGCAATTTTCTGTCTTTAAAACAGCAACTTCTTTCAAAAATAATTCCATGAAAATTTATTATTATTGGTCGTTCTAAATCCGCTGATGAAAAAAAAACTAAAATGTACCAGCACAAGAAACAAAGGATCGAAGCGAATGGAAACATCCCTAAACCCTCCAGTTTGGATTTCTCCTTTGGAGATTGGCGCGTGTTTTCGGAGATGTATCTGGGACAGGGATGACGTCACCGGAATCGAGTCCGCATTTGGCGCACCCTCTCCTTCTGGCCCTACTCTACCCTACTCTCCAGTAACCTACATTTCAGTTATAAATAGCACGACCTCGATCCGAAATAGCTCCGGACTGAGACCGAGAGCGCGGCCGTTACCCTCGGAGTTGCCCGGAGTCAAACACCGCTCAGGATCGACAAAAGCGCCGCTGCCATCTCGATACCAAGTACCTCACATACAGGTACAGCAACCTGGGCGCATAAACTTGGAGGAGAGGGAGGGGGAAGAAAATGGAGTGCTACCCTTTCCCGCTTGGCGTTGAAGTAAACTTACTAGTGTGAAGATTTAATTTTCTGAACCTATATTCAGAATGGTATTAGTATTGTTATTGTATTGTAAATTGTTAGTTTTTTTTGTCACAGACCCCTGTTTTTTCGCACCTAATGATTTTTTTTCTGACAACCTCATTTATAATGATTTTTCAAAGTATTAGCTATTTTATAGTTCCCCAAACTAATTTGGAATTGTAATTAAAAACGCACATAGAAAAAAATCATCTAATAACAGAAACCAGTCTATGATCACGAGACAAATTCTGACAGTCATGATACGTTGTTGTGAACAAATACAAGCGCTTCTGGCATCAGCTACTAGGTGAGTGGACCAGGGAGTACCTCAGGGTTCTATTCAGGAGCCGTTGGTCTCACACTTTGCTCTAAATGAACTCTGTCCGCTTAGCTTTCAGTACAGTTTGCTGATGACATGTTCCTTTTCCTTTCACGGCAATTAATCTCAAAATGAATGTTAATGAAAATTTATTAAGAATCACAAATGAGATATGTCAAGTTTGGTTCTTCGGCGATATTTTTATGGCGGCAGTTGGGATTGTAGACTAGACCTCATTCTGTAGAGGTGGCAAGGTTTGTATCAAGGAGATGGTATGCGCTGCTTGTTTTCGCTAGGAACAGCAATGTGATTTGAGAGAAATTATATTCTGCAATCGGATGCGAGGTATGTTGAGCCGGGTTTGCCGGGGTTATCTTCTGGCAGTCTATCTCAGCATACTTTACTCCGATGAGTTCCTCCAAGATTGCTCTTCTCTTCTCGCTGGATGATCCTACATAAATAGAGTTAGAAGTGAAATTGTAACGTTTGGTTCCTTCTGCATGGAAAGTCTATTCGCTTTGAGTTGTGGCGTGAAGAATTTATCATGCATCGGATGTGAGGTATGTTGACTTTGGGTTCACGGGGTTTTTTTTCTGTGTACCCAGTTCAATGTGCTATTCAAAGACTACAAACCACTTTACAGTAGAGCTTCTACTGACAATACGTTCCGTAACCTCTCGTTAGATGTTGCTGAATGGATCAGAAATGTGCAACAGGCTACTTATTGTGACAGTAAGTTTGGAATAATATACTATTAGAAGAAAGTCAGAATATTGTCATGTGATTTCTTAAAGAGAGAGTTTATGACCTTTTGAACCGACTTTTTTTGATGAGAGATGTGGTTCAGACTTTCTGCTTGGTTCTGGTTCTTATTACTATTTGCTTACCACTGGCAACAACGTTAAAGTCAGGAGCTCTCAACATTTTTCATTACTGTCACTGTAAACGGTTAAAATTCCTTTATAGTTACCTTTATTCCCTCTGTTGCTTTTATGGCAAAAATGTTTGAAAATGTGAAACTCTGAATCTGAAAACTCTATTTAAGTCATTTATCTCTTATATTAAGGTATTAATGTATGTATTAGGAATTTTTGAATAACTGTCTCGATTAAATTTTTGACCTAAATTTTTCAAACAATTTATAATTTATTAATGGCATCCTTTGATTAATGAAAATGCTGGTGGATTGGTGGATGCTGGTTAGTAAATATATGTATATGTATCTAAATAAGCTTAAATAGAACACGGACAATTCTATTGAATGATCCATTCAAGTACGTAAGCTTTGGGAACAAGTTAGAGGGAGAACTTTGACCCACTTTAGGGCTACTTCCCCTCCAAGTCTCCTCAGATAAAATCGTTGACGCGCGATGATACAAAATGTACACATAAAATTTATTATTCGGCTTTGGGAAGACATTTTGAATTTTAATTTTTTGTTTTTAATTTTTTAACATTTGAAAGTTAACTTTGCAAGAGTCGTCTTTTTTATAAATTTTATTTACAAGACAAACCATTCTTTTACTTTGAACCACGCTGTAAGATACTCTACCACAATTTATGGGCTAAAGTGGCTTTGAAATTTTTGGTAAAAATAAAGTGGTTTGAGTCCTGTTTGAATTTTTTTTCTTTTTAGTTAATAATCTTTCAAAGAAGCAATTTACATTTTATTAGTCTAGCATAATATTATAAAATTAGGCCCTTCAACTATAATAAGGGAAAATTGACATAATTTTAATTACTTTTCTCTGATGTTCTCTTCATGGAAATCATTTTGACGGATTTTGAGTATGATGCTTTTAAGTTTTAATAGGGTTTAACTTTGGACACAATAAACGAGAAGCTACTAACTAATATACCCTTCCTATAGAGGTACCTGCCTGGTATTAATTGAGTTTGGATAACGCAATGTGCCTATGTCGAACTAAATGTCTGGGTTTAATTAATTTAAGGGATAATGGTCAGGATTTAGAATGTTAACAAACTTCCCCAGCTTGTGAGACATGATATAAAGTGGTCTTGTAAATTCAATATAACCGTCGAGTATAGTCGGTGGTAACAATATTTGAATGCCCGGAGACTATGTACCTGCCGGCACAAAGAAGATCAAAGCGTAACATCGTAAAGACATTAATCCGCATTATTCCGACCAATAAAGCCATAAGACCTTTTACTGCAGACTGCAGGGTATTATTCAAAAAATATTCATTTTATCTTCAGGAAAAAATGTGCTTTTCATGCATTCGTTCATTGGGTATTCAATTTGTTCAGTCGTTTGAGAGAAAAATTTAAAAAATTTTTGAACAATGAATTTTCATTAAACAAAAATAATTATTATGACTTTATGGGAAAAGCAAAACTTCCTTGAAGAATGACTAAAATATTGACATTTTTTCCTAATTTTGATATATAAATAGTTATGAATATGAATAGTAATGACAGCTTCAGATTAAAAGTTATAATGTAAGTTGCTTTTTTATAATAACTAAACCAATATACCTAACTAGTGTTTCCCCCCCCCCCCCCCCCAAAAAAAAGTTATTAATCTAAGCAAAATAGTTATTAACTATCGAGCTCACTACGTTTCTTTTCTTTCATTAGATAAAATCATAAAATAAACAACTGCTCGGCAAGATGTAAATAAGATGTTTTTTTTTCATTATTGTTCTATGACTTTCAAAACCTGTAATACATTAATTTGAATAAGTTTGTGTTGGAATGTTTTGATTTATTCCTAACATCTCGAAAAATCTGTTTTTTATTGTTTAAACAATTATACAATGATTACCCACAAATTATGAGTTCATATTTTTTTTCTGTAAGATATTTCAAAGTGATTTCAAAAGTTCTTTCAAAAATCCATCCTTCCGCTACTTAATTATTCTGAAATAATGCATGTTTTTCTAATTTTACTCCACAAATAATTTTTATGAAATTATCAATTAAGTACCTACATATTATATTGACACGGTCCTGGTCGGACACCCTTCTCTGTTTACTTTTAAATTTTGGTTGTCTCTTAATTACTTAAGTAAACATTGCAAGAAGATTTACGAGAGTTCAAATATTGTTACCACCGACTATATGGTGTTTTAAAACTGGTATATGCTCGTTCATGAGTATGAAAAGCTATGACGTCAATGAAACTCTGTGACGTCAATTTTCCCCTCCCTGCGTGGAAACCTCAACAGTCAGTCAGACGACGAACTCCCAACCAAATCGGTATTGATTTTCTTTATTTTATCATGAATGAATCGGTCATGCCCTCAGCATCACCCCATTAAATTTAATCTGTGAATATTATTTAGTCATTCAACAATGGGTCTTATTGTTAATAGGAATGGCTAATGCGATTATTAGAAAATTATTTCAGTTTTAATTCTCCAACACAATACCTTTCAGTCGAAAATTCTATTAATCTGAAATTGTTAACAATTGTTGGCTTATCAACTCAACTTCAGCAGAATTAAAACAATTTTCAACTGAACGGGCAAAAAAAAGAGCGAATTTAGAACAACAGTTTGTACATCGATTCAATGAAATGGCTTTACCAATCATGTTTCTAAAAATGATCATTGTATTCTTTTTATTCAATTTTTAGCTTATTTTTAGTTCATTTTTCACGTAGGTATTATGTATTAATCCATAGATCACGTGTTTCTCGTTAAAAAATCGTTTCCAGTTTTGCTGTTTCTTAGGGATTTTTTTTCCGAGTTTGGTTACCAGTCATAAGGAATCCCAAATAAGTGAAGGCAAAAAAAACTGTTTAAGATACGTTGGTTTGTAGAAGACACTGAAATCTTTTTTTTGTAAATTAGTTTTTTGAATTAGTTTTTTGGTTCTCTGAAGCTACCCGATATACCTATTTAAACAGGGTTAGAACTATTTAAATTTAATGGGGGATTACATTTAATGGGGAACTTAGGGATATCCTAAACCATTAAAGATTCGAGGTCGGTTAAATTGGAGAAATGTTTTTGCAAAAACTGACAATTGAAAATTTCTTATTTTCACCATATTTTTTTTATTGTTGGAAGTTGGAACTTAATTGATGATTTTTCGTACGTTTACAAGACAAAGACAATTTTATACATGATTTTTTTATACCGAACGACATAAAAAAACTATATGGCGACCATAAGAAAAACAAATGTTCTCTATTAAGGATAAAATAGCGCAACTTTACCCCAATTAACCAGAGTGCGTATCTTCAATGGTTTTTGGGATATCCCTGTAGTCCCCCATTAAATAGTTTCTAATCCTGTATAACTTGGATATTGATTTCTCAAGAAAAAAAAAATTGTTTTTTTTTTAGAAATGAATCATACCACTGCCATTTTCACATTTTTCGAAAAGTAAAGTAACAATGTTTCGATATAATTTTCTCCAGAAAACAATAAACAAAATTCAATTTATCAATTTTTGTAATATTTTACTATTTAAAAACCTCATTAAAAGTTCTATTAAATCGCACTAAAACAAGTTATTTTCGTTAAAATAACTTTTTTACAGGAGTTGCTTAGTGTTTTAAGAATCTATTCCTTTCATTCTCATACTCTCCTTAAAAGTACTTTGATGATTAGAATATTACTTTTCTGTCAACACTCAATAATAAGAAAATATGTGAAAAAATTATTTCAAATCATCATTTTTAATTTCAATAACAAATAAAGCAGTTTTTTGACTCCAACAAAATTATTTCAAAGTCTCATACGTATAACATAAAATTTTGTAAATAGTCCAAAAATACTATAAAAATGCAATTTTTAAAAGAAGCTTTACAAAAATTTATCCTTTTTCATTCTCATATCATCAAGTGATCAAAAATTGACACACTATAGTCAAAATTCAAAGGACACTTTAATTATTTTTCGAAAAATTGGCCTCTTATGATTTGTAGAACATATTGCACCAGATCCTGTCATTTTCTCCAATGATTTTACTAAACTCTGGGCCTCTAGAGTACTTTGATGGAAGTTCTTTTGATGTAATTTTATTTGCATCTATAAAAAAGTATTTTGTTTTCAACCAAATGAAATTCAAATGATTTAAATAAATAATAAACTTTATTGATCTGCAAACCAGTGCCAAAGATTATAAGCTAGCACCCTTATTACTGCTTCATATTACTTTAAATTTTGACTAAGGTAGATACTAATATAACCTTCAGACACTTCCGGCTATACCATCAAGTCACCATCATTTTTGCATTTATTATTTTACTAATCAATTCTAGTCTGAAAACGTATGAAATAGTTTTAATTAAAGATCCGAGTATTTTGAGTTACTCAAGTTATAACTTTTGCAAATATAAGTACCAGCGATGAAGATAAACTAAAATGTAAAACAAATATAGCTTGAGACTCACTGTATGTTAATATATTCCTATACAGTTTCATTTAACAAGGTAAGGTTTCCTAGTCACCCGACTTATACCTGCAAGTACGTTTTCATTAGAATATGCAATGTGTAGATATATATACAATACGGTATAAGATAATCCAATTAGCAATATAAGATTTCACCAGTGTAGGTTACCTTGCTATATGTAACCAATGGCGTTTGCCTACAGCGTTCAGGGCGAGCCCAGCCATTGTGCAGAAATTGTGCTTTTAACTAATTTCAGTCTATGGCAGGATCGTTCCTGGCGTCTCCATGTAATCTTCCTGATAAAACATCATTTCTTTTTTTCTAGTTAAGAATTTCAAGTGGAATTTACGTGGATCAAGCTCAACCAACGTATCGAAGTAGGTACGATTCACCTAAAACGTTTGGGGGGGAGCCCTTGTCAATAGACAGAAATTGTGCTTTTAACTAATTTCTGCCTATGACGGGTTCTTTTCTGGCGTTTAAATCTTCGTGTAGCGACATTACTTCTGATTCTTGTAATATGTAAATGACAAAATAATTGGCGGATGTATGTGTAAACTGGTATAGGTATATCTAAGTCGAAAAAAGCATGTGCACAGCACAAGATAAAAAATTACTCTTTTATGTATGAAAAAAGTGATTTAATTCATTTATCAGTGGAAATCACTTATTTATTAATTAATAAAATGAAATAATTAACTAATTCAAGTCTAAACTTTTTGTGAGAAAAGATCAATATCAACTTGCCTTTTTTGGGTATTTTGAAGTATAATTTTAACTTTACCTATTTTCCCATTTAATTCCGCCAATTTTTAAGTTATGTTAGTGTTTAAGTACCTGTCTGTATACATTTTTGGTTTTTGAGACATAAAATATTATGATCAACAGTCACATATTATTCTGGATGGTCTGAACAGCATATAGATACGCCACAAATCTTCAGAAGTTGATAACAGCATTGTAAGAGTTCTTCCAAGAGAATTCCAAGAGAATTTCTTCCAAGAGCTTGTAGTATCCGAAAAATCTGAACGTGTTTTATCCAATATTTGCTCTTCTTAAGTGCTGACGTTAGTGGTTTTCATGATCGGATTAATGATTTTGACAGCTGACTGTTACCTAAATAAAACCCCAATTGACAGCTGTGGCAATTCAAAAATTCATTAATAAAATAATCAATAAAATTAAAATAATTAAAATGGATCACTCGATTTTGACCTGAAGTTTGGGGGTGAGGGCGGCATCGGCTGAAAAAATGTTTCGGGCAATAGTTTGATATTGTTTCACACAAAATCATAATCCGCAATGCGAAATGACAGTTTTTATTCAAAGTCTCAAAGTAACCCCCTCCCTCTCGCGATAGGGTTAGGTGGGGAGGAGGGTGATTTTTGTATCCAAACGATGTCCCCCTTTATGAAACCAAACAATGTTTGACTTCTTCTTCGACTGCCTATCCATGTTATTGAATGTTAGCGACCACATGACCAAACTTATCTTTGTCTCTGGCAGTGTGAATAGCCTCTCCAATTGATTAATTCCTGTCCACTGTCCAATATTTCGAGCCCATGACATTTTGTTTCCAACCCATTCCTCTTCTGCCTTCAATCTTGCCCTCCAAAATCAACTGTAGAATATTATATTTTTCGCTTCTATAAATGTGGCTAAAGGATTCAGTTTTTTATTTCTTTATTGAGGTAAGTAAATCTCTCTTTTTATGCATTCTTTGTTATGGATGATTTGATGAGACCACAACGCTTTGTAGACGTTTCTTGGCCAATGAGCGTTTCCGTTCTTTGAGCCCAAAATGAAATAAGTAGGTAGGTACCTTCAAGCACGTTTTCATGATAATATAATTATCTACCTCGTAACGTAAGTTTACGTTGCCTCGGAGAATACGTTCGGGACACGCCTAACTACTGAATAATAGTTGTTTTCATTGATTAATTATTGTTCAGTGGTTTGCACGTTCCTGGCGTCTTCAGGCTTCAGTCTTCGTAATATCACATGCTAACAGCAGACGGTTGAATAATTTTTAACGATTTTTAGAATTTGTACTGATGGCTCATTCAATATATGTAAGGCTGTCATCTTCCATAGTCACCATGCAGACTATGATTTGAAGAACATTTTCCTGAATTATATGTAGGTATACCTATTGTAAGTATAAGATAATCCCATTAATATTGTAAAATCATCAGTGTAAGATTTGGCCAGTTGAAACGTAACCAAAGAAGATTCATCCAATCCACTACAGAGTTGGGGGCTAGCCTAGCCATTAGACAGAAATTGTGCTTTAAACTAATTTCTGCCTATGACGGGTTCGTTCCTGATGGCTTCAATCTTCGCAGCAAGATCACATTTGATTGTAATTGCAGACCAAATAATATTTTCAGCATCTAGTTTAAGTTTTGTTAATTTAGTCCATAGTTTAAGTATCTACCTAAGTATATGCCTAGATTTTTAGTTTTTAAGCTGTATTCCATAGTATGACCCACGTTCACGCTTAAATGATCTATACGTAATTGGTTATGGTGCAAGCTCAAATGACAATCTCAGTAAAGCATTAACATCCTGAGAATAGCGTTGATTAATCATCGAAGATGTCTCTTCTACAGGCAGTTTCAGTGTTCAATCGAACTTGCAGCTTACATTCTGACATTATGTCATATTTACTCGCGGTATGCTTGGAAGTAGCCTTAGGTAAAAAATGGTTGTACAACCTACTAAAAAACTGAACTTACTAGATGGCAATGCTTTGCAAGATAGCACTGTCTGCACAGTTTCAAATGCCAGAAGCGAGTATTTCAATCGAATATTTGAACGAAAAGAGCTACGAATCTCTAGTACCTACTCGGTTTTTGTCGTTTTTTTTACAACAATTCCGTTATATAAGTTGTTGCTTCTTTCAAGAACTGTGAAGCTCTGGGTTCCGCAAGAAAATCCACATTTTTCTGAATCCTATGAATACTTCACTTATGCTATATATAACCATGTAGTTTCTAAATTAACAACTTTAGTTCTGTGGGTCCATATTAGTGGAGATGTGCCAAATTATCAAGATGACAAAGATTTGTTATGTAAGTCTCTAAGACGCAGTGTAAGATTCAAATGATTGAAATGAGATAAATAATAGGAAAAAAACGGTATGGGTGTCGTCAAGAAAGCGTAGGATCAGGTGGGATATTTCTCACGTGGCAATGCACATCGTTTTATAAGAATCCCTCATTGAATCCTTAAATAACAAAACTTATGGTATGGAGGATCCTTCTACTCCAAACCTTCGCACCAAGTCTGAATTTTGAAGAAGGCTGCTTCAACGTGAGCGTGTCACATGTCATGTCTCGTGTATTTGTCACATTGGTATATGGAAACAAAATATAAATTCTTGCAGTGCTACCATATTCTTCCAATGTTATCGATATACCAAAACAAATTATAAGTTACGATTTGTTCACGAAAAGGTGAGCATTTGCAAAAAAACTGAGTTACTTGAGTTACTATGTGTTATATTCCCACCCTGCAAACCTACAATAAAATTTTTATATTAATACACCCTGTATGTTATATTATACTTATATAGGTACCACTTACTTTATGCAATCGTGGCTCATGTTATAGACGTAGGGTGAGTCATAATTAGATAAAAATGTTCTACTCTAGCTGCCTCTAATCGAAACACATATCTAATACTTGGTGCCAAAGTACTTGCCTAAAAGTGCAGAACGTTGAAATAAAAAATTATAATTTGAGTATTTTTGTATATTGCACCAATGTCAAATTAATTTCATCAAAATTTGGATTATTGTAATAGTGCTGAACGTACCTTATTTTCTTGTGTCTTAGACCTGCTAAAAGAAATGAGGTACCTACCTACCTACAAAATAGATTAATTTCTACATGGTCAGTTTTTTCTAGCTTTACTGACAATCTGTACTTTAATGACTATCATTATAGGTTTGTCAGTTGGGCTACCTTAATATCCAATTAAGGCTACTTATTCGTAGTTAATTGTCACATTAAATTCATAACTAAGTATTTGTTGTTATTTGTAAAAATATAAAAACTATTTAAAATATTTCTTGTTTCAGGTACGATGGTCTGACAATGCCAGAATCATAAGGTTTCGCTGTAATTCAGTAAGCATGTAAAATTAGACGACTTACGAATGAATTTGTATGGCATCTAACACCACGGACACCCGGAAATAGCACAGGAAGGGGGTTATTTCCACCTTTTCCATACACAGGGCGTTGTATAAATTTCACTTCAGAAGGAAAATAATTTATTCGAAGATCTAAACGAGGAATAGAGAGGTTGCCTCTTAAGAATTATACAAAACATATCTATTTAGATATTTCATGTTAATATCCTACCTAAAAAAATTTTTTTTTTTTCATTTAAATATGAGATGAAAAAATATGAGCTAATTAGTTCAGCTAGTAGCAGTCCTTAGGTTGGTAGTGATGTTTTAATTTCGTTTACGGTGAAGAATGATTTTTCAATCTATATGTATCCGACCGGTCGCTGAGATAGCAAACTTGTTCAGCCGACTGATGAGCTTAACAAAGACGAAACGGCGAAGTCGTGGTTTCCAGTGCATCTTGATGATGAGAAAAAATTATTTAGTCCTTTTTATGCACACAAGGAACACCGAGTATAATAATATTGTGATTATTATTATTTTCAAAATTAAATAATTATATATTTTAGAAGACCTTAATTAAAGAACTGTACTTATGTCAGTATATCTACCTACATTATTGGCTTTGAAATGTAGACAATATGTAGTGGGGGAGAATCCCTATATAGGGGATGAAGCCAGTTAAGTTACTTTAGTTATTATTGGTTATCTACAGTGGTGGTGCTGGTGATTAGAGACGATTTCCAGCAATCCAGTTCTAGTTCTAGTGTTAGTTCAACTGTGGCGGTTGAAGTAGGTGGATGATCATTATTTCGCAACTCTTTTGTTGCGAAATATTTATAAACGATTTCTTATAGTTTCCTTACATAGCCTTATGAGTTTTAGTAAATTATATCTCCACATAATTGAAGCCTACAACTGTAATGAATACAATACTCAAGGTAAAAAGCTTACATTACTGTTATTACATAATAAGTTATATTTTTTCACAATTATTCAGGGCGAATCATGCTGGGGGCTATTATAGGTACCTACTTATTTCCAAGTTATTTCAATGAAAGTATAATAAAGGTTCTTATTTATTTATAACATTTTTTGTTACATCGGTTCATAAAGTTGCCATTTTGATTGTCATTTTAATTTCTAAATGACATTATTATCTTTTAGGCACAAGTGTCTAGAAATGACATATTTTTACGCACTTTGTGTTGAAAGTGACATAATTGACAATTAAAAGCAAGTTTTCATGAAGCCTCTTTGACAATATCAAACACCAATCTCTAGAGTTCATAGACTTATCTTTCTTATTTCTTAACGGCTTAAAATTCATAAATTCTTGTTTCTTGGCGATTTAACAAAAGGAGTGTTTTTAAGCACCTCCACGATTGTCAAACTCGGCCTTTGGAGTCGTTTGACAATTTTTGTCAGTGCTTATAACATTCCAATTTTGCAGCTTGTACCACATACACTTCGCTACACTCGTATTATATTGCTACACTATTAAGTTATGGCAATTTTTTCAAAATTAAGGTACCTGAAGTAATGTTAAAGGTTAATTATAGGAACTGATTACCATTGCCAAATGTTTGGTAGTATTACTTAAATATGTAATTTATTTTTGCAGGATTATGTTAAGTTCGCTCCTTATGTCTAAATATTTGGGTATTTACGCGATTTTTTTTTGTCGATTTTTAGTTTACAAGAAAAGTGCGTGTCATTCATTTAATACCTTTGATTCTTTCCTCTTTAATTTTTTTATATACAAGGTTATTCTTTATAGTATACGCCACGGAAGATTATGGCCGTGTCTCTGGATTTTAGGATCTTTTTATTTTTGGAGTAGATAGAAACCCGGCAGAGGTACGTTTTAAAATTATATTCATAATGTACAGGGTGTCCCAAAAGCATGAAACATATCAAAGTTATGATTTTTTTAAATGGAATGCTCCTATGTTATTGCATTTTTAGATTGGTCTGAGAAGAGAATATAAGATTGGTTTTTACAGTTGGTGTTTAAATTCAGAAGTTTGTGAGTTATAAACAAGTGAAAACCGTCTTTTTTGAAGTTCAAAGCCCTATACAACGAAAACGATTCAAGATAGAGAAAAACGGTTTACATGTCCCTATTTTAACTTTTCATGTACTATCCTATAATAGTATAGAAACATTTGTGCTTTCTTTGATTTATTTATTTGTCGACGCGTGGAGAAATCTCAAAATTTTTCAAATTTTTTATCACCCTGTATAAACATTTCATCTACATCGTAGGATAGTACATGAAATGTTAAAATAGGGACATGTAAGCCGTTTTTCTCTATCTTAAGCCGTTTTCCTTGTACAGGGCCTTGAACTTGAAAAATGAATGACGATTTTCATTTGTTTATAACTCACAAACTTCTGGATTTAAACACTAACTGTAAAAGCCAATCTTATTTTCTCTTCCCAGGCAATCTAAAAATGCAAAAACATAGGAGCATTCCATTTAAAAAAACATAACTTTGATATGTTTCATGCTTTTGGGACACCCTGTACATTATGAATATAATTTTAAAACGTACCTCTGCCGGGTCTCTATCCACTCAAAAAATAAAAAGATCCTAAAATCCAGAGACACAGCCATAATCTTTTGTGGCGTATACCGTGAATAACCCTGTATATAAACAGGATTAATAACAGTATAAGTACTATGAAATGTAAAGTTAAAAAATATTTAATAGATTATCGAATTCATCGTGATCGTAATATTATTTGGAAAATTCTATTTTTTGTAAGAAAAAAATCATAATTATGAAAACTTTGATTATCATAGTCTATACCTAGCTGGAATAAAAATAATAAGATATTGGTTATTTCTCAAAATGATATAGACCGCAAAAGATTTTTAAAAGTTTTATTTTGAAAGATATTGAAAAAAAACAAAATTTTCAAATATTCTGTAGTGAAGTTTCGCCCCTATTGCTCCTAAATTTGACTCATGTTTATAGGATATTTTCTGCTTAAAATCCCTCAGGAATACAATAATACTTGAGTATTCCGACATTTTGGGTTTAAATTCGGTTATTTAATAGTCTCTAGTGGTATTACATTTGGTACACGCAAAGGCAAATTTACCCTTTTAACAGGGACTATTCATTTACACAAGAGGGTGTATCAACTCGATTCAGACAAAGGTTAACAGCATTTGTACAATCTCGTCGAGACAGCCTTTTTTACTTTAAAGTTTTTGATTTGGACGCTTGTTACTCAAATAATTCGGCTATTAAGTTTTTAGGCTCTGCGTAGATAGTACGGCATTTTTAAATTCTCGCACAAACGAAAGGTAGTTTTGGAAACTTCTCATCACAACTTTTAAATTGAAGTCCAGTTAAATCTCTGATGGATACAAAATGAGGCCATTTTGGATCCAACCAAGATATAAAGTACCCTCAAATTTTATTGTTACAACTGATTATAAGGAGCTTCCAAAACTAGCTTTTGTTTGAGCGAATAAACATACACCTAAATTCCAGAACTAAAAACAAAAGTAGAAAAACCGAGGTCGGCCATTTATCAGAAACGATGGTCCAAATCCAAAAACTTTAAATAAAAATACATTCCATCTTTATGGAGATCCTACCGCGTTTTCTGCCTTTTTTCTGGTTATACCTTTTGAAATGATTGAATAAGTTGAAGATGCCGCAAAACGATTTACAAGTCTCCATATACCTATAGGTGACTTTCCGACTTTTTTACTGACTTTTTGACTTCTGTCTCATTTTATTTATTTTGTCACCCGGTTTAAGATATAGGTACTTTTTAATTTCCATGAAACAGACTTCGAGATTTCGTTGTGTCATGGTCTAAGGAGATTTGCTCCGAACGTTTCGACTACAGCTGCAGTAGACATAACCGCTGGAGATGTCTACCGTAGCTCCAGACGAAACGTTTGGAGCAAATTTCCATAGATCACGGCACAACAGCCCGAAATCAATTACGATTTCAATAGAAGCCGGTCGTGAAATCATCACAAGTCAATCAGACTTCGAAAAGTTAGGGGCATGTAAACAATTTTCCTGCATTTGTCTTCATCAGCGGTCCTCGCAAGTTATACCAAGGTAAAGTGTCAGAAAATATGGTGTGGTGTGATCTTAAGTGACACATATATTGGTTATAGTAAACTTTCAAAAAGTATTGTGCGAAAAATAGTCACCATAACATGTTATGTAAAATTATTTTATTTATCTTATCTTTCATTTGGAACCATACTTGTTTTTTGGAACCATACCCATTTTGACGTCTACGTCAAAATGGGAAGCAGCGATCTATAACTTTGTTGCTTCTATTTTTATTAATTGTTTAAGAAAAATTTCTTGCACGAATGTAATAATGAATATATGGCAGACTTATTTTGCTAATGTACGGAAAACTTAGCAGCAAGTAAATGTTTTTATGACGCTTTTCTCCCTTAAACAAAATAACTTAATTAAATATTGAATAATTCTTACGGCATTTTCAGAAAGAGCAGTTGTTGTGTGGGGTGAAATTGTATGAGCTAATTACGACATTTAAGGGGGCGTTAAATAGTGAAATGTAAGACGCAGATACGTATTCTAGATATACAATCATTCACCTCCTCTTCGTAAAACTGACGTAACTAGAAGTAGGAGGAAAAAATATCTTATTATTTTGGAGGCATACATACGACTCCAGAGTTTATCTTTACCGTTGTAATCAGCTATTATTATCTACCTACTTGATCAGTTATTTACGAATAACAATTATTATTATTATTACCTATTAATATTACCAAGCTGGATGATAAAAAAACGTTTCTATGATTGACGTTTTAAGTAACTCTTCAAAAATAGTTGCAATCACGGTGTAAAATAAGGTGAGCCTACGGGAGGTGTGTTTTATTAACAGTGAGCGTAAGACTGAAACCCGAGCTGAAACCTCATAGTTAGTGTATGAGAGAGGCGGGAGCCATGCACTCTGTGACCTCTTGCTCTTGCACGTGGAAATTGGCATTTTCAACATAAGTGATAAGCAAAAACGGGTAGAAAATGTGTTGTTACAAACTGTAAAAGTTGATAAAAGTTGATACGATGAAGCTACCACGGGTATTTCATGGATTGGCAGACGGAAACTCAAATATTTTAAAAATTTGAGCAAAAACAATTTTTTTTCGACTTTTTTTAGACTTACAATTTCTTAATTAAAAATTAGACGTATTATTTTTTTTAAACAGCTTAAATACCTATGTATAAACAGTATGTGACTGAGTTATAAAAAAAAAACATTTCAGGAATAATTTCGATGGTTGCATCTTCATAATAATTCAGGGTGAACCATCAATTTACACTGAGTACTATTATTGCTGACTTCAATATTTTATTATTATTTGAGCTAGAATGCCGGCTAAATTATAATATTGCTTTTCTGATTAAAATTACGAAAACAGAAAAGCTATTGAGCATCGCTTTCAAAATTTGGTACCTAACGGTTTGAGTTTAAAATGGGTAAGTAGATAATGCGGGATAAACAACTTAAAAACGCCATTTTTTATTTTTCTAGAAGTTTATTTACATCGAAAACGGCCCAAAATAGAGAAAAAGCTTGGCGATTGATGCGCGAGAGATTTGTTTGAAATGAAATAGGTACATTTATTACACTGCGTCCATAGCTACTTATATAGGTTGATAATATTATTGACTATTAAATAGTTGGTCTAAATCAATATAGAAGTGAGATAAACGCTATTATAGTATAAAATTCAACAGAGAAAAACTTGTATATACAGGCGTAACTCTACGTGGGGAATCACCAGATGTAGAATACTTAAATTATTTAAGGCTTCCACATGCGCTTCTCGTCTCCTTCACAGGCTATGCATGGTTAATTCCGGCGGCACTGTCAGTAAAACTATTATATTATTTAAACCTATTCAATAATGTAAAACTTCTGTTGACGAGAGATCGGTTTTAAAACCAATTTCTCATTGGAGTTATTGAGACCTCACTACTCGGAAGCCTAAAATATCGATTTCTTTCCAAAGCAATCATTGTTCGATTTCTGCAAAGTAGATAGGCAATAATGTTATACGATTAATCGTTTGTAAATTAATAACTTGTAGAGTAAATTTCGGTATAATTGCGTTATTGGTTAATCAAAATTACCAGAAATTACAATTTAAGCAGTTAAAGTGCCAAAATAATTAATTCATCGATTATTCTCCAAAGGAGAAAACTTTGCACAAGATTTTTAAATAACTACGTTATTTACTTATACTCAATGAAGACTGCTATAATCACCAAGCACCAAGCTAGGTAAGCTTGTTCTTTTAATAGAAGTTAAACTGTGAGCCTTAAAAGAGAATCACCGTCATATTATAATAAGCTGCGTGTAAATTATCTTTAGATACGACATAAGTCTTTCCACTCATGTTTGTTTCGGTAAACAATAAGCTCATTTAGTCACAGACACATTTTTGTCCATCATTTAATATTAATTCTGAACTATTCGTTCTTGAAATCACAGGCAAGATTACTGTGAGAGAAAAAATAAGGGATTATGAAAAAAACAAATCAATTTAACGAATGTAATGCTCAACATGTCCACCACCAACATCTAAGTATCGTCCAGTCGATTTTCGAAAGCTTGTCTAATTCTTATTGATTCTTGAAAAGTTTGAAAAGTTTTAGGTGATGTGACAAAAATCTTTACCTTAAGTGGCCCTGCATAAAAGATCAAAAAGGGTTGAATCGAGCAACATAGCTGGTCGTTCGATGGGACATCATCTATCTATCTATTATTCGGAAAACCGAGAATGAAAAACGCGCATTGGGAGGCACTCCATCCTGTTGAAAGAAAAGTTGATTTTCTTGGAGCCCGTTTCCTCAAATTTCGAAGAAAACTAGTCACCATATTGACAAACCAACTTGCTGTTCCACGTATAACTTTGGGTGAAGAGTTTTCAGTAGAGGTTACAGAATTGTTATTTTTCAGTGGAGTTTTACTATTCAATTTTATGTACCATTTTAAAAATGACGGGTTCTTATTTTAAATCAATTCTCTAAAATTTTGTAAGTTAAAATGTCAAATTTCGTGTTTTCTCCTCCATCTCTTTGACAATTTAATAAACGACAATAATTATTTATGGAATTAAGCAGAAACTGAAGATGATAAATTTAGGTACCACCTTCATTCAAATTTTGGCATTACAAACTTGTTCACATGCAATTTTAATGAGAGTTCCGAACTGATAATTTTGAAAAATTTACTAATAACAATTTCTAAACAATTTCATATTCTAAATATTCTAAAACAATTTCGTGATTCTCGAAAAAAAAATCCTTCAAAATAATTGAGAAAAATGCAACATATTTAAATTTTTTAAGGGATGACGATGGGCACAAGAGGGATGCAAAAATAGCTTTGAAACTGCGATGAAATTTGCTCCCTCTTTAGGTTTCGGGGTTTTTTCATACTTGGACGAAATCGGAAATTTTAGGGGGTGCAATTTTAGTTGGGGCATACTATAGCTGTAGTACGATGTATTATAAGAACTACTCTTAAACCAGATAAATATATTTGCGCTATGTATTTGTTTATGTTGTTACAATTATTGTTATTATCATTATTATTAGTTGTTTTTCTTGCTTCTACACAACTAAGATTTTTTTTTACGTAATATTTATAGGCGATCATATAAAAAATTGTAATACATATTGTTACTATCAGTAAGTAGACTAGTTAAGATTCACTTTATTGATAAATGATAAAAGAAAATTGCTTTCTCACTAACAGCCAAAACACTAAAGTCATAATTTTTTTACTCTTACTTTTTACTTTTAAGATATATGTATAAATATGCCGAGGTCTTCAAAGGTTAGTCGTTTTTGGAGACCCTACATTTTGATTTATAATGGAAAGTGCTGAACAGAGTGAAAATGCAACTTGGAGTGAATCTCACTGCAGCTGCTGGACGCTGCACAAGATTGGTAAGCTAAAACTCTTGTGCGTGTGACAGCGGCTATTGTGGGTATTCTTTCACATCAATGCGACTTCAATTCTTCATTCGTACAACAAGAAGAATTACGAGGAGATAAAAGGAAGAAGATAATTGATTTAGTTTTATTTTTAAAGTAGGAACGAGAGAGATGCTAGCCTAGGATTAAAAATTGCGACAAATTCGTAATAATTGTTAGATGAAATTAACCAATTGTATATCTTCTTTAAGAATATGCAAGAACTCTTTAAGTTTTTTATGTAAAAATTCAATAAGCTCGATTATTTTAACGACTTTGGGGGTAGGAGAAACTTTTTCATTGATACTAATAGTTTATGTTAACTTATTTTGAAAAAGATTCCTCCATAAATCCATGCATAATATACTTATGTATAATATCCTCCTGACCTGGTTAAATTATATTCTTTACCATGAATTTTTTACCAGACATACGAAAACAAACGGTCGTTTGAAGGACCGTTATGATCCAGCAATGTCTATGTATGTTTCCTGGAAAGGGACGTTTCATATTAAATTCTCCCCCTTGATGATTTGCATGGACACATGGTGATGGTGGCATAGAAAAGACACAGATAAGAGAAAAGATTTCAACAAGCAAACGACAGTATTTGAGCCAAGCCCAAGCACACATTTTATCCAATATTTCAGTTTTTCTATTCATGCTCTCTCCTTTTAGCAGACCATCATCAAAACTAAGAGAATGTTATTGCGCCCAAAAAACTTTCAAGGTTTTCCCAAAAATGTCTCTCATCTTGATAATATGGTCTTGATTTTTTACTTCCCACAATATGCTCGATACTGGGATCTTCTCTTATTCTCGTGGAGCAGATTTTCAAATCTTCCAGTCCTCTGAACCTTGTACATTTCATTTTGAAGTCGCTTGTCAATCTGGCTACAAGCGTGCCCTCTGCATTATTCTTATTCTACTTTATATGTATAGGAAGAAATATCTTCCTATTCAGGTATTTATGAACACGAAAATTGTTACTTTTGTTGATCCTGTTTTTTTTTTCGGTAAACTCTTATATTAGGTTAAGAATGTTTCTGATAAACATACATACTTACTCCAATTAATCGAAATTCTGTTTGCTGAAGAAATGCATTAAAATTGAAATATTATTCAGAACCAATTCAGAGCATAAGATACAAGATCTACTTTTTCTGTTGTTCAGCAAACAGGCTGTGGTAAATGAAACTTAAAAGTGTAAATTCTCACAATAGTTATGGAATTTGTTAAAATAATTGTTAATTAAAATTACTTGTAGATAGTGAAAAAATCATACATTATATATTAGCCACGGTGGAGAAGATTATTAACTAGTCCTCACGTTATACCGTGTGTCCCCGGATAGGTGAAACGACTCTTATAAAAGACAAAAATTTTTTGATTTAAATTTTCATTTTTGGGGGTTCAGCTCTGCTTGTTTAAAGAGTAATTTCTAACAAAATTTTAGTTTTTAAAAATCAAGCATGCCTTGGAAATTAAAAAAAAAAAACATTTTTTCTGTGGAGTAAAGTGACTGTTATGTTGCAATTACGAAAAAATGTTATTTAAAAAAGTTGTTAAGAATCGACACTTAGGTCCGTATACCAAATTTCAAAATCATAGGTCAACTTTTATTTTTTCATTTATTTTTATGTTTATTTCACAAATCAAAGAATTTTATTTGTAACAAAGACTGATATTGACAGATTGCTATTGCTATGGATACAATTTGGTTTTTCAATGGCAGTCTTTGTTACAAAATGAAATTCTTTGATTTGTGAAATAGAACATAAAAATAAATGTAAAAAATTAAAGTTGACCTATATGATTTTGAAATTTGGTACAGGGACCTAAATGTTGATTCTGAACAACTTTTTCAAATAACATTTTGTCGTATTTGCCACATAAAAGACACTTTACTCAACAGAAAAACCAGTTTCTTGGAAATTTCCAAGGCATGCTTCATTTTTCAAAACTAAAATTTTGTTAGAAATTTCTCTAACCAAGCAGCGCCGAATCCCAAAAAATTAAAATTAAAATCAAAAAATGTTTGTCTTTTATAAGAGTCGTTTCACCTATCCGGGGACACACGGTATATGCGCCCCAAGTATTTCTGCGATTTCAAGCGCTTAAACTATGATTTGTATGGTCTTTTCTATCTGGCATAATATTTCCAACACACCATGCTGAACGGTCATAATTATTTTTTGAAACCATCATCGAATGAAAATTTATTGCAATTCCAAACCGTTCATAATAATAATTGTGTGAATGTGTGATGGTTTTATCACTCTTGTAAACATATTTATCAATAATAAACGTAAGCTGTTCTTGGAGAAACTAAGTGGAGATTTTTGGTCTATAATGGATACACTGAACATGCAAACTTGGAGTGAATCTCACTGCAGCTGCTGGACGCTGCACAAGATTGGTAAGTTAAAACTCTTGTGCGTGTGACAGCGGCTATTGTGGGTATTCTTTCACATCAATGCAACTTTGATATGTTCATTCAGGCAACAAGAAGAATTAAGAAAATTAGGGAGGATGGCAATTACTTAGATATACCTATAGAAAATTATTTAATAAGAGAACATTCTTTGTAATATGTAATATGTGTATTTTCTTTATTTAATTAGTTCAACACCCTTATAACAACATGAATGACGTTTAACTTTAAAATAAGAGAAATTTAATGTGTAAGCCTGTTATTGTCAGTAGTGAATATTCTGCAGCTTTGTTTCCAGTTTAACATCTAGGTTATCAACCATCACGATGTTCAACACTTGTGGTGTGTTTACATCATACTGCGCACCAAGTCACCATCCACAGGCTGTTCTCATCCGACTGAGCCGAAAACTCCAAATAAGTTCATTGTGAAGGATAAAAAGGTGTTGGAAAAAGTATTGCGTCTCGAATGGGAATCGAACACAATGTCTCCTGGTTATGCACCAGGTGTACTGACAACTAGACTACCGAGGACACATATACTGATTCTGCACATCTCCGTTTTTATATTTTTTGTTTATTTATTTTTTCAAGATCACATTCAGTTACAAGCGCGCCGAAAATTTTTTAATAAACCCTAAACCTTCACCAGACTCTACTTGTCGATACCTATCTTTAAATTCGCTCTCTCAAAAAATTGTCTCTGCACTACTGCCTTGTCCCTATAAAATTAACAAACACAAACACCCCTCAATATAATAATTAAAATACTTCTGTTTAGTCAAAGAAAATAAGAGTTCTTTGAATGTTAAGTGTGTAATAAAAATCAAATATTTAAAATTAGAGGAACAGTTTGCTTCAAATTGTAGAAAATATATCATTTGTTTCTTTCATTAGTATAATTTACTGCCCTGTAATTTAGTTAAAATACTCTTCTATTCGGTCATTTAATTAAAACTGCTAGAAGGGTACCTACATCTAATAAATAAATAAAGAAGTACATAAATAAATGTTTTATTTAAGAAAACATCCAACACTAATATGTAGAGATAAAGTCCAACATTTAAATTATATAAGAATTATAATAATAGTAATTACATACTTACAGAAAAGGTAAAAAAATTAATTTTATGAGGAACATATCATTTTATAGTTCTAATCTTAACAGCGATTTAGGAACAGTAGAATCTCAATTATCTATAGCGATAGTCTGAATTTTTGAAGGATAGTCTGAAAACAAAAACCTATACCATCTTTTATTCAAGTAATAAAATAAACGAAGTAAATTTTTAAATAATGATTATTATAACAAACTAGATTTAGATTCTACTGTTCCTTCATTGTATAAGCAACAGCTCAATAACAAAATTTTTATTATAATTGATTGTAAAACCTAATAACAAGTAGTGTTGCAATGAGATATAAGGATCCCCAGAAACATATAAAAGAAAATTTGTAGAAAAAGAAGGGGTAATATAAATTGAAGCGATTTTTTTTCTTTTATGATAGTCGATAGTTCTATAACAGCGGATAAGCTGAGCTCATAAATCCTCTTTTGTCAAATTAAATTAAAAAATTCTTTATTCTTGTTATCAAGCAATTTGGTGAAGCAAAACTTTTACAAACAACATATTAAGAATTCATTTCACAGGTTGTTGTATTGAATTCCAATGATGAAAAGTAGACCATATCAATTATGCAAAGTAATTCCAGGTTGAACTATTCCCGGAACCATATCCTTTGACCATTCTCAAGTGGCATTCAAAAAAGGTAATCTGTAGAATTATATGACTGTAGCATGTTTAAATGAATTAATTTACCATCATTTCAATTTATATTAACAAAATTCCCCGTCGCAAGTATTAATGAAATAAAAAATGCATGGGGAAACCAGGTTGATATAACAGATTCCGGTCAAATAGATTAGGTGGCACTACAAATGAGATAAATAAAAATGAAATTACCCTAATGAACACAAGTAAATTAATTCTTTGGTTTTAAACAATTTAAAAGTAACTATTAATAACTAAAGTAAGTACAGATTTAAAGAACATAACAAATAGTTAACTTTGAATACAAAATATCACTTTCGTAACACTAACAAATAGAATTTTATGAAATAGGACAGATTCATTTTGCGAGATTCGCAAACAATAACAATTTTAGCAGAAAGGGTTGTTTTGCATAGGACAGTAAGTAGTTTTCTTCTGTATCATTAAACATTTCTTTTTACGAGAATACTTTGTTAATATGGATTATACTATTAATACATTCCATTTACAATAATAAGAGTACTGTAATATAACGGTAATATAACGATAATACTGAGTACAATCATTAATTAATTGCAATTTCTTATTGTTGTTCATTAATTTATGATAATAATTATTTTTAATACATTCAACTGAATCGACAATTTAACTTAAATCCACTGAAGGTCACTGAAATAATAAAGATTTCTGAAGAAAGCATTTTTTGAAAAGAAAAAATCTCTGACTTTACATTCACTATTTGTTTTTCTGAACTTACTATCCTCTGCAACGTCTTTTTGTAAAAGTATTATTGTATAATGCGAAAAATCTTAGAAATGAAATGATACAACACTCATTTCTTAGTAAACAAACTACCTATGTACCTACCCATTTACATTGAAACTACGGAAAAGTTATTGTCTTCCTTGAAAAAAATTAACTCAAATAATAAAAAAACCTACAACTTAATTGTAACCTAATTTCTAATAAAAAAAATCTACAAAAAAGAGCTATCGTCAAATCTAATCTTTGGTTCGAGCATCATATCATTTCATGGAAATCAACAGCTAGGAATGCTTTTTTTCCTTCTGACAGACAACAAGATATATCTTTACAACAAATAACACTGAAATCCGTAAGTATAACATTGAAAGTGCATGCAAAAATCGGTTTTCCAAGGTTGTAATTTTTTTTCTTGTTAGCGTAAATAACAAAATATGTAATGTTTCCCTAAAATCTTCAACCTTGAGAAAATGTGCTGAGCTTCATGTGGTGTTTATGAAACTCTTCGTCAAATAATAGAGTACACAAAATAGCTTGTAACCTGTTTCGGGCAGGATCGAAATTTGGATCCAAATTCAGAGCAGAACGGTAAAAATGTATCGCTTTATCAAATTCGCCCTGAAAAGATAAATAAAAAAAAATAATTTTTATACTAATTTATACGTTTTGGTTAACAAGTTTGGCTCTTAGAATTAAATCAGAAAAACATTATGAGATTCATGTAAAAAGTTTCATTACTTTTAATATAACTTTTGATTTTATTCCTACAAGAGCATCTTTTTATTAATTTTTTTCTTGTATAATTTATTTACACACCTTTCTTTACAATAAGAACTACTTAAAGAGGTTAAAAAGCTCAAAATTGTTAGCGGGAAATTAAATCTTCCCCATATGTAAACTTGAAATTTATTATACAATAAAAAATATTTCACACCTGTAGTATAGTGGTTACTTACCAGAGCTTTGTGCATATTTCCAACGGTGAAATGATTCACAACCTGACTGGGATGACTTTTAACAGCGAGATAAGCCACTTCTAGAGCTTCTTTCAAAAGGCCACTCCTGGAAATTATTATTTTGAAAATAAAACCATAATATAAATTATACTTTAGACCTTAATTTACTCCTAAGTTTGGTTTACAAAATATTTCCATATTCAATAACAGATTACTGCAATATTATCTCCTATACAGAGCAGTCCCAGATTAATTTATTTAGCCTCACAAATTTAGAAAGGCGAGAGCATCAAGATGAAGAGGAGTTTTTTTTAAGAATGTTGGAATTTTGGACAGTCACAATTATGTTTTAAAATGGGATGTAAATTAACATTCACACAATGTAGGGCAAGATCATTTCAAATTTAGGGAAAATACATTATTTCAAATATAAATTTTTGACCCTCTCTTCTTATTTGTTTTGGTTGCTCTTTGTTCTTTAGTTTGGGGAAAATAGAGTGTTACAAGTGTCCCCTGTATATAATACATTAATGTCAAATTTCAAATTTAAGTGCTGATTACCTTACCATCAAAAAAACCGTCATTTACTTACTATTAACCTCACTATTAACTATGTTTCTCTAGTGGAAGTTAATTGAAGACATTAGGGAAAGGTTACCAGTAAAATTTACTCATGCAAGACGATCCTTTGTTTACACTGAAAGTGTAGTGATAGCTACCATTCCTGATTTAAGAGGGATTAGCCCTCAATACCAATCATTAAAATAAAAACAAATTAGTTTACAATTGAAAATTACAAAAGTCCCTCATATTTGAAAAGATACCAGATTAAATCAATCAAACTGGGATCCTCGAAACTTTCTACAAGTCATGCTATTTTTTTTAATAATCATGCATATTTGTGTAAAATATTTGCTAGCATAAAACATTACATTTTTATATTATAAGAAAAATGTGTTAATGTGTACTTTCTAAATAATAATAAAGTTAAACAGAAGCGATATTATAGACTCCTCAAATAATTTTGTAATAGGTAATTAAAAATATTATTACCTCTCAAGTACATTAGCCAAATTGACTAAAGGAATATCTCTCATATCGTTAGGTACATAAGCTAAAGCTTGTCGAAGACAAACAATAGCTTCTCCTGGAACACCCAAAACACGCCAATAGATTGAAGCGGATGTAGCCAAAATCCAGGAAGTTGAGCTCTAAAAAGGAAATTCATTTTATACATTGAATAAGTAGATGGCATACTATTTACTTCTTGTAGTGCTAATGCAATTTTTGCACCCAACTCTTTCACAGAGGCATGTTGATCGCCCGCCATCAAACCTAACCATTCTGATAAACTGCTCTCAGGCTGTTCTGATAAATCGTTATTTAGTAACGAAAGAGTCAGATGATCAAGTGTTAATTTTGAGGAAGTGATTTCTTTCAAACAATACGGTCTTGCTTTATCCATCAAAGACTTCGTCAGAGGCTTTAGAAATTGAGCTATGCTACAAGAAAAATTATATTTCGTGAAGCTTCAAGTAAAACTTAATCTACTAAAAGTAAGCTGTTATAAAAGTTATAATTTCCATGCTTACTCTACATTTCTTGCTGCTACAGAGCTCCACATGGATGTGAATTGAATCCAGTCCGCTTCTTTTATTTCTCTGCAAGTCTGCAGAGACAAAGGATAATTTCCAGATTTATCATAAACTTGAACAACGGCGTTTGGAGAAAAATCATCTACATCATTTGATGGTACTGAAACTACAACCAACTGAATTACTTATGCTGACTTATTTGAGAAAATATAAACCAACCGTAAAAATCTCCCATTGAGCTTACGCCACCATCAGCACTATCGACGTTCATTGAAATTTTCATGTATACAGGAGGGTTTTTATGTTGATTATTACTATCAAACATTTCAGGATTGATGAAGCTTTCTAAATTCGATTCATCAGGCTCACTTTCTTTCATCATATTCATGGTACTGCTGTATTTATTTTCACCATTACAATTTTCCAGTGATTCTCTTGTTGGTGTTTTCTCTGCTTTGCCTTTTGAAAGATCTAAATTAAAAATTACACTAAAATTCAAGGATGCTCAAAAAAAATTACATCAGCTAAATGATTCATGCTTTTATCTTCTTACACTTTAAAACTGTTTTATTACTTTTTTAAATAAAAAAAGTGGAAATTCAATATTTTCAAAAAATTTTACTCACCCCAAGGGACATCACAAAATATAAAGAGAATTAAAAATTAATAATGGTCGCTTTTTGAACAAAAATAACGTCAAACGCCCTAATTTTATTCACATTATTTAAGTAAAAACACGTTTTTAAGTGTAAAAATTCAAGTACATACAAGTATCTTCACTAGATATTACTTACTAAATTTAGTATCTCAAAGAAAAAAGTGGGTGGTGCTAAAAAGATGTTGACTAAATAATTGACAGTCTAATTTTGTACAAAAATAATTCCAAAAATTCTTTAAAAATATTATACACAAAGCTCGACACAAAGTGTAGCTAAACACATTTTTTAAATGTAAAAATTAAAAGTGTAATAAATTCTGCTTCAATAGACATGATTAGATTTTAGTATCCCAAAGAAAAAAGCTGGGATGTCCTAAAAAGATGTTGACTAAATAATTAGCAGTCTCCAATAAGGTGACAAGAAAGGAACAAGTAAAAACAGCGATAACTGGATGCAAACATGAAAAAAAATCACTACATGATCTGGATATCTTCAAAAACTTGTTAATACTTTAAAAATAAAATCATCTAAACTAAAATATCAAAGTATTGCTTGTGTAATAGCTTTTAGGGATATTTTATGTCAGACACTTACTTCCAGATTTAGATGTCCGATAACAATGAATATTCGCTGTCTTGCACTGATCTCCGTTAGCATTGCAAACTACACCTTCCGATTCGAACTCATCACTATTCGAGCACACTTCATCTTTATTCTTCTCTATTTTAATCTGTCGATTTTCCAAAGCACCAAGTTTTATTCTGCAGGCCCAAATCTTCAGTAAATGTTCAGCCTTGCCATCATAATATTTCGGTTCTACTCGAAGAACATTTTTCATGTAATACATAGCCACTACTGGGTTGTAAGAAGTGTAATAAAGCAACGCTAATAGGAAATTTGTTGCTGGTTCGGCGTGGTTTATTTTTAAAGCGACATTGGCGAATTTCATGGCGTGCTCATGGTAACCCAGCTGATGAATTACAGATCCGATTGAGACCAAGACGATGTCGGAGGGTTCTTTTCGCAGTTTCTGGAAAGCTAAATCTAAACAATTGAGAGCTTTTTTAGTGTTTCCACGAACTCTCCAGTAAAGGCTGGCCAATGTGGACAATACCCAGCTGGGGGCAGCTTCCTGAAACAATATTGAGATAGACAATAATAGATAATGGTATGATCTGAAATTCTGAATTAGAAATGTTATTCTAAACCTAAGACGTTCTAGAATATAGGAATGTGTTCCAAAAACAAGTAGGTATCAAAAATAGTGTCTTATTATAATTTTCAGAACATTTTAAATTGATTCTAGAATTGACTTAGAAAACAGAAAGAAACAAAAAAAAATTATTAATAATAATACTATTTTGATTAATTTTTTTCCTGACCTAATCTATAAACTGAGTAATTCATTCTGTCTTGAAAACTGGCAACCTTGCAATTTTATTATCAATGACATCATGGCCACTTTAGTTGACATGACTCATAGTAGCTATACCCCCAAGCGGCCATATCAGGGAAAAAAGTACTAATTTTTCCCCCGCTAGTGAAATGGATCGCACCTAGGTAGGATGATAAGGAAATTATTTCCATCTCCCCCGTTAAATCAACCCAAACCGAAAAAGCAAATAGTGCAAGAATATGTACGTAATTACCTAAAGGTAAAATTGTTAGGCACTCAAAACACTTGTATTATATACAAAAAATTGTAAGGAAAATTTAGTAGTGGAAGTTCAGGACAATTCAGTAAGGTAGCCGCAAGGTCAACTCGCTAAATCTCACGAGAAGTGAGATATGATAAGAAACCACCACAAGAAATCAGGGTGCCAATAAGGGGCATTGTGGCTTGTCGTGTTTAGAAAGCGGGACACTGCGTCTATAAAAGCAGACCACTTACAGCAGCTCGGGGCAGATTGAGATCAGCTTTCGAGCAGGTCGAATCTGACTTCCTAACCCTTTGGACGGTAAACCCTAGAGATGGCAATAAGCGGACTCCAGGTCGCCCAATCCTTATCTAAAATCTATAATTTGGCTAGAGATGGCGATAAGCGGACTCCGGTTGAATTTCCTTTATCTGCCTTAGAAAAATTCCCATGGAAATCCAATTAATTTGCATCGCATCTCGAAACAACTCAATACTCGCAGTTGGCAAATTCTCTTCAAACCGATTCACTAGTAGATGTCAAAGCGCAAATTCTGAGGGAATTTCCTTCACAAATTAGGGAAAATCCATTGAGAAAGTAGTTAGGGAAGATCTCTCTTCGAAACAAAATCCACATAAATAAATAATCAAACCGATTCGCAACATTCACGTATGCAGGTCCCATGTTAAATCAGGCAAAACAATTAGTAAGGAAACAGACGGCAGCACCAATAATATTAGGTACCTACCTACTTCATCATAGGAAATCGAGATAGAGCTAGGAGGAAAATCAAACCCAGCTCAGGAAATTAATAACCTGTGAATAAATAAAACGGCCCATGATTAGAAATAATTCAATCATCCTATTTCTCAAAGAGTCCGAGTTTATTTAGTCCAGATGAAGCATCAAACAAATAAAATACAAGAATCCGTCCCTTTAAATTATACGACTTTAAGAAACTGAAAGTTAGCAATTCCTCTCATTGTATTGGCACCATGAATGAAGATCGCAGTTCCTGCCAGAGCAGAGCACCCTCCGATATAGAGTAGGATAGAACAGGGCAAGCTAAGACAGGGTTGTAAGGTGTAATACCTGCCCCTCAAATATCAGGAAATACCACTCACATTACAACACCCGATTAGCAGTTGTAATAGGTACTCGATTACCACACGTTGGGGGAGGCATTCATCTCGATGTCCAGATGAAGACCTCGGGTAACCGGTAAAAGAGCATGACTCTTCAAAGTGGAAATCGTAGCAAGCAACGGGGCAATAAAGCACCCTCAGTTGTAGGATAGAGTAGGCCAAATCAAAGCAGAGCTGTCAGGTGTAATACCTGCTCATCAAATAACCGGAAAAACAATAACCGAAACAAATCTCGGATTATCAATATTTCAATTCAGCAAATAGGAATTCACAACCAAAAACAAATTAGTCCCGAGTATGTGAAAAGCCAATCAAAATCAATCAAAACCAAAAACTCCTTTAGCACATCATCCAAATGTCAACTCCAATCAAAATTTAAAAACAAACTCCGCAGAAATTGTTATAAAATGTTATTGCCAGTCTGGACTGAGTTATCTGCTTTCTAAACAGGTGTTAGGGGTAAAAACCTTGGGCCACGGTGAAATCGATGGTTGGTCTCGATTATAAAACCCACCGGCTCCAATATAGGTATTCATGAAAATTCCAGCATTCAATTATTACCCAGGCAAGCCCACAGGAACCCTGAGGAATAATTATAGAATAGCGGCCTAATTTGGTCAGTTGGTCATCACATTTAAAATAACAAAACAAAACTGCGAATTGCAGAGAACGTCATATTCGAAATGATAAGGTATATTAACTCATCGCCTCGATAGGTCAGGTAGAACAAAAAGGTAGCCGCAGGCCAATTAGGTATTGACGGTCCAAAAGAGGCCATATAAAGGTAGCCCAGTGAGGCAAAACAACGACACAACAAATAAACGAAATGAGTTAAAACAACTATCATGAGTATGACGTCAATTCAGGAAAAACACGCTTTCACAATTGAAAAAGCAATAATTGGAAAGACTTTCGTATAACGTTCAAAGAGGAGGTAGCAATCAAAACAAACATGGCAACACTGCTCTCGACGACCAAGTCAAACCAGAAAGTCCAGAAACTCGACCAACAAACAAGTAGTCATAAAAGTAGGGTGGCATGCCTGTGTATCAGGGTAAAGCCCACAACAATAAACGCTCATAAAAATTCCCAAACAAAAGGAAGAACGAGTCAACGAGTAAAGCTCATTAAAATACAAAATGAGGATTCAATAATTATTGAATAGGTAATCAGACCTTCATATCCCGGGTAGTCTGTAACTAAAATGGTTGTTGTCTTTAATTAATTCAAGCTGTTGCTTGAAATGAAATCAAAGAAGCTAGAAAAAGGAAATTAGGCAAAGAAAATCATTGAATAGGTAAACAGGCAGACATTTCCACCATATCCCGGATAGTCTGTAACCAAAGTGGTTGTCTTCTTTAATTAATTCAAGCTGAAGCTTGAAATGAAATCAAAGAAAGAAACAAAAGCAAAACGAAATAATAAGAAAGCACAGGTGTGCAAAAGAGTGGAATCCGAAATGGATTGGAGTTTGAAAAATGCATGAAATAGATCCATCATTCGCTTTCCATTGTTTTATACTCTCTATGCAAAAACACAGAATCTTCTCTCGCTCTTCACCATTTTACTCTCTTGCAAACGAGTTCTCTCGCTCATCATTCGCTTTTAGACATTTGATAGGAAGTCCGCCATCAGCAACAAGTCTCAGTAATTTCCCCGCTTTTCCGAAAGAAATCCCAATCAACCTAGATACAATGAGTCATAGTAGGTTCTTTTGCGCATCCGTTTCGGCCATAGTAATCCTGGCATACCTCAATCAACGAGCAGGGGTGACAACGGTAAACACAACGAAAGAAATCACAGTGGTCCTATTAGGGAGAAATTCGGAAAACTAGACGATCACAGTGCCTTTTCGCGAAAGACCAAGGGGCCCGGGGCGGTAACGTTACACTAGTTTACTTTTTTCCCTGATAAAGAGGCATTTTTATACCTGCCAATGTTATACTTTTTGCCTGTCGCAGAAAAATAGTATATTATTTATTCTGGTTTTATAGGAGTACTAGTTGAGCTGGATGTTTAAATATAATAAAATATACAGTGGTGTCGCGCTAATCCGGATCAATTAAAACAGAGGCGATCCGGATTATCAAATCATGCGGATTATCAAACCAAATTTAGTTGGCTTTTTTTATACTTTGGTCCCATATTTTACAAAGTGTAAGAAGTGCGTTCATTCAAATGAATGTATAAGAGAACACTAATAAGACGACACAGGATGCTACGGAAGCAATCAAGCAAAATCAATATATTTTGCATGTCACAAGTACATGCCGTAATATGTAAACCAATACGTGGTTATTTGATACGTACACATGCATTGCGTAATCTATGTGTGAGTGTTAAATCCGGATTATAGAGTACAGAATCAAGGTGAATTCGGATTATAGAGTACCATAAATTAATCCGGATTAGAGAATCAAGGGAAATTCGGAGTACAACATACACATTGGGAGAAAGAACTTGATCCGGATTACTGGATCATTCGGATTACCGCTGCTTCGGATTAGCGCGACACCACTGTATAGCTAGCTATTTTACTATTGTAGGCATAAATAATAATAATGGTAAGGATGTAATGAAAAATAAATGTATAAAAATAAAGCTAGAGACTGACCTTTTCTATAGCAGTAATAATTCTTTGGCCAATTTCAGCTTCTTGAGATTTCCCATTGTTAACATATTTAAGCAACTGCTCCTGAAGGTACTTATTACTTTTTAAATGTTTATTGAGAATTTGCTTGTTGAAGGGCGGAATGTATTTATCACCAAACACATTTTCGCAAACAGGAGGATACCACGGCAAAGGATGCTCACTTCCTTCTGGTAGATCGATCATGTCTGATAAAATTTCTTTGATCCTATCAAAAAATACTGTTGAAGTTTTATAATAAAACAAGTATATATGAAATAAATTATAAAAAGATAACTAACCTGTACCCCTTATTTTCAGGAGGCAAAAACACTGGCAGATATAAATCTTCATCTTCATCCAAAGGTAAATTCCATCTAACGCATTGCTCCTTTGTTGGCCAGCCCGGAGTGTCAAAATACAAATTATTCGACAGCAACATGCTTGTAGGATATTTCTGAGAAATCGCCGGATCCTCCGAAAATTTAGTATTGATCGGGAAATTATCGAATAACGATTTTCCAGTCTTTTCGAATTCCGAATCAAGCTTGGAAGTATCATAGCTTGAAGAAGCAAGCTGTTCGGTAATTTTCTGTGTTTCCGTTTCGACATGATGGAACAAATTATGGAGATTCAAGGAATTCAGATCCGGAAGGTGATCATCGATGAAATTACACATTATTGTTGCTTTAGAATTTTCTGAAACTTTCTGGACGCATCTGTGCGACTTTTTTGACAGCCACGAACTCGTCTGCTCTGAATTTAAATCCAACATGTCGTAGGAAAAAGACGACTGCTCCCACACTAAGCGTTCCTGAAGACGAATCAATTGCTGCTGCTGACTGTGGTACTCGTGCAGCTCAGACAGAACACCTTCCAACGATCTGGAAATATACTGACATCTGATAACATTCTTCAATCAACATAAAATAAAGAGAACCTACTCTTGTAAATTTAATAAACCCTGTTCGATTTTCCATTGGCACGTGACAAATTTGATTAGATATAGGTCTCTTTTATCGGGTTTCAGTTTCAAATAAGCACTGAATGCCTGAGAGGATCTGTTGAAATCTCTGACAGAGAAATATACTTGACCGAGTGCTAAATAATGTGCCGGTTCTTTAGGTGAGTGCTCAATAGCAGCGTGAAGAAGACTTGCAGCTTCTTCTGAGTAGAGCTTGCTGGAATGGAGGATACCAGCCAGGTTGTGTATTGGAATATCCCGATAATATCTGAAACAGTTATATTTTTTAGTTATCTGGTTTGTTTTGTACATTTTCCAGTTTCCACTTCAATTTTAGAATGTGAAAAATTACTAATTAATTACTATTAATTAATTACCTCGTTAATTACTAATTAATTTAGTTTTGGAACCAAACTTTTATCTCATTCGGTTCAGAATAACTTAAAGGTGGAGGGAGTAGGATTATAAATAATGTTCTCACTATACGGTAGGCATTACAAAATTTTTGAAAATCGAAGTGAAAAACGTAATTGAGGTTAAAAAAAAAATAGATAACTGAGCACTACGACAAAATAAGAAAAATATAATATAAAAAAATAATATAAAAATAAAAACTATACTGTGATACGAAAATTTTTGTTGCAGCTCTCACACAACCTAATACTAATTAGTAAGAAAGAATAAACTTACGTTGGTACAAAATGCAAAGCTCTTCGACTACACTCTATAGATTTGGTCCCGTTTCCTTTGATTCTCCAGTAAAGCGCCCCCAAATTATAATGCAACCAGGAGCTATGATTTTTCT
Organism: Malachius bipustulatus; assembly: GCA_910589415.1. Taxonomy (NCBI): domain Eukaryota; kingdom Metazoa; phylum Arthropoda; class Insecta; order Coleoptera; family Melyridae; genus Malachius; species Malachius bipustulatus. The sequence goes on from OU342634.1 coordinate 18,756,413, forward strand.
GCAAGCCTAGGAAAATTTCATGCCCAAACAGCTTCACAGAAGAAACGGGCATCAGTTTAGTTAGACTTTTTTCAGCTGTGATATTTATGAAGTTTCTCTGCTTCATGGAAGCAAAATGTTCATAAGCGTAAGTACTAAAATTCAGTGTGTAATATTTTGTGCAGTCTGGTACTTTATACGATTTCACTTCCCCCTTTGAGCTGAGATTGAAGACAATCTCCTTGTGTTCACTTCCATTGAGGGCGATGTGCGTGTAGAGCTCCACTTCGTCGATGTCTGGCAGTTCCTTTCCGTTAAATAAGCATTCGGGATAATGGCGAGGCGAATGGGAATTTTTGCTGGTGATCCCTTCCAGTGAAGACCATTTCTTTTCGATGCTGTCTTTGCGGGTTATCAGATCTTGGTAAATTACGTTTATGTTGTCTCTTCTCGCTTCTTGCTCCAGTAAGGCTGGAAGGTCAAACGGGCGACGCATTGCAAACGGAGACGCCAGCTAAATGTGGAAAAAACAGTGGAGAATTTAATTTTTTATGCAACAATTTTTGATATTATTTATTACACAGATAACTGGTCAAATCTTCATTATCTTTAATAAACTATAATAATAATTGTAGTTATTAAATAAAACTAGAGGACGCAGGAATCAAATCAAAAATCTGAGACAGGGAGTAGGATAAATCCTTATCTGGCAACAATGTAAATTTTGTCTAATTTTTTAGGGAAACCAATAAAATGTTCCTACAGTTGCTTGTTATTTTTGCTTGTCTTTTATCAATCAAGCAACTCCTAGTTATTTTGTTACTGAAAATTTTGAACATGACAGCAATCATGTTTAAAAATCTGGGCAACTACTAAAGACTAAAGTACAACCAGACGATTGTTCATCAGGTGAGAAAGAATGAAGAAAGTATGAAGAAAGAATTGGCCATTATACCTTTAACAGAAAATAATTCTTTTCTTTCCTTTGATTGAAGAAAATTTAAGGAAATAGGTAATTAGGTACTTAATATGGCTAGTTTGATTGTACCTACTTAGGTCCTTTACAAACCAATTCTTTTCATTACAATCAGCTTTTTCATGCATATGAGGAGAAGGGGGGTTGATAATGTACATTTAGATTGCCAAAAATAAATAAGAAAAAAAACATAACCTCCTGGAATTAAAGCATTTACCTGTGACTGAATTCTGCCATTTTCAGTAACAACCCAGTGAGTTATTCCCTCAATTTGCAGAAATAAGGCGAAAATGGACACGGAATACACAATTATTAAATTACCGGTCATAATTAAGCCATTAAGTTCTAAGGGACTAAAGACTATTATTATTATTATACATCATTATTAGGTAATTAACAATCTTTCAGTTTCAGCTGCAGTATTGACATGACTTTAATCTTTAATTTAATTGATGGTTATGATTGAAGTACGCATGCGCTTTGAGGAAAATCGCACCGCGCAGTCTGCGTTTCGATCTTTCAGGACTTTTTTGATTTTGTCTTTTTTTTTTCATATTTTATGTAACATCTAGATAGTTAGAGCTAGAGATCAATAAAATTAAATAAAAAAACTACCCCGTCTATATATTTATTTTATTTGTTAATTATTCAAAGACCCCCATTTTATACTCTTGTAGATTAATGCCAAAAAGAAAATGTTTGCTCAAATATTAATATTAAGTTAATAAACAAGCATAATAATGACTTATAAACATAAACATGAATAACATTGGAGGTTGGAGGTCGGGCAATTCAAAATCCAAGGACTTTGAGCAAACATTATTCAAACTCAGTGCCTAGTCCATTTACGAATTATACCTAATGGTTTACTGATTTTCAATTTTCATTTCAGCCACAGAATAGAGTTTCAGCTTCAGCTAGCCTGCTAGAGCGAGCTACGTTGCCAAGTTGAGCTCAAACCTGGAAGAGAGAGATGACTATTGCAGTCATGTCTAAAGCTCATTTTACTAAAATAATTTTGAAATAACTTTAGTAGTTCAAATTCTCATGAATGTGTGTCATATTTAATTTCAATTCCTGTCAGTTTCATTAAAATATTAAAGATATTGCGAAAAGCTAATTTATGATTATAATTTAAGAACGTGATGAAATATTACTGGGTTACTAAACACCTATATACCTTAATTGTCACTTTTTTATGATTCATGCCATTTTTGACCACCATTCTTCATAAATTTTGTTATTTTTTGTGCTTTATTGGAAGTGAAATTATAAAATGGTAAATGATGATCTATTATTATTGATTGGAACATTCAAAGACCTAAACTCGAACGATAACGTCAAATTGAAATATTATTCTCATTCAGAAAGACAGAATATTCTGAGTTTCTTAGATAACAACGATTTATAGGGTACCTGTATTGCCGACACTAAGGCTAATAAGCGTCAGTGTCGGTAATACAGGTACCCTACAATGGCTCGAGTTGATCATCCTCCTTGAAATTATAACATACAACCAATGCCAAATTACAATTAGTAAGAAACTCAGCACCACACGTACTCAGCAGATGTCGTTACTGCTCCAGGTTAGTTTCTTTACTCTAACAAAGTTCATATATGAAACTTGCATATATGCAAGTAGTCATGTTTTTGTTTATTGTTCTATGATTTGTAGATCATTGATTGGAGTAGTTCACTTACACACCTACCAATTGTTTGTGTTTTATCTGGCAGACTTGCTTCATTTTATTCAAGGCAATAGTTGATGGAAAATTTTGTGGATCACACGATATAATAACTCAACAAATTATTCAAGTAAATATTTATTATTATCCTATTTAATACTATTAATCCTCTTATTGTCCGTATTCACAAACGATAATTTCCTAAATAATTACGTAATTAATTAAATGAGTGAGATGGAGATATGCAATTTTTTGCAATAGAATGAGATGGGGATAATTGATTACGTAATTATTTAGGAAATTATCGTTTGTGAATACGGGCGTCACTCTAATCCTGAAAAAAATCATATCAAACTTTCAACAGGGAGTTAAATTAACGCCTAAAAAATCTACCACTTTTGACAGAAAAAGTGCACAGCAAAATGTCAAAGGTGTGTCCTTTAGCATATAAATGAACCACAGAACTGGAAATCTCACGCTTTTGTTGGGAACGCAAGGTAGATCGGCTGTCAGAAAGTGGCATGTCGTTTCAGTCTAACACATGTGGCCTTAATTATGCCAGATATCATAACATACATCAATTATATGGATTTATTGTTTATATATGTGTAGACAAACATAAACTAATCTCCCAAGCATCGGCTCTTTTAACGAGGCGAATCACAAGCAGCCGGAGAAAGCGCATTCCAGTCTTCTATTCATTTCAACGGTGCTTTAGTTATTTCATTTACTTTTCATTTTTTGTTGTTTCACATTTTCTTTTTTTTTAAGAGGAAACATCGGTCTTAACTATTATGTAGGTAAGACACAGAGTCACTCCACTCTGGTAATTTGACTTGGAGAACTAGCTCATTCAGCCATTGGCAAATTTTGAAATATATATAAATAGTTTATTTATAGATGAAACACAACACCCAAAGGCACGAGTAATAAGATTTGCACCCAAGAGCGGATTATTAGTAGACTGCTCTTTCTAACTCGTTGAGCTACCGGCGCCCGCGCTCCACATTTTTCTAATAGTCCAGTCAAAGGACAAGATGTGGAAGTACGTGAGCATGCAGGTATATCCAAGCAATTCCTTCTGAAACTTGTTCAGGGTGTTTAGTACGAGTAAAATACAGGGTGATCCATTTTAATCTGAACAGGGAAATATTTCGGAATTGTGGGGTTATTGAAAAAAAAGTTTTCAGTTGTATGGTTGTTAGGGGGACGTAGTATGGAGCTAGCCACAAAGCTGTGTTCCTAGAAAGGAAGTAGTTTCTATGAAACAAATTGAATAATAATAAATTATTATATCAATTACAGCAATCCGATTGTTGAAAAACAATAATGCTTTCTGAACGACACACTTACTCTAACGGTATGGTGAAGACAGAGATTTTTATTTTATTGTTTTTCAACAATCGGATTGCTGTAATTGATATAATAATTTATTATTATTCAATTTGTTTCATAGAAACTACTTCCTTTCTAGGAACACAGCTTTGTGGCTAGCTCCATCTCTGATTGGTTTACTGAGATTCGCAAGGTAATTGGTTTTTCAGTGAACTGTCAGCGTTGGTAGTGAAAAATTGCAGATTTCTCTGGGAGAATCTCTGATTGACACATTGAAAGTTGTACTTTTCAGTCATCAGATGGCATTTGCCATGCAAGTCACTATGTTTCCGACAAATCATTTTGCTTAAAGCTTTTGATTTTCTTTCTGATCGGCACACTTCTCTAGTGGTGGTGATGTGACAGACTGATGAGATGGAAATAACCATTGAAACATCGATGTCTCTGTCTTCACCATACCGTTAGAGTAAGTGTGTCGTTCAGAAAGCATTAGCATTATTGTTAAATCAATTATTATAATTGTACGAATTAAAACATAAAAAATCAAATCGTTTATAGTCAGGATCAGTGTAAAATCTCATCGGACAACACTCACTGGACAAGCCATAGGTGTATTTTTTAATAAAAATATTCTAATTGTTGTCTCTTAGTTTCCAAGCAACTAAGACTTTAAAAGTGATATTTTGCACAATTTGACAACAGCACACTATAACTTCGATCTGTCTGTTATTGTTGTCGTAGCGACCTCTGTTGCTAAAAAAAGCTAACTACAAATTGTATAATCGAAATTCATTGGTGGCGGTGCGATCAGAGCGATAATCATTCATTTACAAAATTTAATTGAGGCGTATTTTGCGGTAATTTAATATCTAAAGATACATTTTGTTTCTCGTCAATCCGCGTTTTCGTTTTCTTTATTAAGTCTAAAAAAATGAGTAATCATTCCCAAGTCAGGCAGAATTTTCATAAAGATTGTGAGGATGCTATAAATAAGCAAATTAATTTGGAATTACACGCAAGTTACGTGTATTTAGCTATGGTGAGTGTTTTTTCTTGTCGTTTTTTGAATTGATAAAATTGAAAATAAAATATTGTATGACTAAGTTAATAAAATAATAAAATATGCTGAAAACTGGATAAATGATTGGGAACTAAAATTAATGCTATAATAAAGTTATATTATTTTTAAATTATTATTTTTAATTATTGCTAATTAAATAAATGAAAAGATATATTTCAGTAAATTGGTAATTCCTGTTGATGGTGCAGCACGCAGAGGAATATTTTAGTCCTGTTTGTAACTGCATGGATGGAACTATAATAAAGAGGCTAATCATCAGGAATTTATATTTTTTATTTTCTTTTTGTTATGGTTTCTTCTTAGTGGACTGTATCTTTTTAAAATGATTACACAAGCAGTAATTTGAATAGTATTTTTTTATTGACATAAATTGAATTTTTTTTTGTATGTGTCACACTAGCCACCTACGTAATATTGCTCGATCTAGGGAAAACAACCCTTCACACATTGTTGTCAAACAGTAGCGACAATGTCGAGCTTATAAACAATTATAAATAAAATAACATTCTTATAAAATAACATTCTTGCCCTAACACTTTTTTTTATTCCAACGTGATTCGAGTTTGATATCAAGGGGGCGGTTTAAAATTGATTTTTTTAATGAATTTTAGGTCTCAATAACCCTACTACCTTTACTTTGGAATATCACAAATGACATCCCCCTATCTCGAAATAGGCACCTGCTACGTCATTTTAAAGAGAATTTCAGTAGAAATAGATATACGTAAATGGTTCCTCTTGCTTTCAAATAGATTCATCTTTACAGAATTTTTCAAACTAGTGAAAATCCTAATTTTTAATTTTCAAAGGATGAGGAGTTTACATTGAAATAAATTAAAAATAAAATGGAAAACGGCTTACATATTTGTGCCTGTATCCTAAATATTTATGTGATATCCTATTGTGTAGTTGTAATGTTTACACAATAAGTTTGTGAAAGCAGTGATTTTCAAAAAGAATTTAACAAAAAAAAATTCCAATTTTTTTCTACCTACTATACAGGGTGCACCATGTATCCTTCTCTATATTGCTATCTCCTAACGCTAACAGATACAGGGTCGGTTAAACAAGTCCAAAGGAGCGCAATTTTGTGGCCATCTCGATTCCGTCGAGACATACAAGATATCTGTGACCGTTCCTGAAATATCCTGAAAAAACTGAAAACTCGAGATTTCTTATTTTTTCCATGTCTTTTTTATTATTGGAGATTAATGAATAATTTTTTGTGGGCTTACATAAGTCGTCAAGAGCTACCCATCTGACATTTCAAAAATTTTCAAAGCCGACTAGATCCCAGAATTTTCATAGTCAACTTTCGTTTTTCTTATGGCCACCATAGTGTTTTTTTATGTTGTTCGGTATAAAAAAAAATCATAAAAACTAAAAATTGTTAAACTTCAAAAAATAAATGTAAAAAATTTTTCTTCTTCTTTTTTCTTTACAAAAAAGACGCATTTTTAGACCGAATTTCATAGATAAATTAAAAAACCATAAGGCAAGCACTATTTTACAAATGTTGACGTTTTTCGACGATTTTTTTTTTAGGTTTTTCTTTGAAAAATTAAGAATAAAAATAAAATAAATTTTTTTTTGAAGTTTATTAATTTTTGGTTTCCATTATTTTTTTCATATCGAACGACATAAAAAAATAATATGGCGGCCATAAGAAAAACGAAAGTTGACTGTGAAACTCTTGGATCTAGTAGGCCTTGAAAATTTTTGAAATGTCAGATGGATAGCTCTTAACGGCTTATGTAAGCCTACAAAAAATTGTTTATTAATTTCCAATAATAAAACAGATATGAGGAAAATAAGAAATCTCGATTTTTCAGTTTTTTCAGGATATTTCAGGAACGGTCACAGATATCTTGCATATTTTGACGAATTCGAGATGGCCACAAAACTGCGCATCTTTTCTCTAATTTAACCGACCCTGTATCTCTTAGCGTTCAGGAGATAGCAATATAGAGAAGGATACATGGTGCACCCTGTATACAGGTGCGGTTATAATTTATAATTATTTTTATTGAACCACTTTTTTGATTATATAATATTTCATGACTTTTTATTGGGATTTAGGTTCAAATTTTAAATTTGCCACAAAAAGGTTCTTTACAGAACAAATTAGAAAACTTTCGTACAGCATGCGAGGAGAAGACTGAAGACATGGGCGGTACCGTTTCGTCCTTATTATGGACTAATCAGCATATCATAATTATCATACCAGTGATACCCAAACCACACATGCCATACGAAAGTAGGTGGCTATAATGATAGAAATTGCAAAATCTTTATCATGATAGTCATCACAAAGACATAAATGATGACAAAAATAACAATCCTAAAAATAAATAAACCAATTCAACTGTTGAAAACATTACTCACTTTTTCATGCTTTTCCTGTTGTTATCATTCCACATTTTGTTGTGTTCTTATCTACTAAATTTTCGATTGTTTTTAATTCGGTAAATATTAAGAAAATGTTCTTTATACTATTTTTCGTTACTCAGATTTGCATAAAAATAATCCTTAATTAAGTAGGTCCATATATCAATTTACCAATACTATTGGTCAGTTGTTTGCTAATAACATCTGTAATAACAAATGAATCATTTTTCTTAGTTTTTTCTCTCATTTCTCTTTTGGTACCTTACAAAAGATAGTATCAAATCTAGTAAAAATCCTCTCGAACAGTAAATTTAGTGGATAAAAATAAGACGATAAAAATAGTTTCCTGAATTTTTAATGACTTTGGTTAAGTAACAACTATTTTTAGGAAATATTGTGTCCCAATTACTCTTCTGGTCTGTGCATTTTATATTGTTGAGATCAGCAAATACATATGATGGATGGAAATTGAAATTTTTTTATTCTCTTATTGAAACATTTATCATATAAAAAACACCTTGATATAAATTTATTGTCACATAAAATTGTCCATAATTTTTACAAGAAGAGTTACTAAGAGAGGAAAATGTTAAATTAATTAATGATAGGATAGCAATTATTATTTCTGAACATAGTGCTGCAGCACTACAACTCTACACCTTTCTGTTATAATGTTATTACCTCTTCAGAATGCACTTTGTCATTTACAAAACTCAATTAATGCAAATCCTCTAGACCAATGAAATGTCAACAACATTTGCAAAGTTTCAAAGTCAGGAATGCTCGGTCTCAATATATTGTTATTCTATTTTTTAGTTGTGTCCATGAATTATTATAAAGGCAATTAGTAAAGGTTTAGGTAGTAGAGGAAGAATGCAATAATTTGTCAATTTATTCATTGATTTAATATTTTGTAAACATTAGCGACCTGAAGGTCACATTCCATTTCTATTTGTTCAAGTAAAATGTATTTAATTAATTGTTATTTGCTTTGGTGTTGTGTAATTTATTATTCTGTCCAATAATTAAAAAATAATTATTAATTGCACATCTCTTTGGGGCTTACAAATTGGTATTTAAATTGTTACATATATTTTTAAAATTACAATCCTATACATATGGATAAAATAAAATGAATAGGAGGCGATAATTCTTAAATATGATCTGGTTTCTCAACAACTTTATTAAGACATTAATATTAGCCTTGATAATCATATAGGTGCTGTGTCTCCGCTATAAAATCTATATTTGAAACTTTTTGAGACTAATTTAATAGAACCATGCATTAGTCAACACTCTGAATATTTGATCCAATTCAAAGAATAATAATTCTCCTCCCACTCTCTAAAAGTAGTCTAATTTATCATTTTTAGGCCTATCACTTTAACAGAGATGACGTGGCACTCCATGGTTTTTACAAATACTTCAAAGATGCTTCAGATGAGGAAAAAGAACACGCCAAAAAGCTAATGGAGTATATGAATAAACGTGGAGGAAAAATAGTCCTTACCGATATTACTGCTCCTGAAAAACAAGAATTTTCCACAGCTCATGAAGCGATGGTATCCGCTCTAGAACTTGAAAAGAAAGTCAATGAGGTAATTATTATTAATTTTTTTTCAGTTGATCCTTAGCTGATTTATTTAATGATTCTAGAGCCTGCTGACTTTACATAGCACAGCATCAGGTCACATGGATGTGAATATGTGCGATTTTCTAGAAACACACTTCTTACAAGAACAAGTGGACGCAATTAAAGAAATTTCTGATCATGTCACAAATTTAAAGAGAGTTGGAGAGGGACTTGGCGTTTTCATGTTTGATCAGAGATTATCTAGCGAGTAAAAAGTTGAATAATCATGGCCAGTATTTGTAAATCATTTTACTTACTTACTTCTTTTATTAAATTAACTTTGCAACTAAATATAATAGTTCTAAAGTAAGTTTGCTAGAAGAGTAAAACGTTTTCAACTACCAACTATTAAAAAATGCAATAATTTACATTTACATTGTATTGGAGCTGTTTCAATCAAAGATCTGTTACAATAATGAATTCATTTTTGTACATCTACTCGTTCATGGTGCACACAGTAATTTTTAGCGCGTTTGCTTGACAATATGCGGTGATTAAGAAAATCATAGTTGAGTCGAATCGATTTTTCAATATTTAAAATCCAATAGATAATAATTGTAAAATTGAAACATAACATAGGTTTGGTTTCACTGAAAAGAAGTAAAAGAATTCCGGCCCAGCTAATGTGTGCAGTCACACTACTTACTGGGCTGCAACTGCCTTGATTCTGACTTCTGCATCCTATCAAAAAATCAAGGTTTAAGGTGACGTGGCATAAAATTTTTCTACAATTGCTGAATGATTTTTTGTAACCCCAGTTCTTAGAAAGAGTAAGCTTATATTATAACTTATTTGTACGATTTCTGGAATCAGAAATAGTGGTCTTGCTAAGCTAAATACACCTAAATGTATTATTAGTCATTAATTACAGGGTGGACTGCGGTAGGTGATAATTATTGTGATGATAGATAGGTTCGTAGAGGGTTGGTGGTTTAATGTGGGTGTATGGCCTAATTGGGGTGGAGATCTTTTTCAAAAATTATTTTTACTGCTCGAGTATCAGTTGCAGAAAAAGTAGTTCTTGCTGTAGCTCATATATGAGCTGTGTAATGATTTTTAACTATTTGTGGCCTCAGAACAACTACTGAAATACTAATTTAAGTAATAATATTGTTCTAGAGGTATGTAAATGTAAAATTTCTGTATGTCAATTTGAGAATTTAGATACCTACTTACTTATACTGCACATATTATTTTTATAATATTGATATGTGCCATTTTGTATACCTTTTCTATATATTTTATTTTATTTCTTTATGTAGGTACCTACTTTAATATGTAGTTCCTCAAGAATATTTTAATGTTTAGGTGCCCTCAATTTAACTTTATATTTTAACAAATTCTCACCATCTAGTCAATTGTTTATCTACATACCTATCAAAATACTTATTGGAATGTAATATTAATTATATTTTATGTTATGTCTTAATAAATGGGGAAAAAACTGAATTTATTTATTTGCACTGTAAAATTTTTATTTTCACTTCCCCTACTTACTAAAGAAAACAATATAAAAATTGACAATGTACTACTGCTATTTATATTTATTTTTTTCGTCAGGTTTCTTTACCCATCCTTTGAATAATTCTCGATCAAATAAAAATTCACCAGACGGTTCAGCACACATTTTCGAAGCTCTTATTTGAAAACGTGCCATTTCACAAATTGAACTGTTCTGAAAAAATCATAAAGTTAAGTCTTCGGAAGCTAGAGCCCACATTCACTGTGTAAATCTGTTTTGGAGAAAATAGGGAAATCATAAGCAAATAATAAGTGTAGTTTTCCTGAGTATTGCTCTCCTAATTGTTTTACAGTTCATTTGTTAAAATTGAAGAGCTGCTTTTGTGTTGCTGTGAAGACTGTTAAGCCATTTGAAAAAGTGTTAAATTTATGATGTTATTTGCATTGTTTTCATTTCATTGTGAGGTCATTTTCATCAGTTGACGCCTCTTTTAATGATTAAAGTCAGTCACAAATGAAAAAAAGTCAAAAATAAAAGGAAAAAAACGGTCTTAAAATCCAATAACCATGTCAACAGTCAACAGAAACTACCTATAGCAACAGAAGCAGCTATTCAATCTTAACAAATGATCCATTTAACAGTTCTCATATAATTTCTCTATTCTATGTCTCCAAAATATATCCACCCCCTGTATATAGATATGATATTTCGTATATTTATGATATGATTTATGATATGATATAGATGTATATTTCGTAAGTACAAGGATATACATTTTTGAGATATGAAGAGCAATAAAATTTTTAAATTTTAATAATTTCATTATCATACTTTTCTTAGAAAATGTACATTTGGCAGCTCTAGCAGTGACTTAGGACAGGCCAGGAATATGTTGCAGCTGTGAGAAACGCTATTAGCGACAACAGCAAAGCAACAAAAAAATAATGCAGGAGTTTTTCTTAGGAACTAGTGTTCATGTCCGAGCAAGGGAGACACTTATTATTGCAAAGTGGTTATTATAAGGATACTGATTATTGAGCAGCTTGATAAAAAATATTTGTCAAGTTAATTAAATAAATACCCACCTGATCTGCCATGAATTTTGAAATGAGGTCCATTAATTCTAAATCTTGATGCTTTTCTGCTACTTCATAAACTGATTGTAACTTCTAAAATGAAATGATGAGTTACATACAAGAAACAGTACATTTAACCTACCTCTTTGACCAATTTTTCCATTTCTGTAGCAACACTGAAAGCTTTAACGATGCTGTTGAACTCATCGGATTCAGGTATTGTGATCGGGAACCATTTAACGACACCTCCTCTCATTAATTGGTAATTGATGAACAACCTGGCATGTTCCATTTCTTCCTCGTGCATTGCAATGAAGAAACCTTGCGATCCTGGAAGAGCAACTTCAGTGCGACCAAAGTAAGTAGCCATGGAGAGGTAAGCGAAAGCGGCATTCAATTCTGCAAAAACTTGCTGATTAATCGCACATTCCGTCTCTTCATGATAAGCGTGTCTTCCTGGATTCGGATTGCAAGAGGTCGTGTTTGTTGAGAACTTCACTTCACTTTTGATTATACTTCTATTTGCTTTCTTTTCTGGTTCAAAAGTGCACAACCCCCTTAAACTTGATGGATCGATTGTATATTTTATTTCTTTTTTGGATTTTACCGATGAGTCATTATTTTGGAAAAATTTTGAGCAACCTATTATAAGTAGAAGAAGTATATAAATTATTGCAATTGGAATAAGTTTTCTACTTACCTTTACCAAATTTCTTCTTATTTTGACATGATAAATGAAACCTAATTTTTTGGTTTCTAAAAAGTGATATTTCAGAAAGATTGGTCAAGAGTTTTGGGAGAGTTTTTGAAACCATTTCCATGATACCATAATTTAGGAATATCCCGTTGAAACTTTATATAAAATTTATGGGATTTAAGAATAGAATAAACTTTACATTTATTTCAAATTAAATTAAGTTTTCAAACTAATGATTGACAAACTCAAAAAGATTCAATGATAATAATAGTGACAGTTACTTGAAACCATTGACTTCACATTTTTTTGTTGAAATTTTGTTAATTTGAGTGGTTTCAAGTTAATTTAAGAGCCTATTTAGCAGAAATTTATGAGCTCGTACAGAAAAAATTAGGACGTATTTTTTGATTCACTGGTTGATCCATCGTTTTCCTATGAAACATCATATAATGTACGATCCCATCACTGTATTGATTCCATCAGGTGTTACTGATGATTTTAGAACATGCCCTTGTAGAAGATTTTTTTAAATGGGACATAAATAATAAAAAAAGATCCAGATAGGTATATCCTTGAATTGACTATTTCTTTATTAGTGATTGACTATTTCTTTACTAAGAAGGTAAAGCCTACACCTTAAAATGAATATGTATGCCGAAATTGAGCTTTTAGCAGTTTGAGCTGGAGCCTGACAGGTGAGTTTGTCACCGAACGATTTTATATAGTGTTTCAAAACATGTGTATGGAAAATGAAAAGTGCAATTTCCTCGCTGATTCTAAGAAAAAAAAACCTATTATGGTCTATAATGGTGTGGACGGAATATTGCTTGCTGCAAGCACCATTTTCCGTAGAATATACCATGCAAAAGCAAAAAATTGCATTCCAAAAACAAAAGTTGCAGAAATTAATAGATTCTTTCTTTTTAAGTCATTAAGTACATGATTCAATTATTAACACATACAAATTATGGTAAGCAAATTCACATTACTTTCATAAAAACAAAATTTATTCTGTACAATTTAAAATAATTGATCACTCTATTTCAACATAAATTTTTGTTCCATTTTTGGTTATTATTAAATTATGTTTTAATCGCTTGTGAACTGTAACTGCTGATTCGTGTTTGAAGCTTTGACCACACACTGTACAGGAGTAAGGTTTGGCCTCTTGATGGACGGCACTATGCTTATAAAGCGATGAATATTCTGTAAATCTTTTTGCACAACCCTGTAATAAATACACATTGGTTAAAAATGCATTTTTCTACTTTAAAAAATGCAAAAGTAGAACCCCAGTTATAAAATTAGATATTTTTATGATTTAATTCCTTCCATGCCTTTTTATGTCTCCATAAATTTTATGTCTCTTGGCCAAAGCAAGTAGATACATTATTTCCCTAATATGGCAATTCATAATAGCCGTAACTATTCTCATGGCTGTTTTTTAAAATTATACAATCGCTTTGATGCAACTACATCAGCTGCCTCTCTCTTCAACGAACCTTGTAAATAATGAAATTTTTCAATATTGGTAATGTATTGTGACCATTATATGTCTCCTTTCTCTCTGTGACCAATTGCTAGTTTAATGAATCCGGTGTTTCCAGATGAATTTGTATGCATCACTGTAATTTATTTTTGTCCCTGTTTCCCCCTATTAACAGGGAAAGTGAAAGTAGACAGCAAAGTAGCCAACAGTGGAAAAACAATTACATAATAATACAGCATTGATTACAAGACACAATCTGAGCTGAATTTTCGTCTTTCTTTCAGATAAGTGACATTAAAGTTTTCATCATTTTCATTTAAATAAATAAACTTATTATATAACCGGAGTTCTCCTAATACAACAAGGACAATAATTACTTGCCTCAACAGAGCATACAAATGGCTTCTCTCCGGAGTGTATTCGAATATGATTTTTATAATTTGTTGAAGATGAGAAAGCTTTCCCGCAGTTTGGATGGTCACACACATAAGGTCTTTCACCGGTATGCAACCTAATATGCACTTTACGTATGTTGGATGTGGTGAATGATTTTCCACAACCTTCGACTGGACATAGAAAAGGTCTCTCTCCTAAAAAAGATAATACAAAAATTGCATTCAACTGTAATTACCTTCAAATAAACATTTTTTGGTGAACAAATAAACTTTTTTTAAATCAACTAAACATAAACAGTGAGATTAAGTAAATGCTTATTAACAAATAGCTCACCAGTATGTGTTCTTGTGTGTTTCTGAAGATCCCCGGATGTTTTGAAATGTTTCTTGCAAAGGGCACAACCGTACGGCTTTTCTCCTGTATGTGTCCTCGAATGAGACTTCAAAGAATAACTGGTCGAGAATTTTTTACCACAGCCTTCGACAGCGCATTCGTAAGGTTTCAGATTGAAATGTGAACGCTTATGGACCTGAGCAAAAAATAAACCTTTAAAGATACCTTAAAAGATAATTAATTGAATACTCTTTTTATCAATTTTACCATTAAATGATAAGAAGTCTGGTAGCTTTTGTTACAATTTTCAAAATCACACTGGAAACGCTTTCCCTTTTTCTCACTGTCGTTGAAGATATGCTCTTCCTCATTCTTCACATAAAACATTGCTTGAGAGCCATTCGGTAATTCATACATTTCATATTCTAGAAATAGATTTTTTAATGCAAAAATTTTACGGTTTATGAATTATAAATTATGAATTAATGAACATTTTATTTAAAATCATTTACTAGGAAACCCTCAAAAAGGTCCAGTCAGGATTGTATCGAAATAAAGTAGGATTAAACATGTAAATCCAAAATATTTAGGTTTCATTGAAGTTATCGAGAAGAAGAGTTTTATAAATGTCTGGAATAACTAATTATTGGAAAGGGGAGTACAAAATAATACAAGAAACACAAAACAATGATTTGTCTTGATGTGCTCCGCAACACTACAAATTTGATAACAATAATGGATTATAAATAGTGATAGGCTCTCAGATTTATTTTTCCTACCAATTTTATACAGGGTGTCCCAAGATTTCTTTATCAAGGGATATCCGCGTTATTTCAAAAAATAAACAAATGAAATTCAGGAAATTTCAATCATACCCCTAACGCTTTGCAGCTGCACCCTCAATGCCCCTTCACGCCTTTCCACCCCTAAGTAATCATCCCCTACTTTTTTTTTCAAATGACACCCCCATATTTTTTTGCTCGGCAGGATTGTTGACTTCTTTCTGAATACAATGTCATACGATTTTTTCAAATCGAGACATATCTAGCACGCCGAAAACAATATAATATCAAAACAAACGAGGGTTGTCAAGCAGTTGCAATTGGTTGTTTTTCGCGTTAATGTTTCCTCCAACCACCTTAACTAGTAATACCGGTGTTACTGGATATAGGCGTTAATAATAATAATTGCTTCTGTGATTTTAATGTCATATTAAATGTTAATTGTTATTCCTTGACAACCCTCGTTTGTAATGATATATTATTTTCGGCGTGCTAGATATGTCTCGATTTGAAGAAATCGTATGACATTGTATTCAGAAAGAAGTCAACAATCCTGCCGAGCAAAAAAAAATATGGGGGTGTCATTTGAAAAAAAAAGTAGGGGATGATTACTTAGGGGTGGAAAGGCGTAAAGGGGTATTGAGGGTGCAGCTGCAAAGCCTTAGGGATATGGTTGAAATTTCCTGAATTTCATTTGTTTATGTTTTTAAATAACGCGGATATCTCTTGATAAAGAAATCTTGGGACACCCTGTATATTAAATATAATTTTTTTTAACTTGCAACAAACATGATTTTATTAGTGGTTTTACCTGTAACTTCATTATTAGTTGACAATTGTTCAGAATTGGCCTGGTCGACTTCATCATTAGGAGAACTCAACAGTAGCTGAGGCTCTTCTTCTGCAAGGAATAAATGGTTTCAATTAGATGAAGACTGCTACAGCGACAATAAAAAACTTTGATAAGCCTGTATAGGAGGCTCACATTTTTCCAACAATATGTTTAAAAATATTGTCCACATTTAAATAAACATAATACTTTCTTCGAGACTTTCTTATTACATATTACTTCCGACAAAAAAATTTGAAAAATGAAAATTTTAAATTTCTGTTTTTATTACCTTAAATGCATGTTCCTGCAAAATTTCTTGAAGTTCTAACTGAGTTCTAATGAGACAAAACTAAGTTCTACACATTATCTTTGCATCCACTACACTTGGGTGGGACTCTCTACCACAAAGAAAGGTGTTAAGACCCTGCTTGTTCAGTCCGTTTGCTTTTAGAACCAACACAGCTGCAGGAAATATGTGCCCCATTTCCTGTCACAATAATATTTGGTGAGACTTTTATTGATTATGAATAAAACACTAATGTTTTATAAAATTCTACTGTATATTGATGGATGGTAGAAACGTTACACGTGTTTCGCTACTTTTCATCCATCAATATACAGTAGAATTTTATAAAACATTAGTGTTTTATTCATAATCAATAAATATGCAGAGATTCTACGAAGTAAGGGTTGAAAACATAAATTTGGTGAGACGATTTTTTCTAGGTAATTGTGCGCAAAAATGTGTCTCATTTATTTCGAGAAGCTATCAAATTTCGTTCATTATTACTGCTATATGCATTTGAAGCCAATAATTATATTAGTACAAATAGCACTCTGTACTGCTGCATGCATGGGTACAGCAGTTGGTAACAACAGTTTATAAAGGCTGGTCTCCTCATCGCTGGAGGTCCAGGGAAGAGGGGAATGACATCTTGGATCTGTCTTTTAAGATTGACTATTAAGAGTTCTGCTAATTAAGGAAGGTCACTTTTTGGTTCCAATTAAGTGTGTCTTTCTTTGATGGATTCAAATGCTTTTATTGGTTATTGTTTCTCTTGAGTTCTAAGCGCTGTTATAATTTGACTCATTTTTAGTACTGAAGTACCTATATACAGGGTGTTTTGTAATTGAATGTCAATATTTAAGGGGGTGATTTTTGGGTCCATTTAAAGAAGAAAAGTTCATAAGAACGTATGTCCCAAAAGTCTTAACTTTTGAGATACAGGGTGGTAAAGTTTTTAAAAATAAATAATTTTTTCGTAATATCTGTAATACCGCTCTGGATATTTTAATGAAATTTCATAGACAGGTATTACGCATAAATAAGAGGCATTTTTTAATGTACCAAATTTCGTTTTATCTCCACTAGTCACATCTTGCAGAATTTTACCTGCATATTTTTATATATTTTTATTGTCATTTAACGACAATCTTGTGACTATGTAGAGAAATAGATTTTATTTTTTTAGGCGAAAACCGTGCATCGGACTGAAAAAAATAAGTAATCAAATTTGCTTGGAAATGAATGGGGATTTCAAAAATGATTTCTATTTGGACAGAAATCAGTGGCGTACCATCAATGTCTGCTAAAATATGCCGGTAAAATTCTACACGATAGTGCACCATCGTCACACTAATGGAAATGAAATGAAACGTGGTACATGAAAAAATGCCCCTTGATGCGTAATACCTGTATATGAAATTTCATTAAAATATCCAGAATGGTTTTACAGATAAGTATTACAAAAAAATGATTTATTTTAATAGGACTTTACCACCCTGTATCTCAAAAGTTAAGACTCTTAGGACATACTTTCTTATGAAGTTTTCTTCTTAAAATGGGCCCAAAACTCACCCCCTCAAATATTGACATTAAATTACATAACACCCTGTATACCCAATAAAGGGTATGTTTATCACATCACCGGACTGGCTGTAGCAGTACAAGTACATCTCCAGAGCAATTTTTTGGGAACACAGGCCCTATTATGTCCTTTTCTAACTCTGCGACTCTTGTCATTGACACGAGAGCTCAAGTGATTTTTTAACTTTTTCGAGATTAAATTTCAATGTACAAGTATTCATCCCAGCTTGAGCTTAGTGTATATGAGAAGTTCTGCACTACAATATTAAATTAAAATAAAATTAATCAATTACCTTCATTTGCTGCACTGAGCATAAACAAAGATCCATCTTCCACTGCAATATAAGTCACCCCATCTTCTGAGTTTTCTGTTTCTTCTTCCTGTTCGCAATTTTCAGCTGATGTATCCTCTAGATTAGTTTTCTCAATAGCTAAATAAATAATCTGTTTTTCTTCCTCTTGAGTAGAATGTGCTGGTTTTTCATTGTCAGTATTTTGAGATTCGGAAGGTTCACCTCTTCCACTGTTGGTATCGTTTATACTTATGTGATATTGGAAGTAATGTTCATTTGAATCACCTACAAAAATTGAAAAATGTATCAAAAATTATGGAACAACAAAAATCCGAATAAATATTTTGAGTTAATTTATATTATAATAATTTTAAAAATGTTTCTGGGAAATTACCCATAACTTCTTAAAACAGCTGCTTGGAAGATGGAGGAAGCTGAATGACATTAGTGACAACAAAACGGCACGTGATAAAAAAAGATAAAAGTAAAAGCTACTTTGACGTAGAAGACAGAAATCCTAAAAGCCACAGTCTCATCTAACCATTTGTGATCACTGCGCATGATTGAAACAACGTATTTTAATAATAGAAAAAATAGATCACAATAAAAATTATTAACAGAATTAATTATAGGTAATAGACCTAATTCAACTTATTAACGCCACTTTTGTTGCCAGTTGCCACATTTATTATGCTTCACTGCTAGCGAACGTGGAAAAGAACGTGTTAACAAAATAAGCATGCAATTCATAAATTAGGTTACAAAATCTAAAGGAAAATATTAAACGTAAAACAGGCTGTTAATTACCTATGTACAATAAAAACAGCTGATTAGTTAACAGCCAATATTATAAAGGCTCATTAGGCTAACGAGCAGATTTCTGTGCTCGTTTTTGAAGATAATATCGACGTCAAGTGACATTTATTAACATTTATTTTGTATACTTTCATGTCAAGAATAGATAAATTTAAAAAAATTCCACTTAGACTCGATACCTTCTTCAGAAATGGCCACAGAAATCTGCCCATTAACTTAATGGGCCTTTATAATTAATACCCGCTGTTAGTGATTTTAAAATTAAAAGATCATACAAATATGGGCTCCCAAATGCTTCGTTTTAGAGATACCTATACATATAATAGGGTGTTAAATGCATAAAAAATTAAATTTAAATTTAAAGCTTAAATAAAAATTACTTTTTCTTGAAAATCTTAAGCATCCTTTACTCAATTTTGTTGTAATTTGGCAGTACTATTCGTAGTGTTAGGGGGCTAATTTATCCCAACGAAATTTAATTTATTATAAGTTGGTATCTTTACAAATAGGTATTTTTGAAAAAAGAAATATGCACCACAGATTGTTTCGTAGTTTCTATATTTTCTGAAATAAGCAGCTAAAAATACAGCTTTTTTGTTTCTTGAATTTTTTAACTTGCTTCGTTTTTGAAATAAAAAATAAAATCCACATAATTATGCATATCTCTGGAGTCTGGACCACATTATATGGGCTACGTTAATGAAACATGGGGAAAAAATTCGTTTGTTTAGATGTTAAGAAATGTATTTCTCTTCGACCATTTATTAGTAATACGTTCTTTATACTGCCAATTTCAGTTAACAATGACGTACAATTCCCCATGAGATGATGGAATGTTCATTCTCTCACCGCTTGCGATGAGGGAATGTTCTATAAGCCAATCACTGCTCGGCATTTTGACAACTGATTTTCGGAATTCAACTCTGTGACGTCAACCAGTTAAGATAACGCCACGGCTACCTATCGCCCAACCAACTATTGCAACGCTCTTGGCTTACATTATTGTGACTGTATATGTAAATTGTTGTGAATAAAGCTGAAATATCAATAATTTAGATGCGCGCAGTATATGCCCTTCAATCAACGCCAGCTGCCAGCGCACCTGACCTGACCTGACAGACAGGCTAGATAACAGGCCAGGTTAGATAATATCTAATCATGAAAATATTTAAAAATATATAAAATGACTGGGTGGTGGTGTAATAAGAAATGACCTCAGAGCTGCTCTCCGTTCCAGAATATATTTTATCGATAATTGAAATGACTGTTAAAGATGTTAAAGATAGTTAAAGATGACAACTCAAATATCAAGAAAATAAGTCTCTGAAAAGTTTTATTTATTTTTTTAACTAATTTTATTAAATTTTCTCAAAAGGTCGAAGAGAAAATGGCGTCTTCATCTAGAGAAGAATAGCTATTATCCACTCAAGCGTTCCAACACTCGCCTAGTTGTTGTTCCAACAGAACAGAAAATTTTCCCCATGTTTATTGTGTGGTCCAGAGATATGCAATTAAGTGTATTTTTTTTCAAAAACTAATCAAGATACGAAAAAAATTAAAGAGAATTTATAATTCAGAAAAATATAAAAATAATTATGAAAAAATCTGTGCCGTATATTTTTTGTCAAAAATATTTTTAGGTGCCGCTCGGGACACCACGCAGACTTATAAATTTAATTAAGTTAGAACTAAATTGGCCTACTAAATTAACACCCTGTATTATTGTGCTTTTATATTTTTTTTGTTTATTAATTATTACAGATTATACTCATGTGGCTTACGTACTTTTCTCTGACTGTACAGGGTGGGAAAATTTGGATGTTTCTATAGGAGATCTCGGTAACTATAAGAGCTATGGAAAAATGAATGGCGCATTCTCGATTGCTTTTTTTGAGAGGAACTCAATGGTGAAAACCGAAACTCGCTATCTTCTTTTGTTTTCGAGCTATAATGAAAAGTACGATTTTTTACGATATCGATAAATGTCGATATCTTTCTTGGTTTTGAAGTTAGAGAAAAGATATTTGCACATTCTTCAGGCACTTTTTTGAGTAGAATGGAACGGCCTCAACAGATTTTGAATATCTTTTTTCATTTTTCCGTTATAACATAAAGTTGTATTTTTTTAAATGGAACTCATAGTGGGCCATGAACTAATTAAATAGAGTTTTTTTTTCTCTTTGCAACGATATATAACATGTGCGTTAAAAATTTATGAAAAGTTAATTTTTCAAAATAAACTTAATTTATCATGGTACCTTAGAAATTTGTTTCAACTATTTACCTAGTAGGCGTGAATGTCATTTAGAAAATTGTGCGAAAACGCCTGTCAAAGCCAGTTTACGCAGTTTTTGAGTTATAAAGTGCTCGTTTCGCTTGCAAAATGGCAAATTTGGTTTATGAAAACTACGAAGAGTATGATATGTTAGAGTGCTTTATTCAAAGTAACAGCAATTCTGATATTGCATCCGAAACATACTTCAATCGTTATACACAGAGGAGACCAATCCACAAATCTATTTTTGACAGGTTGAAGGCAAATATTATCAATCACGGGTCATTCAAGAAGCCTATGCCGAAAAACTATCATATTAGTGATGCCGAAGAAGCTGCCAAAAAGCTGTCACTATTTTGCATAAAGCAATCTAATATATAACATATAAAAAGTTTCATTGGTCATCAACTAAATTTTACTTTTTTCAAAGCGAAACAGTCACTTTCTAACTCAAAAATATAAGAGAACTGGGCTTTGACAGGCGTCTTCATATACTATTCTAAATAAAATTCACGCCCACTATACGTGACAAGTCAAAATAAATAAAAAAAATCTCAGGTACCATGATAAATTCAATTTATTTTGAAAAATGTAACTTTTCATAAATTTTTAACACGCATGTTATATATCGTTGCAAAGAGAAAAAATCCTCTATTTAATTAGTTCATGGCCCACTATGACTTTCATTTAAAAAAATACAACTTTATGTTATAACGGAAAAATGAAAAAAGATATTCAAAATCTGTTGAGGCCGTTCCATTCTACTCAAAAAAGTGCCTGAAGAATGTGCAAATATCTTTTCTCTAACCTGAAAACCAAGAAAGATATCGACATTTATCGATATCGTGAAAAATCGTACTTTTCATTATAGCTCGAAAACAAAAGAAGATAGCGAGTTCCGGTTTTCACCATTGAGTTCCTCTCAAAAAAAGCAATCGAGAATGCGCCATTCATTTTTCCATAGCTCTTATAGTTACCGAGATCTCCTATAGAAACATCCAAATTTGCCCACCCTGTACATAGTATGTACTTTTTCTACGGCTACAAATATTTAATAATTATGACAAAGTCGGAACTAAAACAAATAAATTAAGAAGTTTGTGCTTACATATATGTATATCTTCCTATCATGACTTTGTATGTTTACAGGGTGTTCTACAAGCTCTATGACAAACTTCGACAGATGGTAGGTTGCTTGATTTTAAACATATTTTTTTTAATAAACATGGGTCCGATTCGTTTTTGTTTAGAAGTTACAAGCATTTAAAAAATCGTAATTTTTCAAGTTCAAGGCCCTGTAAAAGAAAAACGGTTCAAGATAGAGAAAAACGGCTTACATGTCCCTATTTTAACTTTTCTGTACTATCCAATGATGTAGATGAAATGTTTATACAGGGTGATAAAAAATTTGAAAAAATCTGAGATTTCTCCACATTTAAAAAAATCAAAGAAAGTACAAATGCTTCTATACCATAGGATAGTCCATAAAAAGTTAAAATAGGGACATGTAAGCCGTTTTTCTCTATCTTGAACCGTTTTCCTTTTACAGGGCCTTGAACTTGAAAAATTACGATTTTTTAAATGCTTGTAACTTCTAAACAAAAGCGAATCGGACCCATGTTTATTAAAAAAAATATGTTTAAAATCAAGCAACCTACCATCTGTCAAAGTTTGTCATAGAGCTTGTAGAACACCCTGTATATTCCATATGGTACAGAAACATTTGTACTATAGTCCAATAAAGTCTAAAAAGTCATACGTATCGATTAAGAATACACATCCTTTTGATAGTTCGATTTATTTTGTTTCATATACGTGGTTTTTATAGTAACCGTCCAGTTTGTCTAAACACTCCATCCCGCATAAATAAGTATACGTCAACATTGGTCTTGAATGAGAATTAAATGCACAACACAGAGGATAGAATGTCATTACGTGAATAAATTTTATGTAGTTGTCAGTGGCTCTCAAACTGACGTAAGCGGTTCAATTCATTTTTTGAATGATTCCTTCAATAATTACGCTCGTTCACAACTTGACAATTAACTGTTTGACATTTTCTGGTGAAATTAAAAATATTAATTCGGACGGTTAGTGAGACGTCACATCTGACTTTTTAAAGTTAATCCTACTATATCTTTGTTTTTTTATTTAACGACGCTTTGAAAAATCTCAGATTTTTTATTACCCTGTATAAACATTTATTCATCTACATGAGACGATAGTACCTACCTAAAGTCTGTACACTGAGAGTTGTCTGTTGTGAGAACTAAGGATACATCATCTCGTTATGTTTCTTACTCCTTCTATTGCATTGCATAGTCAATCGAGTTAAAATGGGACGTATTGTCAGAAATACGTTTGAATCGTCAGCAATTCTAAAAAGATGAGCGAGAGTGAGACGGAAGTATCGACTCGCGTCTTGATACGCTTAGATTGATACGATATTACGATAAGATTGTCGTCGTTACTATCAGTAGTGTCAGTGTCAGCGGTAAATATATTTAATATACTTAAAAATAGGTTTGTCTTGTGATTTGTGAAGTAGAAAAATCTACTTCCTTGCTTTGCCTGGGAAACGATTGAACTCCCTAGTACGTGGTCTTGTGGTAAAATTGCTGAAATATTTTACTTGCAAATAAGAAAACGGAGGTGTTATTCTTTCTTTTAAACGGCAACCAGCAGGTAGGTGACATGATATTTCTATCATGATGATAACAATAATTATTATGATTCTTATTTACTTGCATTATATAATATTTGTTACCAAAAAGTTGCAAGGCTCTACTTCGTCAATAACTTGTCGAAATAATATATTTCTGGGATATTCATTATTCCTCAACACACGCCACTGACAGGAACTGCGATACCACATCTGGTTCGACTTAGAAATAAGTGTACGATTCAAATCGAATTAAATGAAATTGTTTAGTCAGAATCAGTGTGGCATGACAACGGACAACTCTCAGTGTACAGAGAGTACATAAAAAGTTAAAATAGGGACATGTAAGTCGTTTTCCTCCATCTTTAAACGTTTTTGTTGTACACGGGGACCTTGAACTTCGAAAATTACGAGATTTTCACTTGTTTAACTCACAAACTACTTAATCTAAACTCCAACTGTGAAAACCTGTCTTATTTTTTCTTCTTGCATATGCAAATCTAAAAATTACAAAACAATAGGGCATTTCAATAAAAAAAGTGAACTTTGATATGTCACTCTCATATATGGGATCTCCTGTGTAATCCAAAATAATTTTAACTTATAGGCTCTATGACCCTGTATAAAATCCAGTTTCGAAATTTTTTAAATCGCACACGGTTCAGGCTACACAGACCGAGGCGGTATTATTGGCGCCCCACCCTGTATATAAATTTATTTTACTCTTGAAGACTATTTATACTCCCTCCGGCTCCGGCGACTTGGATGGAACTTCCCAGCCCAGGACATCTCGACAGTCACATAATCTTATGTTTATGTATACCTAGGTACGTATACAGGGTGCACCATGTATATCCTTCTCTATATTGCTATCTCCTAACGCTAACAGATACAGGGTCGGTTAAACAAATCTAAAGGAGCGCAATTTTGTGGCCATCTCGATTCCGTCGAGACATATAAGATATCTGTGACCGTTCCTGAAATATCCTGAAAAAACTGAAAAATCGAGATTTATTATTTTTGCCATATCTTTTTTATTATTGGAGATTAATGAATAATTTTTTGTGGACTTACATAATTCGGCAAGAGCTACCCATCTGACATTTCAAAAATTTTCAAAGCCGACTAGATCCCAGAATTTTCATAGTCATAACTTTCGTTTTTCTTATGGCCACCATAGTGTTTTTTTTATGTTGTTCGGTATAAAAAAAAATCATAAAAACTAAAAATTGTTAAACTTCAAAAAATAAATAAAAAAATTTTTTATTCTTCTTTTTTCTTTACAAAAAAGACACATTTTTAGACCGAATTTCATAGATAAATTAAAAAACCATAAGGCAAGCACTATTTCGGCGTATTTTACAAATGTTGACATTTTTCGACGATTTTTTATTAGGTTTTTCTTTGAAATATTAAGAATAAAAATTAATTTTTTTTTAAGTTTATTAATTTTTGGTTTCCATTATTTTTTTCATATCGAACGACATAAAAAAATAATATGGCGGCTATAAGAAAAACAAAAGTTGACTGTGAAAACTCTGGATCTAGTAGGCCTTGAAAATTTTTGAAATGTCAGATGGATAATAGCTCTTAACGGCTTATGTAAGCCTACAAAAAATTATTTATTAATTTCCAATAATAAAAAAGATATGAGGAAAATAAGAAATCTCGATTTTTCAGGATATTTCAGGAACGGTCACAGATATCTTGCATGTCTTGACGAATTCGAGATGGCCACAAAACTGCGCATCTATTCTCTAATTTAACCGACCCTGTATCTCTTAGCGTTCAGGAGATAGCAATATAGAGAAAGATACATGGTGCATGCACCCTGTATAATGTACATTTATAAATATCCGCCTTTAAAATCTTGTAGAAAAAATATAAAGTGAAGAACATAGAAGGGCTTACCTAAGTAATAAATAATATTAAATTCACTGAATCGCAGTAGGTACATATTATGTAACTTATTAAATATAATGATATTTTAAACAGGTATAGTAATAGTAATACCAAATAAGCAAGCTCTAAAATCAAAGATATTTATTGAAATAATAAATTATTAAGCTCTTAAACTGTTGTATTGTTTTTATTTCAACTAAGATGAAATAAACACCTAGACGTATGCAATTACCAATAAATAATGAGATATTAGCTTAAGACTTCCTTTCTATATCCTTTCCATGAATAATTCTCCACAACTTGCATAACAACAATGAATGAGTAATGTTCTTCTGTTCACCTATTGAAATCTGTAACACGCTTGTCTTTTGTGCATGTTGCAATTGCCATCATGACTTACTTGGGGAAACAGATTGAAGATGCAATATTATATTATGCTAGTTCATTGGCGTATCCATTACTATTTTTAAATGTTGATATTTAAAAACAGGAAAGATTTTAAAAGAACCACACTTTTAATGGATAATACGCAATCGGCCACCAAGTCCTCGGCTGCTGCCCCAAGCCCCAATCCATTTTCGCGCTGTGGTTCCCCGATGAAGGGTAGTTAGTTAGAATGGAATAGATCCACTATCACTAACTCTTATAGCACTGAGACTAACAATTAGTCCCCTTCACTTGTCTTCCACACACGACTCCTGAATGTATTGGAGTATTATTGTTGAAATTCAAGACTGCATGGTATATTGACAAGTTTTAATTTATCCCTCTTCGTGCCTCGATTTTTTTTTTTTTGTAAAGTAGGTAGGTATAGGTAATCAAAGTCGATTTGTATTCAAGGCCTAATCGAAATCAAGGGACAGCCTTTTGTCAATTTCCTCATTGGTATAATAGTTAAACAATAACGAATTACGATTTATTAAGTATTTGAATCGTATATATGCCCGCCATCCAGAAATGTATTTTATTTACTTCTTGTCGTTGTTATGAAAATTCAAAAAATAATTATTAGTATTAGGTACCTACATCTTGTCTATATAGCAGGTAGCGCCACTGGCACCTATCTTAGTTTTATTATTAGGTACCTATCTAAAAGAAGATCCTAAGAAACGAATTTGCCGAAGAGTGAGCGCAGATTTTCCTATTAAGTATTGCACGTACCATCATCCGCGAAGTTGCGGTCGGATTTCTGTATTTGCAAATACCTGCTACTCATTCATTGACATACAAGGTCCTGCGTTGCAGTGCGGTTTAGTTTTCAACCGCGTTTTATTTTTATATTTTTAAATAAATATGAGAAATTTAACAACATTTTTGGTTGATTAATTATTATTGAAAATTTAAAATATTTGGTTCGTTATTGTATAGTTGGTTAGTTTTGTTTCATATATAAGTAATTGATGCACATCTGAATAATAATGACGGTATGTATTGCTTATCTCAATTACAAGGGTTATTTTTAAATTTATTTAATAATCTTGGGGAACTAAACAAACAAGGGACACCTAGATTTTTTTACTAAAACGAGGTATGGATAATCATATTAACTCGCCCCGAGACTTGCCCCTTGGTATTTTTAGGTAATACAACCTTTTCAAACGACTTTTCTTTAAAAAAAGTCAAAAATAAATGAGATAACAGTCTTTCAATATTTTTCAAATTTCAATACATTTCAATAAACAATAAAAAAAAAATTCCAATACCTAAGGTTATATGTATGTATAGGGAACAAAACCAAAATAACTCAAAATAAATTAATGAAAATAAATATAAAAATATAAAATAAAGTGAAAATAAATTAAAATAACTCAAGTAATGTCGGTAAAAGTTAAAGGAAAAAAACCTAGAGGAAGCTAAATGAAAGAAACTAGAGAAACTAGAAAGAAAATTAGAAAAAAAGCTAGAAAACTCAAATCCACTAATAAAACCGTTGCGCTCGAAATATTTTTTTTTCGTTACTTTCGTTTATTTCCTGTTATTTTGTTGGTTTTGTTTCCTAAGTTAACCTTTTGTATTGGAATTGTTTTTTGATTGTTTCTTGCAATCTTGCTCGTTTATTTTTGACTTTTTTAAAGAGAAGTTTTTTGAAAAAGTTGTATGCCTTGATGAGTTCTATACACAGGCAAAAAAGAAGTATCACCTTCAAAAATACCTTCTATAATTTTAAAAACACATATAAATATTATTGAATTATTTCATAAGAGTTGTAAAAATAAAATTAAGCACAAATGTGTAATTCTCTGTGAGCACATAATCAACTATTATTAGGATAGGTACCTACGACTTATCGTATGTTACTTTATATACCATATAGACTGTCCCAAAAGATAGGCGACGATATTGTAGTATGTAGAAGAGCAACTATAATTACGAATGAATAATTAAATGCTAATTAGGTGCCAGTGCCAAGCAATAAAAAAAAAAGCAATGCTCATAAAAAAATGCTCACATAGGTACTTTTACAAAAAAAAAACCATTGATCTGTCTGTCAACAAATAAGTCAGCATAGCACTTTCAGAATAAAATTTAATTTTCGGAATCCAGTAAACCTATTAAATGCTAAATTAAGCTAAAAATAATAAAAAAATTAAAATAAAACATAAGTTTAAAATACAATAAGTCCATAATTAGATTCTAAGTAAGCGCTAATTAAGTTCCATATATTGTGAAATTAAATTATCATAAAGCATAATTTTCGAAATCCAGCATGGACAAAATTAAAGGCTTATTAAAAGAAAAGCTATTCAAGTAAGTTTTTAAATTTGTGATTTTTAATTTTAGAAGCTGGTCAGAGCCTTCTTATCATTAACATAACCAAAAACTAACAAAATTCACAAAACGTCTGTAGTAAAAAAATCCAAAATTCAAAAACTCATTTTAAAGCATGTTTGATTACTAAAATTATGTTTTATTCTGAGTCATTAAAAAAAATGAGTGAGTATTTAATTCCGTTCTAGGGCATTTAATTAGCACTTAATTAACGTAAAATGGGCTTTTTTTAGATTTTGAAAATTTATTTTTATCTTGACATAGCTTTGCTAACTTATTTTTGTTTTGACAGAACAGTTTCGGGTTTTTTTTCAAACTACATAAATATGTTATGTTACTGTTAGCATTTATTTTTATTTTAGGGTAGGTACTTAATTTAGCACTCAATTATCATTTAATTATCTAATTCATTAAACTGTTAATTTGTTATTCTTTTTGTCAACCTTATTCTTTCACGACAAGTAGGTATCTACTTTATAAAATATTTTACACCACAGTAGATACCTACCTAATCGTTAAAGTGGTTTTCCTCAAACAAAGCAGAATTTTTAACTTTTATTAAGAACTTTTTTAATTAAAACATTTAATAATGGGCATTTATTATAAAGAGCATTAATTATTGATTATTAGTTATTGATTATTTTTTAGACAGCCGTCAAATAATGTTGACATTTTTCAATCAATAAACGAATGAAAAATTACACATTATTTATATCTACGTACTCGGCGGCGTGCGCGAAGTATTTCGCGACCTAGAGCGACAACTATTTCGTGCACTGTATAGAAAGCTTGGATTTGTTTCCCTAGCAACAAGGTAACAAATCAACTTAGAACTGAATTAATAATTTCCTCGCGACATTTCTATGATTTTTATTTCGATTTTTTCTTTTAATTCACTTGAAAAGGGGAAAAATTTTAATTTTCATGCGTCAAAGTTCAATTTCACGCACTAGATACACATTGATTTTTCAGTTAAAATTATAAAAAACAAAAATTGCATGGGTTCCAGATCTAGATAAAGAGATATTAAAATCTGGAGCAATTTTACTCTCATCACCCTTTATATGTGATTATTAACCATGCCGTGTTTAAAAAATAATTATGTCGCGTTTTGGACATTATATTAACGTCGTATTGTTCACATAATCTTTTGTTATGAATGAAAGTTTTCAACATTTTATAATGCCGTCATCGCTATACTTATAAATTATTTCCGGTGAATTAAAACTCAATTAAAGTCTGATTAACACTTATTTAATGAACTAATTTACCGATTATTGTAAGGAAGTATTAATTAAATCAAAAATCCCCCAGGCTTTTCTCAGGTAGGTAGGTACTTAGGTATTGGAAAATAATTATTATAATCATCATGTGCTTACTTACTTAACTTTAATAATAAAATCAAAAATAACCACTTAATGTTAATAAATTCTCATTTACTCAACTAGTTACTAGTACTTAGTTATTAAAAAAAATATTATTCAAAGAGGATATAATTTAATTATTTAACTTTCTCAAGTTGATTAGTTAACTGATTTTATTGGAAACTAATTATTTAGAAAAACAAATGTTTATTATTGTATGTAGGTGTCACTTTAAACAATGCAAATAATACTTCAACTTTCTACTAGTTTGAGATAAATACGATGTTATAATGTAACCAAACAAAAACAGAAATTTTAGTATTTTTTATGAGACTTGAGTAATAACATGATAGAAAAATTAGAACTTGTTCTTGTTTGTAATAAATAATATTTAAATTGCTAAAGAGAGCAGCACTGAAAATTTATTTTGTCTTGGAATTATGAAATAGGTACCTACCTAATAATAAATATCTGGTCATAAACTTATTATATCACTCACTTCTGCTTGTTCTTGTTACTTTTACCATCACAGAAAATAGGTAATGGTAATATCATTTGGAAGATGAGATGTAAAATTTTATGCTCTTCACTATTGCGTTAGCTAATACAGGTTCAATAAGTGAGGTAGGTAGATTAAGACCTACCTTTACAAGTGCGCAATAATTCATATTGCATAAAATTTTACAGTCAGCTCAAAAAAAATAGTATGTTGTATTTAAATATTTTAAGCTTTAATAATGTCGTTTGTTTTCTGAAGTTATTGCTGAAGAATAGAGAGAACGAAATGATAACCGTCAATTTATTACATAATCTTTGTCGCTTGCACGAGCTACTAATTTATTTATTGTTACACAAATAAAAATAACTTCAAACATGTATACCTACAGTTTTTATAGTGTACAGGGTAACATACCTGATACAGATACCAAAACTTCAAGTGGAATATCTTGCACAGCAGACCCACAACCGGCTTCGTCACTAATAAAAATGAGTTATTCTTGTTCCCAGGAGAAACCCTCTTCTAATGCAGGGCATTTCAGGCGTCAAAAACGCAATTTGAAAAAAAGTACCTACTGCTGCCGAGCGGCTGTTTATATCCTATAGGCAGATTGGTTGAGGAAGAAGAGATGAGAAGAGGTCGATTCCAAAGTGGCTCTTGAAAATCACGAGGTTTCCTTTTTCGCGATCTGCGGAGAAAGCTGTAATGTTGAAGACTTTAAGTCTATCCTCTTAGCAAGCTGAAAGACTGAGTGAAAGAAAGTTTAGTGGCTCTCCTCTGGAAGGGATCAAGTAGTACCCTATCCTGGACGCTCACAGGGTACCCAACAGGACTTGCATAATATACTCATGAATATGCTGACATAGATCAGGAACAATCTAACGAAGGTGGATGGAGAAATACTAAGTATACGCTTCTCTGAGGTCTCTCTGTATGAGAGTAAACTCTTTTGTGTACAAAGCCCATGTGAAGACCGCAACACTTGGAGGTGCTGAATGTCAGAATTGACTGGTTAGTGGTTACACCAGCTGGACACTTACTGGACCAACAACCAGCAGAGGACAGAATATTTTTGTGTAATAAGCACCCTGGAGGCAGTCATGTGGATTTGTTGGCAGATATGAGACTATGTTGGAGTAAAAATGGCAATGGATGATTTATTTACAGTAATTTAACAATGAGAGGCAATGAGATGTTTTGTTGTCAGACTTGTGTGTGGGATAATGAGTAACGGTTGCTTTGGTCCAGGTAGTTGGAATGGTTCCAGTCTAAAAGGTTTCGTTAATTATAATGCTGATAGGGCAACAGAGTTTCGGAACAGTTTTTCAAAATCCTGGCACATGAGAATATCCAGACCAAAAGAGGAGACGAGATCCTTAACTTCTGCAGGATTT
The DNA here is from genome assembly GCA_910589415.1 of Malachius bipustulatus. Lineage (NCBI taxonomy): Eukaryota > Metazoa > Arthropoda > Insecta > Coleoptera > Melyridae > Malachius > Malachius bipustulatus. Next base: position 18,788,398 of record OU342634.1, read on the forward strand.
GTGAGAACTGAAAGTAAGATTAAATTTAGATTGGTTTCTTGATATTTGAAAACCTTGGAAAAGAGCATTATGTTGGTTCATTTTTATATAATAGAGCTGAATAGACACATGCTTTTCCGCAATGCTCTTCGGATCAGTCTCTGAGTGACACCGGTGGAGTCACAAACCACCAGCGCTGAAACTTTAGAGTACAACTTTGACCTTTTAGTGATAGAACTTTCAAGATATTTTCTCCTGGAGTGTTTCTCCTGAGATAAAGTGATCTCCGATACCTTTACCAGAGAGACTCTTCCATTTAATTGAAGAGAAAATTTTGTGAGGTAATGAGGCTTTGAGAAGATTCTATCATGACAAGTTGACGGTCAGTATGTTTACTACGCTGACGAATAACATTCCTTTTAAATATTACTATAAACATGTAACATATTTGCTACATTCGTTTGAAATAATTTATCCTTTTCTGAGGTCAAAAAACTCTTTTAATCCCTGGGCGATTAAAGTTAAGGTCAAAATTAACTTCATAGAAACCCACTAAAGAAATGCAGGCAATAATAATTAGGTACACATAAGACAAACTTATTGAAATAACATTTTGTGTGGCGAGCAACGAAGTAGGCATCCTTAATTCATTTTAGCTCATCTACAAAGACGTACCTACCTAATTAATTGTGAAGCGTGGGACGTGTCAAAAAATAAGAAAGCTCTCTACATATAAGATAACTAACAACAAAAAGATATTCCAAGTTTATTGTATGTTATTTAGAAAGGTAGTTTCATTTTTACTTAATGCATATTATGCTTTCATCCTGGTGGTGAATCTTTAATATTTTGAAAACATTTAAAGACAGATTCTTTGATATAAAAGAAGCAAAAAATTTCCCATTAACGTGTGTCCGCAAATGGACAGTTTTTGAGACATGTGGGGGTGTCAAAAAAATCATTTTTTCCAGTTTTTTTGAAGATATATGTATGTATATCTCGGGAACCGCTTGATATACCGAACTCAGTTTTTGTAAATGTCATATCGTTGATATAAGCTATTTTTTCAATACCAATTCATTTTTTTTTTCATGTGCCATTTGCGGAGATCTTATAGGTTTGAGGGAATTTTTTTACCTTTCATCGTAAATTGCCGTTTTTCGCGAAAACGGTTCATGCTAGTAATTATGATCAAGACAATCTTTTTTTGTAGAAAATATTGACGGTTTAAAATTCGCTTTCAAAATGTCAATTTACGAAGTGTCGGATAGTTACCTATTCAGGATAAAAAAACCCGCGCAACTTTAAAATCTCCGCCACTGGCATATGAAAAAAAATATAATTGGCGCTAAAAAAGTAGCTAATATCAATGATAATATACCTATGTACAAAAGCTGAGTTCTGAACCTTAAACGATTCCCGAGATATATCTTCAAAAAACAAAACTGGAAGAAAATTATTTTTTGACACCATAATGTCTCAAAAATTGTGCACTTGCGGACACGCATTAATGGGAAAATTTTCGCTTATTTTTTACCAAAGGATCTGACTTTAAATTTTTCCGCAATACTATAAAGATACACCCTGTATAAATGAAGTCTTATATCTACCAAAATACAGTTATTGTTTATGTTAGGTATAGGTACACTTCAAATATTAAACTTTGACCTTTTTAATACAAACTTCTTCAGGCCGTCTTACCTTACAATTACTACTTAAAGTTAATTATTAAATGAAAGTAGGTATGGTTATATAATTATTATTAATGTACCCAACAAGAAATAACATAATAAAGCCATGCCATCTTTGTAGGTAAGGTATGCCAGTAGAATCTATGAGATCTACTTGAATTAATTTACTTTTAGTTAAAAATTTAATTGATACTTTAATTTGTTCTATTCTGCTAGAGTAGGTACTTAGGACTTGGGTGTATCCAATAATAATATCTCTGTAGATTTTTTTTAATCGTAAAGAGTTATATAAGTAAACTTGATTACCTACAACTTTTCTATCCTATTATAAGCTAAATTATATTGTTAAATATTTGTACCTCTTTAATAAGTACCTAAGTAGGTACTTAGCGTTTATGTAATGGCTTAGAATTACTTTTCCTCTTCGTTATCGTAACGAACTTTTCAATTGTAAGAAAATAGGACTATCTAAGATCGTAACTACTTCTGATACAAGAAAATGGATATTAGAAAAAGGAGCGGATATTAATTGTAATGCTCGAATTAGAACGTATTATTGTCAGTAGATAATGGAAGGGTAATATGATCCTTGAAGAAATTATTTAGATGTCCTTGTTCGACATGTAGCAGATCCAAATCCATAATGAGAATCAGATCAAATTGCAACCTCTCTCTATGATACAGATAATAATGAACGAGTGACCTCAAGTTGATAGATCTTCCTGTCGAATCGATTAAAACGTCTGTTCTTGTGGTTTAATTTTATTAAGTGGTTTAAAATTTATTTTTTTCTGCGACGGGCTATAAGTTTGACCTTTTTTCCCCGTTGACAGGTAGAAAAATGCCTCATTATATGAGCTGCATCTTATCGGGGAAATAAATGAATTAGCAGGGAAATAAATGAGTACTTATTTCCCCGAAATGGCGGCTTAGGTATAGCTACTATTAACACTCAGATATCATTAAATTTATATCAAATATACGTAAAGTAAAGTTACCTTATTATCCAAATGGCAATTATTAAGGGAATTTTCATAATAATCACTATCCATATTATTAAATTCACTCATCGAAAACTAACAAGAATCTTTGCAAAACTGTCTTCAATTTTAATTACATTAATATGACGTTTATGTAATAATTAAATCGTTTCGTTACCCAGGCAACGTCAATTACGATAAAAGACAGTTTGAAAATCCAAGTTTAACATAAATCATTTTTCCGACATAATTTTCAGTTATCTAACTACGTTTTTCGACATTCTAACACTGATATTTCTTCTCGCAGAAAAAAATTGTATATTACACACAAGAAAAAAGTACGATGTTAGCTCTCGATGTGTTTGTCCCCTCCGCTAAACGCGTCGGGGACGAAATCACATCTCGAGCTAAAATCTATCACTTTTTTCTCTTGTATAATAAATAACTATTAGTAAAATAATTAATAATAATTTTCATCATATCTCCACATCTCGTATATATAATGTGACCCATTTGTTCTTGAGCTGAGTCACCCTTTAAAATCTTTATTTATTGTGTGATAATAACCGGATTTAATAAAAAGGAACTACATCTTTGGAGCAAAAAAGCGCGTCGTTCCTGCAAAGTCCAAAGCCTACTCATCAGTGTCCAGTAGTAAAATTTCAATAATCAATTAATCATACGATTTTCTTAGAAAAAAATGATTTCTCAAAACGATACTATACTAAATTTTATCGAAACCTGTCAAGTGTACGATTGTATAGAGAAACAAAAATTTCAAGAATTCGCGATTTTTTTAGAGAAAATCTTGTCACGCCACTGAATTAATCAAATAATCAAATAATATGAATTCTTGAATTATACTTTCGCTATAAAAACGTTAACACTTAACAGGTTTCAATCAAATTTCATACACTGAGTATCATTTTGAGAAGTGGTGAATCCAGTTATGCGGCTAGATTTTTTCAAAAGAATCGCTAACAATTTTTGGCTATAAAATGCTAAAATGGTTACTGCGTTACAGATTTCGATAAAATTTAGTTAGTACCTATAGTGCCGTTTTGAGAAATGGTGAGTCCGGTGTGATAGACTTTAATTATTTCGCTCTTCACTTCAAAAATGCAGTTAATAAAGCTGTAACATTAAAAAAAATTTAGTTAAAATCGAAAATAAAATAACAAAATGGGTCTCTCTGTAAATGTTCAAGAGCTCCATAATAATTACGTCCTCATTTTTATAGTTACCGAAAAATAAAAATTTTGTTTCCTTTTCAGGATACAGCCTCAACCATTGGACTAATCAACATTCTCTCTATAATAGTTTACTGCAGTGGCGCACTCCCCGAACACCAAAAAGTAAAATTTATCAAAAATGAAGTCAGGAAAAGCCCAGTCAGTCTCAGTACAAGAGATTTACAAAACGAGAGACATTCAAGAAGTATAATACATTTCGATATCGGTTTCGGAAGTCCTTTTGAAACGTGGGATGAAATAATAACGCCAGATGAAAATTATATCTACCACATTGAGCATATTCATCCTCTGAATCCTCTGATTGAAGGTTAGTTCAGTTCAGTCATTTTCACAGTGTTTTCAAATCATTTTCAAGCTTCCCAGAACGAAATAGAATTTTCTTAAAAATTATTAAGTTTTCTAAATGCGAAAACTTTTTAACCGCTTCACTCGAGCACCCACACAAAGGAAATTATTATAAAATAAGCACAATAATGGTGTCATAAATAAAATTTAACCTTTTTACGTTATTCAAAATGAAAATGTCATAATCTTGAATAATGGATGATGGTCCGTAAATGCGTGCATAATAAACAAGCCTACTTTTTATTGTTGTATATCCTCCCAAGGAACTTGTTTTTTTAGAAACCGCATCATGTAAATTCACTATAGTTGAATCATAGGTACCTAGTTATTATTCTTAGATTTTCCAGTTTGTACATACACTCATATAAAAAATTTTAAGAACATCGCACTATGCGAAGAAATGAAAATTCTAGAACAAAAATTAAGAGGCATAAATTTAGAAATAACATTATCAATGTCATATAATCACAGATTTCATTTTATAATGATGACCGAGGTTATATTTTTGATAGTCACTGATGTGATTTTTTTATAATAATTGCAAACGTTAATTATTGCAAGTCAATGGCACAAAAATTTTCCAAAAATAGTGATTAATATCACAACTTTCAAAATGTCAAACATAATTATTAATAGTTATTATTTTTTTTTCAGAACACCCATCACCCCCACCAGTGATATTCCTTCAACATCCTCAAACTAACAATGCAAAAATATATATCTTATATCACAAAGGATTGTATTTCGAAGACATCCCGCATGCAAAACTACTTCGAATGCTTCAGGAGCGCAGGAGACACATGGGACTGAAACCAAACAAATTAGGATCTTTGAGTCCTCATTCCTCATTTTACAGGAAAAATATCGTTAATAATCACATATATTGGAACTTGGGACACTTTTTCTCATAGAAAAGATTACATTTCTAGGTTGATACTTTTGTACATAAATATAGTTAATATTTGAGCGTCTTTCATTGAGTATGAGTCATAGGAAACATTATCACAAGATATAGCACATTTATCAGAACTATAATTATTATTGTAAATTGAAAAGTGAAAATTCTAAAGAAAAAAGTTCAAAACGAACCATCATTTGTTTTTTTCTTGCTTCAACGATTAAACGAAACTGACATCTTCACTTTTATTGAAAATAATACCCTTCCTTTGTAGTTCAGTTTTGTAGATTCAACTTTACTCGATCCTTGATCTCAGATTAAAATACAAAGAATAACATTATTTCAAAACGGAATTACCAATCGCACAGAAAATCTCTATGTCCCAGGTAATATGACACACGCATTATGAAATTTTGCCAACGAGAGTAGTATTATTTTTTGCGACTTTTATTAATTAAGAAGTACATAAAATGGGAAACATAATACAGGGTGTCTCGTGAGGACTCCCCAATTTTAGGCAGTGCGCTTAGAGAATCAAAACAAACGAAATACTTAATAGTCAATTGCGTTATTAAGAAAAAAATCATTTCGTAAAACAGTGTTACCCTATAACCACCCCCCCCTCACATCTCAGGGACATTGCAGTGAATCCTTCTTTTAATGAAAATCCAAAATTACGGTTCCAAACTTCATTCACATGGTGGAACTTCTGCATCAGTTGAAATTAATAAAGAATATTCAGCGTACAATACTTATTCTGTTATCTGTCTATTTGGTTTGGGCGATAGTTTATCTTGCTTTCAAGTAGATAACATCTCAGTTAATTTTGATCATTTTGATCAGTTAATTTTGACATCTCAAGAAAATTGAAAAAAAAATGTTAAACGGCAGACTTACCCTTTTTCTTGCTGCTTTTACCGTCAACAGAAACAGAAACGCTGATGGAATTTTTTGTCAAACATTCTACAAAAATGTAACTAACACCGATTGTTCTCTAGATCAAAAGAGTAGAAACTTTATTATCGTCCAAGAACTCTTAGCTGCGCAATTGCAGTAAACTTCTAGGTCAGTAACTTCAATTGAGCCATCAGGGAGTAAGGAGTTGTAAAGTTTCACAGAATCAAAGTTCCATTATACAGGGTGATTCATGAGTGACCTTACATAGACCAATGGTGATAAGCGGACTTCAAGGCGGGTCGAAAACCACAAAATATTTTTTTTTTTTTGTGATTGATTACGAAGTTACAGGGTGTTTTATGTCTCAGGTACAAAACTTTGATAGGCGATATTTCTGAAACGGCTGGAGATATTTTGTCGAAATTTACTAGGAATGGTGCATTCCGGAAACTTATCAAAACCGCATTCTGAGGTAATTAAAAATCCAGGACCGGACTTGAAAATGTTTGCCCCCATGGTCTTTGTTGAAAAAGTTAGTTTTCTGACGATGTTTCTGAAAAACTGTCATCGAATTTGAAAAGATAAGAAAAAACTCTATAGAAATCATTCCTCAATTTGAACGGCACACCCAAACCGTCTCGAAAAAAAAAAAGTCAAAGTAAAACTTCTCAGTAAATTATCGTTTTCGAGCAGACATATTTTACTTAATGTTCGTCTGAATTCCTTCAAATTTATTTTTTGACTTGTTTCTAATTAATTAAGTGTAATTTAAAATAATTTTGTAAAAAAGTAAAATAAGTTAATATAAAAGAATGAGGTAAAACCCCAAAAATGAGTATAAGGAACTGCAGCGTGCCTTGCACGCTACGTTTTCTTTTTCAAAATTTTAATTCTCGATTTGGAATATTTTTATAAAGTTCAGAAAAGTTATGATTGACTGTACATTTTCGCTGATGTAGGAGGCTGTATTAGGCAAAGATCACGAACAAACACCTGGCAGCTATTAAGAAATTCTTGCTTTTGTTATTTAAGTAAGACGTAGAAAACATGTCTGGTCGATTTTCTGTCCCGGTTCTGGGTTTTCAGAGTTTGAAAAGTATATCATCTTATGCGAATTAATTTTCCGCGTCTAATGAGACCACTCTCATCTTGCTACTCTAGATTTCCGATTAGTTATCCAGATAAAACCTAAAAGATTATTTCTTTGGGTGTGGGTTAAAAAAACAGAAAAAGATAGTTGAGAAGACCCATAAAGAAACATAAACAACTTGCGTTTCGTTCTGAGACACGACAAGCCTCGGAGATATGCGGATTCACGATTGTGAAATTTAAGTTTGAATAGAGGGAGAACTGGAGAGGTTGGTCGTACTGTCGAGAGTGTGCCGACGTATAAGGTGAAAGATCCGACACCGTCGCGTGCGAGTTTTAAGTGTTGCATACTGTCAATGATGAGATTTGGAGTTGAAAGTGGGTCAACATTTTCGGTTAGACGGTAGTTGGGGCGCATGAGTAGCGTCACCCCAGAAAATTATAAGTAAGGGTAGAGGACGCGTTAGGTTCATTTTTGGGTCTTAATTCGGGAGATCATGTAGCTTGTCTACAAGTTCGTAAATTAGTATTAGTCCCTTGTGTAAGCACACATAGATATTATTATGGTGAAGTTGTTTCCGTGAAAGATGCAGTCTTACGTGAGTAATCTTTTGAATTTAATTTTGGTCATTATAACTAATGTTCGCTTTCTTGTCTTTACAGACAAGGGACGTGGTTTTGGACTTACGTACTACTAGATTAAGTTTTGGGATGTAGTTTTGGACGAAGTTTTGGACTTGCTTACTTATTATTGGATTTAGTTTTGAACGTAGTTTTGAACTTTAGTTTTGATTTACTTTTGAGCTTCAAGTTCTAGAGTGTTAGATTCCAACTTCTAGTTTCAATTTTTTAACTACTAATTTCCGATTTCCAGTTTTTGATTTCGAACTTTGACTTTCTAAGTTTTAACTTTTGATTCCTGAATGTTAATTTCGAACTTCTAGTTTCTGAGTTTTGAGTTCCAACTTTCAAATTTCTGATTCACATGAAAGTTTACATAAAGATTCGATCATGTGGAGGCTTAGGTAGGTACCTACCTAGGTAGGTATACTAACCTGTGTGAAGGGTGATATTTGAAGAAGCTTGGAGAAATAAAGAAGAGTGGTGGAGTTTAGTTTGGAGGCATGGAAGGTTTCATCAGGCAGAGGTTCTAGCGCTTTTATATTTGGTCGTCCCAAGGTAGCAGGGGGAGCAGTCCAGCTCATCCGGCACCTGGAGCACCAACCAAGGGGTGCTAACACCAGTGCAAAGGCAGTTCCAGCAACCATGCCGGCCTAGTCTTTGATCATCGCGCTTAGGTTAGAGGAACCTTAGTTCGTCAGTTTTTGAGATGGAGTTTTGAATAATAAGGTATGTCTTTATGTGTGAATAAACTTTTGCTATTTTCCGACAATCCAGAAAATTAAATAAATTCAAGTACAGTGTTTAATTGATTTCATCACCTATGACTTTCTAAGTGAAACTGATTTGTGGTAATATGTTATGAACTTTTATTGTGGTCAACAAGTGACTAATGTAATGGTTATGTGTAAAAATAATTTATTAAATTTATCGTGTGTGTTTAGGATTTTGAGTTAGAGATGATCATTTTGCAAATTAAATTTTGAATTTCAGATTTTGTAGGTAGATACCGATTTTTATATTGAAACTTTTGCTTAAGATAAATTTAAATTTTTGATAAATAACCTCTGATCTAACTCCGAGTTCTATTCAGAATCATACCTATGTGTTATAGTTTAGAAATTGTTTAGTAGAATTTGAGCTTTGGAAATTTTTATCTGAACTATTGAAATGATATAGGTACCTATCTTGAATTTTAATCATGTAAGTTTGATATCATTGGTAATAAGGTAATATTTATGTTTGAATATTTGAGTCAGGATTACTGATTTTAATTATTAAATTGATTGTTGATATGTAAGATCTATTGGTGATTGCCAGTCTATTGTACTGATGATGAAATTGATTTTAATAAATCTTTGTATTAAAATTCAACAATTTTAGAGTTTTGAGAATCAACCCTCCTCATGTTCTTTTAAATCATTTATTCAATAAGTAGAATAACATCAAGAATAAGGTGATATATTCTGGTATATTTTGGTGAGGTTTATCATCTTTTTGTTATTGTTTGTAAAATTGTTAGGAGTTACTACGGGTCCAGTCTGGTTCGGTGAATGCTGGATTTTCCAGAGGAAGGCCACATTTATCTGTCCCGGGCTGGATAATCACAACGAACATTTTGATTAAGTTTGGTTTTGATTTGATACTTTGGAAATTTAGACGATCACTTTTCAAAATTTAAAGTTTATTTTTGTTTCGACATTTAGAATATTTGGGTGGGGCATTCCAAATTTGATATGTTCCACTCGACAGGCCAATGTGGCTAATGTTACAAATTTGCCTAGTCACATTGAGATCTGTCAATAGCCACCTCCTTCCTTTCGGGGTTAAGGTAAGTGAATTATTATTTTTTTATTGTTCAACTTTTTGAGTGGGAGTAAGCGAGGGGGAGGAAGGCTCCAGAACCCATACGATATGCACTGATTTTTTGTCCGCCAGTCTGTTCAGCGCCTCGACACACTCCTGGACCAGTCGGGAGCTGTTCCGTGCGTGCCCAGGGCTTTCGCGGCGGCCTGACTATCTGTGCATATGTATATCGTCCGTTCCCTGGCTTCTGTTATCTGCTCCAATCTAGCTGCTTGCAGGATAGCATAAATCTCCGCCTGGAAGACGGTTGCGGTGGGCCCAAGAGGAAAGGATCTTCCCAGTTTCCGTCCAGCCAGGTAGAGCCCCGCTCCTATTAGTAGAGAGGGTCTAACTTTCGAACCGCCTTGGACTCGAGAATTTTTTTTTGATTTTTTTTTTTAAAGTTGGACCCCCTCTTCATTTTGGTGGCATTTTCAAAAATTTAATCGACGCCCTGGCGGAGAAATGTGCATGCGAAGGCATCGGCAATGGGTTTTTTGCACATAACTCGCTTAATTCAACTCTGAGCATAGTAAATATCCTGTCGAAAAATGAAGAGCTCTCGAAGACGCGTAATTTGAACTTTGACTGGTCCAAATCGGTCAAAAGGTTCTCGAGATATCGCATTTTCAATTTTAAGGCCCTTTCTTCAGGGTTCCGCCGCGGTGCGAATACACCGCCGTCCGTGTTCGCGTGTTTTTCATGGAAAAAATCGACTTAGGGACTTAATTTTTTTTTCATCGACAGACAGCAGTGTGCTCAATGATGCCTGAAATTTTGAAGCCGCTATCTCAATTAGAGGGGGAGGGGGAGGGGAAATCATAATTAAAATTCAAATTGCCATAACTTTCGCTAATATTGGGGCGTCGGGCCCAACCAATGGGAGATGACACTTTGGAATGCCTACTTTAAAATGGTATTTTTATTTTTTCGATTTCGCCAATATTGGCAAGATGCTCGCAGAAAAACCGATTTCCCTCCCCCCTTTTTTTTCTTAAAACTGTTTTTTTGCCATGAAAGAAGAGGGTGTGGGTAAAAATTTTTTCGTCGTCAGACGGGAATTTTTTTTATATTTGATTTGAGCCCCAGTAGACCTCGATCGGACCATTATTAAGGTCACAGGGTCACCAAACGCGTTTGGTCCTGTAGAATGGCAAGGATTAGGGTTAGCGGGTTCCGCTACCCGGCATTTTTTAGGGCTAAGTGTCCCCTTTCAAAATTTTCTTACCCCATGTCGCTATCTCAATTAGGGCCTGCACGCGGACGTGATATGTAAACCAATTAATCTAGCGTGTGTGTCTGTGAGAGAAGAGAGAAAGGAGAGGGAGCGCTAGGCTCCGCCCCCGGCTCTCGCTACTCCGCGGCTAGATTAATCACGTCCGCGTGCAGGCCCTAATTGAGATAGCGACATGTGGTAAGAAAATCTTGAAAGGGGACACTTAGCCCTAAAAAACGCCGGGTAGCGGAACCCGCTAACCCTAATCCTTGCCATTCTACAGGACCAAACGCGTTTGGTGACCCTGTGACCTTAATAATGGTCCGATCGAGGTCTACTGGGGCTCAAATCAAAGATAAAAAAAATTCCCGTCTGATGACGAAAAAATTTTTACCCACACCCCCTTCTTTCTTTGGCAAAAAAACAGTTTTAAGAAAAAAAAGGGGGGAGGGAAATCGGTTTTTCTGCGGGCATCTTGCCAATATTGGCGGAATCGAAAAAATAAAAATACCGTTTTAAAGTAGGCATTCCAAAGTGTCATCTCCCATTGGTTGGGCCCGACGCCCCAATATTAGCGAAAGTTATAGCAATTTGAATTTTAATTATGATTTACCCTCCCCCTCCCCCTCTAATCGAGATAGCGACTTCAAAATTTCAGGCATCATTGAGGACACTGCTGCCTGTCCATGAAAAAAAAAATTAAGTCCCTAAGTCGATTTTTTCCATGCAAAACACGCGAACACGGACGGCGGTGTATTCGCACCGCGGCGGAACCCTGAAGAAAGGGCCTTAAAATTGAAAATGCGATATCTCGAGAACCGTTTGACCGATTTGGACCAGTCAAAGTTCAAATTACGCGTCTTCGAGAGCTCTTCATTTTTCGACAGAATATTTACTATGCTCAGAGTTGAATTAAGCGAGTTATGTGCAAAAAACCCATTGCCGATGTCTTCGCAAGCACATTTCTCCGCCAGGGCGTCGATTAAATTTTTGAAAATGCCACCAAAATGAAGAGGGGGTCCAACTTTATGAAAAAAAAAATCAAAAAAAAATCTCGAGTCCAAGGCGGATGGAGCCTTTTTTTTTGACAGACCCTCTCCACTATATATGTAGCTATTTTTGTTCCTGGAGCCGTCTGTGAAACAAACTAATAATAACATAATCGGCAACAGCACCAGATGGTTTGGTGAAAGGTGAAGAAAGAGACATCGACGATGGATACCTTTCATTAAAGCTCGTCAATCAAACCAACACCATGATGAGAGCATAGCGCCAGAAGGAGAAATTCCTCCTGAGGAATCTGAGGAGAGAGAGATTAAGGAGGACTCCTTAATAAGCCCGGTATGGAATGAAAAAAAATTTTCTGACAACAATTTTTGTTGACCTAATCACAGAAACTTAGCGACTTAAGAAACGAAAGTGGAAATAGGTTAGGTTATACTTGGTAAATGGTAATTACTAAATGAAGAATCATATAAGTTATTCTTCATTAGTTCTTTTCTCTCCGTCCGGCGCTGCTTTCACGGTGTATTCTTGGTTGATATTGATGACTGATGAGCTTTAATAAAAGCGAGAATGTCTTCTCTCTCAGCCTATCTGGAGTTGTTGCCGATAGGAGAAACTAATTTTTCACTTTTATTAATATTTTTATTCGCGCTGTAGGTAATCGGTTCCAATCTTCATACAAATCTTCATTGCAAATTTATTCTTGAGATGTGATCAAATAAGGAAATAAAATTTTTCGTCAAGAAACGGTCGAAAGGATTGCATAATCCTCATTGTATCTTTATTCTTGCTACAAAATTTTGATCCAAATTAAAAGTAGGCATAAATACAATAGAACATCTTTTTATCTTAATTTTTCTAATGAAGAGTGACAACAATAATAGTACATTTGATTAAATTTATAATTGCCTATTTATAAATTAATTATTGAGTTATAAAAAAAATAATTTTACATTAATTAGGAATAGAAATAGCAAAAGAAAATTGTTTTTACTATTACTAATAGCCGAATTGCACAAATCCCCTCTGCAGAAACACATCAATACTTGACGATGGTTATATTTCGTATAGGCGCATCGGTCTTCGTTATCTGATGGTCCCCTTTGTAGACACATTCTTTGTGTTGCCACCCCATATTCTGAAATAAAAGTTGAGAATAGTTCAAGCAAAATCCCTCCAGAAGGGTATTTAAAAAACACATTTGTATAATAATATACAGGGTGTCCCGTAAGTAATGGTCCGTGGTGAAATGGGAGATTCTTGGTTTAAAAATATTACGATCTGACACTACTTGCTCTAACAAAATCTTGATAATAAAAAAGATACAGGGTGGCAAAGTTGAGATTTAAAAATTTTCTTTTCAAAATATCTCGAAAAATTGTACAGGTACGAACGTGAAAACTTGGGGATAGATGTTTTACGCTATGAGAAATCATAATTTGATATCCGTGTCGATTTATTTTATAGAGGGCGCCACTTAGGTCATGTTGACGACGTAAATGAACACATAACTTTTTTATCCTTCAGGATATCGCGCATTTTATTGTGAAATATTAAAACTACATCATTGATGAGAAAAAAAGGTATACTGGTTGTCAGTCTCAAAAGTTAGTGGTTTTCGAGATAATCACGTTTTAATAATCTCCTGCATTATTTCTATTTTTTTTTATTATCCGAAATTTTAATGCAGTAGGTTGAGATAATAACCAGCATTTTGGCAATTAAACATTTTTCACTTTGACATATTAAAAAGCAAACAAATGAACCATATTCACCTAAATTCCTATACAGATTCTGAAATAATCGATTACCAGGTTGCAGTCTGTTTGGATATCGTGGCAGGTATTCTCGTTTCGCAGCTTGCCCATTGAAGTTTTGTTTGCAATAAAGAGAAATCATATCTCTCTTATCTGAATTTGAAAAATTATTATGTCTCGGCATTTTTTAATTTTCCAACTACTAGCAGTAAGCAAAAAATTCTGAACAGTATCAGTAGAGAAAATCATTAACTGTCAATTATCTCGAAAACCACTAACTTTTGAGACTGACAACCAGTATACCTTTTTTTCTCATCAATGATGTAGTTTTAATATTTCACAATAAAATGCGCGATACCCTGAAGGATAAAAAAGTTATGTGTTAATTTACGTCGTCAACATGACCTAAGTGGCGCCCTCTATAAAATACATCGACACGGATATCAAATTATGATTTCTCATACCGTAAAACATCTATCCCCAAGTTTTCACGTTCGTACCTGTACAATTTTTCGAGATATTTTGAAAAGAAAATTTTCAAATCTCAACTTTGCCACCCTGTATCTTTTTTATTATCAAGATTTTGTTAGAGCAAGTAGTGTCAGATCGTAATATTTTTAAACCAAGAACCTCCATTTCACCACGGACCATTACTTACGGGACATCCTGTATATAACAAAAAAAAACAAAAACATGGTAACTGAAATGACTACTATGGTATATTACCTTCTTTTTGAGGGTTTTCTGTTTCCAAAATTTTTCCACACCAACCCGAAGCACAAGGTACACTTTCAACTCCTTCTTCTGTGGCAACTTGAGTTGCATTGATGGTAAAGGAGTCTCTGCAGCTGCCCAGCTCACCTCTTGAGCGACATGTGTAACATCTCTTCAATAATAGAGCTAAAAAAATATTTAATCAGTTTAATTTTATACGGTCACAAAAGTACAAAAATAAAAAATCTAATTTGGAGTTAAATTGACAAAAAATTGATTTTTTTCGATTTAATTAATGTGTTAATTATAAATTGTTAAAGTTAATTTACGTGTAGAAATCGATTCATGAAAAATAAAAATGGCAAAACAATCTCTTCTATACATGCAAAAAAAATTTTTAAATAGGTGGGTAATCCTGTAATCAAATAAAATAAAGGATAATAATTGATTTATGACATCCAAACAGTCCATAAAACTCAAGGGGTTCAATAAAACTGACAAATTGTATTGACAACAAGCTACTGTTGATTTCAAGTTCAAATTATGTGACAGGTTCAAGAAACTGGATAGGACCGCACTATATTATTTTTTTTCTTTGAATTCAAGATTTATGAGTTTATGGTTACACTTAACGCACAAAGGACTTTATATGCTTTATGAACTGATTTCATAGGATGGCAATAAGTACATTATAATTAACTTATAATTAATTATTAATTAATTAGCTAGTGATGCCTAAATGTTATTATAGGTATGAAACTTTTTTTAATTAATGAAATAAAACTTTATGAAACTGTTATACATAATTTTATTTGCTCCCTTACAAACTTTCTTACGAAAAGGACTTTAATTTTTATGGAGTATTAAAATGACTAAAAACGTGTGAAAAAACAATAATTAAAAACAAATTTTCTGTTTAAACAATTTTAACTTGCCTACAAGGTATTTAACATCCCTAAATATATTCTCGGGTGAGGGGAGGGCTGTATCCCTATATTCCCTAGAAAATGCATCCCGGTTGGTGGATAGGGTATACACCCATCAATCGCCCAACAAATACACAAAAGGACTGAAGAGAAAAAATGGAGGAAAATGGGATTCTCATCAGTCATCAGTAATCCAAATAAGAAATTACAGGCCATTGGTACAAAAAAATCTCGTACATTGAATATGATGGTACAAAATGGCCAAGAGTGCATCATGGTGAAAGAGTATCAGACGAGGTATGAATAGGAATAGGGGACAAGCCACTAATTCATTGACTAGTAATTTGAGGTATCTCACACCTAACTACCTATTTTATTTCATCAACAAACAGGTTCAATAATAATCCTTCAGGAATAAATAAAAATTTAGATAAAACTTTATTCACTTAATCCATTTTTTAATTTAAAGATATTCAAGGATTTTTAACAGAGGCGGCTTTTTATATGAAGTGAATGAAGTGCCACTTCACGTATATCTACATAAATATTTATTAATTTCCAAAATAAATAAATCCATAATATTCCTAAATAACTAAATTGAAAAAATTTTGTTATTCTCTTTAATTATTTAGACTTAGATGTGACAATATCCAGTCAGAAAGATTATTTTTTGATGATAGGGCCTTCTCGAATTCATTTTTTATTTGCAAGGTCCGGTTTGACAAAGCTCGAATTGAGCTGACCGGACCTTGGAAAACTCGCATTTTCGAGCTGACCGAACTTTGTCTAGCCGGACATTGCAATATAAAATAAAAATTACAAAAAAAAAAATCGAGCTGACCGGACGTATTTTAGGAAAAGCGAATTTTCGAGCTGAGGGACTACGCAAAAAAAGTTAAAGCTGATCGGACTTATTTGCAATTTTCGAGCCACCGGACTTTGAAAAAATCGAATTTTTCGAGCTGACCTGACTTTTGGAATAAAAAATCCAAAAAATACGATCAAATTTGGTAAAACGAATTTTCGAGCTAACCAGACTTTGCAAAATAAAAATTGAGTTGACCGGGTTTTTGCAAAAACCTAATTTTAACTTTAACTGTACACTTGACTTTAGCTTATTTGCAACCCACGACCAGCCACTGATTTTTAATTATCATAATAAACATAATATAGGAAGATATCATCGTTTATTTTATTTTCTTAGCTCTATTGAAGTAATTATTATTGATCCAAAAATCTGAGCTTCATTACAGCCCTGAGTCATTCTCTGCTGCTTTGATATCCCGTTTTAGTTTGAGAGATTGTATCATTTCCATTTTAATATTATTTCAATGGGTCATACCAAGTACCTACTACCTTTTACAAAAGTATACCTACGGTAAATATATCAGATAAGTTGGAGGGAATTCAATGCCAATTAATACGTCACTAAAATGAAATGGTCGTGAAGCTATGTTGCAAAATAAATATTGCATGAGTCAGTGAATGATGGAGATTTTATTATTAAAATATAAAAATAGCTTACGAATCTATAAGGAAACCGATCAATATTGTAAAGTAATCTTTGTCTTAAAAGTACGATTAAATTAAAATACTTTAATAAAAATAATATTTAAGCATTTTTACAATGTTAAAAGAGTTCAGTGCATGTTATTCCATCTCGTGATTTAAGTAGATATTCAGATTGATTTGTCACCTTTTTTTCTAATATAGACATTTCTCTTATTAATTTATAAGTTACTAATCAAAAATTTATGTAGGAAAATAAAATATTGATAAAATAATAGAATACATTCAACCGAACCGAACATCAGGATATTTTAATAATAATAATAATAGGAGCCTATTATTCTTTACAGAGATACGAAAAATAATGAGAGACTTCAATGATAGCTTAAGTCAGTAACCTTTAACGTATAATAACTGTGAACTGGTACTTACCGTTACAGAAATCACACAGACAAATAAGAGTTACAATAACAAATCCAAATTTATAATTTACAGTCATTTTTCATGTAAAAAACTTGCAAAGATCATTTTGTAGTTGTTAACTTTTTGAAATTGACCATAATCATCTGGTTATACTTCGTCTTCGTAGCAGAAACGTAAGGTAAAGGTAAAATTCTTCAGCGAGTATAGAACCAGAACCATAGAACCGCGCAGTTGCTGTGGTCAACTTTCACTTCTTCAATAAGTTTGACCGGATTTTGTTGGTTTGTTTACACTATACATAATTCGCATGCAACTTTTAGTAAATTATCCAAAATAATTATTGTTTGCTAATTTCTGAACTAGATTTTAGTGTAGCTATTCATTATCTCTAGCCGCAGCTGCAATAAGTATTTGACGTCTATACAATGCCGAATGAAGTACCTAACTTCCCTAAGGTATCCGTATCTTCGTATCTGTACTCTATGCAGACACGAATCTTTTATTATACGGTTACATTTTAAAAATAACTCATCGATATCACAGCAAAGAAGCAACTCCCAGAACCTGATAACTCGAACAGACTGTAGTTATAAGGAGTAATACTATACCTAGAAACGAGGCGAAAGGGCCTCAGCGCGCAAGCAATGCAAGATCATAATAACTCGACAGATTCTTAAAATAAAATAAAATCGTAGTACCTACCTACTTACCTAAATATATGGATGAGAAATAAAATAAAGATGATCAAAAACATGAAATCGTTTTCTTAACAGTTAAAGCTGGCATTGAAGCACTCTCTTTAATAAACTACCAAAAATAGTTACCCAGCTGCATTTGGGGAGATTAGTAGAAAGTAGAGGGTTAAGAAATATCTTATAACCAAAGCATACTATTCGATCCAAGAGTGCTTAGATAGCGGGTTCGCAGGTATAGGAAGCTGTGTTTAATAATTGGGCCACAGTCGCCTTTACTCGAGTTCGTTAGCTCCCTCGCCACCTGAGCCACCATGGTCTCCCCCCTATATGGATGTACATACAGGGTGTTGATTTTCAAAGCGGGCCATAGGGGATTAGCATTGCGAAAGTGGTTTTTGAGGATTCCTGCTCGCCGTTTAAACTGACAGAAATGGTTTCGGTATCAAAATGAAGCTAAAATTATTGCGCATAACGCTTGACATCAGAAATTAATTTAGTTTTGCGTTGTTTTGTAAAATTCTTCCGTAAAAATTCAAGTAATTGTTAATGTTTAATCACAAAATAGCATGCCTTGCCTAAACAATAATGACGTTTCTACGTTTTGACAATCCAATAATACCTATCTATTAAAAAAATTCACGGCAAATAAATCGCGAACCCTCCTGTAACTGGCTACACTGTAGTAGGTTTTCACCATAAAGACTCTTTCTTGGTTTCTATAACCCATTTTTAAACAGAACCAGACTTTATTATTACCTACTGACTTATAAAGTTTTATTATTGGATTGTCGAAACATAGAAATGTCATTATTGTTTAGGCAAGGCATGCTATTTTGTGATTAAACATTAACAATTACTTGAATTTTTACTGAAGAATTTTAGAAAACAACGTGAAATTAAATTAATTTCTGATGTCAAGCGTTATGCGCAATAATTTTAGCTTCATTTTGATACCAAAACCATTTCTGTCAGTTTAAACGGCGAGCAGGAATCCTCAAAAACCACTTTCGCAATGCTAAACCCCTATGGCCCGCTTTGAAAATCAACACCCTTATATCACTCATCACTAGGAAAAAATGTTTTCAAATACAAAATAAAGAGAGAAGAGGAAATCCAAAGAGCTTTTTTGGCTCTTGAGACAGCCCAAATTATAACAACCAAAAAATATTTAAACAAGCTCATCAAAAACGATTTGAGAATGCTAACAGGTGTCCCGTATCGTTATATGTTAAAATTTTTTGAGTATATGGCAGGCTTAATTCTGAGCCCAAAAAAACCAAAAGTGGCAGGTCTGTCTTCATTCGTTACGATGTTATAGGCCTAAGGAAATTATGACTACATCAGTAAATAACAATAAGATTCAACTTCGAAAACCACACAACGACATGTCTTGTGGTTTAGGCTAATAATTTATTGCTATGGTAACGACATGAGTAAACGTCACTGAAATCAACATTAGTCCAAATAAGTTGATAACTTATTTAAAATGCCGTACCGGTTTTCTAATAAAGAGTATGCGGATATGCATTTGGGTGTATGGTTTTTGTATCGGGAGCGCCCGTCCTGCATCAGTTATTGAATACCGACATCGCTTTCCAAATAGACAGATACCTACGTACAGCGTACAGAACATTTATGGAAAGTATAGTTGGACCAGAGATATAATGAAACGACTTCTGTCATTTTATCAATTTTTGGATTATTGAAATATTGTTGAAGTCATAAAATATGACAGTTTAATAATTAGATTTTTTCATTATATCTCTTGGTCGACTATACACAGACAGTTTCGAGAATGCGAATTACGTGATCTTTTCGACAGAGGAGTAAATTTGCCAGTAAATGTAGATGAACAAGTACTCGATGCTATTACAAGAGATCCAGCTACCAGTGTACGCCGAATTATCAGGCAGCTTGGAGTACCACGAATGACGAATTTTAAAACGTGAGAGCCTATATCCATATCATTATAAGAAGGTGCATAGTTTGCTTGAGGCAGACCTACACGGTATCGGCTAGTTTATTCTACCTGGATCCTCCGACAGACACGGGTAAACGTTGGAAGCTATAACCGTATTAAGCCGGCCAGTTACACGGTTCTCCATGTGGTTTAAGTAGAGCTACATCTAGCGATCAGTCTAAAGAACTGAAACTAATCGTGAGTTCACTCCAAGATTTATTGCAGTTTCAGACACCACCAATGACAGACGATTGACAATCATGAACAAGAGAGAAAAGGCAAGATAATATTATCCTCCAGATACTCCGGATGCAGCAGACTGATGAGTCCCAGTAGGGCGAAACACGTGTCTGTGCTTGTTCTGGTACTCTGGTGGCTCTGTTGTTATTTGTGTAGAAGCTCTCTTGGTTGGAGTTTCGGGCACTGCCAGCATGACAGCTGTTAGGGCGATGGAGGAATACTCTGACCCCAGCATTTAACAGGCTAAGTAATTGCACTTTATGTGCTTTATACTCAAGCGACCTGCATTCACTCTTTTAGTTATTAATCGTTGAGTATACTTGCCTTTTCTCTCCTCCTCCTTGTAATGACCCCAGAGAAAAAAGTCGAGCGAATTCAAGTCCGGGGACCTAGGAGCTATCGGTCCTTCACGCCCAGTCCACCTGTCAGGAAAACTTTGGTTAAGGTGATTTCTTACATTTAACGCATAATGGCATGGGGCTCCATCATTCTGGAGAAACATCCGCTGTCTTGTTTGTAAATTTACATTTTTTAGAAGAATAGCAAGGCAGCTCATTCTGCAGAAAGTTGAGATATGTTTCACCACTCAACCGCGCAGGTAACTCAAATGGTCCAATCAAATGTCTGCCCAGAATTCCGGCCCATAAATTAACACTAAATTTGTGCTGAAAGTTGTGACGGCGGATCAAATGCGGGTTTTCTATGGACCAACAATGATTGTTATGCACATTGAAGATGCCATTCCGACTGAAATTGGGCTCGTACGTCCAAAGAATATGATCAAAAAAGTCAGGATCATCTATCCCTCCTTAGCACTTCTTCACAGAAATCAGCTCTTTTTCTATGGGCCATACGCAACAAATCCTGTACCTTCCTAATATGGTATGGATGGTAATTTTCTTGTCGTAGAATGCGTTGTACGGTAGGCTGCGCGATTCTCGTTTGACGACTAATTGCTCTGGTACTTGTGGAAGGATCCGCTATAACTTCTTCCAGTACACTTTCAACGTGCTCAGGATTTCGTCCAAAATTGTTCCTTCTCGATTACTTGCTCCAGGTAAACGGCCCTCCATGTATGCGTACGATACAATCTTGCGGCAATTAAACCGAGCATTTCCTCTTGCATATCCATAGAAGTAATGCATTTCGGCATATGATTAATAATTCAGATTGCAAGTAGGACATGACGACCAAAATAAAGCAAAATAGGTCCGAAATCTGCTGAATGAGCGAGAACTAAGCCCACATTTACTTCAAATCGTAGTTTGAAGATATTATTTAAAAGTCCGATTGAACACTAGATGAACAAAACTACTAAATTAAAAAAAAGATAAATTAAAGAACAAAACTTGTAGCAAATCGAAGAAGAACGAAGTGGAATACAGATTATGTATATTGCAAATCGAACTTCTTATGTTAAGTTCTGTCAGTACCATTTACAATCTGCGTAAGTAGTATGACAACTGTCAACATTTTTCCAATGTATTGCGATACGAAAAAACATAATGAATAGGAATTTCCGCCTTTTTTATTTTGCTTTTTTTGACGAGAAGCTATAGGACTAGCTGAATGAAATTTGCAGGGTAGGTTGCCAATTGAACAGAGAAGTTTTTGAAACATGTGCCAAAAAGAAATTACCCCAAAAAATTTTTAACAGCGTTGTTAAGTAAAAGAAAACTTTTCTGCTTCAATAATTTTTTTATGAATTTTTTTTTTTCTTGCATATGGGAAGCTTACACACGATGTGATAGACATTATTTGACTACATCTTTGGAAAATTTCACCAAGATAAACCGAGCTGTTAAGCCAGCAGGACACACTGTCTTTGGAAAATCAGGTTCTTCAGGAAATAGACTTAAATGATGATAACTCCCAAACCATCAATTTTCCGATAACACATAATATAATAGGGGTTAGATCTATGCGTATTGAGGTTCTCTATCACCTTGCTTCGTTTGATCCATCATGACTGGATCACCCTGTAGATGGTAAGTTACTAACCGACCTTCTGCCTTCTGTAAGTATAAAGGGATAAGATATTGTGTGAGGGATGAAAACGTTATTTAAGGAAGCGTCGGAAGAAAATTTCATGTCTGAGATTCAATCTGTATAAAACTGTAAACTGCCGTCTTTATTTTACAAGTTTATACTTAGATTCAATCTCAGACATGAATTATATTCTCCAAGGCCTGCATAAAGGACGTTTCCATTTGCATACTCAAATCCACCAACTACTCCCCTTTATATCAAGTGATTAACTAGGTAATCTATATTAGGTAAAATATTCAGCTTCACCACATAATCAGTGTCTCCCTCCTTAAACTTGATTATGTGGTAATCCTGACTGGGGTAATCTATTATGAATTTCCACTACCCAACCACACTAGTCAATTTCCGGTTATGGTCATGTTTCTGCGTTATGGACATTATTAACCCACAAGTAGAAGCTAATAGCCGATTAGCAGATTTAGATTAACAATCTGTGTATAGATAGATTATTACGTTGATTGATTGATTATAGATTGATTTTGAAATTTAAAGAATATTCTATTTTTAGATTTATTATTCTTGCATGCGGGCATAAAATACGCTTTACAGCAAATTCTGTCAAATTTCGGTTTTCATTTCCTGCGGAAATCTGTCTTTTAAACTATGAAGTTTTAATTCCCACCAGCAGGGAAATCTTCCGTCTTCTACTCGGGTCTTAAGTAGCATTTAACAAAAAGTAAACTTCAGAAAATGCATACTAATTGCAAATAACTTTATAAGTGAGAGGCAAATCAAACCAAAGAATACAATAAATGTTTAAATTTTGAGTTTAGGGGCAAATCCAAAAATCAAAATCCAATTTTTATATTGCACAGTTGACCTGATTTTAGATTTTTCGCCGAACTTTTGCCCCACCACGTATCAGTGGCGGATTTAGAGGCTATACAGGGTGATCCCGAAATGGCGGACACGGACAGCACCACAGCATACATTGTGGATTAGAGATTCCAAATTCATTTACTTTTTTCTCCAGTATGGCTTCCTTAAGAAGATATGACCACTTTTGTGGAAAATAAAGTCACAACACTGCACTGAATACCATTCTTCGGGCAGAAAAATAATGTGTAGATTGATAATACCTAGATAGATGTTACCATGGAAACATATGAAATGTAAATTGCGACATAGTCGATAATATTATTCAAAATCTATAATTCGAACAACGATGCCACATTGAAAAATTTTGTTGAACTCAGGGAATAGGTAAACTTTGAATGCCTGTAATTCGGTTCCCGATAATAAAAATAATAAAAAGCAAAGCACTATCGTTATAGTTCCATGTGCTTTGCCAGTGGAGGTTGTTTAAATTTGACCGCCATTTCGATTTAAATTTTAGAAAAAGGACACCCTATATCTCGGTAACGAAGCCGATGAAACCATTTTTGTATCAAATTTACAGTCTTTCTGAACATCCTCTACAACACCCTGTATAGCGTGTCCGCTATTTCGGGATCACCCTGTATAGGCTATAAACCCAATGTGGCAAAATCTCGGAATAAGAATAAAATGGAAAAAAGAGGATTGGAAAGATAAAGAGATTCGGAAACGGAAACTGCTTGGGTATATTGGATCCATGAATGTGGCAATAGGTGTAGAGTAACAATAATCAAGTATTTTTGTTTATTATAGGGACCATTCAGGTTTTCCATGCATGAGGAATCCATAGGTTTTCAGACATCAGGAATGTTAAGCTGGTTATTTGGAACAAATACGAACGAATGCAAATGTTCATCAGACGAGGCTTAAAGGACTGGGTACCGATCTCAGACAATAATTATTATGGAATCGTCGCTGTTATCATTTTAGATACTTGATATACGCGCTATTACCAATAATGAGTGTACACCCATACCAACAATGTTTGACATTCATTAATAAACTTCAAAGTTTAAACTGAAAACATAATACTTAATAAAATTTTAATTGCAATAATTTATATCCGCAGTCGTCAAACGTTCATCGTTATGCAATAATGTCAATGCAAGTTTTGTGGGCTAGTCATGATGAGTTGCAGTGCGGTTGCGAACAGCAATTACATGAAGATTTTCCAAGCAGTGTTACAACGACCAAAAAGGGAAGAAGCAATGAAACAATATCAAAAAAGAAGTTGGAAACCGAAACCACAAAACGTTCAAACTGTTATTACACGAGAATATCTTTCGGGGTAGTTCCATTATTCAAAACGGCAACTAAATATGTCCACATACAAAATGACACTGAAGTTGTTACACTCTACGAAGTACACCGAGACTCGTACTTGGATAAAATTTATCAGGTACTTGATTGCCGTATTTTGAACAAAGATAAACCGGTGGATCCACAAGGAATAATTGAGTGCAAGTTAACTTACAGACCAATCTTGCCAAGTAGGAAGAGTTTTGAAAAATTTTTGATAGTTGACAGTTCTTCAAATTTGCACATTATATACGCAGATGGTGAATCTACTGGACCACGAGTCTCAATTTCAGTCAAATATTTAAATTTCTTCATTTTAAAGAACCACAGGAAAACTAGAGCGGTTTTTGAAATCAGGAATTCTGACGCTGGAGAAACATTCTATCAATTTGATATAGATAAGACAGACGCTAATATTTTTCAAATAGAGGATAAAAGGCAGGGTACACTGAAGCCAAACACTGTTGAAAGAATTCCCATTCGCTTCTCCCCTAAGAATGTTGGTGTATATTCGAAAAGACTCTGGTGTCTTTTTTTGAATCATGAACCAATCTTGATAAAACTCTTCGGAATTTTTCAGCGTGATGGCAGGTATAATATAGATAGTCTTAAATTGAAGCGAATGCCCTATTCTGTAAATTGCGACCTTGGGATACAAGCCTATTTAGGGATTAACATCGAGTGTCAGAAAACTCATTGGTTAACAAAACCTTATTTATTTTTTCATTCCCCTTCCACTTTACCGACTATATTGAAGAACGATTCAAAGTACGAAATAAAAATACAATGGTTTGATGAGAACGAGATCTTCAGCATATATCCGAGAGTGTGTACCATACCACCGGAAGATTCGTTCGTTTTTGAGTGTATATTCAAAACAAAAGAAGAAAACAAAGTATATTACAAAAAATTCCATGCAGACGTACAATGTCAATGTAGGCAAGAAGATACCACATCAGAAGTTAGTACGAATGAAATAATTGTACCAGAAAATATGGTAATCAGATTTGTTGGACACACATTCACAAAGCCATGTCCTTGGATTTTTGAGGTTGAAGTTGCACCAAAAATCTTAGTTTTGCCACCGTGTCTTCCGGGTTTATACTCTTTTGGAACTTTCCTAATTAAAGTAAAGAGCAAACTACCAGTTCTGTTTCGACTGATCAAGCCAAACAAGCATAGCTTGTTTTCAATGAAGCCGATGGTGGGTCTGATCAGAAAGTGTCAAGTGATTACCGTCTACTTCACCACCCAATCAAGCTTATCGAATTATACAGAAAAGTGGCAGCTGATTACAAACGAATTAGAACGATCGTCTACTTATATCACTCTGACAGCTCAGTCTAATCTCTCGTCTCTCATTGTAGGCGACAATGACGAAATTAAATTTCCTTGCACTCAATCAGGAGCTACCGTTTGCACATTGGTAGCGGTGAGAAACACATCTAATTTTAAGCTCAGTTACGAATTTATAATTGGAAAAAATCAAAATTATATTAAAGTTACAGAAAATCGAGGAATTATAAGACCAAATGAGGAATTATTTGTGCATGTATACTTTACAGGAAAACTATGTCTACCGAAAATGACTCAAATTATTTGTCAGTATTATGTAGTGGAAAAGTATGAGGAACTTATTGGACTTCCACTGGAAACGAAAATTAACGTATACACACCTTGCGCGTATTCGCAATTATGCGCTACTCCAAAAACTCATGAACTAGGAGAAATTGAATGGAATTCTTCACATGAAACAAGATTTGAGTTGTTTAATTTTGGAGAATCACCTGTCCCTTATAAGCTTACAGTTGATAATAATCTGTTGAGTAATGTATCTCTTTCAAATGACGAGGGGATCATCCAACCAGGAGAGCACTTCCTGCTTATTGTTAAATTGAAAGTAAAAGAAACTGGTGATGGTACTGTGAGAATATCATACCTTTCCCAAAATCACGAATATGACGATAATATCGCTCTCTGCACAATCAAGTATCAATGTATTAATCCAACGTTTCAAATTAAGGATATAATAACTCACAATTTTGGTAGATTATTCGATAAGAGTACTTTATGGAAACTCTTAGACATAGACTCACTAAATCGTACGCTACAATCCACTAAATTTAATGAAGTTGAAAAAATCTGTTTCCATTTACCATATTTTACAAATCAAAACGAAACATTTTACCTAAAATTTCTGGTTGAAAATGTGACTAATTTCAAATTGAATGTCTCATTTAAACGAATCAAGAAATGTAAATGCGAACCGATTGAAATAAAAAAATCTTTAACATTAAGAAAAAAGGTGTACCGATGTCCCCATAGAGATATGTTCACAATGGCTCTTTCCACTGAAGAAATTTTACCAGGGAAGAATACTATTCTTACGTTAGAAGTTAGATACACGGAAACCAATCAAAACTCATTATTCTATGACGTGTTATTGAACGAAAGGAGAGTGATTTCTATAACGGCTCTTGTCAATTCATTCACAAACGAAGTTCCTACTTTGTCTTCTTATGATATTCATAACGAAATGAAATTTCAGAACGTATTTATAGGAGAACCAAATCCACCCTTGCAAATGTTCTGGGTTTACAATAATTCTCCAAATATTGTCGCATATAATTTAGACATTGCCGAAATGAGAAGATTTTGCGACGAAGAACAATTTCAAATATTGAAATGTTTAAATCCCAAAAATAATGTACAACCGTATCAAGCAACCCCTATCATATTACGCTTTCACCCTATCGAAATCAAATCTTATGAACTATGCCTGCCACTTTTACTTGGAGATAAAGTTGTGCAATTAAAACTAACAGGTAAAGGTTCACAGGAGAAAATAAGTATCCAGAATTTCGTGGATCTAATATCAAAAGAATTTTGTAAAATTTACGCAATCGTCCCAATATATTTATCTCCAAGTAGTTTAATAATTGATAACTTACCAGTTTGGAAGCTCACGGAAAGAGTTATATTTATCAAAAATGACACGAAAGATAAATATTATTTCCAGTTTGAAGATAATGTAATAGAAGGAGTAGTTTTCGTAAGCACAAATATTAAAGAAGGTTTAATACAACCCAAAGCGTCACAAGCAATATTAATTAAAATTACTTCATTTGGAGAACCGAGTATATTTCATACAAGACTACCATGCAAGTTTCTAAACCACTCTCTATTATTAGACCATGAGGACACTATCCGTCGTTTTCAAGAGAGAAAGAAAAAACTAGCCATGATAACAGAACTAGATAAAATAGACACGGACGAAATTGAAATAACACCAAAACCGACTCATTTCTATTTAACGCTAGAACTGTATGTACAAATTGTTGGATCAGTCATTGATAACATACAAGAACTGCAAACACAATACGAAAATTATCCTCAAGAATTGATGCCGCTGAATATCACAAATGTATTAGATCGATATGAGAATTATTTGGTTAACATGGAACACCCAGTGCGAGGTGTAGACATCAATGACACTTCTTCAGCGTCATTAATAGTGAGAGATCAAAAAACTGAAACTGATAGGAAAGTGGAAACTGATTTTCAAAAAATTTATCAAAACGATCGGGAATTCTTGTCAGAAATAATAACGGGACTTATAGCAGAGGTAATATTTAGCAACAAGTTCGCAGATATAGTGGAAAGCGAACGAAATAGACCCTCGGATTATTATTCTCAATATAAACCGAATTATAAAAAAATCATGAGCAGTAACAAGGAATTTAAACATTCAAAAATAGAACACTTGAAGAATCAAGCGGGAATTTACCTGTGTACCCCCAAGATTAGTGATTTCACTGATACTATGAAAATGTTGATACAAGACGGCTTGGAAATAACACCGCTCTCTGAAGACTTACAAAAAAACAAAGACGATATATCTTAATATAACTTTATTTTGTAAATTGCTAATCTTAAATTTAAATTAAATAAATTAATGTATTCTGATCCCGCCAGCTTGCAGGGGTAGTATTTGACGGAATCGAATTTCGCCGAGGGTTTTATTTTTTATGTAAGCTTTTTGGACCGATCGGTTTAGCCAAAAACTTAATTTGTCTCGAAAGATGAGAGGAAAGGTCCACACCAGGCCCATATAAGGACTGACGGACTTCTTTGACAATGCCAATAAGCTTGGGGTAGGTGTACCTGGAAGAGAAAACTCACCTTGTTCATTAGTTTGTATTGCCTTAGTTCAGGTGATAATTTCTCCCTTGGGGTAGTTTTAAAATATTGTAGCCTCGATTTTAGCTCTGCATGGCTTAACTTTCGTCTTATTAAAGTTCAAGAGTACGTGATTCCATATTATTACTTTAAAGAAGTGCCGCCATTGCAGTCAAGAATTGAAATGATTTTAAGTTAGCTTTGAATCGTATTTCTTGTTAATTAAATGCAATTTTATTATAAAAAATAAGCTGTTGTTGATTAAGACTCTGCTTCAATACCATTTTATAAATTGGTTTTCCTGAGTATATACCTAATCTTGTTTTAATATTTCTATTAAAAGCAAGCCAATCTGTTTCATTCATTCCGCAACATGCCTAAGGTGCTATAAGTAATATTTTTCTTAATTAATCCCTGCTGTATATTTTGTCGAACCGTGAGAAAAGATTTAAATTATTATTTGTGATTCTACACAGTTGTTGGTCTAATTATTCATTTATAAAATAAGACTGAATAAGAATAAAATAATCCTTTATAAACGTTCCACTTATTCTAGTATTTAATTATCTAAGAATAATTTTAATTCATATTCCTTACACTAGCACCTTTTTTCTGAAAATGTTTAGAAACAATACTAAACACAATGTAACCTCATTGTGTTTCACTAGCAGAAATC
The DNA here is from genome assembly GCA_910589415.1 of Malachius bipustulatus. Taxonomy (NCBI): domain Eukaryota; kingdom Metazoa; phylum Arthropoda; class Insecta; order Coleoptera; family Melyridae; genus Malachius; species Malachius bipustulatus. Next base: position 18,817,520 of record OU342634.1, read on the forward strand.
ATAATTCTGGAATACTTATGGTTGAGTCGTGGTCCAGTGTTCCTTATTCCTGATTACTCAGTACCATGAATTTAATGACTTCTGTCATAGTTTTATACTAACCACAGCTGATTTAACAATTAAACGACTTGAAAAAATCAAGTTATTGTAAAAACTTTTCAATCCAGCCTCGTAAATGAGGCAGTACTACAAATAATCATGATTCATGGATAAAGAACTTCAGCTTTGTGAGCAATAACGTAGATATAAGAAAAAGTTAACTATTTTATACAGAGTGTCAGAAATTTAGAGGGTCAAGCTATTAGCCACAGATTATTTGGCCAAAAATAATGGGACTTTCCTAATGTAGTTTTTCATTTAGGATTTAGGCGTCCCTATATCAAAGTCAAATTTTAGAAAAAATATTTTATTATTATCTACGTAGCTTTACAAGATATTCATTTGTAATTTCGCACAAATCTCACTCTAATGACGACCTTATGCTAGATTTTGTTCACAGAGAATCAAATCGCGAGCGGAGGAAACGGAGGTTGTAGTAGAACACGTTTACCCTCCATCTTTTTAGTGGCGTCTATGAGTCGGAAAACACCCAAATTTTTTCAGACGCAACGAAACCACTTTCCTCCCCCGTTTTCGAGTGTGCTGAACACGATGGCGTAGGGAAAATTTCTTTTTCGGGTTGCGTTCACCCCCTATTGGCCAAAAACCATTCCCTTTTTTAAAATATCCGTTCTAATGCCCCTTGGTCGGAAAAACGCGTGCAACTCGCTTTTGGGGAACCCTTGTATCTAATGACAACTGCCCGTCACCCTACGCCCACCCCCCTGGCCAAGAACCACCCTCCAAGGGGGTTGACAATGTGTTTTTTTATTAATTGGACAACCTGCCTCGTCCCCATGTTTTCAAGGGTGCTGAACACGATGGTCACTACCTTAGACCTCTACCACCACCCCGTAACAGAAACGTTGTCTCCATATTTTTCCCAATAGAAAGCACGGTAAATTATGATACCAAATAATATTTAATATTTCCAACATTCCCGATAAAAAAAATATATAAGTTCAACCCCCTTGGACGATGATTTTGTCGAATTAGGGGGGGCGGTAGAGGAGGTCTAAGGTAGTGAACATCGTGTTCAGCATCCTAGCAAACGGGGGTATGCGGCAGGTTGCCCAATTAATAAAAAAACACATTTTCAACCCCCTTGGAGGTATTTTCCTCGATTTGGGGGGATGAAAACGGGTGGTAGAGGTATAAAATGGTTACCATCGTGTTAAGCATCCTCGAAAACGGGAGAATGCAGAAATATTCAGGATTATAAGAAAAAAATAATAAACTTTTCAACCCCCTTGGTTCTTGGTCAAGGGGGTGGGCGTAGGATGAAGGGAAGTTGTCATGATATAGACACAAGGGTTCCCCAGAAGCGAGTTGCACGCGTTTTTTCCGACCCGGGGGCATTAGAACGGAGATTTTAAAAAAGGGGGTGGTTTTTGGCCAATAGGGGGGGTGAACGCAACCCTAAAAAGAAATTTTCCCTACGCCATCGTGTTCAGCACCCTCGAAAACGGGGGAGGAAAGTGGTTTCGTTGCGTCTGAAAAAATTTGGAAGTTTCGGGTTTTTTCCGACTCATAGACGCCACTATTTCCTGCGTGCGCCTCTGGTTCGAAGGTAATGGTTTTTAGATCATTTCTGACCATTCTGATCATTTAGATATTTGACTATAAGTCATTGATCAACTGCTGTTATAGAACTTGGCATCATAAAAAAAATTCTTTGAAAATTATAAGTTTGAGTGAGTTACGAGGTGATAACATGTAAGTACTCGTAAGTTTAACCAAAAATCTTGCCAAAATTTCTGTTGATTATTTTTATTTATAAAAGAACATTTTTTGCTCTAAACCATCTAATACTCAATGTAAGTTGAAATGTCTCTTAAACCATTTATCAAAATTTTACAAAAGGGAAAAAAATTATAGAAATGAATGCTCGATTTAAAAAACAATACCTTTGAACAAGAGGCATGCGCAGGAAAAAGTTGTGGGTTAAACGTGTTCTGCAATCCCCGTTCCCTCCGCTCGCGCTTCGATACTCTTGTGAACAAAATTTAGTAAAAAGTGTGTCGTTATAAGAAATTTGTGTAAAATTTCAATAGCATATTTTGAAAAACAACGGAGATATTAATAAAAAACTTCTTTGGAAATTCATCTTTGTATCTGAACTGTATCTCAAAGAGCGTCCACAAAAGAGTATGCCACTAACTTGTTTAGAACTTTTAAAATATATATTTTTTTTGGTTAGACAGCTAAAAGTACAACTTTTATCTCTCGATATTTTTTTTAAATCTTACTTTGTTTTACAGAATAAAAATAAAAGCCACTTCAAAGCATGTCGAAAAATTGATCTTAATTTTAATGATTCATGCAAAAAAATTAAATAGTTTTTTTCTCGAAAACAAAGTAGGTAATATACGAAAAATATCAAGAGATAAAAAAGTTATACTTTTAGCGGTCTAACCCAAAAAAAGTAAAACTTGTAAACTAGTCAGTGGCGTACAGGGTGGGCAAATTTGGATGTTTCTATAGGAGATCTCGGTAACTATAAGAGCTATGGAAAAATGAATGGTGCATTCTCGATCGCTTTTTTTGAGAGGAACTCAATGGTGAAAACCGGAACTCGCTAACTTCTTTTGTTTTCGAGCTATAATGAAAAATACGATTTTTCACGATATCGATAAATGTCGATATCTTTCTTGGTTTTCAAGTTAGAGAAAAGATATTTGCACATTCTTGAGGCACTTTTTTGAGTAGAATAGAACGGTCTCAACAGATTTTGAATATCTTTTTTCATTTTTCCGTTATAACATAAAGTTGTATTTTTTTAAATGGAAGTCATAGTGGGCCATGAACTAATTAAATAGAGGATCTTTTTCTCTTTGCAACGATATATAACATGTGCGTTAAAAATTTATGAAAAGTTACATTAGTTACATTATACGATAAAGGGTCTAATTCTAAGTAAAATATATTCTATAAAGTTTTTTTGATAAGTCAATATTTTTGGAGTTATAATGGGTGTCGCTAAAAGATATCACCACAGCTCTACCACAGATTCCCGAGTAAAAACTATGACAATTTAACCGAAATTATCTATGTCCAAATTAAAAGGCACCCTTCTCAAGATACAGCCCTTAAAAGGGGGTAAATCAAAAACACGTTTTCCAGAATAAATCAAAAATGGATTAAGCGAGAAACTTCAAAATTTCAGCGCTTTGCTACTATTGTTAAAAAAAAAAACAATAAACTGACGTAAGTCTTGCAAACATTGACATACAGGGTTTTCCTGTTTTTGATGTCATGTGTCACTTTTTATTCCAGAACTTTTTCATCCGCACGCCACTGATTGATTCTGTATTTTTTGTCCAAACCGTAAGTATTTCTAAAGTTTTTGTCCTCTTTTAAAAGTTGCATGGTTTTTCCATAATTATTAATTTTTAATGATGGACTTACACCACGAAAACGTTTGTGAAAATCTCATTTTAATTAAAATAATATTTTATATTTCACAGCAACGGTTTTTTTCATATTTATTGGCCTTGAGAATAATCGTAGTAGACAGTAAAACTAAAGTTTTTCATTCAATTCATTTTTTATTACTTATTTTGGAAAATGTGTATTCATCAGTTAACCCTCTTAAAAGGGTTGCATGTGTCTTAAAGAGGGGGCCATTTTGGACATAAATAATTTCGGTTGTGTGGTGTATCTACTTAATTCACTGCACACACACATTCTAATAATAATTATAATTTTAGTTCCAGAGGAAAAATAATATAACAGCAGTCCCCATTAATATGACTTTATTATGCCAGTTGAAAATATATAATGATCTCGAAATTCATATTAAAAATAATTCACCTCCTAAATAAATAAATAAATAAATAATCCTCCTTATCACAGGATTCACAAAAACTCCAGATAATAATTTAAATATACTACAGGTTGAATGGGCATATTTTTAACCAAGAAGTCCGTGGTGGAACGTTGTTATTAAAATTATTCTTTAAATTAAAAAAAGAAATTTTCGCAAACACGTTTTCAGTAGCAGTGTAGGTCCATCATAAAAAATTATTTACGGGAAAACGATGCGATAGGAAACTTTCATAAAAAGTCAAAAAATGCCTGTTTCGAAACTGTTTGTTATAAATAACTCCAAAACTATACGTTTATCCTTTTTTTCTTCTTTTTTTATACGAAAACAAATTGTTCTTACCTAAATGAAACTTGATAAAAAACATAGAGACTAAAGGTATCATTTTTTTTTTAGTAGGTACCTACTCTAACGTAAGTATTCGAGGTTAAGTAAGTAAGTAACGGAAAACCGATACATTCTCGGGAGAATGCCTATAGAACACTAGTCAAAGTATACTTGGAAAGACCTTTCAAATAAGCCCTGAATATTGCATTAAAACTAAGTGAGTTATCTTATCATGAAAACAGAACGGGACTCTCGAATGTTTAAGGAAAAAGTGAGTGACTGGCGTGACCTAGTGGTTAACTCTGCTGGCTATGGAGTCATAGATCGCGGGTTCGAAACTTCAGCTTGGCCCGCATTACTTTTCAGATTCATTTTCGAATGTCTGTGAAAAGTAAAACAAGCGATCGACAGTTTTAAGGCTATTTAAAAATTGTATGTGTCTGTATGAGCTAGTTCTCGATGCCAGGAATGGCCAGGAGTGGAGCGACTATGTCTTACCTATACACAGTTAAGACCGATGCTCCCTCTTTTCTAATAAAAAAAGTGAGAAATGAATCCTAGGCCATTTACACCAAAATTGAAATTTATAGTAATCCCTGTAGGATTCACTTTATTTTAATATACGTATTGAGCTCAGAAACTTTGACCGGTTTAGAATGCTTAAAAAATAGTTATTTACATTACAAGCTACGAAAGTTCACTTTTAGGTGTGAGGAGTATTTGAATGGCCGAGGCGAAGCGTAGCGTTAGCCGAGGATATTTAAAAACTCCGAGCACCTGAAAGAGCTTTCGTAGCGTGTAATGTATTAAACTTTTCATTCTCCCCTTGCCATATTGAACCACGGATTAAGAAGAAATGAGTAAAATAATACGATTCAGTGATAACAATGGAATTATTATAAGGTGCCATGTTTTTAACATTACCATAGTAACGATAGTTTTAAATTATTAATTTATGACACTGTCAAGTTTAAAACTCTGTACCGCTATAATTTTAGAATCTTTGATCGTAGTTTAGTTCAAAATGAATTTCATTCAAGAAGCTGCAAATTCCAGTAAATCTTTCTGTAACATACAACAATAATATGTATGTTCCAGAAAGATTTTCTGGAATTTTTTATTGCAATTTTACATTTAATTTTCATTCTCCCCTTTACGAAAGTGTAACTTTCTGTCTTGATAAGACGACCGAAAGCGAAAGTAAAACATCCTATAGGTGATAGGTTGCTAGGTGGTTGCTAGCTATGAAAAACTTTCGTGGCCTGGACAAAAAAGTAGAAATGTCAGTTTGATTAACGTTTATTTAGATGGAAAATTAAATGTAAAACTACAATAAAAATTCCAGTAAATCTTTCTGGAACATACAAATAATTATTATTGTATGTTCCAGAAAGATTTACTGGAATTTGCAGCTTCTTGAATGAAATTCATTTTGAACTAAACTACGATCAAAGATTCTGAAATTATAGCGGTACAGAGTTTTAAACTTGACAGTGTCATAAATTAATAATTTAAAACTATATCGTTACTATGGTAATGTTAAAAACATGGCACCTTATAATAATTCCATTGTTATCACTGAATCGTATTATTTTACTCATTTCTTCTTAATCCGTGGTTCAATATGGCAAGGGGAGAATGAAAAGTTTAATACATTACACGCTACGAAAGCTCTTTCAGGTGCTCGGAGGTAAAAAAGAGCACACCTAAAAGTGAACTTTCGTAGCTTGTAATGTAAATAACTATTTCCATCTAAATAAACGTTAATCAAACTGACATTTCTACTTTTTTGTCCAGGGCACGAAAGTTTTCCATAGCTAGCAACCACCTAGCAACCTATCACCTAGGATGTTTTACTTTCGCTTTCGCTTTTACTGTCAAACAAGACAGAAAGCTACACGTTCGTAAAGGGGAGAATGAAAATACAATTTAATTAATAGAGAATTTTTCAAATTTCTCTAAAATGTCACTTTTTTCATAACTCTAAAACTACTGAATATCCGTAAAAAATGGCCAAAAACAAAAATTGAGTTTTTTTTTTAACAAAAATTTTGAGTTTTTCTGTACCTATTTCTTTAGGATAAAAGACAATCGAGATATCAAGGTTAGAAGTTTAGATTTTATTGTGAGGATCATCTGATCCGAGTCCTTTAACCCTTTAACTTTTGAAAATTAAGGATTTTAAAAAGTTGAGATATGAATGACCTTAGAGCCCTTAAAATTACCTTGATTTTTTTGATGGACCCAATAACACAAAAAATAACGGAGCTATCATAAAAAAACCAATCGCATTTTTCTGGAGAAATCTTAGCAGCATACATTTTGTAAATATTATTGTATTAGGTATGTATTTGTATTAGGTAGGTATTCGTATTTCGTACAAAATTGGACTATTTTCCATGTGGACATACAGTGGTGAAAATTGTCAGAATTGCCCTCCAATTAACGACGAAGAAGAGGTTGGTTATTGTGACAATACAGCTCTGATGAAGAATAGTTTTAAAATTTTCTTAAAATATGCTTTGATAATTTTTATTCATTAGTATTTGGCGAAAAATAAATAAAAAAACTTTTGTAGTTTCATATATTATTGTAGGTACTTATTTTAATAATATATAAATTTAATTGTTTAACTCTACTATTTAATTAATAAATTAATTTTTATGGTCAATAAATAGTATAGTAAAAGGTTTCAAAATTTTTAATGTCGATTTTTTATCAATTTATGCACAATTGGTAGCATTGGGGGTTGAGAAGTTAAAATAAATAAATAAAAATAAAATATATAAGTATCATAAGCAGCGAACAAGATTCTGATCAATTATTGAATCTTTTAAGGGTCGCAATTTCACAACAAATAAATAATTTCTTTCATAATCAGTAAATAAGATTTTAATTTATAAATGAACGATTGAAGATTGAAATGAATTAAGCTGCTAAGAAATCATTTTTCCATTGATTTCACGATAAGGGGTGAAGTTGAAAATTCACGAAAATCAATTAATTATACATACATAGGTATACAGTAAACAAATTTTTTGTGTAATGTTAATGTGCCATTTAAATATTTCTGGGAGACAATTTTTTTCTTGATTCTTAAGCTTAAGGGATGAAAAATTGATGGAAATCATAAATATTGCTTCGAAATGTTACAGAATATTAATTTGTTCTACAAAACTAAATAAGATATCCATCGATTGAATTGCATTAATTTGCATTTTTTCAATATTTTGCAAAAGGGGTGGGTTTCACCTCTAAAATGCAAAAAGCGCAAGTCGAGCCCATGTGAATTTTGAAGTTAAGGTGAATTTTGAAGTTAAGGGTAAAATAAGCTTGATCACAAATTTTCATGAAAATCTATGGAGGTTCAAAGAATTCTAAGGTAAATAGCCTATTTTCACCTTCAGTGACCGTACCAACAAGATTTATTGATATCTCTAGAGCCTATCTCATACATTTCCTTATCCCTAATGAAAACTGAGATGAGTTAATGCTTCACCAACATGATTCTTCAATTAATTAATATAATCAAATTAATTAAAAGTGAGGTTCTGAATTGACAATTTACTTTCTCTAGACAAAACCAAAATTTTTATTGAAATGATTTTTTGTACTATAAAGATGAAAAAGGTTGAGAAAATTTAAAAAATGAAAAGACAGAGTAGGAACTAAATGGCTAAATGAGGACGTATATGTCACAGCTAAGATGCGCAGTAGAAAACACCAATAGCCTTGTCATTTTTTTTTTTAGTCTACAGATTATATTAAAATATATCAGTCAAAAAATATTATTCTTAAAAAATAGCAGAATTAAAAAATATTATTTTTACTTGAAATAATTTTATTGGTAATTAAAATAACACTTATTTCAAAACATCATATTTAAACATGTTTCATTGCTTTAAAAACAACACTATCAGACGAAAATTACAAATTTATTTATTTCTTATTAAGACTATGATTAATTACACCATAGCAGATATCCAATTTTTAACATGTATGTATAAAAAGTTTTCTTCCAAGAGTTATAAAGCCAGATGCCATCAAAGGAATATAATTAAATCAGAAAATTATAACACAATGCAGAAAATAGAATGTTGCAAAACATTAAATTAAAAGATCTGTTTTGCAAAACATTAAATTAAAAGATCTGTAGGTTTTTGTATGAACCAGATTAAAACAATCTGCAAAACCGCCCTCCTGCCCTAGCAACAATTTAGTAACTATAGTAAATATCTTAGAGGTTCCTAGATCAGAGGTTCTCAACCTTTTATCATGTTTTTATTCACTCTCTTTCCTGTCTGTCTGTCTATGAAAATTTTGCAATTGATTTTAAACTAACTTCCCGAGTAGCTAGAGAGTTGAAACTTTATGCATAGCTTAGAGTTGAATGACAATTTAACACCAACTCACTTTAAGCGGAAATGAGCGACCGCGTGGGGGGGCCATATGTGCCTACATATCTATTATAATCTCATCAAGATGTTTGAAATCATTTGCAAAATTTCACACACATACAAAAGTGAAAAAAATTAATTAGATAAGGATGTGTTTGGATACTAAGAAGTTGCAATTTGATATTAGCATATCGAATCAAGTAATTTTCAATGGTAGCCCCATCTAATGCCTGTCTTTATACATACATTGAACCAGTTTCATGATAAAATATAAAATTAAAGTCACTTTATTAAAGTTTAAGTTTTTATTTAACAGTTGAAAGTGACTTAGAGTAAAGTGGCTTCAACATTTATGAAACCGACTCATAATAATTTAGTTACTTATTATAAGAAAATTACAATAGTTATTAAACTGTCACTACACCTACTACTGATTAGGGCTCAACAATTGAATATTTCTAGGGCTTAAATATTTCAATTAACGATCACTATCATCATCACTATTTCCAATCTCAGTCTGATATTGTTGTTTCAAAGAACTTTGCTTTTAAGCATGAAAATTTTTATAATTACAAATAAATATGTGCTTAAGAATAAATTTTACATCTCGTAAATTTATATTCTTTACAATTCAATATTTCTAAATAATAATAAATCAATGTCTTTAAAAATACCATTTACTTATTTACAACTGGATCATTATCGTAATGACGCAACAAGAAGTGAATAATTCTGAATAGGTAATTCTATTTTGGAGGGGACCCTTTACTACCAAACTCAAATTTTTATATTATTAATATCAATCACTAAAGGAAAGTCTCAGATGCCTTGCCTTCGTGCTATTTATAATATCCACCACAACAACAAAGTAGATGAAACATCTGGGGTAAATTCCACTGGTCAGTGGTCAACAGCTTGGATTATCTTATAATTTCAGTATAAACCTGCTGTGAAAATGTACATACATATATACATATTTTCAATTAAATTATTTTCTCATGTTATCAAAGACTTTTGGGGTTAAAAGTAGGATTTCTATAATATGAATAGTTGGAACCTTAGGACTGACTGTAGGTATTTACTATTTTGAAGATACTGAAAGGTACTGAAAGATTTTTATCGGGAATGCATTCTTAGCTTATAGTGATGATAATTATGTTAAAAATATAGCGTATGAGCACAAATGAATAAGAGAATGCTATGGACATTAGCTGGAACAAAAATGAATTTAATATGATGGGCTTTGGGCTAGTGTATAGTCTGATTATTTGAATTATACTATTGCCTGTATTCACAAAGCGTTCTGGCCCTGTAATATCTCGAAAATAATTAAATGAATGAGATGGAGATATACAGTTTATTTGCATTAGAATGAGATGGAGATAACTGATTACGTAATTATTTAGGTTTAGGAAATTATCGTTTGTGAATACGGGCATTATGACTTATGAGTTATAAATTATAATATTGTTGTCCCTTTCCAAAATAAAATAAAAATGTAAACCTTCCAGAAATGATTATGCAAGATAATCCAGGTACTTTTTATCGGATCAGCTTTTTGATCATTATAAAACATAAAAATTTCGACTTTAAAATAAAATACAAATATTATGCCTTAGCAGAAATATACATTTTGCTTTTACCTAACATTAAACCATCATTTTGAGAAATATTAATAATAATTACAGGAAATATCATTACAAAAGTGATATTGCACACACACAGAAAAACTTAAAACTCTTATAATACACAAACCGATAAAATTACAAATTTTTAACTTATTTCACTAAAAATCTATCGAAAAAGTTGGGGCATCATAGCTTAGCTATAGAAGAATTTGGAGGGGAAAGTAGATAGCTACTGCTGCTGCTAAGATCATTGTTACTACCTTGAGCTAAACCAATTTGAATGTGTTTCATATGCACTTCCACACAATTGGTAAATACCTTTTGAAGATTCGGACTCAATTTCTGTTTGACCTCTTCCATAGTTCCCTGGAGCACTTGTAATTCGTAAGCATTTTGATCAGAGTCGCCTAAAGATTTAACCTGAAGCAGCAAAGCGGTCAAATCGGTAATTAAATCCAAAATCGAAGTATTTTTAACCGGCCCCTTATCTGGAGCTATAACAATGTTGCAGCGTTCTACAATCTCCAAAGCGTCTTCTCTGCACCTCTCACGAAGGAAGCTCGGCGCCAGCATAGCAGCGACGCTCGGTTCGGGAGCTATTTCTCGACAGAAAGCTTGCATTTCGTCCAAGTATTGCTGTAAATCGTGGTTAAGTTTCTCGAGATCAATCAGAACTGTAGCATACTTTCGTACAAATTCTTCACTTATTTCTAATTCAAACGAATTGCATTTCTCGGCCTCTGTATTCAATTTCCCAAGCAAGCTTATTTTCTCTTTCTTAATTTTCAATATCTTATCAACCAGAACCATTCGTTCCAACAGCTTGATCGGAAAACCACCGATGCGGTCTTCATTGGTCGATACAAAAACAGGTTTATTGATCATCGAACCGGACAATAAAGGATCCCGTTTAAGTTTACATATAGGACTTCTGAAAGAAGAGACAAAAGGTGACACGCCATTTTTAGGGCGAAATTTGCTTTGATATGTCGTAATGGTCATGGTATCCGGCTGTTCGTTTGAAAGAACTTCATAATCGGGAACGGAATGGGTTCCCAGACCGGGTCTTTCAAATGTTATACGGTACGTATTATTAGATGTGTCGACTGCATCAATACTTCCCGTAAATAAACCGTCTTGCGGTTTTCTGAGCCTCGCTGTCACCTTTGTACCGATAACCAATTGTGAAGGAATTTCAGACGGAAGGTCCTTGAAAGTTGACATATCTGATGCTTTTCTTTGCTGCAGTGCACGGATTTTTTTCCTCTTCTTCTCAAGTTCCAGTCTCTCTTCGTTAAAAAAAGCCATCGAACAACGTCTCGGTTTCCCCATCATCCGACGTACCTTATTCCATTCAACTCTGGTGAGTGAATGCGACACCAGTTCCGGAAATGATTCCCTCAAACATATACGAAAGTCGTTTTCACCACCGAAAAGGCAACGATCGATATTACTGTAAAACCACTCATAACAAACCCATTTATGAGCTTTTGGTAGCTTTAAGAGATTTCGTAACCGAAGCCCGATTTTTTGACCAATTATCTTATCAGTCGTTTGTATCGGTGTTGGGGTACTAGTACTACTGGTGCTTGCAGATTCCTTAAAAACGTTATTCTTTTTGGGTGTCGATTTCAATATGTTGGGACTTTTCATTGGTGTTGAAGTTGGAGTAACCTTCGGTTTCTTAGACGGAGTCACTTTTACCTTTTTAGATGATGTCACTCTATGATGAGGCGTATTGACGATATCGTCATCGAAGAACAGTTTGTTTTTCTTCCTGATTCTGGCCGGCATTCCCCTTGCGTTTAAAACTTGGGTCGGCTGGGTAGGAGACGGTCTCGGAGTCATGGGAGTCCCGACTCTCTGTAACCCGAGAGCTGCGGGACCTAACCTTGGCACATCATCATTTTCGTCAGTTTCATCTTCCTCTTCTACGATCTCCTCCTTTATGGTAACTGACTGCTCGTTGGTCATCCTGAAGCCGTTTTTCAAACCCAAAAGTGCAGCAGCTGATTTTTCTGTAAAAATATTCTCAGTTAATAATTTGAATTATTATCTTACTCTACTTTAAATTTTTATAAGTAAATAAGACACAGAAAAACTTTTTCAACTCCTAAGTGATTAATGATCACTTTTGTTTTTTTTTTTAGCATTTTATCGAAGGTATTAACAGGCTAAATAAATAAATAAATAAAGCCTGACAGCCTAAATAAAGTTCAACCAATTTTCTAAAAATTTTGCCAAATTTAATACTTGAGGACAATAAAAACATGCCTCATTATGATTTAATTTTTACAAAATCCTGTTGCCAAACCATAAGATGGTCTGGGAATAAATTTTCAAACTTGAAAAATAATTATTCTTTAAAATAAAACCCTTAAAAGTCTCTAAACAGCTTAGATGCATAATACCTTTTCAATTATAGGAGTAGATTCTCAAAAAATTAAAGAAGAATGGTAAAGTAAGTGGATAGTGGACAGTAGTTTGAAATGTGAAGTGAGACAGTTTATTTGGAAAACTAGAGAAGTGCCTTTTAGTACAATTTGCAAATGTGAAAGAGAAGATTTGTGTTTACTAGAGCTCAGGACACATAAAATTGGGAATGAGATGCGCAGGATAGGGTGGAGATGTTGATGAAATGCCAGCAAATGGGATGGTTAGCTTCAAATAAGTAACGTTAAAGGCGGGTTATTTGTAGTGAAGGTACCGGTCAGGTAAACGAAATATTCTTAAAAGGACACCTGATTCGACATTGCCGGTGTCATAAATCATCTAAGTTACTGAGGTTTCTGAAATCACTCACTTGACAGGGGCGTGCAGATTATCTGCTTTGTAATAAATCAATGGTTTTATGAAAAAGCATGCAAAACTTTTAATTTACTCAGTTGCGGGTAAATTATAAACAGTTTGAGTAATTTTTTATCATTTATTTATATGACTAGTGTAATAAAGAAAATAATAGAATTTTTTCGAAGTAGGTAATAAAAAAAAAATATTCTTAATGTCGATGTTAAATGTTAAATGCTATTAGGTATCCACTAAAAAAATTGTATTTCTATATTGATCACTCAGTAAATATTAAGTTTAAAAAATAAATTGAATTTAAAAACTATGATATTGAAGTTTATTGTTTCATTTCTTATACTTTTACTATAAGAAGTCAAATCATGTTTTGTTAGTTTCAAAAATAATTTCTGAAGCCAATAATGTTTCAATTTTATACTTACCACGATTAATGTGCAGTTTTACATGTTTCGTAAAAGTTAAAAATAATATTCACCCTGAGAATTTTTTTCTTAAAGGTACTTCCACCTTTCCTTCTACCTGCAGTTACAAATAATAATGTCCCTTCAATAATACACATAATGCACTGTTAAGCTGGGTATAATTTCTTTTTAATGACCAAATAAGTTACTTCAAGATTAGGTGTAACAATAGAGATGGCCATTGGAACTGACTCATAACAACAGATATGCTTGTTCTGGGAAACCCTGTCTTGGACAATGAAAAAATCTTCACAGCAAATTGGCTGTAAAATTTTAGCATATTATACAGGCTGTCCCAGCTTATATTCGAAGCGGTCTCTGTAGGCCAAACGATGGACTCTTTCAAAAAAATTTTTTAAAAATTCAAGTACAGAATCACAATGGCCTTATTTTAAAATATTTTGGAGTATACACAGTGTCCCATATGACAATGGCATATCAAATTTATGTTTTTTTTTAATGGAATGCTCCTATGTTATTGCATTTTTAGATTGTCTGAGAAGAGAAAATAAGATTGGCTTTTACAGTTGGTGTTTAAATTCAGAAGTTTTTGAGTTATAATCAAGTGAAAATCGTCATTTTTCAAGTTCAAGGCCCTGTACAACGAAAACGGTTCAAGATAGAGAAAAACGGCTTACATGTCCCTATTTTAACTTTTTATGTACTATCCTATGGTATAGAAACATTTGTACTTTCTTTGATTTTTTTTATTTGGCGACGCGTGGAGAAATCTCAGAATTTTCCAAATATTTTATCACCCTGTATAAACATTTCATCTACATCATAGGATAGTACATGAAAAGTTAAAATAGAGACATGTAAGCCGTTTTTCTCTATCTTCAGCAGTTTTCGTTGTAACTTCTGAATTTAAACACCAACTGTAAAAGTCAATCTTATTTTCTCTTCTCAGACATTCTAAAAATGCAATAACATAGGAGCATTCCATTAAAAAAAAAAACATAACTTTGATATGCCACTGTCATATATGGGACACTCTGTATACTCCAAAATAATTTTAAATTATGGCCATTGTGATTCTGTACTTGAATTTTCAAAAAGTTTTTTGAAAAAGTCCATCGTTTGGCCTACAGAGACCGCTTCGAATAAGCTGGGACACCCTGCAGATTGTTATAAATATAAACTATTTTAGTTATTTGTCATAAATAAAGGGTGTTAATGCATATGTGTAAAAAAATTAGGGGACGATTCCTTGTTGAGAATTCAGCAGGTTCTTCAATTAATTTTTCTGTTGAGATAAGACCCCCAGGTCAAGAAAGTAGTACAATAGAGTCCCGCTAATCCGACCCCTCGCTATCCGAAATATCCTTGTAGTCTGAACGGTCATACAAAAAAATCCTTATAATCCGAACAGCCTACCTCTTCAAGCAAACATATTGATAAAAATAATAATAAAATTGTGTGCTTGAGATAGGTAATGTAATGTAAATGTTTTAGCAGTCTGAATGAAAATTACGATATCCACGAAATAAAAACGACCTAATGCGGGGAAAAGGTCGAGATCGAGAAATTGTCTCTTTGAGAATTTTTATGTTAAGTCAGTCTTCAATTTTGTGCGAGTCTGTTATGCATATGATTTGATCATGGCTATTAGCCTGCGTCGTCATAAAATATTAAAACTTTTTTTCTATAAATTTGCTTCATTATGTTCAGCAATCCGCACACAATCGGAGTAATGATATATTCACTAGTCGGCAGAAATTTGAACTAGAGAAATACGGGCTAGTCCGAATATTCGCTACTCCGAACAACCATGTGCCTGATTTAATTCGGATTAGCGGGACTCTACGGTATTTATTTTTTTTCCTAAATACGAGACAAAATACATAAATGAAATTAAGTGGGCATAAGTTTGCTATTGAGAATGAACTCAGTGGGCATTTGTTAAATTTCCCCTACTGTTCTGTAAGGGGTAGAAAAGGCCATCCCTGGCACGCTAGAAATTATTTTCCTTATAGCTGTACCGCCACTTTAAATTGCATCTTGGATAACCTGATTTTTTCTAAATAAAAATGGGATACTGTAATTTTTCCATCAATTTAATGATCTTCGAGAAAAAAAATTTTGAAGAAATTTTAATTAAAGGGTATTTAATTACAGGATACTTGGATGAAAAATTATTCCACAACAATGATAAACAAATAAAGTCAAAAAAACAATGACAAAAAACTGTCAAGCATTTTACTTGCACATATGTACCTTTGTTCGATTTTTTGTAACATAAATACACCCTAACAGTAATGCACACCTTAAAGAAACTTAGTACTACGTTTTCCGGAAGTTTCTCTATGTTTTCTCCTCTCTAAATTCATGATTTTAACTTTTGTTGCATTAACTCGATAACCGTTAACTTCGGGTATAACACATCCATATATCATTAGAAACGGATTGAGAAACGATTTCGGTCATTATTTAAATCCGCGGCTCCTACAGTTTCACTATGGCACCTATATAGGGGTGGAGGACATACCTATAGTAACACCAGGAATGTATTAATTTGCTTTGCAAATGAAAGATAAGCGAACAAAAGGGCATCAAAAGAAGGTCTTCCTGAGTGCGGGCCTGTTTAGAACAGCGAAAATCACAATAAACATGCAAGGTCAGAGTGTCGAGTGGACGGCGGAAACTCGCAATATCAACACCAGAGCCGGTCTGGTAACATACGCAACATACGAACCGCATTCAAACGTAGTCGGACCATAATAGCGAGCGATGTCGCGTATTTTGGAAAATAAATGCAAAATAAATGCAAAATTTAAAATAAAAACTGTGCTATTGTTAATCTCGAAGATATTCCTTGCCCTGAAAGTGAAAAAAAAATAGAAATTCGACCGTAGTGCCAAAGAGGCCTTAGTGGTGACCTTGATATTAGTTTGCAATGGCTGTTTTTAGCTTCTTACCCACCCAGCACCCCTATTTCGTTCCTCGGTCCCGAAAAAATTGATGAAACGTAGGAGCCGCGGATGTATACAATTACCCTGATTTCAATTATGCGATAATATACAGACAGTCCCATTTGAAATAACGAACTTATGACCATTTGAAAGTTCCAATGTTTGTAGCACATTTTAGAACAAACATGTATACTTTTTGGAAATGTATTTGCGGGGGTTAAACAACGTCAATTTTACATGTATCTGAGAAAATATCAGCGAGATATTGCATTAGGGGTGAAAGATATGATGATATATTTTGTGGGAGGCTGCAGCTGTTAAACTGTTCAAAAAATTGATTACCTATAACTCAAAAACGGAAATAGATAGACATAGAGATAGACCCTAATAAAACTGTGCTCAGAATTTACCGTAGATTCGATAGATGTCATAATATTTGTTGGCCTATCATTCGAATTAAAAAAATTTGTTATCTGTACAGGCGTTACGGAACACACGTCATGTACAGTATAATCAATCCCGCACTAATGGGACACCTGTATAGAGGCAAATATAATAAGACGAATGGGAAAAATATTAAAAAATCGATCTGGCAACTCTGTCCTGATACTTGTCCTTACCACTCTAACCTCATAAAAAAAGAGACATAACCCAACTCCAGCCAATGATTGGCAGCAGTTATACCCAGTGTTTTCCATCACCCTAAACCATAACCTAATTCGCGACAATAAGTGAACGATGTATCATTTAAATTCTAGCCTCATCTGTTTCAACGCTCACAACCGCTGAATCTGAAAGTCTTCGTTCTTACATTGTAGATCTCCTTAGTAATAAAATAATAAAATGAGAAATGAGCTGCATCATAAATCTAACAGAGTCATAGTTAGGTATAACAGGCTTGAACAAGGGATGACAACGACCAGTCAGGTTTAGTATTATCCTTTCAGGCTCGGGCCCCCACGCCACGTGGTTTTGCAGGGGTGAACGTTACCCCTGAGTAGTAGTAGTAGTAGTAGTAGTATGGTGGGTTGGGGTGGTACACCCCAAGCGACTAGGCCACCGAGGGCCCTTTTCGCCTAAAGCTGCGTACTCACTAGAGCACGAGCCCCGAACGAGCGCCCCGAACAGAGCTGAACCGCTCAGATGTGGACGGGCATCCGAACAGAGCCAAGCACGCTCAGGTTGTTAGGCGAACGTGCTCAGACCGATCCGAGCTCTGTCGGTACATCAAAGGATGTTCGCGTTCAGTCTGGACGGGATTAACCAGCTCTACTGCCAAACTAAGTATCTACGAACAACTGGATCAGTGCCGAACCGAATGCTCGTTCGGGGCTCGGGTGAAAAATATAAACGCCCCGAATGCTCGGCTCTGCTCTGTTCGGCGCGCTCGTTCGGGGCAAATGCTCTAATGAGTACGCAGCTTTACCCGAACCATGGTGAAACTCCTACTCGAACCTCCCCGACCTTTTAATAAAGGCCAGAAGGTTGTTGTATGAGAGGAGTTTCATTTCTTCCTCTTGTAGCTCCTCAGACCCAAAGATGTTGAGCCTGAGGTTGCTGTATACCTCGCATACGCCCACATAATGGTGGGAGTCCTCGTCATCCATTCCGCATTTAGGGCTCGTTACCCCTGAACATGGCACTAAAAATGCAGAATGGGAGAAATTCCCGATTGCAGGAATGCAGATAGAGCATGTTCTGGTAAAATATGAGTTTAACTGCTTGGACATTGTATAAACATGGCATCAGTGACCTTCAACCTGTTAATAAGACATATAAAACTGATTGAATATAAATAGATTAAATTAGTGATAGATACCAACAACATAACGACTCAAACTTTTTGCTCCCGTACACAAAGTAATTTAACTTATCAATTTTATCTGTAGGGCGAAAATCATGGCAAAAATCTACCTCAACTCCACCTCTCACAACGTTCAACCAATCAGAATAACAAAATTTAACATGTCAGCCGTGTCCTCATGTCACATGTCACATGTTAGCATAATCTTTGTGAATAGGGAATCTTCATCTTGAATAAAGATTTGTGTACGAAAAGTTGATTTCATAGTAAAAACACGCAAACCTCGATCAAATCTATATAGTAATATCTAATTGTTAGGTGAAATAGCTTTATTTATGGTTACCCTGCCTGGAAGTTACCATGCACTCATGAAGAATGCACTTGTCTCGTCTCTGACAAAATGACATTACTCGACATTCAAGGTCGAGAGTTATAAGAACAGAAGAAGTAGGTCGATCTAAATTATGTCAAATAAATAAATAAGAGGACAAACTGGGTTTAATACAAAAATAAGTAACTGAGCCAGGAATCAGGTGGTTTAGAGAATTCTATAAATCATGTTGGTTTTGGTTGCAAATCCCTGGATGGATATGTCCTATACTAAGTACTAACAAAAATGAAACTGCAAGACAAAATAGGTACAAATAATGAGCAGTCTGTTCAAATTATTGTTTTTCATAAATGTTTTTTAAAATTTACTACGTCAGCAAGGCGTACAGCATGCAGAGCAAAAAGTAAACAAACACTTGGCTTTTAGGTATGTACTTTATACCTGGGAAAACAAAAGGTGGTGCCTGATTGGTTCAGTTCATGGCAATAAATTTGCTTCAGTTCGAAATTTCCCAATTACTAATTTCGATTTCATACAATCTACATGGAAGTTACATTGACTGGAACGTTTCGATAGAGAAACTTTCATAATCAGATCACACAGTATAAAAATTTGAATTTGGCATTTAGCGTTCGCAATTTCAAATTTAAACAATGAGTACACCATAACAAATCAAAAATTATGCATTGTAGTGATTATATTCAATCATTATACTTATTACCTGCGAATCTAAAGACACTGTTTCACAGTTTAACAACGATTTTCAACCGAAATAAGCGGTCCACGTTAACTAAATAGAAAATCTGTTCATTAACTTACTTTCGAGTTCGTCAGCCATGTTGATATGTAGACCAATGAATTGTGGGTAAATCAATGGCGCCACCAAAACAATTCAGGTACATGAAATATTTCGTAATCGAATTCTGCTAAACTATTCGCTTTATCGTTGAACCCACGAAACGAAAACTTGCACTATTTAAAATAGTTTTCGCAGCACCGATTTTCGTTTAAACACACTTTAAGGTTACGCGAGAATGGCCATCCCAATTTTGAAAATGGAAATGAAGCAGAAGCTAAACTACAGAATATTCGTTGGTGCGCATGACTGGCATTCCTGTCTTGTCGTCCCGCCTTATTAAAAACAGTTGAATTATGGAATCGATAATTTATTATTTTCGTTTAATCAGTCGGTGAATATTTAAATATTATGATTTTTCTGTCAACTTCTATTATTGTGTTCGTTCTCCCAGAATTTATACAAGCAGAACACAATTCCACCGATTTATTTTTAATTCCGAAGAACTGCAGAGAACGGAATAGATTAATAAATGCAGAAAAAGGTGACCTCTATGCCCTAATAGATGTAACTATCGGGGACAAGTTAATTTTACTCTGTCACTACTGGTATGTAAAATATCACCGTAAAGGTATTTTAATTTTATAAATGCATGGTCTCTTATCTGATCAATTTCTGTTGACTCATTGTAAATTATTACATTTAATTTTTACATCTGTAATTAGTATTACTTTTTGTGTTTTAACGCTGCTACTAAAGTTACAAAAATTAAAATTCAAATGCAATATACCTGCTACTTTTTTGATAATACCAAAAACATGGCAACATTGAATAGATATCAAAAAGAGTACTCAAATTTAAAATGGAATTTTCCTTTCTTGTTTTGGTAGGCTACGCAACGATATACATATACACGGTATGCCGATCATTGATGTGCCTTTACGCGTAAAGAATTCATCCTCTACGTTTGACGTAAAGAATGTAAAGAATCGTAAAGAACACGTAAAGAATAATTTATCTTTGAAAATTCTAGATTCTAACTAATTATAGAGAGGAGTACTGGAATACAAATAGTGTAATTGGGTTAAATATTTAAACCAAGAAAACCGGCCTTTTTACTGCCTTATTCAATGTTATTTAACATTAATTTCAGTCCAGATAATCACAATAAAATTAGAAATAAATAGGTCACCTAAAATGTAGGGTTAGGGTTCCCAATAATTATCATAATACTCATTCAATCAATAAAAAATGAGGCATGCATTATTTATTAATATTTAGTAATAATTAATTAGATAATAAATTATTATTAACTGCTTAAGAAATAATTATCATAAATTTGAATTGTTTATGTTTGTTTTCTTTACGCACTTTCCTTTCTTTACATTCTTTACCTCGAAAAGTCGAAAAAAGTCTATGTAAAGAATGAATTCTTTACCCGTAAAGAATCGCGTAAAGAATAGAGATAAAGAATACGGCACATCACTGATGCCGATAGCGATAGACGATGACGCGCAGGCTGCGTTCCGGTCTTCTGACGTCACGTGGTTCGAAGATTACACATGAGATTGCTAATATCTTTTTAATTGTCAGGAATAAATAAATAATTCTTGGTAGGCTTGCATAAGTCGGCAACAGCTATCCAGTTAACGTTTTAAAAATTTTCAAACCCAAAAATCCCAGAGTTTTCATAGTCAACTTTTGTTTTTCTTATAGCTGCTATATTGTTTTTTTATGTCGTTTGGTACAAAAAAATCATGAAAATCAAAAATCAATAACAGTAAAAAAAATTGTAAAAATTTCATTTTACTTTTTTCGAAAAAAAAATAAAGATTTTTCTATAATAGGTCTAGCACAAAGAAAAACACAAGCAAAAAGGATGTGTGTGTGTATGTCGAATGTTTTGGCTACGGAAACTACGTCCATCCGCCTATTTCCCAATAATTTATGATACTTTTAATTTGAGGCAGTATTCTACACCACTTTAATTGTATACCAATTTCTTTCTATGGTTTACTTTCTACTTATATGCTTAAATGTCCAGATTGCTGTTTTTTATATGTCTGACCAGTCTTTTTAATTCATCTGCGTTGGGGGTTCTTAGAATTTGTGTGAGGTTGAAAGGTAGGGTAATAGTGTTATTGTCATTGTAATATATGTCTTTCGTGTATCTATCTGTTTCGTTAGAGTTCAGACTGCAGTTAAGAATCATATGTTCCGCGTCCCCCATTTCTCCACAACGGCAATTTGGGGAGTCTGACAATCCTATTTTGTTTAAGTGTTGGGGTACCCGTCCATGGTTACATCTCAGTCTAGTTACCGTAGTTATTTCTGTTCTGTTCAAATTCATATTTTTGAACCAGGGATTTCTGAGAGGAGTTTCTTGTATATTTTTAATATAGAATAATCCTTTTGTGCTGTTGGTGTATTCTGTCGACCATATACTACTTACCCTATCTTTCATGCGAACCATTATGTCTTGCCAAGGGTATTTATACTCTGCTAGCGTTCCTTTTCGTATGGATTCTTTTGCCATTTTGTCTACTATTTCGTTGTTTTTTACTCCACAGTGCGCTTTGACCCACACTAAGGAGACTTTTTTACCATCGTTTCTGGCTTTATTTAATTCTATTAGGATTCTATTTACGATATAGTTGTGGTGTCTCCCGCTCGTCATTCTTTGTATACTCTGTAATGCGCTCTTGCTATCAGATATTATCATAAAATTTTGTTGTTGACATGTGTTTGCATAATTCAAAGCTTCCAACATTGCGATTAGCTCCGCAGTAAAAATGGACATAAATTCTCTTAGTTTGATGAGTTTTTTGTAACCATTTTCTTGAACATATATAGCGCACGCCGTACCCTCCTTATTTTTAGATCCGTCCGTGTATATACAATATGCATTGTTTCTATTTCTCATTTCCTCCAAATCGTGCTCAATCATTTTATTTCGTATCTGTTCCGGGTAATTTTCATAGCTATTGATATACTTTACTCCAGAACTGGTATAGCTTTCTCTGCTCAACGCTAAAGGAACTGTGCTGGTTTGTATGGCATCTCTAAATTCTACCAGTTCCCCATATACCTCAGTCAATAGTGGGGACTTTTTCTTCTGCCAATAGTTTTGTGTCAGGTCTGCAATGTATAGTCGATGTAATTTGTCTATTAAAGTACTGTTGTGACTGAATAACTTTAGTACAAATCGATTTGTGAGATTTCTCCTTCTGTATTTGAGAGGCATTTCTCCTATCTCGCTCATCATATTTGTTATCGGGGTAGATCTTAAGGTCCCGAGTATTAGTCTAATACATTTATTTTGAGCTGTATTGACTTTATTTAGATGCGTTTTGGCCGCTTGATCATATAGAATGGATCCGTAATCCGCTATGGCTCTAATGTATGTTCGATAGATCAATAATGCTGTTGCTGGATCTGTTCCCCATTTAGTGTGGCATGTAGCTCTTAAAATATTGGTTGACTTTTCCAATTTGGCTGAAAGTCGTTCCAGATGATTTTTCCACAACAATTTTCTATCTAATGTTATTCCTAAATATGTTATATTGGATTCTATCGCGAATTCTATGTCATCCAAATTTATTCTCTCCGGACTGCTTTGGTGTTTTCTCGAAAATATGCATACTTTTGATTTTTTTTCAGATATCCGGAGACCTAGGTCAGATAACCAGCCTCTCAAGCCGGCTACCTCCGTATTCATTTTGTTGATTCCGTCTTCTAATCTGCAATTCTTTGCATACATGCATATATCATCCGCAAATTGTAGTACCTCTATACCATCAACATATGAGTCTATCTCGTGAGTATAAACCAGATACAGTATCGGGCTAATGATGCTACCCTGTGGTAATCCAATATTGACCACTCTGGGTCCGATTATTTCTCCATTGATTTTCAAGAAAACTTCTCTGTCCTGATAGAGGCTTGTTATTCTATTTGAGAACTCTGGAGGGATTCCAATCGTTGTCATCTTATTGTGCAGTATTTTTAGATTTACATTATCATAGGCCCCCTCAACGTCAACAAATAGAGCAACCAGATTGTTAGTGTTTGAAAAGGATTCATAGATATCGCAGACTAAATGCGCTACATTTTCCATTGTAGACCTATTCTTTCTAAATCCATATTGGGTATCGGATAGTTTTTTATTTATTTCCAGCCACTTTTCCAGTCTATTTTTTATCATTCGCTCAAAAGTTTTCAACACACATGATGCCAGACCAATTCCTCTATAGGAGGAAGCCAGGTTTGGGTCTTTGTTCGGTTTTGCTATAGGTATAATGAGGTATTTTTTCCAGTCTTTTGGAATTTCCCCTTTTTGCCATATTTGGTTTAATATGTTCAGTAATTTGCCCTTGGCCGTGTATCCTAGATTATATAACATGGGATAATGTATATTATCCAGACCTGGAGAGCTATTTACTCTGTTTTGCAAACTTATTTCCAATTCCTTTCGTGAGAAATTTTCTAGCAATTCATGTGCCGTACTACTAACTTCAGCGTTTTGGTGATTGATTTTCAAATTCTCCGGGACCCAACATGGAGCAAGTTTGTAAAAAAATTCATTTTGTAACAGTTCCTGGTTTGGTGTTGACCTTGAAGGAGCATATGTGCTTTTAATTCTTTTCACCTTTGTCCATATTTCTTTTATAGGCGTGTTTCTATTTAATGAAGTACAGTACTCCCTCCAGCATTCTCTTTTGCTTTCTAGAATTACCCTCTTTGCAAGGGCCATATTTCTTTTGTACTTGATGAAGTTTTGAAGATTTGGAGTTCTTTTGTAATCCTTCATTGATTTCCTTTGATTCTCAATAGCGGATTTGCAATTTTCGTTCCACCAAGGTTTGCGGAACTTCGGATTGGTAGCCTGGGACCTCCGAGGGATAGACTTGTTGGATGCTTCGTTTAGGAACTCGACAAATGTAACATAGTCCCAATCCTCTTCCTGGTTTGAAGTTATAAGTTTACAAAGTTCCGTAGAGAAAAGTTTCCAATCTGCTTTGCTGAGATTCCATTTCCTATAATCTTTATCTTCATAGTCCGAGCAATTGATTGAACTATTAACTTTAACTACAAAGTGATTTGAGCCTAGTGTTTCGTCAAGAACTGTCCAGTTTAACGTCGGAGAAATACTGGGTGATACTAATGTTAGGTCTATAGCTGATTTTGTTCTACTTAATGGATTTAATAGAAGCGTTGGGGAGCCATCATTTAGGAAAATTATGTTTTCATCTTCCATAGCTGACAGTAAATTATTTCCTTGGTAGTCTGACTCTGTACATCCCCAGGTTTGGTGGTGGGCGTTAAAATCGCCCCCTAGTATGAAAGGTCTCTTCAATGATCTGAAAAAGTTTCCCCATTGATTGGATGATATTCTAGTGTTTGGGGGAACGTATATTGAGTATATATTCACAACTTTATTTATACCAACTATTTTCGCACCTGTACACATTGTATTTTCCAGTTTATAGAAATTGTTTATTGGATAAAAAGAAATTTTTTGATTAATCAGAATAGCAGCTCCGGCGTAGCCGTCGTTACTATCTGCCCTAATTATATTGAAACCGTTTAATTTGAAATTATAGTGTGGTTTTAGCCAAGTTTCACTTAAGATCGCTATATTAATATTTTCTTCATTCACAAATTTTTCTAGATATCCCTTGTTTTTTACTATTGACCTACAATTCCATTGCATAATGTTTATATTGAATGTTGTGGACTGTTTAGAATCTCGTGTAGCTTTGTCCCTATCAATTGGTTTATTTGATCTGTGTTTAGTGTTTTTTTTTCCAGTTTATATAGTATTTCTACTAAAAATGTTGTTAGTGTTTGAGTTATAACTTGTTTTTCTCGAGGTTGTATCGCTGTATAGTTAGGGTGGTAGGGATTTATTATTGGAGTTGTTGATACGTAAGGGGTCTGGAGTATTTGTTTGTGCAGTTGTAGGACTGGATCTGGGTCTTTGTTAGTGTCCATCTTTTTCCGTTTTATTGGTCCTGTCTCAGGTGGGAGAAATGTATGGGGGCTCGTGAATTTGTTTTTTGAAATAGTTTTTGGTGATTTCGTCTCTTGTGAGACAGTCGCGTATGACACCTTATATTTATTCCTTGCATCATTGTAAGACAAGTTCTCTGTGCCCATTATATGTTTGATTTGTTTTTGTTTAGCGAACTCTGGACAATTTTTTCTGTCTGTTGCGGAGTGGTCTCCCTCACACAGTATGCAATGGAAGGTTCCACTCTTATTACAGTTTTTATTTGCGTGTTCCCCACCACAGTTGCTGCATCTTTCCTTGCCCTTGCACGTAGTGCTCAGATGTCCATATCTCAGACATTTAAGACATTGTCTAACTTTTTGTATATAAGGTTCCACCTCGAATATTATCTTCTCTATTGATACTTTTTTTGGTAGTATATTACCCCTAAAGGACACCATTATTGTCTGTGTGGGTACATATTTGATAGTATCCCCCTCAACTATCCTTCGGTTCATTCTTCGTACATATGTTACCTTAAATTTTTGGTACCCCAAAGGACTTATTAATTGTTCAAGTTCGGTCTCCGTCAATTCTATATCTATATGACGTATGATACCCGTTCTGGCTGTTAAGTATTGCGGTATAAACGGTAAGTAATCGTTTCTTTTTAAACTCTCAGATTCTACCAGAAGATTAGCACTTTTTGACGAGTTTAGTTCTATTTTTATGAGATTTATCCCTACACTTGTTATGTTTAAAATATTTTCCTGAATATCCGGCACTAATCTATTAATTAATCTAGCCGTGCATATTTTATTTGCTCTTCCTATATTTTTACCGTTAATTCCTTTAACATAAACAAAGAATGGACCTACCATATGATTTTCATACTTGTTAATCGGCCTTGAGATAAGTTTATCATCAGATTTTTTATCTGATGGACTTATTGAAGGCGAACCATTTATATTAATCAGATCGACATCATTTTCAACTCTATTATTACCCGTTACTGAAGTTTGACCAATAGATTTATATCCGCTTTCATTATTGTATTTAATACTAGATTTCTCACTTACCCTACCTAACTCTTCCAAAAAGTTTCTTACTTGTGGTTCCTGAACCCTGTATCTATCGTTGTAACTCGTCTCCGTTTCCATTCTCTGTTCCGTATTTTCATCTAATAAATTTGTCCAGTTTTCCTGCAACGTTTTGCCCCTATCAGGGGGCTCACTATCTTTGCTCATTTAAGTATGAGATTTAAGTAATCAGATTTCACTTTATTTGCTCTTCACTACTTGCCAATTTTCAGCCACTCGATTTTATATGCGTAGCGTTCGACCGACCGGTGAGAACTGAGCAAAAAGGATGGAAGCAATATAATTTGACATTTATTTTTTAAACAACCTCGCCGCGATTAATAGGTACTTCAAGTCAAAATAAAACCACAAGACGTCATTGCGCAGTAATAACCAAAATAGTAACAGCAATCGGTGGGCTACGCAAGGAAATACTGAAATATAAATAGTGCATTTTAGTTGCACTGCCGTACCTAAATCAACAATGCACCAAGAAAATAATAATTGTTAATGATTACAATGAGTAAATTTTGTGCTTAATTAATAAATAAGTACTTTTTCTGTTCAAAGTACCGAGTATAGGAACTTTAAAATGGTGGTTTCCGTCGCCGTAACCGGCACGGCAAATTTGCATTATGGTTTTTTCTGATGTTCTAGATTCTAAGGTTTCTACGGTCCGGAGCGGAAAGTCACCAGTCAGTAAAGTCACACAAACGTTCAAATGTAAAATTTCGTTCAGCAGATTCTTCTTAAAGTTCACTGACGTCATGGTGGAGAGGAATAAATATCTGATACAATGTAGTTTTTCAACAATTTTTTATTAATAAAACATACAGAATTAACATTCAGCAACCGTACCGTTTGTTTTAAAGATGTTATCACGGACCTTAAAAATTAAAAAAAAAAACAACAAACCTAGAAACAAAAAATAAATCTTTAAGGTCATGTGTTGTTTGATTATCATCTTCACCTGCTTCTTTGTTGCTTCATGCCAGTAATGAAGAAATAGGTACCTATAATACGCATTTCATTTTTGACTGAAATTTTTTGCTTAAACTATAACAATTTCTGATTTATTTTAATTGCTGCTTTTGAAATTACCCAACTATTTGAAGAGTTTATTTTTCCGTCACATTTTCCAACTACAACTCTAATTTTTTAAATTGAACATAAAATCCTGTGTCCCAAGAGAAAAGACTTGCGCGCATTTATAAAATCTCTACCCCACGCAAGCATGCATCAACATTCTTGATTCCGCCAATATGTACCTCTGTAATACGTCTCTTCCGTCGAATGCATAGATTTCATAAAAAATTTGGACACAGCCGTGCAACATTTAAA
The DNA here is from genome assembly GCA_910589415.1 of Malachius bipustulatus. Taxonomy (NCBI): domain Eukaryota; kingdom Metazoa; phylum Arthropoda; class Insecta; order Coleoptera; family Melyridae; genus Malachius; species Malachius bipustulatus. The sequence continues at coordinate 18,845,318 of OU342634.1, forward strand.
CAGCAATTAAAGGATGTTACTGTTCAAACTTCAAATGTTTCATCATTGCACCATTTGGCATGCCATCATTTTTCGAGCCAATTATAGATAGGGATTTTATTGACTTTAAATGAGCGCCCCCTCCCCCCCACCCGCCTGGATGTATTATGTAAAGTAAACCATTAAACAATGTGCATGTAATAAAATTAAGAACACATCACTGTAATGTAACAATTCCCCTTATCAGAGAAGTCTGATGAGACTGTTTGGGTAGGGGTTGACATTAGCGAATAATGTACAAAACAGTTAAACCATTGCTTTTTTTCACAAAAAAATATATCGCACATCGAACCTGGTCCACTATCAGTAGCGCTGAATCACAGACGATCGGTATAAAATATTATGTTGAAAAATAGCACTTTACAGACTCAGTAAATTAATTTTTATTGCCTACTTTTAACTTACATCTGTAATATTCTAAAAGCAAAGAAAATGACGACTTCAGACCAAAAAGATGGTTTAAGCAAAATAAATTAGGAAACAACCAGCCAAAGGAAATTGAGCTTGGAATGGACAATAACGCTACAAGAAATAGGATTACGGTCAATCCTGATCATAGTTTAGTGATAAATAATTTTACAAGCACAGACACAGGCCTTTATTATTGCAAAAGGTTGGAAAGTGCCGAAGAAGATGAAAAATACAATTACCTTGTGGAACGTGAGTACTTTTCTCTGGAAAAGTATTCTTGCTTGCAAAGAAACAATAATTATTTTTCAGTGGTGTCAAATGAGATCTATGTAGCTGTAGAAACAGGAAACATAACAGACTGGCATAGATATTCTGATGACTACTTTGTGCCGATAAATAAACTTTTTAGAGAATCCCGGGGTACAGAATTCAAATATCTTAGAGAAACTTTGCACTTACAACTAGAAGTAATAACTCAATGGGATCCTTATGGTATTTGTGAAATATGCCGTAGGCCAAAAAATGAAGGAATAAAAAGACAGACAGGTCACTGCCGGATCAAAATATCACAGCAAGTAATGTCTCCAAGTTTTTACTTTTTTTATATTCAAGTAATATCTCTCATCAGGGAAATGTGAATATCACGAGTTTGAACGATGATGAAGCTTTCATTTCACTGGCCTATGCAGTGTCTTGCAGATCGTTAATCTTATCAAGAATATTTCCCGGAATCAGTAATTTGACAAAAATAATACCTGACTTTATTCAGCATGTAAAATGTGATGGGATTTGCAACCCCGGTAGGTATAATACTTTCTAAATTTCATAACAGAACATTATTTCTTAATAGACGCTGAAGGAACAAATGCCGGATGGAAACGAGGAAAAACAAAATCATTTAAATATCGAAAAATAGCCGTCCTTAACGAAAATGACCATATCACATTTGTTTGTCCTGAGTAAGCCCTATGCAGTTATTAATTCAAAATTCTTCAATGTTTTTATAAATAGATCAACGCTGGATAATGTAGTTTTATGGAAACGAAATGGGAAGGAACTCAAGCGTGGTAAAGGAATAAATCTAGAAGATGAAAAAGCAGAGCCCAGAATTTTAGTTGACACATTCAACACTTTGTATTTAGTTAATGTCAAACAATCTGAAGAGGGAAATTATACATGCGAAGTAGACACAATTAGAATGCAACAAATAGTGATATTCGTTGTAGCTAAATCATATTTACTAACTTATGGTAATTTTTTTTTCAAAATTCTATCAAAAATTAACTCTAGTATTTTATAGAATTCATTCGTCACCTGGCATATCTCGGAGTTATCCTTTCATTAACAACAACATGTTACTGTGCTGGCTGTATTATAACGTGTTCCCGAAGAGACACGTTCAAAGGATATAAGGAGCTTAAAGAAATTCATGCAAAAGAAGATAGAGCCGAATATGTTTGAATTGTATTTATTCATTGTTTCAAAATTTTGAATTTGTGTTTCTTTTAATGTAAAATAAACTTAACAATCTACTTGTATAGAGTATCTCCACAAACGGAGACTTGCCACGTAAATTACAAACAGTGTTATTTAAAATTTAGTAAAAACAAATTTTATTGAGCTCAAAATACTTACACTTAATTATAACAAAAAAAAATAATAACCTATTTTTTATATTTCTCTAACGTTTTAAGTAGTTCATCAGCTTCTTCAGAAGATTTCACCCTCAATAAAATAGGGACAGGTGGCGGTTTAGAATCGGGGGTAGGTATACAAATCAACATAACATCTTTCTTGCCCATTTTCTGAATCGGAATACTATCAGAAAGTATAAAATTACATAACAAGTTGCCCAGATTAGTGTCAGCTCTCACTACGAGTTGAGTCTTTTCAGAGTCAGGAACAGGCTTTAAATAAAGATTTCCAACCCCTCTATCACCGAATGTTTTATCCTTCTTCACGAACACTTTACATCGTGTAGTATAAACGTGACCTTCTTCCACCACCGGAGTAAATTCAACCTTTGGAGGCTCATCGTCATCTTCTTTCTCCGGATTCGGTTCTTCAGATTTAGTGCTCTTTGGAGATGCAAATGAGAATACCGGATTTGTACTGGGTTTGGGAAAACTGCTCGATGCACCGAATTGAAATCCTGAACCGACATTCTCATTAGCGGTGCCAAAAGAAAAAGGTTTAATTTCTTCAGAAGCGGTTTCTTTAGTAGAGTTCGGAACGCCAAATGAAAATTTAGGCTCTGATGAATTGAAGCTTTTTGACGCATTCGCCGTTGATATGCCAAATGAAAATTTCTGAACATTACCATCTGTTTTTTTATTGGAAGAATCAGTTTCACTAACTGAGCTCGCGAATGAAAATGTTGGTTTCTCTGAGGTTTCAGCTTTATCGTTTTCTGGCTTCTTGGGCGGACAACCGAAACTAAACATTGGTTTTTCTGTTGAATCTGTCGGGTTCACTTTGTTTGCAGGTTTAAAAGTAAAAGACGTGAAGGCTGTCTTCTCTTTCTTTTCGGCACCTAACGCAGAAACTTTATCACTTGTTTGCTTATGTTCTTTTTCTAGTTCTCCGTAATATTTTTCATAATCTTTGAAAATCGGCTGCAAGCTGACGAATGGATTTTCATCGATATGCTGTTTGATCCATTTCGATACGCTTTCGTTTAATCCTTTCAATTTTGCATAATATTTTGAGTTTTCTGTATCGTTTTCCGTGGAATTTTTGGACTCATCGACTTTTGCAGTTGCAGTTTCAACATTAATTCTATCTTTGACACCAAGACCGGCACCAGAGTCTGTAAATGATCCATTTGTCTTGGGCTCTTCATTGCTTTTCAAAGTTGATAGGAAACTGAAACCCTTCTTGGGACTCTCTGTTGTCGGTTTTGTGAATCCGGTAAAAGATCCAAATACACTCTTCTTCTCGTCACCTTGCTGAAACAGATTTTTTAAATGTTTTCTTTTTAGTGACACCAAAGTAGACACCATGTTACAAAATTGTAACATAATTATGATTAAAACTGTCAGATAATGGAGTTTCAGTACGAATTTTTTGCAGAGAAGGCCAGACTGATGTTTGATCTTTAATAATGCTCTCTAACCTTCAATCTTTATAGACAAATTAAGTACATTGAGAAACCATAATATGGGAATGAGTTGCAACTTCAATCAATCTGGACATCTTTGTATAAGAAACTAAAATAATACGTTTATATGTAGAGGTGCAATGTTTATCCAGCTTGATCAGTAACTAACTGGGGTACTCGGAGTGTGAAGACCAATTTTGTAAAAGTTAAAGCGGCAAAAGCGACTGCATTGAACATGTGAATAAATTCAGACGAATTTTGGAAGAATAGGGGGGGAAGCAATTATTATTATTACACCCTGTATAAATAATAAATTATGTCCACTCATCATGGTAATTAAAATAAGTAGTTTCTTCACAATAATTACATTTTATTATTGATTGAATCCCACAAATCTGTAATTTCATTCATGGGGAGTAGGAGTAGGACAGTCTGCAGAATATAACGATGGATTGTTGACATCACCTACACACCAACCTGTTGAAATTGGTCTTAGATTTGCCAGTTACTGACTAGCCTGTATAGTAGACTAATAAATAAGTGTCTAAGCTCTGGGCTCTAATTGTAGCATTGGCCGGAGTAACGTTGTAACTTACATTTTTACAGGAGGTGCAAAAAATGAACGTTGCAAGGTTATTGAATTGATAGTTTTCATTTGGCGATTCTTAAAATATCATTTAAATATGGTTAAAGGAAAATCATACAAAACTTATCGTTTTTGTTGAAGCATTCTGCCTATTTAAACCTACCAAAGTGAAAAAATCACTCCAAAAAATTATGTAAGTTACAACGTTACTCCGGCCAAGGCTTCAATTATTAACTCTAACGTTTGAGATTCATCAAGGCCCCTTCATGTATCGTGTTCACAAAGTGATAAAAGGGCGAAAAAAAATGACTGGAAGCAAAAAAAAAAAGAATTTGATTGAAACTCAGGAAATTTCCTTTTTTTTTCCAAATATTTTTTTTTCTAACTAAGCCAATAAAATTTGTAACTAAAATATGTAATATACAAAATGTAATTAAATACATCCTCAGATTGGTAAGCTTTTAAGACTTGAAAAAATTTGAACATTTTTTTCAAATATTCAGGTTAAGAAACAAATTGGTACAAAAAAATTATATCAATTACATTTATTTTATTGAATACCATTTTTCTGAAAGGTCGAATGAGTATATAATAAAGCACATAAAGTGCAATTACTAGCCTGTTAGATGGGATCGGAGAATTCCTCCATCGCCCTAACAGTTGTCATGATGGCAGTGCCCGAAACTCCAACTAGAGAGTTTGCTTCCGCATCCAACAGCAGAGCCAGTCAGAGTACCAGAACAAGCACAGACACGTGTTTCGCTCTACTGGAGCTCTGGAGCTCATCAGTGTGCTGCATCTGGAGTATCCGGAAGGATGCTGCTGGATGAATGGGAGTTGGCTTGTCTTCAGCCAAGAATTAACACGGATCTCCGTGTGGTGTAAAATAGAGCGACATCTAGCGGTCAGTCTAAAGAACTAACCGTGAGTTCACTCTAAGTCAATGTCAAAGTCTGATTGTCAATGTCTGGCATTGTTGGCGCCTAAAACTGCAATATACTTTGAGTGAACTCACGGTTAGTTCTTTAGACTGACCGTGACCGCTAGATGTCGCTCTATTTTACACCACACGGAGATCCGTTTTAATTCTTGGCTTAAGACAAGCCAACTTCCATTCATCCAGCAGCATCCTCCGGATACTCCAGATGCAGCACACTGATGAGTTCCAGTAGAACGAAACACATGTCTGTGCTTGTTCTGGTACTCTGGAAGGCTCTGCTGTTGGATGCGGAAGCAAACTCTCTAGTTGGAGTTTCGGGCACTGCCATCATGACAACTGTTAGGGCGATGGAGGAATTCTCCGATCCCATCTAACAGGCTAGTAATTGCACTTTATGTGCTTTATTATATACTCATTCGACGTACCTTCGTTATTTTATTTATTAATCATAAATGACATGGTGAAGTCAGAGATATCGATGTTTCACTGGTTTCCAGCTCATCAGTCTGACATATCACCATCACCAGAGGACTGTGCCAAATAGAAAGAAATCCAATCTGTGGTAAATTAAAGTCAGAGATATCGATGTTTCACTGGTTTCCAGCTCATCAGTCTGACATATCACCATCACCGGAGGACTGTGCCAAATAGAAAGAAATCCAATCTGTGGTAAATTACATAAGTAAATTGATTTGTCGGAAACATAACAGACATTACTAAAAAATCCATTTCGGAGAAATGGCAAGCAGAAACTTACGTTTGGAGGAACATTTCCTGTTTGCCACTTTTCCAAATGTTCAGTTAACTGTATGTACTTTATTTTATTTTGGCCGTGAGGTATAGTAAAGAACATTTTCTGTTAACTGCAGTCTATAGATTTATGTCTGATGCTCTAGTGGTGTATTTATTGTGCTCAGTAATGAAAATTTGTCTTCAGTTTTAAATAAAAAATAAATAAAAAATAATTCAATTGGGTTTGGAAAACATTTTTGTTTAGGTAATGCCCTCGTACTAACCAAAAAAAAACTAGTCTTGGTAAATATGTACATTAGCGGCATGGATATAGGGCGAAATGGCTTATACTATCGGATAGCTTGTGTCTCTAGGAGTATCAAGATACCATTGAATTTTTGTGGCGGCAAGTAATAGTCGAGAAATAAGGCCTCAAAGTTTCATCCTTGCCCTAATACGTGTATTCGTACATATACGTTCGAACGGGAAGCATGCTCTCGATAGTCTCGATCGTCGTGTGTCCGACGGAGTGTGAGCTTCCTGTTCGAGCGCATCTGTACGAATATACGCGTATTAGGGCAAGGATGAAACTTTAAGGCCTTATTTCTCGACTATTACTTGCCGCCGCAAAAATTCAATGGTACCTTGATACTCCTAGAGACACAAGCTATCCGATAGTATAAGCCATTTCGCCCTATACCCATGCCGCTCATTTCAATAATCACCCTAGTCTTTTTTGCTCATTGCCGCATTGCACAATTCTTTTAGATATCATATAAACTGAAAAAAGCTGAGTAAGGCCACTTCTTTTGGTATTCCTGGCTAGATTTGTAACTAACTACCTAAAAAATTTGCTTTCTGTTTGCCCGGTTGGTAGGATTTAGGTAAACTGCTCATGGAAGGATAATACCTCCCCATAAGTACCATCCAATACCTAGGATGATATATTTATTATGTAGGTATCAATCGTGTGAACTTTTTTAAAACGTAAATTAGGCATGCTTTGGTAACAAAATTCACGTCTGAGATTGAATCCATAGACCTGTATTTTTTTTCTAAAGACTGCCTAAATTACATTTTTCAGTTTCTCACATGATAGATTTAATAAATAATCAATACAGCACTGATCAATACAGCTTCTGATTAAGACCGAAGTCATTTGATTGACAGTTGAGTCTTTAAAAGTTAATTATTCTAGTGCAAGTGGCTGTTTTGAAACCAAAAAGCGAGTAACAAAGTCTGTTCTGTAGTTTTCTTTTTTTTAATAACTGATAATTTAAGTAGCTTGTTGAGTGAATCTAAAGGTGGCTCCCGCTTCGCCAAGTCAGAATAAATTGCCGAGTCAAGGCAACCCTATGGAGTGGTGCGATGCTACCTCATACACAGGGTAAGTGACCCGGCGAGTCATTAGCTTGGTTGCGCACCGTGGGATGGACCAAAACTATCTTTTCAAAGTTTAGACACCATTCCCTTGAAACAAAGTGTTATGAATGTTTAGCTTTCAAAATAAAGTAACTTGTAGGAATACAGGCTAGGATAAAATCAAGACTGTTGCATAATTTTTATGAGCTCATGGCTGATATTTACCGGGCAAGATTCCCACCACTCACACAAGCCATAACTGCATGCAATAAAAAGGATATTGTCATGACATACCACAAATGCAGCCGGATTCCGTCTCTTGGCGGTTTTAATTACTCTGTTTTTTATAACATCCTCGGGTGCTTTTTTAAAGGTACCAGCATCTTCAGGAATGTCTTCTACGTCCCAGTTTCTGTCGTTCAACTCATGTGTAGCACTTCTCTTTCCTGCCATAGATATTGGATAATTTAAAGGAAATTATAGCTTTAACTTTATAATCCAGTGATTTGTATTAGTTGTTAGACAAGTAAAATTTCTGCTGATTATTGCCTTCCAATAAATTATTATACAACCTTTTGTAGATATAAAGATGGATAAAAATGCTGTAAACAGTGTAAACATTAATTACGATGGCTAAAAAAAGTAAAACTTGCTATTTCTTGGCTTATTTGGAACTTGTATAGTTTTCAAAATAACTTTTTCTTATTAGTTAATAAATATTAGTACGTTTTAGTTTCCGTTTTTACGATAACTTGGTATTATTGCGTTTGCGTATTTATGCAAATCCCAAGCGTAAAGTCTCTAAAATCGTAAACGTTTTAAGTAAGCGTGAAAATTTGATGTTAAAAAATACAAAAAATCAAAAGGCCACATTCTTTTCTTTATAACACCGAGACCGAAGACCGAACCCGAACCGCTAATAACCGCGCTTGGCTCGGTACATAGACCTAGAATATAATGGACTGATAGTTGTCAATGCTTTACTGTACTAAGTTTGTTGCCAGTGTAAGAGTAGTTTTTGCCCTTACAAGAAATGTTAGTTGCCTACCTTACAGTGTAAGGTAGGCAACCAACATTTCTTGTAAGGGCAAAAACTACTAAATGATATATGAAGAAATAATACGAAATTCAAATTTTTTGTTTTTCTTACACATAGGTATTTTATAGGAAGAACATGGTTATTTTTAAAGAATAAGAAAATGAATGCATAAAAATTATAATAACACGACTTTATTATTTGTTTTTATATGGTGTAATTCTAATAGAATAATAGAATAACTATTTATTACAATTACAGAGATAAAATGTTTCACTTACCTATGAAAAGATATATCTGTTAATTTTATAAGCTGCACAAGACTGGACCATTAATATTAAATTTTAAATCGACAGAGAAGATATTTAAAGTAAATATAAATATGCTTTTAACCAGTATGGATATTAAAATCAGATCTATTTGTTATACACCTACAATTTCCATACAAGGCCAATAATAAATATTTATTTATTTATACTAATGTCAGATAATAATATTAACATTAATTGTTCTATCACTCAAAAAACACCAAGAATGCGGAATTTTTGATTATTCTTTGTTTGAATTTGTTTTGTTGAATTGAATTCGTCGCTTTGCCCTTACTTGTATGTATGGTTGCCTAACTTTGGTTGGCAACAAATTTTAGTCTCAAGGGTTCGTCCATTATATTCTAGGTCTATGGCTCGGTATTTTTTTTATAATGTCAAGTGTCAAATTAACACATGACAACTGACAGTGACCGTTGAGTTAGATCTGCTGCGCTCAGAAGAAAAGCATCAAGTCGATTATTTCAATGCGGTATGCGATGCGATGATTGCGATGCGATTACGTTTTATACAGGGTGTTGATTTTCAAAGCGGGCCATAGGGGATTAGCATTGCGAAAGTGGTTTTTGAGGATTCCTGCTCGCCGTTTAAACTGACAGAAATGGTTTTGGTATCAAAATGAAGCTAAAATTATTGCGCATAACGCTTGACATCAGAAATTAATTTAATTTCACGTTGTTTTGTAAAATTCTTCAGTAAAAATTCAAGTAATTGTCAATGTTTAATCACAAAATAGCATGCCTTGCCTAAATAATAATGACGTTTCTACGTTTTGACAATCCAATAATAAAACTTTATAAGTCAGTAGGTAATAATAAAGTCTGGTTCTATTTAACCCTCCTGTAACTGGCTACACTGTAGTAGGTTTCCACCATAAAGAAAGACTCTTTCTTGGTTTGTGTAACCCATTTTTAAATAGAACCAGACTTTATTATTACCTACTGACTTGTAAAGTTTTATTATTGGATTGTCGAAACGTAGAAACGTCATTATTGTTTAGGCAAGGCATGCTATTTTGTGATTAAACATTAACAATTACTTGAATTTTTACTGAAGAATTTTACAAAACAACGTGAAATTAAATTAATTTCTGATGTCAAGCGTTATGCGCAATAATTTTAGCTTCATTTTGATACCAAAACCATTTCTGTCGGTTTAAACGGCGAGCAGGAATCCTCAAAAACCACTTTCGCAATGCTAATACCCTATGGCCCGCTTTGAAAATCAACACCCTGTATGTATATGTATGTATATTTATAATAATTATGATAGGTTAAAAATAGGTATTATATTAATTCCCAAAGATCATATATACTGGCCGCGTGAATTAACATTTTATGCACACATTTACCTAAAATTGTGTAATAAAAAATAATCAAAATGTCAATTAAGTAACTTTCTGTTCTAGTAGTCCTAGTCCTAGTACTATTAGTTATGTTGTACGTTTGTCAAATCCAAAATACTACCTACTATCAACGTTCAGATTGCGTTATTGTAGAGTCCCTAAAGGTCAATACACAACTATGAAAGTCGCAGTCATTTAATAATGGTTTTGATTTTTCAACCAGTGACAGACGCAACCACTAAATATTAAATGCAATAATAATACTGATAAAATTTACATGTTTACACGGATACCAAATCCATTCTTATTTTGCAATTAAAGCCACTATATTGTCAACCGTGTACCGTGTGTGTGTATGTGTGTGTGTAAGCTGATGTTTTGGAACGCTGCCAAGTGGTAATTGACTGACAGTAATGGTAATGGTAAAGAATTTGTAAACAATGTACAGAATACGTAAACAATGTACAGAATTCATAAACAATGTAAAGAATTCATAAACAATGAAAAAATACGTAAACAATGTAAAGAATTCGTAAACAATGTAAATAATTCGTAAACAATATAAAGAATTTAAACAATGTCAGCTGTCGCTGTCACTGCTATCAGTGACGTCGTTGCTGTGAAAAGTTTCACATGCCAAATTTGCACAGCTTAGGTTTATTGAGGTTTGAGCACAAGATTGAGAAGATAGTTTAGTTTAGTTTTATTAGTAGGTAAGTTAGTATCAGATACTTACTACACTCTCACGAACACAACTATTATTTTATTATAGAAATCGTTTTATTATTTAATTTATGAATTACACTTTATTTAAAAAATGAGTGGACGTGAACTATTAGTAAGCACCTACGTGATAATAAATTTTTAAATCTAAGGTTTCATAACCTTATTTCATAGTAAAATTAATTGTTTACATTGTTTACTTTCTTTTTTCTTTACGTTCTTTACATGAAAATGGACTGTGTAAACAATTGAATTGTTTACAGTTAATTGTTTAAACGCCCATCCCTGCGTCACATAACAACTAAAAATAATAATCCACATTGGCTAAGTGTGTTTACTTGATTTTACAAATTCTTTTATGAAAATTGAACTTCATAAATTTATAATACAAAAGCGTTATACTCAAAGATATAGGTAATGTTCTGCGAAAAAAATAATATCTCGCTCGAATAACACGCCACTTGATATAATGATATGATATTGATATACGAGAAAAAGCAATAACCAAGTGCAAAAAAGTCCTTTAATCCTGATTTTGAATTTTTAGTCTTTCTAAGTTATTTTACGAATTTTAAATCGACAGTAGATTTTATTACTATAATTAAGACTGTTTTCTATATTTTTGCAATGTTTCAGTAAGAAAGTTGTTTACTTAAATAGAGCCATATATGTTTTAGCAAACAAAACATTCGCATTAGACTCTTTAACATAATTTAATTCTACAGTAAGTAAAACTTCTTTATTCAAGTATAGTCATAGATAAAATTTAGTATTCTACTCGCGTATAATGGCTATTATCCACTCAGATGTTACAGCACACTCGTTATAAGAGGCTCGTGCTGCAAATATTTGTCTTGGTGGATAATAACCATCGACCATTTCTATTTCCAAGGAATTAACATAACCTCTACTTAAAAATGCAAATACATCCAAAATGCAATAGACGCCGTCAGTGTGACGTGACTAGGCTGCGTTAAGCGTAATCGGTTCCAAATAAACAAACCGTTCACGTGACCATTGTTGTCAGTTGTCGCGATTTAGTTGAAGTTTTAAGTTCACGTGGTCCTGAAGTTTGACTTATTGAGGTTGTTTTCAGGCATTGGCCTGCGAAAGCCATCAATTATTATTGAATGTAACTAAATCATATTTTGGGTTTCTGTGGAGCTCGAGCCATCGGTCCGTAGTTTAATTTTTATCACTAAAAATTCCGCATTTATTGTAATCAAAAGTTTACAGTGAAATTGGCAACTCTGCAACTGTCAAATGCTTGTTTATCTGGAACCGTAACCGGTTTCCCAGACCACTGACGTCATCACTATCTCTAATTTCTTTTGGTAGGCGCTTGTAGATGGCCAAATACGTCGAAGTGTAAAGCCAAACCATGCCAAACCCTAACTTAACCTCATATTCTGTTTTTTTTTTATTTGTATATGTATATAATTATAAATTATAAATTCTACCGGTTTTCCGGTTTAAGCGAAGATGTGATGTGATGTTAATTTATAATTAAAAAATTTAAAAATACTGAAAGTTTGTAAACCAGAGACGTATATTCAATTGACCAGAAATGAGTTTATATTGGAGAAATTTCCTGCCAACTAACTACCCAAGTACCCAAACAGTACAGATTTTTTGTATGGAGAATTCAAATAGTTTCTGCTGAAAGATAGAACAATAATTGGAACTTACAAAAATGGCATTACATGAAGAACTGCCAACATTTTGCTTCGTTCTATTAGCCGCGTTTTGGTTTGCAGGCGCCAAACTTATTTTCGATAACGTCTACTTGACTACGCAGAATGTAATAGACGAAGAATTCCATCTTCCGATGGGTTATGCTTACTGCATTGGTGAATTTAGTAAGTGGGACCCCAAAATTACCACCTTACCAGGACTGTATTTGATCAGTGCTTTATTCTTAAACCCTTTAAATTTATGTACAGTGTATTGGTTGAGATTTGTTTCTCTCAGTGCAGCATTGGTGAATTTATTCCTTTACTACTTAATTTTAAGATTTCACAACAGAGACTCTCAATGGAAGAATATAATGTCAGCTCTTAATTTATCAATTGTGCCTCCGATATTCTTCTTCAGCCATCTATACTACACGGACACTGTGTCAATAACTATGTTCCTGTTTCTCTATTACTTTTACCTGACGGAACGGCATCTCATAGCTTCCATTTGTGGTGTATTATCTGTCATAATAAGGCAGACGAATATAATTTATGTAGGGATGTTTTTTGGATTGTTCCTGTTGAAGGAAATTTCAAAGAAATTCCCGAAAACTTATTTAATTATGAAGAACTATGAAGCTACAGTAAGGGATGTGAAGAAATTTATGGAGAGATTTTTGAAATCTTTTCGATTAACTCTAGCAAATGCAAATTTTGATTTCTGGTTGAATTGTTTTTGTTATTTAACAGCCATTCTAGCTTTCATGTTATTTGTTATCTGGAATGGAAGTATTGTTGTTGGGGACAAAAGTGCACACCAGGCTTCTTTCAATTTACCGCAAATATTTTACTTTAGTTTGTTTTGTTTGATTTTTGCTTGGTCGTATTTTTTGAAAGAAGCACGGAATTTCTTTAATCACTTACTGCACTATAAGTCACTATTTTTGATCATTTTGGTCGTTTGTTTGCTCATTGTACATTATAATACCCAAGTTCATCAGTACCTGTTGGCAGATAACAGACATTATGTTTTCTATGTGTGGAAAAGACTGTTTGAGAAATATTTTTATTTTCGTTACTTGATTGTTCCTGTATATTTGTTTAGTTTATATGTCATTTTATGTACTTTGTCTTGTCGTATAAATTTTATACCGACGTTGTTATGTTTAGTTTGCATTATGACTGTACTGGTTCCGCAGAAATTATTAGAAGTGCGATATTTTTTTATACCTTTTCTTTATTTTAGACTTAATGTGAAACAAATAGGTGAGATTAGCTTATTATTTGAATTTCTTACATCCCTTTTGATTAATATTGTAACTTTACATTTATTTTTTACAAAAACTATTCACTGGGAAAATTTTGAAGAGCCACAACATTTAATTTGGTAACTAACTGGGTGTTGAAAAAAGGTATCATACATTGTAAATGTAATCACAGTTTACTTGAACATCCAGAAGAAAAAGTTCAATATCTTCATTTGTATCAAGTTATCAACTACACCATTTCCAGGTGTAATTGAGAAACGGTTAAATGTAATTGAGAATAGTCAAATGTAATTCAGAATGCGTCATTTGTAATTGAGAATAGTCAAATGTAATTCAGAATGCATCAATTGTAATTGAGAATAGTCAAATATAATTCAGAATGCGTCATTTGTAATTGAGAATGCATGAATTGTAATTGAGAATGCGTTAATTGTAATTGAGAAACCATCAAAAGGAATTGAGAAAGCGTTAAATGTAATTAGGAAAGTATCAAATGGAATTCAGAATGGATCAATTGAAAAAATGTAAAATTAGTAAATTTCACATACAAGTCGCAGCATTTTCAACAACCACGGTCCACGAGGCTGCTTTAGCTATGGAACCAATGCTAGTTGGACGATTGTTAGCTTTCTATGTAGTAATTAGAATTTTTATGCATGCATAGTTTTTTTATAGTTGAATATGTATTGTTTTTTTAAGTTAAGATCTTATGTAATTCATTTGCATTTTTGACCTATTCTCAATTACAATTTACGCATTCTGAATTGCATTTGACGCATTCTGAATTTCTTTTGACTATTCTCAATTATAATTAACGCTTTCTCAATTTCATTTGATGGTTTCTCAATTACATTTGACTATTCTCAATTACATTTGACGCATTCTGAATTACATTTGACTATTCTCATTTATATTTGACACATTCTGGATTACATTTGACTATTCTCAATCACAATTGATGCATTCTGAATTACATTTGACTATTCTCAATTACATTTGACGCATTCTCAAATTCATTTAATCGTTTCTCAATTACAACTGGAAAAGGTGTAGATTTGTGTCAACTAAATTATTTCTAATACTGCATTGCAGTGCCTGTTGAGGTGGGAGAAACCCAGAAAGTGGTTAATTAATTCTCCAGTCATATTCAACGATCCCCAAAGTTGGCATTTGGTGTTGTGACCATATCTTAAGGATTACAATAAATTAAATTTTGCTATCAATTTCTTCTAGGATATTTAAAAAAAAAACTAAAAAAGTTCATTTTCTCATTCTAGTCCTAAAAATGTGAAAAAATTAATTCTAAACTTGATTCAGAAAAACTTTACGATTTTAATGATTGTTTAATATTGATTTTTTTTATTGGTGGTGGTTAACCATTGATTATTATCTTATAGTATGGGTATGGTTGGTCAATATTTTGACCAACCTTTTTTCTGCAGAATTTTTTTATATTTCTTGCTTTTCGAGTGGTATGAGTTCGTTAAGTTTCAATAATAAAGATAGTCGAAACATTTTGAATTTATTCAAAGATAAAAATCAGCCCAATGAATGTGATCATGAACATCATCATAAAACAAAATCAGAAATTGATATAAAATAAAGTCTTGTAACTGTTTTTATTATTATACGTTTTTTCACCACCACAATGGTGAATAATGTCTGATTTAACCAGGTTTCTACTGTTTTCATTGAAACTGAAAAGAGTAGATCGAGGAATTGAATCAATTGATAGTTGAGATGCATGTATCAATGTATCAAATACATACAATGTAATACATTAGGGCACATTGCTCCAAAATCTGAAATGATCGAAAATTTCCAATTATTAGAGATAATATTAAGTTACAATCACCTAAATATAGGTTTGAATTTTCATTACGTATTATGTAATTGGTCATTAAAAAATTGTTGAAAAAAGTAATTTTTTACTGTCAAATAAACTGATCTTCAGTTGGGTGACAAATGGGTTCACATATTTTTTTTTGAAAAGGTTTGTGAAGGTTTATAGGACAGAAAATAAACAATTGTTAACATTAAATGTTTAATTGAAAACCCTTTCACCAAAACTACATGTACAGTTTGTATATATAAAAAAAACTCAAGAAAAAATAATGAGATGATTTTGATCACATGAACAGAATGGAATGTAACAAGAGAAATGTGTAAATTTTTTTTTCAATTACATATTATATAATATAAATGGGACACCATTAAGGATTTAATTTGCCAAGAATATAATTTATACATAGGTGTATTTGCAGCCACATTAATTGAAATACCAATTAGTATGTTGCTTGATCACATCAAGTTGTACAAGTATAATAATAGGAACGTACTGAAATTGTTTTAGAAATTAATTAGCCCTTTACACTGCATATAATTCACATACAGCCAATATTATAAAGGCTCATTAGGCTAACGGGCAGATTTCTGTGCTCGTTTTTGAAGCTAATATCGACGTCAAATGACTTTTATTAACATTTTTGTAATAACTTCCATGTCAAGAATGGATAAATTAAAAAAAATCACTTATACTGGATACTTTCTTCAGAAATGGCCACAGAAACTGTCCCTTAACTTAATGAGCCTTTATAATACCCGCTGATAGAAGTTTTACATTCGGACTCTTCTTAGCAGCGCCTAATTCATAATGCTTTAAAAACATGTTTCTATTTTATAAAGAACAAACACTTAATCAAATCACATTCGATAATGTTCTCAAAATTTTTAGAAATTCAACTTTTTTTTATTGTTATGAACATTCAGCAACCATATTAAAAAAATTAGCATAGTATTATAATCAAAATGTTTCTTGTCTTACAACAATTGACATTTTTTAACTGAAATAATCAGTTGTTCCCTTTATACTATTATTACTATAAATTTTTTAATTGAATTTTAAAATTTACCTGTTTTTTGGATTTTTTCAAAACTCAAAATTTAAAAATTTATTGGAAAATAATTTCAGACATCTCTGTGGAAAAGAATGAAACAAAAACTTGACAGTTAATGTCTTATTGTCATTTGTGTTATGAAATTCCAGGTAATAGGTACTTTAGTAAACATCAGTTTAAACCAATATGTGAATACATTTCTTAATGGGCCAGTTTCATAATAAATTTTAAAGTTCTTTTAAACTATTGTTAAAACCAATCGTAACCAAGGTAAAATTAGTAACCAAGGTGAAATTAGACTTAAAATATTAAAGTCAGTTTAATTTTCTTATGAAACAAGCCCAAAATGTAATTTGATCAAAGTTTTTTTTTTGTTATACAGGGTGATTGATTGAAACGCCACATTAGAAAAAATTCGACTTCACAATAATCTAGGGATCTGAAATTTGGAACTTAGGCAACATATCTAATAACGAGTCAAAATGAAATATTACCAAGATGGCAGCACATTTAAAAATGGCGAAAGCAATAGCCATCTTTGATTTTTTAAATGGGACACCCCATATATTATTGCATTTTCAGATTGTCTGAGAAAATGTAATAACAATGGTGCTTATAGTTGCAGTTTAAATTGAGTCGGCCATGAGTTATAAACAAGTGAAAATCGCAAATTTCCAAATTTAAACCCATTTACGACGAAAACGGCCCATAATATCAAAAAACGGCTTACATGTTCCTATCTTAACTTTTTATAAGGCATCCAATTATGCAGTTGAAATATTTATACAAGGTGGTGAAAATGATCAGATTTTTCATCACCCTGTATAAACATTTAAACTATACAGTAGGATACCAGATAAAAATTTAAGATAGGGACATGTAAGTCGTTTTTTGATATTAAGGGCCGTTTTCGTGATAAATGGGTTTAAAGTTGGAAAATTGCGATTTTCACTTGTTTATAACTCATAGCCGACTCAATTTAAACTGCAACTATAAGCACCATTGTTATTACATTTTCTCAGACAATCTGAAAATGCAATAATATATGGGGTGTCCCATTTAAAAAAACAAAGATGGCCATTGCTTTCGCCATTTTTAAATGTGCTGCCATCTTGGTAATATTTCATTTTGACTCGTAATTACGTATGTTGCCTAAGTTCCAAATTTCAGATCCCTAGATCATTTGGAAGTCGAACTTTTACCAATGTGGCGTTTCAATCAATCACCCTGTATTTTTCAAAAAAGGCGTTTTCATAAACAGTTATGTGTCAGTAAATGCATTAGGCACCATTAGAGGCCCTTGTTTCGCTAGCTCTTGCATCTAATCACCTTAGGCGTTGAATTATATGGAAATGTTAATTCTAAATTACACAATATTGAATGTGATACGACTACATATTCGATTTTGATTGCTTTGCTTTAATATTGAAGTTTGCATCAACTGCCAAATTGAAGCATTTGATTTGAAATTTCATTGTTGAGATTCCAAATTTATTTCTATCAGTTTAAAGAACGTAAATATAACAAATAACAAATTGAACGCTTAAAGCTAAGAAATTTTCATGTTTTGTTTCTAGAATTTTTAACAAAATGAGTTAATTTCCAAACAGTTTTGATCTGTTAATGCT
Source organism: Malachius bipustulatus (assembly GCA_910589415.1). NCBI lineage: Eukaryota > Metazoa > Arthropoda > Insecta > Coleoptera > Melyridae > Malachius > Malachius bipustulatus. Next base: position 18,863,387 of record OU342634.1, read on the forward strand.
TTGACTACTTGGAATAAAAGTAAGCGTTAACTTAGAGCAAAAAGCAAAATAAGTGCTCTAACTTTAAAGAAATTACCAGTCATATTAACAGCTTTAGTTATTGCGACACAAGTCCTGGAGCAAATCTCCAAGGACCAATTTCAGTTGAAACCAGCATAAATAATATATGAGTTTGGATATCTTGGACATATACGAATATGTAATATTATAAAATCTGAAAGGTTACCTGAAATTATGTTGCACACTACCTTGATCTAAAAGGTTTTTGTAGGATTAGATAGGAGTAATTACATCAGTGACACTAAATAAAAATGTGAATGATAATATCTACTTTTTGATTGGACATCTACCATCTTGGATGTCGGCCAATAGAAATGAAGGAAAATATATACGAGTATGTGGCTGCTAGGATACATTTCAAATAAAATATAAATTTCAATTTGTCATAATTTAACATGCAAAATAGCGGGTGGGAGGAGCTGAGGCTCAATTATTATTGTCCAAACTGTTAATAATCCTCACTGTAGGAATAATTGAAGGGCTCGGTGCAAAAACCAGTCAACTCCATTTTTTACTAATTTTTTAATCCAAGACTTTCAAAAAAATTTTTGATGTGTCTGAGAAAAATTTATCTTTCAGTTTATTATTAAATCACTGCCAAGTTCCAATATTTAATGGTCAATTTTGTTCGAATCAAAACTTTGTCAAATAACATTTTTAGAAAGTTTTTTTTTTGATTTCCCACAAATTATGAAAAATGGAGTTGACTGGTTTTTGCACCGAGCCCTTCAATTTATATTTTCATGTCAAATTTACAGCTAACTGAGCTGAATTTTAAATCACTGTAAGAATAATAATAATTGTCACAATAACACAACTCAATATACGCTGATTGTCCTATAAAATAGTCAATGTAACAGCCCAATGAACTTTCATTCAGATTGGTTAGATTTCAAAGTCCAAAACATAACAATATCATTTTTAACATTGTTTGAAATTATTGTAAAAACTTGGCAAATCATTCTAATTTAAAACAGAATTTAAACTAATATAATAAAATTAACCAGATGCACTAGTTTCTAAGGCACTGTGATTGATACGATATTGCACCGAAAGATATGATACTCAATTGTTCACTAAGAATGAAATAGAAGATGAAAAATAATTACAAAGGCTAGTTCCTTTGCAGTAACTTTAATAACAACCACGGGCACTCATACAATTTAATAATTATTATTCATTATTGGTAAAAATTTATATTACTTAATATAAGTTATATTGAATCGATTACTTTACTACTGAAAAATCAGTGAAGTAAGTAAAAAGAAAAGAGACTTTTGAGCAGTTTTCAACAATAATTATTATTGCAATATGCAAAAATAGAGAAATTTAACGATTTCTCTAGCCTCTATGAGCGCCCATGACAACAACATCTAAAACCTAAAAATATAATAATAAGAAAAAAAATGGCGTCACTACATCTTTGAAATGTATTGCTTATTATTGCCAAGAGTTTGGAATTATTGTAAAGTAACCTGGTGTGACGATAACTTACCACTAAAACTAATATATACAAAAAGGGAAAACAGTAACAATAATTTTCTATTTATAATTTACATAAACATAAGGTTGGTCTATTTGGTTCCAAGCATTTTAAGGCAATTATTTTACATGATTGATTCTGTTTATAACACAAAATAATTCTTATAAAAATATATGTATATCATAATAATAATAATAATAATAATAATAACTAATAAATGGAATGTAAAAACGACTAAAGCTAAATTTATAACATGCTTCTTAAGAGCTACAAAATGATATTTAATTATTTGAATTATTTGAAGATATGTACATACAACAAAATCAAATTAAATTAAACCCTTATCAAGGTTCGTAATTCGTAACACCTTCAAAAAATTCCACTTCAATCTTCAATCTAACCGATTTTCAATCATTAACAATTTGACGTACAACTTAAATATAATATATACTAAGTTATTAACATACAAATATGAAATATCTAGAATAATAATTTAAATATACTTTTTCATAACTTTAACAATGGACGGAACATTACTTCAATTTTTATTGTAGCAAATTCAAGTTCAGGTATATAAGTTTTAGGTTGAATTACTATTTATTATTAAAATATTTATTATCTTACATCAATTTTTCGTCATGTACTTATATCCACTAGGATTCTCATAATCTTAAAACCACATTATTATATAAAATATTTAAACGAAATTAACGCCATCTTAGAATTACCAACTGGTTATATTACATTTTGATTTTTTATGAATTTATAACAATTTTCATTCATATAACAAGGCACCATTATTTCTCTGGAAAAATCCTGGTAAGGCACTAATGAAAGACCTTTTTCTTCATCATGTCTTAACAGATTCTATATAAAAATTTATTTATATTATATACTTTTATTCATATCAAAATAGATAAAACAATACATTCATGGAATGCTTATTTCATGATATGTCTTAATTTGTCATACACTTATATTAATAAGAAAGAATTAATTGAAACAATCAACATTTTGGAATGTAAAATAAATATATCACCAATTTATATAAAGCTGATTACTAAAATAGCGTTAATTTCGATCTTTGTTACTCAACCATATTTTTATTGAACATTTATACGTGTTTCAAGAAATTAAACAGTAAATTTTTTAATGGCCAAGTGAGTTCATATTTGAAGTCCCTTATCCTTAAAAAAATCGGATCACTAATTCCTATAACTATGCACCCAATTTATGCGAATTCTTACAGTATTAATTTACTTGTTTTGATTTTTTTTCCATGTTTATTGTTTATTTACATACCTATTATATAAATATGTGAGAATTAGCAAAAATGAATGGATAGTTGTTATTATACGAATGAGTGACCCAAAGTAGGGCTTTCTTGTTTTTAAACATCATCTTAAAAGAATAAAGAAGAGCAAGAGGTTACTTTTTTTACTTTGATTCATGATTTAACAATTTAGTATTATTTAATTCAGCATTGAAGGCTGGTTCTAAATTAATTAAAAATGGAGGATATATGCTAATATTTTTTAAAAACCTTAAAAATATCCAATATGTTTTATGTTTGGAATGTTTTCAGTAGTTTAAAAAGTCAAAAAATTTAAAAAAAAAGTGTAATCAACTTGAAATTTGAAACCACTGCTTTACCTCTAAGTTGTAAGAAAAAATATAGAATGTTGTATAAGGAATGACTAACAAGATGTCATCTTCATTTGAAGATGTCCCTTAATATCGAAAATTTTAATTTTAATTCATTCAGTCTTTTTGAGATCTCGCTCTCTATCATTTTAATCATACTGATGCTTCTTCATAATGTGTACAAAGATAAATCAATAAATGTAATGAATGTAGTTTACTTTATTCTTTAAAATTGTACATGGTAGTAACACCTTCTCGATTTCACCTAGAAGATATTTAAAACAAAGGAAAGAAATAATATTTTGATTAAGCGATTAAAAACAAAATCATCAAATAATCAATATCAAAACCATGGAATGTCAGAAATTAATAAAATCATATTCATTTTAACCTCCTGAAGATGATTGCAGAGTCGAAACATGTACAACTAATTTATCGCACTGAGCTGCCAAGACCTGTGCTTGACAGGCCTTCAAATATGAACAGACTTAACATAGTCCTTATATGTTTGCTGCATATATACATACAAAGGTTGAGTTCTCTTTTTATCAAGGGTGTTGTTATAAAACAAGTTAGTTCAGTTTTAAGCTGATGATTGTTAAAAAAAAAGATGAGATAGGTGAGGTTTTTTTTCTGAAAATCTTGCCTCTATCTTTCATTGAAACTCTACTAGTATCAGGGTTGGTATGATTTAAATCGATGATTGATTATAATTCAACGATTTTTATATTTACATCCATGATTACATGAATGTGTTTGCGTTGAGCACAGCTAATTTGAATATGAAGGATTCCTATAATATTTGGCAATTTTAGGGCACAGATTATTGAGTTTAAGCGGTGACTACTGGCCAGGTGATATAATACGCTTTTTTCACTTAAAAAGGGGAGAAAGAGAAACACACGATGAAGAAAGTTAAGTGAATATAGTGTAGGTAATAGTATCAATCAATGCGGAGAGTTTTTGTTTTAATTTTTATAAAGAAAAGAGTGAAAAATAAAAAGAACAAATAAACAAATTAAATAAATAATTTAAAAATATTGATATAGCCATAATATTGAAGATAATTTATTTTATTAATAATTAATTAAATATTAAGTATAATTCATCCAATCAGATCCATATTGTTTTAATAATCATCAACTATACTTGCAACTGAACTAAAATTAGACACTTGTTTTATACCATTTAAACTTTAGAGCTCTTTCTTGAAACACACATTCATCATTGATGACTCTTACTTAACAGATGAGAATTGAACTCATAAACGTTACAACACTGCTCTCCGCAAATGTTACACTTCCAGGGGTTCGCATCTGAATGACAACCCTTATGCAAGAAATACAAAGTCTGGTCTGGAAAGCCGATTCCACAGAATATGCACTGCAAACTCGATAAAGACCGTTTACTAAGAGTTCTCCATAGGGACGAATCAGAGGGCTGTTCAGTGCCTGTGGAAGTAATTGTACCATTTGTGGTTGCATTATCGTTTGATGATTCATGATTAGTGACGGGAGAGGCAGTCGACCTGCCCCTGTTTGAATTCCGGGATGATATCTTCCGCTTCAAATCGTCTCTAAGAAGACTTTTCAACGGCGATACCTTTATTAATGAACTTAAACTGCTAGAAGTAGCCGTTTGTATTTGCATACTACCCGAGGGTGATGAGCTAAGGTTAACGGGACCGTTTCTCTTACCTATGTCATATGTGTCTTCGCCTGGCTCTTGTTTTATCGGTATGAGCGATATCGAAGGCGTTATGCTGGTCTCTTGATCGATTCTTAACGAGTTGGACTGGATGTGAGTGCTGGTCGGAGCATTGGAATTAGAATCGGCCGACTGAGGCGATTGCGGACTTTCTCCGTTCATGTGCAGAGACGATTCGCCACCACTCTGGCCCGCCTGATTCGATAACTGTTGATCCTGAACATTCTCATTTATAATAATATATTAAAATAAACCTGAACGTACTCACCGGATTTGGAGAGAAGACAGGCGCAGGTGCATCGGCCATACTGATCTCAACGTGAGGTGTAAGGAAATGCATTGGAGGGGTCGCATTGTCCGTCGATCTGGCCCCATTGGAATCACCGGAGTCGCTAAACTGAGAGGTGCCGGTGCCAGTAACACTCACAGACATACCACTGGCAAGATTGCCTAAGGCACTTAGGGAACTATCTAGACTAAAACTTTGAGCAGAAGCAGCAAGGAGAGAAGCTGACGACCCTGCGGGTCCTGGATGGTCCAAGTCAATACCGTGTCTGAAAATATTTCACGTATTGATTAGTACCTATTTGGTATTTGTCGTTAATTATGTAGATAATAGTAATAGTTTTGTCTTATTTAATAAATTAAATCTAAGAGTGTTGGAGCACGTGTAAGCAACTTCTTGTTAATTGGCTTTAGTTAATGAAGGTGGGAGGAAAAAGTAGACCAATGATCATCTACATATTTGTCATTCTGTATAGTTAATGGCTGTAATGTTTTCTTTTAATATTAAAGAAAGGGAGCTGTTTCCATCAGCTGTTAGAGGAGACATTTTAAATAAATTCTCTGAAAAAAAATGATGCTAGATTTTATTTTTGTAGTACTTAATAGGGAGCTGCAAAAATTTTGGAATATACCGAGCGCCAATGAGAAGGCACGTTTCTTATCACAAATTTCTTACCTGTTGAAAAAATGAACTCTAAGACTCTTCATCGTTCCGGCCCTGTAGTTGCACAACGGACATGATTTGACAAGGTCATGTTGGCCGACGTGTTCGTTCTGGAAATGGGCTCGCATAGCGATCTGTCTCTGGAAACCACGGTTGCAGATCGGACAGTGATAGGGTAAGGTTTTGGTGTGGGTCGTGAAGTGTTCAGCCAAATGGTCCTTCCTGAAAAACCTCTTCTGGCACACCCTACATTCGTACGGTTTCACTCCGGTGTGACGCATCTTGTGTCGTCGCATGTTCGCCCCGTTTGAGAATTTCATGTTGCACACGTCGCATTCGAATATCTTCCTGTGCACCCTGTCCGGAGGCGGATTGTTGTTTTCCACCTCCATCTCGATCTCATTTGTGGTATGCGCTTGCGCTTGGAGGGGCTGCTGACCGGGCGAATTAGCTACGGGTTCTGTATCTTCTTCTTCTTGTGAATTGATACTCTCTGATGGATTTCCACTGCCAGAATCTGCCTCATTCTCAGCCGCTATATCTGCCATTATCACCGCAGATTCAATGAAATAATTTTGAGCAAATCTTTCCTTTTATGCCACTCCATCAACACCTACATAACAAAAAATTATAATTGTATGATTTTTGTTACATCTATGGATGGAAATATGTAATTATTCCAGTAAAACAATCCTGGTACATAATATTATTATACACACATATAACTAAAAGAATAACTTTTAAATTTTAATCCATTATGGGAAAAAATTAAGGGAAAATAACAATTTATCTGGCCATTTGGAGATTCTTAGACTGAGACATCCTGTTTACAATTTAGCTTGAAAACTTTTAAATCCCTAGCATCATCAACAAATCTCCTTTGGGAATCGGGCCATTTTAGGAAATAACTGTAAAAAGACAACTATAGGGTAAAAATATGTCTGATGACAACAATCCCACAAAAAGCTCATTTCATCAAAACAAGGCTCAATTGCAGATTAGATTATTATTGACATGACCTAAATATTGTGCCCCAAATGGAATCAAACGAATGAAGAAGACGGTCGTCATTAAGCGAGCCACTAAGGACACTTTATCTTACCTTACCTATCACTGGAGATACTTGAACGTTTAGAGAGAAAAAAATCATTGATCAGGATGATTTTTCAGTAAACTTCCTTCGGCTGTTCAGTTCAATATCCAGTTTTTCAACAATATTATACGAGTAAGTCATTATCAATAGCTCCCTTTTTAAATGGAAAAGTGAACTGGTCAGGTGAACATAATAATAATAGCAAAAATCATAACAAATAATAAGAATAGATAAGAGAATAGAATAGCAAGAATCAATAAGAAATGAATTATTCATTTTGTAGGTGAATTCAATTTTAATTGCAAAGTTCCAATCATGGTCATGGTCGGGGTCAGTGAAAAAATTGAAAATTTAATTTTCGATAAAACATAACTCGGTCAACATACTCCTAATTGAAGCAAAGGCTTCACAATAGTTGATAGTTTTTCCAACAGCAACAGATCATTAAAATTTATCAGCAACTCAATTCATGGAGAGCCCATGCTCTGGATCTTCTGAAAGCAGGACTTGATAATCACGGCGACGATAATCATCTTGACGACTGCGCCATTTTGGCCTATTCTAGTTCGTTTCACATAGAAGATGGTGCTGGAATTCCTCATTTTCATTTTTGTTTAAAATTTCAATTATTTATACAACTTTTTAATTTATAGGTTTTGTAAATGCTTATTATTAGGTATCGTTAATATGATTAGAAAGTGTTTAAAATAATTACAGTATAATATGCAATAAAATTTAAACGATAACTAGGTACCTTTGAGGAACTAATCAAAAATAAAAATACATGGACGGATCTTCCCTAAGACTATAAACAATAATCGTTTAAAAAACGAATAGAGGAATCTCTCGAGAATTAAGATCAACAATAATATAGGTAGGCACTATAACAAACAATAATGACCCTTGAGAAAATATACCTCTACAATCCCTGTTTTTCTTTTTTTTAGAAATAAGATTTTGAAATAAATAAATACCTTAAATCTGGCCCATTTAGTATTTTGAACTCTTTTCTTTATTTTACAGCAACAAATAATTACTCATCTCTAGGCAGGCTGGGATTGCTAGGAACTAGAGGGTTGGAAACTGTATTTTAAACTGGGAATTCTTGGTTTCATTGGTGGGTTTTTCCAGTTCATCATTAAACACTTAGTCAGCTGCTAGCTTATCTTGAACACAATATTTGCAAAAGGTGTAAGAAGACCAACATGGCTTTGCTGTGATGGTATAGGCAACCGTTTCAACATTTCAGAGTCTCTCCTTAGATTTACAAATCTATTATACAACTCATTACCAATAATTATCACACATTTTAGTCAGTATAGCTCTTTTTTATGGTTTTACAAGAATTAAACTGTCAACAAGGGTGTGCCCAGAAATACATCTTTCAATTTAATTTTAATGGGTAATGATGCAAAAATTAACCCTGACAAAACTTGCTCTACTAATAGAGATGCTTTTTTAAACTTTAATCTTCTTAATTAATCATTTTTGATTGAAGAAAATTGAAAAGGTGTAAGACAATTTTTCCATGGCTTTTATATCTAAGTTAGAGAGTGACCAGAAAAAAAAAGACTGATTGTAGACCATGGAAGAGTGACACAAATAATGTTATTATTAATTAATTTAATTAATTATTTAAAAAATAAGGTAACCAATAAATTAATTACTCTAATCTGCAGTAGGTACCTTTGTAGTTCAAATAAATACCAAAGTTACCTGAAATTTAAAATAAGGTTTTGGTTTTGTAAAAATTTCAATCGATCTGTTTAACTTCTAGATTTTATTTAATTTATTCAAAATATCGATTAACTTTCAATAAGCAACAGAAACGTCAATTATTGGAAATATATTTGATGACGTTGGGCGAAAGTGGATTTACCAGTACCACCAGCGCTATTGTATATAGGCTGTATCGGAGATGTTGGGCCAAACTTGAAGGGGTGGTTCCTCTCATAAATGTAAGTTAAAAAAATAAGTTTCAGCTCAAAATTATGTTTCGTTTAAAAGATGCAGGGTGCCACCCTGTATTTATGTATATGTATTAGTATTATATAACTGCAGCTTAATCAACGAACCAGAGTTAACTTTGTCACAACAAAATCTTCGATATAAAGCTGGTTCTTTTTATTTTATCATTTTATTAGTCCAAGAACTAGCGACAAAGTGCAAGAGTTTTGGAAAAGCTGATACTTTCAGATCAGACTGTATTTTGGCCATAGAAAGCCACTATATACAGTCAGCACGCCAGGTGTTTGGACATAAGGCAGGGAAACGCTTTCAGACGTAACAACAAATTTTGCTTTCCAGCGCTCGAAAGATAAATCTTTCCTGGAAAGTTTTGTTACGTTATTGTCTTATATTGTTAGATCATGAAACTATTGCACCGACAGTTTTTGTCAATAACAATGAATTCGAAGGCATTTTTTAGATATTTCTTTTTCAAAATACTTTGAAAGCGTTCCCCTGCCTTATGTCCCAACACTTGGGTACTGTTGACTGTGGTACAGTGCCCTTCTATGGCCAAAATACAGTCTGATTTGAAAGTATCAGCCTTTCCAAAACTCTTTTTTTGTCATCAGCCCCCATTATATCATTTTTGCATCCAGTTTTTGTAGCCAGGGGGGCCTTCCTTCATCTTTGAACATCTTGTAACGAGAAATAGTAGAAATTTAATAATTATAGGGAGGGAGTCAGGAAAAATTTCAGGTGCTTCTCTAAAATTTAAATTGGTATCTTTTTATGATCTGCTATTTTAATTCCAAAAAGCCACTTCTTTAGTTGTGGATCTTTAGTAAATCGATATGCCCTGAGTCTTCGATAAGCAAAGGGGCACCACAAACACCACAAGACAACTGATAACACAGTGATTTTTCTTGCAATACAGGGTGTTATTTAAGTATGTGACCAAACTCCAAGGGGTGCTTCTTTAAGTGATTTTAAGAAGAAAAGTTCATATAAATATGGGTCCGAAAATGCATAGTTTTCACGATACAGGGTGTCAAACTTAAAAAAAAATTGTATGTTCGTAAATATCGCAACACTTTTATTCGATTTTGTTGAAATTTGGCAATTCTGTTTGTAGTAACAAGAGGATAATTTAGCCTTAATTATTATTAAAATTATTAAATCCAGTGGCGTCACGGAAGACAGTCTAACTAATATTTTTGACAAGAAAATTGCTCGCCACTGACTTTTTTTAAAATTATGTTTTTTTTAGAATTAAACAATTACAAATGCAACTTTTTTATCTCTTAAGTTGTTTTCATACCTTGCTTTGTTTTCGAGAAAAAAATAAAATAAAAGTTTGACACCCTGTATGGTTAAAACTAGGCATTTTCGGACCCATGTTTATATGAACTTTTCTTCTTAAACTCTCTTAAGGAAGCACCCCTTGGAGTTTGGCCACATACTTAAATAACACCCTGTATAAACAAGCGTACCTGTATTACGGACACTGACGCTTACAAGCGTAGCGCATTCACTCGTTGATGTTTACATGACACATGACATGGAGATGTTTGATTTGAACAGCTGGATTTCACATTTTTTACAAATTTGTAACTGGTGTAGGTAGCAAATGTAAAAAAAAGAAAAGGTTGAAAAATAAAACGAAATATAAACACGAATAGTTAAAAGTCACTTTTAGGCAATGCGAACAAGTAGTAGCCCCTCTTTTTATTGTTGAAACATCCACCAACAGGCAACAGTTTACTATTTTTACTAAAATACACTAGCATAACATCACACGTTGGAAATATTTTGAAAGCGCTCATGAAAAAACTGGCGTACCCCCCACTCTTTCCTGGGAGGAGGGGCACGTGGGGCCGGTCACTGTCACCGATCCGACAAAATAGTCGAAACGATGACCAGAAGCAATATCGGTGGTGTATCTTGAAAGCCACAGAACTCGGAACCCTTGCATGTGAGTCTTTTGAGAAAACTTCTGCAAACTAAATTGAGAGTCGAGTGCTTCCCCTTCACCTACGCCGAGAACAGTTGCTCCTTTCATATGCCGCCAGACTATCCGCAAATCCCAAGAACTCCGCTTACAAACTACTAATCAATCCCACATTCCCATCCATCGAAACCTCCAAGCGCCCTCACAAACAATCCCCCATATCTTATCCACCTTGCTAGAAAATTCCTCCCTGACCAAGACAAATATAGTCTCAATCCCTGAAACCCCACCCTGGACAAGAACTCTACCATGGATTGACACATCGCTCAACCAACTCAAGAAATCAGAAACTCCCAAGTTAACATATAAACAACACTTTCTCAACCTGATAAACACCAGTCAGTTCGATACAGTTTACTATACAGACGCTTCAAAAACCCCAGATTCAATTGGCTTCTCCGTCACCACCTCGCAAGAAACCCTGAGGAAGTTCAAACTATCAGCAGAAAGCAGCGTACTTACAGGCGAACTTTACGCAATCCTAAAAGCCCTAACAATCCCTACTCAAGATAACCAACGATTAACAATATGTACAGACTCACTAAGCGCAGTACAGTCAATAAATCATATATATAATAACCGCCCAATAATTTAAAAAAATCCACGAGAAAATCCACTTACTTTCTATCAAACGAATCTCCGTTGTCATAATCTGGGTTCCATCGCATACAGGAATTCCGGGCAAAGAATTAGCTGACCAATCCGCCAAAGAGGCAACATCAACAAACCTACCAGTTAGCAACATCCAGCTCCCCAAAAATCTCCAGGCGAAATTCAGGAAAAAGACCACAACATCCTAATGGCAAACCGAATGGGATAGGTCCAACACCAAGCTAAAGGCAATTCAACCAACAATTTACCCTCCGAAACTAGGACAGATGACCAGAAGAGATAGGATTATTATACGAAAATTAAGAATCGGTCATACCCGTCTAACACACGGTCATCTAATGCCATCCAGTACCAACCCCACCTGTCAACATTGTAATCACGCCACTCTCACGGTGGAACACACAAAACATCAAGACGCGCGCCAAAAATTTGGCTTGGGAAGAAGTCCAAAGGAGATCCTCGGGTCTCCAGATCAGTATGAAGCAGTGATAAGCTTTCTGCAAGAATCACACCTGTATCGACAAATCTAGATGCAGACTAGCAACCAAAATATACTGCACCTACTGCACATACTGCACAATTAATGTATAATTACAATATTTAGGTTCAACCCGCTGTACCTGTGTCAATGACCAAAGTAGTCGAGACACGTTAATATAAATAAATAAATAAATAAATAAATAAAATAAACTGATGAAAATTGATGAAAAATGGAGGGGGGAAAATGATTTAAAATTTGAGAAGATGTTTTTTAATATAACGATAAGGGACGAAAGAGGCGAGATAATTGAAGAGACATTCAACTGTTGCGATTGTTGATGCGAAGAAGATTTTGGACTACGCATCTCAAGTTATTTTTGATAAAATTTTTCTTTTTTTAGTTACCTTTACTTAACAAAACCTGAAAGTTTAAAATACATACCTTATGGAACTGTTTATAGGTACAAATCAATTTTAGATTTAAATTTGAAAAAACCTCGAAAAAAACATAAAATTAAAATGACAGTCAACATTGACAACTTGACATTTGACGTTTGTCACAGACTTTATTTCTGATTCAACTGTCAATTGTGACATATATTTTTTAGTTCCATTAAAAACCACCAACCTGCTGCTATAATAAAAATGCTCTTTCAATAACAGCTAAATTAAATTAAAATTAAAGCTGTACCTATATAACTAGGTATAAACTCGCTCTAACATGTTTTGTTGTTAAATTTTTTTTTCTTACTGGACATGCCCAATTGTCAAATAATTAACCTCATAAAAATGACTAATTGAATGTTTTATGACTGCTTCTCAATTATTAGAGAAAAGAAGAGTGCGATTGCGATTAAAAGTGGGGGTGTAAATATTTGCGACCAATAACCTGCTCAATTGCTTGAATCGTATTATTATTGGTACCTATCATACAATAATAAAAGAAGAAATTAAAGAAAAAGCAAATAGCTACCAAAATTTTAGTATTTTACAACAGCGGTTGCTATTATCATTATTTTGTTACCAATCAATCAAGGTATAAGGTCGACTTGATTTTTTAGAAATTAAATTTTTATTACAGTCGAAGTCCACTACACTTAAAAAGTAAGTTCATTTGTTTTGAAGCAGAAAAACAAAGAAAATTTTAATATTTGAAGATTGCTACTTACACTTGTATGCTGGGTAAGTGCCAGCAAGTAAATAATTATAAAACAAAAACATATTCAAATCTAGTTACCTACCTCTGTCTAGGTAGGTAGGTACCTACTAGAAAAAGAGTTAACAATAAGCAAATTAATTTAAAAAACCCAGATGAGATGGTGATGCGATGAGACGCAAAATTTGATGATACAAGCTCAGAAAAGGAACAACATTTAGCATCATTCATAGGCAAGTTATTTAATTAATTATTAAGCAGGAACAGCATGTAAGTAGTATCTATGTAATTAAGAAAGATGTAAATTCAATGCAAATCTTAGAAACCTCTACATATTTAAAAGTACACATTATTATAATCAACTCGAGACATTCTGATAAACAAGAATAGATTTCTACTCTTTGACCCATATTTCAACTGCCACATAATATTTAAAAAAAATACCATCAATGTATAAGTAAAGCGACATACTTTGCGACGTGCGAATCATGAAATACGATTTTTTACAACTATGGACAATCCAGTGCACACTTCACTTTACAATAATTAAAACAAAACACGATCGAAAAACAGAAAAACACAGAATTCCTAACTTGTGTTTTGCAATAATTATTGCTACGTCAACTCAACAACGCAACACTACTGGACTGGACTAAAGTAACGTTACATTTGGGAAATATCACGGCTCAAAATGAGGACTCCATCAGCACTCGTTCCTGTTTCAGTACACTGCACTCCACTTTTAATGCACTACATAACAACAAATTGTAGGAAACGACTTAAACATAACCTGCAAACAACTTGTGGTACATTTTCTTAAATTTCCATCCCAGATTTCAGTAGAAATTCGAAATTGACTTACTTGAGTATTGTATTCACCACACCAGACACTATAAACTACATTTAAATAACACCTGTATGCCGTTTACGTTTGACCGCTTTTCGGCCATTCCAGGTTTGACCCGTTGAAGGAAGTGGGATTTTGTGGATACAGAGACGGACCAGCTCATTTTACCGCTAATTGGATCCGCGACGCGAACTACAGACTGCGGAATGCTTAGAAGCAGGTTATAAGGAGAATTATTCCACATAGCTTTTATAATACGTCCGTGATTATTCGAATATACCTACCATTTAAATTTATTTAATTTATAATTATAGGTAGGTATATTGACGGGTGTAAATAAAATGTTATTCAAGTTCAAATTGCGCGCTATTCTTTTTTAATTTAATCAGTGAGATTTATTCAAAAGCACCTACTTATAGCACAGAATAGACTTAAGTTATTCTGTGCTTATAGCAGGTCTTGCAGTCATAAAATTATTATAAAATTACCTGCGTGTAGGGTTGGTATTTCCGACCAAATAAATTAATATTGCAGGTCGCAGGCACCTTTAGTAGCCTGTTCCAAATATTTTTTATTAATAAATTAGGGTTGGCTCTGTAACTATAATTTTTTTTAAGTTGGAAACCCTGGACAGTCGATTTGAACTACTTGTCGGAAAAGTTCAAATTACCTACTTCCATTTTACTTATTGATAAATAATGTACCTATACCTTATAGTACCGGGTGTCCCAACACTAGCGTCCACCCCCTAAATAGAGCTTAATTTTAAAGATAAAAAATTAAAACTTTGAGGATTTGTGTACTTGATATGATATAGGACCACGGAATGGAATAATCAGTTTCATTAAAAAAAAATTAGTTCGGGCGCCAGCGATAAAAAACTGTAATTGGTGGTAAATTGTCGAAAAAAAATTCGATTTTTCTTCAATACATACGTAGAAATCGATTAATAAAATCAAAATCGCTTGAAAGAAATGTGAAAAAACTAATTATAAAAGGCTTTAATTAAATAAAATATAATTATGTGTATAGCAATGGCAGGTAGAAAACTGGATTTATGATGTGCAATAGTGTGATCAATAGAATCTGAAAACGGTAGGTGCAATAAAGTTTTATGACAAAGTAAATAAGGCCCAAATAAATAGAAGGACGGCTCTTGCTGGGCTATAGCCGGCACACTGAACCTGCACTGGACAGTGTCGTATTATGGAGTCATGAAAAATTCAAAATCCAAAAAAAAAATCCATTCCGAGGTCCTATATCAAGTACACAAATCCTCAAAGTTTCAATTTTCTATCTTTAAAATTAATCTCTATATTTAGGGGATGGACACTAGTGTTGGGACACTACATTTTGGAGAAATTTGTCTGTATAACTACATACCTACATTTATAATAGTAAATAGAAATAATCATTGAAAAAAAAGTTGCATGGGTTATAGTAAAAAATATCTGGTTATTATTATATTACATTTTAAAGTTTTATCTTTTATTATTAACTCATATAGGTACAGACTGTCTCAGTTTTTTTCCCCGCATAATTAATATTCGGATAGTAAATTTTCTTTTGAGTCTATAAACTTTGTATTTTTATTTAAGTATTTATTTTTATTATTTTATTTTATTTTTTCAACTTTGATTTTTTGATTTTTTTTAACCGTTTGATAGGTGATAAATAAAACACTGATAATGTTTAAAAAAAATTATACTGTATACTGATGGGTATTATAAATGATAGGTAGGTATACGATACGTGTTTCGCTACTTTTAAAGGGCCATCTTCAGACATATATTATGTAAATAAATAACATTATTGATATTATTAACTTATTACCGTTTTCTAATTTTTTATTGTTTGGACATCAGTAAATGCCACTTTACTACTGCTCAGGAAACAGTCACGATGAACAGTCGACAACGATCGATCGCGTGTGTTGTTAAAAATACCTGCTATACCTATTTAAAAACAGCTAAAACATGTTAAGGAATTGAAAAAAATACCAAGTTTATAGAAAACTTTTTACTCTGAAAAAAATTTACTACCTAAATACATACCTATCCCTTATTTCAAAGCTCACTATTATCTCGTCAACGTCAACCTGAAATATCCTGAAAAAAAACTGAAAAATTGAGATTTCTTATTTTTGCCATATTATCTTTCCTATTAGTGGAATCGATAAATAGTTTTTTCTAGGCTTACATAAGCCGTTAAGAGCTTATCCATTTGACATTATTAAAAAAATTCTCCAAGTCGATTAGATCCCAGAGTTTTTATAGTCAACTTTCGTTTTTTTTATGACCGACATATCGTTTTTTATGTCGTTCGGTATGAAAAAAAAACCTTCTTGCGCATCAATCGCAGAAATAGTGTATTTTTATGCGATTCAATTATGAATATTTTCACCGCTTTTTAAATTATTGGCTTTCTGAAATTTTCCATAGTCATGTATTGTTAGCGTAGTGCTTTAATGTGAAAAATTTTCTGTGATAATTTCATTTCATTTCGTTTCAACACGTGCCTTAGAATGGATTTTTAAATTTAAAAATCAAAAAAATTGGCAAAATTTTACAATTTTGTCCCTTTTCCTATGCCCGCCACTGGCTAACTTTACTTGAAAAATACTATTTTTTACACTACCTTTAATAAATTCGGAAAAAACTGAAAGGAGAGTTTTGAAAACCGAAAGTTTGAAATTTTAGAGGAATAAACATCATTTAAAAATATTCGAATATATCTCCGCCATTTTTATATTTGCTTCTTGAAATTTTTGAAGGTTAAATGCTATTAGTATAGTTGTCTACTATCAAAATTTCCGTTCTATTCCTTCAAAAATAAGCTCATGAATGTTTATAGAAATGTAGACATTTTTACCCTTTTCCTACCCACGCCTCTGGCTTATTAATAGAAATGATGCAAATTGTATTGCATTAGCTCAAATTTCAAATAAGTTTATTCCAATCTTGTTAATTTTGTTTAAAAGTTTTTGATCTTGCCTATTTAGGGGTTCAAAATCTAGCCATTTTCCAAAAATTGAAAAGGCCGCCATTTTGGAATGTCTTTACCTATTTTACTCAAATACAGTACCAGACGACTACTTGAGGGTATCTTACTACCAAAAAAATTTCAGCGCTCTAGATTGAAAACTTCGACCAGAAACCGTGCCTCACGGACGGTTTTTTTTCTGAAATTCGGAGGGACATCCTGTAGAAGTAACACAACTCTAGGAAAATGTTTTTTACGAAAATCAAACGTCAGCCCTAAGGTTTATAAGAGTAAAAAATTTCGTTCATTAATCTTGAAAGATGAAGCTACAGGAGCGTTTTTAAAAATTTAGAGAAATTAATTTAAAAAAAAACATCATGTAAAAAAAAATCGAATATCTCCGCCATTTTTCTTATTTACTTTTTGAAATTCTCAAGGGTTGAAGTCTATTAGTATAGTTGTCTACTGTAAAAATTTCAGTTTAATTACTTCAAAAATGTGCTCATAAATTGTTGGAGAAATTTAGCCATTTTTACCCTTTTCCTACCCACGCCACTGGCTTATTAATAGAAAAGATGCAAATTTTGTTGCATGAAATTAAATTTCAAGTCATTTACTTCCAATATTGTGAATTTGATATAAAACTCTTTTTCTATCTAGCTTATACAGGGGTTCAAAAAATAGTCCTTTTTCCAAAAATTAAAATGGCCGCCATTTTGAAACGGCTCGATCGATTTTGCTCAAGTACAATACCAGACCAGTTCTTATATATATCTTACTCCCACAAAAATTTCAGTCCCCTAGATTGAAAACTGCGACCTGAAATGAGATGACAAAAACGGGATATGGGGAATTTTGAAAGGACACCCTGTAGAAGTAACGCGACTTTAGGAATTTTTTTCAACGAAAATCTAACGTCGTTCCAAGGCTTTACAAGGATCCAAAATTTCATTCACTAATCTTGAAAGATAAAGCTACAGGAGCGTTTTGAAAATCGAAATTTCGCGATTTTGGAGAAATATATATATATATAAATATATATATATATAGAGATGTACACGGTTATTGTTGAGCCCGTTGAACATATTAACGGTCAGTTGTGTAGCCCTTTGCAACCTTGTTCAGCCCGTCTGCGGGCTGAACAAAGTTTCGCGTGTATATGAGCGCCAAAGCGTTGCACACGCCCATGGGGACCTATGGGCAGATTTTCAAGTGGGCTTAATAATGACCGTTCCTCTATACAACATACGCTGTTTAGTACACTATGTTTGCCACCAGGCGGTGCTTTGTGTATATACCTATAGAGGTGTATATACATTGTTCAGCCCACCATACTAATATGCCGTTATGGAGCCCCCCAGCTGGCAACATCGCGAAACGAGGAAACATACTAAGAATTTCTTGAAACATAATTCAACTAGGACTCCATGCCTGGAAGGCGTACATGCAGCCACACAACTTCTTGGAAACAAACCTTTTCGAGCATCTAGGGGTAATGGTCTGGCGCACTATTTGACATTCACATACTGGTTTTATTTATTTATGATAAATATTAATAATAAGATTTGATTATTATTTGAAAAATATTTATGAAATAGTATGTTTAGTTGTTTAATTTTTCAGAAGTACCAATCAATGTTGTATATTATGTATTTTAGGGCATTTAGCCCTTTAAAAGCACTTTTTAATAAAAAAATAATAATATTAAAAATACTTCTCTTCACATTCGACCATCAGAAAATGCCACGTTTTTGAATGGGTTAATTGCAATAATAAGTAACATTTCATTATAATACCTCTCTTGAACTAGGTTCAAATATTGTTATATTTTATATTAATCTTTACACCCTCCTTGCATGTAGTTTACGTTTACATGACAAAAAAGGTACCCCATAGAACACCTCAGAATTATGAAGTGAAAATGGCTGAAAAACATTTCACGCCCGCCAAGGCTAGTCAAAATTTGTTAATTGTTATTTTTGTGAATTTTCGAATTTTACTAATTTTTTTTTTTTAAACAACTGCTTGAAATTTATACAATTTGTAGAAAATAATGTACCATTTTTGAAAAAATTGGCTGACAATTTTTGTTAAATAACTTCTGACAGACCTTTTGTTATAAATTATTTTTTTTAAGAAAATGCACGTCATACATATAACACACCTCCTTGAATTTTTTTTTAATAAAGTTTAAGATCTCTTATTCTATCTTTCCAACTTGTCTGGCTAACAATTTTTGTTAATAAATTTGTCAAACTTATATTTGTTATAAATTACATTTTTTATGAAAGTTCACTTCATAATACGTACTCAGTAAAAAACAATCTTTATGAAAAACGTATTAAAGTATATAAAAGGGTTCTAAATTATTAATTTATAACAAAAAAAAAATTTTTAGTTAGTAACTATAATAATTATACCATAATTTTTTCATTTAAAAATGTGGTTGCAGCACTTTAACAATGAAGTTTGTCATAGTAAAAATCTTTTTTTTTGCTGACAGACCAATTTTTATGCATAAAATAGATGTCAAACCTTCTTTCAGAAAAATATTAGGGTGGCGTATTGACACGGCCTTTATAGAAGCCTTTTTTTATGAAGTAACGATGTCACTGCGCTTAAAAATTGAATCTTACCAATAAAAAAACTTTTTTAATGATAAGAATATTTTTATGCATAGGCATCTTAAGCTTCAGTTTTTTTTTTAACGAAGTGTTCCTAAATGCCAGTGATTGATCTTGATACATTGATGCTGCGCATTCAAAATGAAGTCTGAATAATTTTTTTAACAAAAATTGTCAACCAGACAAGTTGCAATAGATGAAAAGATGTTAAACTTTATTAAAAAAAATCAAGGAGGCGTTATGACGTGCATTTTCATAAAAAAAATAATTTACAACAAAATGTCTTTCAGAAGTTAATTAACAAAAATTGTTAGCCAGACAATTTTTTTTCAAAAATGGTACATTATTTTTTACAAATTGGATAAATTTCAAGCAGGTGTTTTGGAAAAAAATATGTTTTTCTGCGACGGGCTATAAGTTTGACCTTTTTTCCCCGTTGACAGGTAGAAAAATGCCTCATTATATGAGCTGCATCTTATCGGGGAAATAAATGAATTAGCAGGGAAATAAATGAGTACTTATTTCCCCGAAATGGCGGCTTAGGTATAGCTACTATTAACACTCAGATATCATTAAATTTATATCAAATATACGTAAAGGAAAGTTACCTTATTATCCAAATGGCAATTATTAAGGGAATTTTCATAATAATCACTATCCATATTAATAAATTCACTCATTGAGACCTTACAAGAATCTTTGCAAAACTATCTAAAATTTTAATTAAATTATGACGTTTATCGAATTAAATCGTTTCGTTACCAGGCAACGTCGATTACTACAAAAGTCTACCAGTTTGAAAATCCAAGTTTAACATAAATCATTTTTCCGACATAATTTTCAGTTATCAAACTACGTTTTTCGACATTCTAACACTGATATTTCTTCTCGCAGAAAAAAATTGTATATTACACACGAGAAAAAAGTGCGATTTTAGCTCTCGATGTGTTTGTCCCCTCCGCTAAACGCGTCGGGGACGAAATCACATCTCGAGCTAAAATCTATCACTTTTTTCTCTTGTATAATAAATAACTATTTTTTAGCAAAATTCATAAAAAATAACAATCAACAAATTTTTACTAGTCTGGCGGGTGTAACATGTTTTCAGCCATTTTCACTTCATAATTTTGAGGTGTTCTGTGGGGTATTTTTTTGTCATGGAAGCGTACACTATTGTGAATTATTTCAGTTTTAGAACTGTTCTGCATGTTATCCATGATATGTTTTAAGATAGGTACCTAGAACAATAGCTTACTTAAAAGTCGTGTTCAATACGAAAATTGCTCCCTCTAAATCATAATAAATACGATTTTTTAAATATAGGAGGTCGAAAGGATAGGTATAGTAGGTACGTTACAAGATATATGAAAACATGAAAATCATATTGTCTTTATTCAATAATTTTACCAATTGAAGACATAAGTGGACAAAGGTGCTAAGTTAAATTTAAAAAAAAAGGATTTTTGTGCTTTCCGAGTCTTTGTGATGGTCTTCTAACTTTTGCAATATCAAAAATTGCATATTTACGAAACTACCAGTGGATAAAGCTGATATGTCACACTGACCTATTCATTGTTTTGGTGGATAAAGGTGCTATGTCACAAAATTGGACATGACACCTTTATCCACTACAAATGTATCGCTATTTAGTAAGGACATGTTACATACACAGTGACATGTCCTATTTGAACTTCAAAATATAATGGAAAGTAGAGGCAAACAAATTGCAGAATTTTACCTGCATATTTTTATATTTTTTTATTGTCATTTACCGACAATTTTGTGACCATGTAGAGAAACAGATTTTATTTTTTTAGGCGAAAACCGTGCATCGGTCTGAAAAAAATAAGTGATCAAATTTGCTTTGAAATAAATGGGGATTCCAAAAATTATTTCTATTTGAACAGAAATCAGTGGCGTACCATCAATGTCAGCTAAAATATGCCGGTAAAATTCTGGTACATGAAAAAATGCCCCTTGATGCGTAATACCTGTATACGAAATTTTATTAAAATATCCACAGCGGTATTAGATATTACGAGAAAATGATTTATTTTAATAAAACTTTACCACCCTGTATCTCAAAAGTTAAGACTCTTAGGACATACATTCTTATGAAGTTTTCTTCTTAAAATGGACCCAAAAATCACCCCCTTAAATAT